>OX104063.1:73482439-73539252 GCA_944474145.2 Dicrocoelium dendriticum
CACAGACTGTGAGTTTTTCGCGGTCGCAGCATTTCATTAAAATATGTTCTACTAAGTCCTGAACTTATCGGGGATACGTTCATAACTAATTTTTGTTACACGTCTATTTAGTGAAGAGTCTGTCCTAGTATCTGTATGCATTATCCGATACATTTTCTTTCATCTTGTCGGTTTAAATGTATGTCTGTTGCTTGATATCTATGGTGTGGCTGCGTTTGACGTGCATGTTAAAAAGATGCCCACCTGTCTATTACACACCATCTCGTCTATACTGGCTTTAAGAGACAGATGTCCTTTGCTAGAAGAGACGGGATGCACGGTCATTGTGGCCATGCTAAGCTCAGTGTAGTTCCACGCATCCATTGTGAAGCGGACTGCGGTCAACCAACCGCCTTGTGTGCGCTTAAGACCCAAATACAATTTCCTTGTTTTTGACTTGAAGGAGTGTGGAACGGCTCCCCTGAAGAAACGTAGCTTCCGTCTACCTGCCTCCTGGTCTTATTCCTTCGGGTTTACACGTAATATGGGTGTGTGGTTGGAACTGTGGTTGTTGCAGCGAAAGCCACCTATGGTCCCCCTATGGGCACAGGCTTTCTGTGGCCGACCGCAGTGACAGAAAAAGTCGAAAACGGAGGCCGCCAACCATACATATATGTGGCAGGATAGCATATGATGCGCTGATGCTGGTGGTGGCCAGTTCGTGACAGCTGCTCTGCCTTAGTCCGCATGAGTCAGTGTACTGACCATGTGCTTGACCCGCTGCCCTTCGGAAGTTCATTTAATCGATGTCTTTGGCTGTGGACCCGAGTCGTTCTCCTGTCAAGTGTGGTCCCCTGCTAGTATCCTGGTCCATCCTCTTCGGAGGTTAGGAAGTGGTCGATGGCCCGCTTCCCGTAAAACCTAGCCATGGGAGACAACAGGTCTACGGGTTTTAAGCTCACAGCTCGATTGGCATAGATCACGAGCGCCACGCATTGCGTCTGACGTTGGGAGGGCACCGCCAGGTGAGCAATGGTTTACTAATGTCCACCACAAGCCAGGCAGCCATTGGTCAAATTGGTTCAAACCCGCCAAAACCCACCTGAGTCTGGCCGTGGTCGCAGGTGTGTATCCTACTACGGTCACAAAGCCCATGAAACCTTAAGGTATCACAAAGGCTACGCTTGTCAGCAGTCAACCATGTCCCAGTAAGTCACTGCAGTCACATTCCCGAGCTGAATCTGCTCCCAACTGCTTGTTGTTCGGACTATTGAGTCAAAATCCTTTGGTGGAGTTCCTCATTCAAACCTATGAAGCACAGCCGCCAAATCGTGTGCGTGTGCACACCAAGGCAATTGGATACCTGCACACAAAGCACTCAGCCTCGGGTGCTGAAACATGCGCACACTGCTTGACAGGAACTCCAGTGAGTGCTCCGAGCGCGCAGTGCACTATTTGCTATAGCATTGGCGGGCTACAAAATAAAGCTTGCGGCGTTAAGATGGACTCGGCACGCTGAACAAGGTAAATTGCATTAAACAGGTGCTGACTACACCTTCTATTGGGTGGGCAACGCCGCTTCAGTACTGCGTAAACATGGGGTCGGATTCGCAATATCTGATCGCCCCCATGGCCAGCTGGTGGGTGAACCAACAGGCATCAACACTCGACTAATGACTGTTCGCCTGAGCTTCCGAAGAGGTACGTTTGCCCCTTCTATTGGCACGTACGGTCCGACCGTGCGTTATCCTGATGACCCGCGTGAGCAGTTCTACACTTAGCTATCCTCCGTGCTATAGTCTGTGCGGAGGAGCGACCGACTGTTTATGCTGAGTGATTTCAAAGCGCAGGTTGAGCGTGATGCATCGGTGTGGACAGATGTTAGCTGTCCACATGGCGTTGGTTCAGCGAACGCGAACGGTGACAGGCTGATCTCACTCTGTGCCACTGACGGCCTGACGATCACGAACCTTCGGTTTGCACTGAATGCGAGTGATGTAGCAACTTGGACGCACTCACGGAGTGGTCACGCTCACCTGCTCGACTATGTCATCGTATGTCATCGTGAGCTGCATAAAGTGCGCATTAGACTGTACGGCGTGAAGCTGGCGGTGGCGGTGACCACAAATTGTTCGAACCAAACGGTAAATATCTTTTCGCATATTTACGTATCGTACCTCCACCGTGGATCGGTGCGAATATAATATTCTCCCCCTCGTACTTTTGGGAAACGCATTACGCTGGAGAAGGCGATGGCTGCACGACTGTTTGAGGTAGAATACATTATCACCTTGCGTGATCTGTGGCACCCTATTTAAATCTTAGTGACATCTGCTGCCAATAAGACTATTGGGCGCGTAAACTGTAAGCGGCCTGATGGGTTTGATGAGAACAATGCGACGGTTGTTGCATTAGTGTCGGAGAAAAACGTAGCTTTTGGTACACATGTGGCAGACGCCCGTGATTTCGGATGAAAAGCCAGTTTAGCATTTTTCAATGGCTCAGTCACGTTAACAATGCATGGTTGACGACGAATGCGAAGCAGCTGGAATGCTACGTCGAAGGCCGCCCACACAATAAATTCTTTGACTCCTCGAAAGCGGTATATCGACCGAGATTGGAGACGCTAAGAACACTGGTCGGTGGTAGCTCAGGCGATACTTGCACTCAGACTGCAGGCATAATGCAGATCTGGCGGAAATACATTGACTGTCTCTTGAACAACTTTTTTGATTTCAAATTATCAACATTGAACGGCCTGTAGCAGCACAATGTGAAGGCCAGTCTGGCGGACACGCCGATACTGGAGGAAACAGAGTCAGCACTTGCTCTACTGCGAAACGGCACGTATGTAGGGAACCGAAGGGATCCCGCCTGGAGTATTGAATCACGGCGGACCCGCGTAGGTGCCTGCGTCGCACCAATGGTGCAACGCGTATAGATTGAGGAAAAGATGCCTCCTGTGCTGAGGGTTGCCCATGTGCTACCACTGTACAAAAGCAAGGGAAGAAAGCAAGGTTGCAGGAATTATCGTGGCATCAACTTGCTGAGTTGGGTGGACAAGTTGATTGTCCGGATCCTGCTCCACCGCCTCGGCCGTCAGGTTGTGAAACTTAACGTGGCGGAAGAGCAGTGTGGATTCCGTTCGGGTTGCAGCACTATGAATATGGTGTTTTTGGCTCGTCCGTTGCAGCAGAAGTGCAGAGAACGACATTAGTCGTTTTACTCGCTCTTTGTTAATTTTGCCGATGTATTTGGCACGGTGGACCGCGAGGCATTGTGGCTTGGGTTGGGTAGGTTTGGTTGCTCTAGTAGGTTTGTAAGTTTAAGTTGATGTGCACAGTGGTATGCGGAAGAAGTTGCAGCTGAGTGGCCAGACCTGGGATGGCTATGAATTTGTCACCGGTGTGTAAAAAGGCCGCGTCTTAGCTCCTGCCCTGTTTACTTTATATCTTCATGCCATGAGGTCTTGCGCTTTTGATGCTGTTTCTGAGTACGGTGTTCATGTGGAGAATAGTATTGACGGTGGGTTACTGAACATCATCGTTTCGGCGCAACAGCCCTAATATTTGAGACAATTATCCGTAGGTTGCTGCTTGCTGATACCTGTGAATTGTTTGCACTCAGCGCGGATGAGTTGCAGCACACGGCTAGTGCTTTGGATTTGACAGCGTCTAAATTCGGACTCACCATCAGTACAAGGAAATCTGCCTGTCTATTTGGGCATTCACTGAAGGTTCATGCTTCAGTACCTTTGCAAACCAGCGTTGGTACTGAAGTGTTTAAATAAATAACTAAATAAACTTATCTCGGTTTTGCAAGAGGCACGGCAGCAAATCATGATCACCACCTGTGGCATTTGCTACTTCGGAATTTTGATGTCGTCTGACCAGCAGCTTCCCAGTGAGTATCGTATCCGCGGCGCTATTAAGCGGAGTCATTTGGGAAGCTAGAATACTGAGTGTGAAGCAACCATCAGCTTAAAATTGGTACGGAGCTGATTGTAAACAAACCCATGGTGCTGTCCGTTCTACTATACGGCAGCTAAGGTTGGACGAAGTTACTGCGAGATGTGAGATATATCGAGCGGTACCATCAACAGCGGTACCATCAATGCGACGGCTGCCGCGCATAGGTTGTGCGACATAGTTGCGGACACGGAGTGTTGCGCCGAAGGCGAATGTATGCAGTAGACTGCATGCTTTTGCCGAGAAATGAGGTGGCTCGGTCATATGAGCTGTAAAACTTCGACGCGGATACCAAAGCAGCCATTATATGGTCAGCTGAGTAATGGAAAGCGGCATGCAAGGACACCAGACTTACGTTATCAGGACTTGATTAAGTTGAGCTACTTACGTTCAAAGCTTGATGGCAAGTCATGGGAATCGAAGGCGGTTGATCGGCGTGCATATGACGACCTGATCAAAAGACTGTTGCCGAGGTGCTTGAGAAATCCAGCGTGCATAAAGAGAAGAAGCGTCAATTGCAGAAGTGACAGACGCCGATGCACTGTGGTCCATAGACAGCGAGCGCGTGGTGCTGTATCACATGCGGTCACGGGCGCTGTCAGGCAGGCCTAGTAATCTATAGGCGAGACCACTCGGTGCAACCACCGAAGCGTCGACCGTTCCTGCAGAAAACGTAGGCAGAACCGACACAGCGTTTGTACTTGCGCTGCATTCCAGTTAATAATCGCAAGCTTGCATGTTAAGTCTGTTTTTCAGGGATTTATTTATTATCTTGTCCTGCTGCGTTCCATCTCATAGTAAAGTCTTCCTGGACGATCCTCCATAAACTTGTGCGCGTTGCTTAAGCTAATTGTAAATAAATAAATAAATATTTTATTCTCTACAAAGCGAGGCATGCCTTTTAGGCATGATCAGCATATTGCAATATAGTACCTGATAGCAAGATCAGAAACACCAAGGACGGGAGTAATACAGATGGAGTAAATAGTGTGGGCCCATATGGCCCAACCGTTGTAGGACGTGTATGTCCACGAAATGCGAAATGTAGAGATAAGAAACAGATCACTAATGTGGAGTATGTTGATCAGGAGCTAATCCGATGTGGTTTTGTACACCATGCGGGCCAGGTGAGTGAAGCAGGAGGAAAAAAGTGTAAATATTTAGGAATAGTGGCATGTAACTGATCAAATATGTGGGCATGTTCGTACGCGAGCAGATATATGCACGGCATTTGTAAATGTGGCCTCGGTCAACTTGACAATATGTGATTGGGGCGGTGACTTTATTGAGTGGCGAGTCACATCCGCCACGTCGCAGTGTTGTTAAACAGATATCTGTGGCTCTTTGTAAGGAAAACGCTTGCCAGACGAAAACCCACCACGTCCTGGGACAAGGCCGACTGGTGATATGATATTGACAGTATTGCATCCGACCGATTACTATATCGGATATTCGCAGTCATGTTTCGTCAATTTGTTTCCCATGGCGGTGTAGTCTCCTTCGGAGTCGACCTCAAGTGGCTGGAGCTGTTGAAGTCGGACGACTCAGGCGACTTTTACTGAGTTGATTAGTTTTCTGGGATCCTGTAATGTGTCAGGATTGCGAAGTGCGAGTGATTGCTTCGTTCTGTGTTGACTCCGTGTCCAGGTGAGCGTCGCAGGTATGTCCTCAGAGGTGTTCCGCGCAGGTAATCTTATCCTTTAGAAAAAGGGAGAGAAGAAAAACGAACCTAGCAAACCGCCAAGGAAATTGAACAAGGCTATATTAATGTAGAAATATAAAATTTTATGGTAACATTGTGCTGGTTAAAAGCAATGGAACGACCGAATATGTTATACATCATATCCCTAATTTTGCGTGCATGCACGAGACCCGATATTATCTGAATATAAAAAAATGAAACGCTTCAATGTTTTGCGTGTCCTCCTAGCGCAGCGGCCAAGCTAACCTTATCTGTATCATTGCAGCCTTCGTATTTGTACCGCCGAAGCGAGTAGTTAACTACGGTAAGGCTTTCGCGATTGTGGCATATTCATAAAATATACTTTTTGACGTCTTGCACGTTTCATGTTTACCAGCTGATTAATTACCTAGCGCATTTATTCCAGTGTTATGTCTCCGTATCCGTGTTCGTTACACGATTTATATTATTTGATATCGTCGTTCTTCCTTGATCGGCTATTGTTTGACATCCCTGGTTTGGCTGCGATTGATGTGCCTGTTGACAGTTTGCTACCTGTTCATTACCCACTATCTCGTCCATACTGGCTGCTGAAGACAGTTGGTCGCTGCTGGAGGGGGCGGTGCACCGTCTTTGCGCCCGTGTTATGATTCAAGAGCGTTTTCATGCACACAGTTTGGAGCGGACTACGGTCCATGCACCGCATTTTGTGCGCTTGATTCCACAGATAGAGCTTGCTTGTGTTTGTATGTGAAGGATTGTGAGCCGGTTCGGAAATCACATGCGTCCCGGTCGTATTCTTTTTGGTTTACAAACGATATGAGATGTGAAGTTGGAGCTGCAAATGGTGAAAAGAAAACGACCCATTGTCCCACTGTAGACCCAGGCGTCCTGTGGCCAGCCACAGGAAGCCTGCGCCTACAGAGGGACCGTAGGTTGCTTGCGCCCCATCACCCACAGCTCCAAACACACATCCCATATCCAGTGTAAAACCCAAGGAATATGAACGAGAGACATGTGGATGGGAGCCATGTTTTATCAGCAGAGCCGGCCCACAATCCTTAACAGGCAAACACAAGCACGCTGTACTTGTGGAATCAAGCGCACACAAGGCGGTGACTGGACCGCAGTCCGCTTCACTTTGAGTGCCTGGCACCGCGCTTTGAGCCTAGCACTGCCACAACCACTGTGCATCCTGTCCACTCCCGCAACGACCAACTGTCCCCTGGAGCCAGTATGGAAAAGGTAGTGAGTAATAAACAAGTAGGCACCTTGTCAACATGCACATCAAGCGCAACCGCACCAGGGAGCTCAAGCCACACCTATTTCTGAAATGCCAGATTACTCATCACTGAAGCAAACCTACCACATACATCGCCTTTTTGGCCTGGCTTAGTTAAATGGATGGGAGAGTACTCATAGCGCTTCTATTCTGCGTGCAACAGTGCCGTCTCCTGCACCTGAGCAACGACATTTGTAGCAGTCCACGGAATTCGCATCGATCAAATTTTGCATTGGATTCGCAACACTTGTAATCAACATGTGTTGGTAAGAAACTCACCTTTTTCATGTTTTGCTAATGTTATTTTCCTTTCGTCAGATTGTCGTTTCTGTGCGCTAGGTTAGCTGTACAAAAGCGTTATGAGTATCCCCGTCGAATTCGTTCGGTCTACATATACACATGGTTGGGGTCATCCGTGTGCAAGGGCAGTTCGAAAACAACATAAGCACCTGCGTTTATCCAAACTTAAGTGTGAGCTGTCACAAACTGGATAGAGGCATATTAGACCTCACGATCGATGGTACGGCAAAAGTGTATGGGTTTTGTTTGGAGGCGAGGCTAACAAACACTTTCGCAGGCATGAGAATAAGTACCCAAAAAGAACTGTCAAGGTTTTCTTCAACATTTAGACGTGACAGCAGTAAACATTGGGCACCCGTATTTTAATGTACCCGATATAGCAATAGCGAAGCAACTGCTAAGTAAATTGGTAAATAAAAATGTGGTACAGTGAAATAGTGTGCACTTAGGTGTTACCGTCTACATGTACCGTCTGTTTTTCTTAGCTGATGGGGGAGATCACGCATCATGCGAATGAGATGGAATGTTCACTTTCGGCTCTTCTTGTCGTTCATCGGTCCGGGCATCTGGGGCCCGAGGTAGGTGCAAAGTAAAAAAGAACGATTGGTGCGCAGTCATTGATATTGACAGGTGGAATCCACTAAGTCCAGTTGCCCACTGTCAGACCTGCGACTTTCCAAACAGTGTGCGCATTGTTTTGCAAATCAAGTATTCAACTCCTTGCATATACCGATTTTTCTCTGCTGCGACCATAAGCTATTTACTTAGGATCTGTAAAGGACGTATCCAGGTGCATGCATTTAGTTCTAATAAAACGTATGTTGCTATGCGCCGATTGCTTTTTGATGTAATATACTACTACACAACCGTACCAATCCCGTTAGGTACAACATCTTACTTTGTCTCTCCAACAGCTTGGCCATGTACAAATACAACCTCTGATAGGCGTCTTTGCACTTCCGCATTCTATCCGCTTATTACGTTCGTTTTCACAAGCCCCGGTAAATACTGTATGGCTGACGAAAAACTGGAAATATAACAATGCTCACCCACATCTCTAACCTGCTAAAACGGACCATGAACTGCCGACATGGTGATAATCGCTAGGCAGTTCAGTTTCGTGATTGTTCACTAGCCACAGGATTCACGGGAAAATTTCTCTTCCGCTGAATAGTCTAACGTTGTCACACGGAGGACAATGGTAGAGTCGTATTCAAAATTTAAAACTACAGTTTATATGCGCCGTGAGCGGCCAAGCGCTAATAAACTTTTGATACAAGCGTATCCTTCTAACCGGCGGCATTCACAATAATTTACAACCCAAGCATTCATCCCTATCAACCACCCAATTTGATCTGAATGTACGCTCGCACGTCCAATACTAGTGACCACAAGGATAAACTGAACCGTTGTTCTGCAATGCACCGGCTCTCTAAGCGTCCTGATAAATAAATAAATAAATCTTTTATTCTCAACAAGGTGAGGCACGCCTTTACAGGCAGGATCAATTTGACATAACGGTGCATGATTAAGAATGTGCAAAACACCGATGTTTTCGCCATAGCAGTTTGTGTTTGTGTAGGGGGTATGTATGCATGTCATTGTGTGTATGTGTATGTAGCTGTGTATTTTGTGCTTGTAGTTGTACTGCATCAATCTTCAATGTTTGATATTGTCATCAATATGCGAGTAAAAGATTGGGGTCTGTGGGTTGGAGAGAATTATCCGGATATCCAAGGGGCAGTGACTTTATTTTGTGGCACGTCACGACCGCCACGTCACAGTGTTGCTAAGCAGACATTTGTAGCTTTTTCTAAGGAGAACTCTTGCCAGTCGAGGCCCACCACGTCCTGGAACACTGCTGCCGAACTATTTGCTGGAACGGGTTAAACCCGAACCACCCAGCTGACACCACGAGGAGGTTGTTCGGCTAGCCAGCATTGGGCAGCTGGTCATGCTAGGTTTCTGTAATCTTCCTGTAAGCTTCAAACCGATTGCAAGGAGCGGAATGTAGACAGAATAGTCTGGTGAGTTATACCATGGAGCTTACATAGCGCTGCGCGTCGGGGTCGAATAAGAATACGAAGAGGAAGATGCCTAGCTTACCTTCTCAGTTGGTAACCATACTAGGCTCTGCTTGAGAATGTACCAAGAATAGCGTAAGTCGTGCTGAGTTCAACATTGTAATGGGAAACACATGAAGTCATCATGACATACAACCGAGTTAAGTAAGTCCAATAAAGATAAGTTAGATATGGCTCTTCCGTTATAGGCAGGTGCAATAAAGTCAGTGGTTAAGGATTCTAGCATTAAACTGTACCCAGGCAAGACTTACTTGCGGCATATAAAATAAGGAAAACACAACGAAAATGACGGTGAGGAAGTAAGAAACTTTCAAGTTAGCAGGGACTTGGCGCGATTAAGTCTCTTGTTATTCATAAGCTCAGTTAAGTAAAAGTCCGCGATGCGAGAACGTACGGTATTTATAGTTATGCTCACTTTAACAAGGAAATAGAAGAACAGTAGAACAGTGAAGACTAATCGTCGGTGTGCGCTGTGGGTGCCATCTCTTATATTATTAACTGCAAGCTATTCGTATCGGAAGGTAAACCATAGCTGCCCAGGTCTTCTCATGTCCGGGGGAGCGAGAATGAACCGAGATGTAGCAGAACCAGGCTGTCCATCGTATGTTACTATTAATTTCCCCTGGTCATCCATTCTGACCACTAGCATATCGCGCCCAAGTTATCATTGCCTAGAATGTGGCCTGCGCCAAAGCATTTTGATTTGGATGTCATATCGTGTTGCCGCTGTTCCGGAATCAACCTTGATGACTTGTCGATACCTCAGTACGTTTACGTGAAGGCGGCGGCAGTACAAAGGTACGTATGAGACACTTGAGCTGGGATACATTGACCCCATATAGCAAACGGCACTAAGAAACGTTGTCACAAGAACAGAAATGTAATAATGCCAATCTGTCAAGTGGGAACATAGCGAGACACGAACAGCTGTTAGCGTGACTTGTACTTTGGGCGAGCTCCATCTAGACGTCAGCCTGGCAACTTGAAGTGTAACGCTTATAAGTGTTTCTAACTGGCTTTGTATAGTCATTCAACATGAGATATCAGTTGACATACCAAAGGTTCCTGGTTTGTGTCGCAGTACTGCAGTGTTGTGAATGGGCATTTGATTACACTTGTGTATGGACCCCACAAACTGGATGGAGAAACAACCCCCTCATGAGCAATAACAATACAAACGTGCGCGAGCATGGATTGCATGTAAGAACAACAGCCATATTTCACTAGTGCTGGAAGATCTCACATAAAGTATAAGCAACTAAAACGACTATCGTTGGTTAGTTAACATTAAAGCTGCAACCAAAAATGGCAGCCATAAATTTAGTCTGAAGTGTGGGTAGCAACAATAGAGAGAGACGGTTATGGAAATACGGAAGCAAATGCCATCGGTATGGTTACCAGTTGGAATGAGACACATATAAATGTGCCGTAAACACTGATGGCTTATGGTTACTGTGTATTGTATAGGCTGTCTGCTATATGCGTTAGTAGGCGATAATAGCTTATTTTCTCTGATGGCCCCGTTGATGCCATCACCTCACCAGCACATGTGGCAATTACCGCCGCTTCCTGTTCGACCACCGATTTTCGAAAGAGTGCGCAAACCGTTTAACAACCTTACAAGAAGTAAAATGTACAACCTCTACTTATTTAACTGTAGGCAAATGTGGCTGTCTAATCCACTGTGGCGGTAAGCCGTTTAAGTAAGCGACAGATTCGCTTGGGGCTCAAGTGCCACGTAACAACGGCATTTGTCTAATCAAGAAACAAAGCCGTAACCTTACCTACGGTACAACTAAACAACAAATAACTCCAGCGTAATATGCACATACCTCAGTCTCAGAACAACCGGCTTTGCAAGGCACAGGGGGAAAGCAAATCACAACAATTGCTACCTTTTAACACGATCACAATACAACGCACAAAGTAGAATTGGCTCGCCTCTTTAAATGTATTTAACTAAAGGACTGGTTAGCTTTACGCTGCATGGTATTGGGTATAGAGTGTCTCCAGCTAATGGGTAACCAAGGGAATAACACGGTGCATGTAAACCAGTGACTGGAGAATATCTCAAATGGGTATGTGATGCGACACGTGGGCACCATGGTATCTAACAACAGGGTTTGCAATGGAACCACGTAGAGTTGGCTGGTAAAACAATAAACAAGCAGATCTCCATACCAATGGTGTATTTTGCAATGAAAATATTGAGCATTGCATAGTTAATCGCATTGGGGTAGACAACAAATCGGTATCAAGAGCATCGGCAGATGGCCAGATAAGGTGGTTAGCCGAATGTGTGATATTCCCATGCAGCCTATGTTTCTCATCGTAATTTTGCCGCTTACAATTTGCTAACAACCTGTCATCATACATCTCGGTTGCAGATATTCTTGGCTACAAACCAAATGTTTCTGTGAGTAGATTTATTTTCGAAATAGCTATTTAGTTAAACGCAACCGTACTAACGCAGCTGGGCTAACCTAATTTTAAGTCTACCTAGATGATCTGCCATTTCTAATTTAAATGGTAGCAGGAACGTTTATTCTTCACCCCTTTATCTAGATAATAGCTGACTTATCCTAACTGCAGTGCAAATAAATAAAGAAAAAATAAATGATATATTCTCGGTAAAACGAGACACATCTGAAAAGGCGTGAGCGGTATACAACGGGAACTACAGCTACCCACTTGCTTGTGATTAATATGTAAAACAGAACATGTGGTATCAACATTAACATGTTAATCGTTAGTCAGTTACTTGCCGGAAGTATTCAGCTTACCTGGACGAGCCAGCGTGTGGACATTGCAACAAAGATTGTTAAGCCTTGAATATAGAATTTCCGAACTGCATTCCAAGGCATGGAAGCGTTTTAGAGTACTTGGACTCTGTAGGTACTTGTTGATGACCACTACACTTAATTGTTTAGTCGAAAGCACGAACGAATGTGGAATATTGTAAGCAGCAGCTGCTTGGTTTCCGGGAGGTAAAGCGACCCATTCACGCAGGCGGCGATAACATAAACGCTAGCTGGATATACACACGTGTATACACATTTATACACATGTATACACTAAACTAGGTCTTTTGAAGCTGGATAAAATTCATTCCACTTTATTTGGTTTCTTCTGCTTACCTGCATAATCTGCATAACCTGCATAATCTGTTTACTGGCCACATTGCCTACGCTAACCGCGCTGATCTTCGGTAACTTTGTTGCGTTTGTAGCATTTCTAAGTTACTTGTGGACATTTCTTACTTAGCGCGGATTCCTTGCTAACCAACTTATTTCAAATTTTAATGTAGCGACGAGTTATGCCTCGTTTCTGTGTGTATTATTAGATTTCTTCAGTTGATCTTGTCGTTTCAAGCAATAGACTGTTGCGTGGTATCCTCGGTGTGGCTGCGCTTGTTGCGCATGTTGACAAAGTACCCACATGTCTATTACCCACTACCTTTTCCATACTGGCTTCAGGAGACAGTTGGTCGTTGCCGGAGGGGACGGGATGCACGGTGGCTGTGGCAGTGCTAGGCTCAAAGCGCGGTGCCAGGCACTCAAAGTGAGGCGGACTGCGGTCCAGTCACCGCCTTGTGTGCGCTTGATTCCACAAGTACAGCGTGCTTGTGTTTGCCTGTTAAGGATTGTGGGCCGGCTCTGTTGATAAAACATGGCTCCCATCCACATGTCTCTCGTTCATATTCCTTGGGTTTTACACTGGATATGGGATGTGTGTTTGGAGCTGTGGGTGATGGGGCGCAAGCAACCTACGGTCCCTCTGTAGGCGCAGGCTTCCTGTGGCTGGCCACAGTGACAGGCAGATCCGAACCCGGATGCCACCAATCACACACATATAATAGGCGCGACATATGTATACGTACGACAAATATATGTTTTTTATATTTACTTATGTTTAATCATACCTCATGGGTACGCCTCGCATAGTCTAGAAGAAATAAACAATTGTTTACTTATTTACGTACTTACATATTTATATGTATATGTATGTATATATATATTGACAGAAGGAGACATGTTCGCACATACAACGTCCAGTATCGAACGGTTTACGATGATCCAGGTCACTGTTTGACATACAGAATTCCGACTTGCACCCGTTACCTCCAAAGAAAATCAATGGGTTCTTACATCCCACAGGCTATATGTCGATACCCATACATTTCGGATAATTACCCACATATGCTAGCACTAAATTTATTGCACGGAAACACAGTACTGCCGTTGCTAATTATTTTTCACATTCCGTTTGTTTTTACCACTTGATAAATGTGTTATATTGATTTTTCACTTTCAACGGTCCGGTTAAATGCGGCAAGTGCGATTAATGGGATTTTGACAGTCTAACTATGGTACAGAAGGAAGGCCGTAAAGGACGATGCTATAGCAGACGTAAGGGCGACTTTTAATAGTCAAAGCTTGAATGCAATAGTGAGGACTGGCCTTTGGTAATGTTAGTGTGCTGGATTACTAACCCGGCGGCCGGGTTTGAATCCTGAGTGTCGCAGTGTACCGGAAAACACACTCTTTTAGTATTTTGCAACATCGGAGTTTACGGTTGTTTAAACAATCAGAATGTCCACTTCTTTTACTGACTGCACAGCCGTTGACACAAAGCGTTTGGTGAGCACCTTGCCGCAACTTTCGTGCTCTGGTTGATTCACTTCCTATTTTTGTGGCCTGCACAATATACTTTGGGTTCAGTCACATTCGAGGTCTATACCGTCCCGTATATGATACGTCTCTTACGTATCACTGTTTACCGACTGGTATCCAAGGCTCCACACAACATTTGAGGACCCCGGTCAAGAACACGCCGTCCGTTATTCTGAATTTTCATTTTGGTGCGTTCTTTCCGGTGACTTCGATTCATTACTCGCTATCGTTTTGTTTTCTCGCTTGCCTAATATACGTATTCATTTCTCACGATGAATAGTCCCTATGCAAACGCAAACACAATTACATACTTAAATACCCCCTGCACAAACAAGCACAGTTATGACAGACATATCGGATTTTGCCCATTCTTCATCACCCATTGTTTTCTCAAATTGATCATGCCTGTAATGGCGTGCCTTGCCTTGTCGTGAATAAGCTTTATTTATTTATTTATCTACGGCCGTGGTTAGTCCAGTAGAGCTAAGCTCCCTCTTTTTGGGAGAATGACCCGTTGTTATGGGTTGCGCATTTAGGATCCACTTTTTGCAATCGTAATATTTTACCTGGTAATGCCAAGCATCATCAAATTAGGTCCCGCCTTCCGCAGTGTATCCCCCAGGTAACAGACATCATAGATTCCCCCCCCCCGACGCGAAATAGGAGACTATAAAGCAGGCCTTCCTCCACCGAATCATGCCCTCTGACAAGGACCGACTGCAGCAACTGTTTAGGGATCTGTTGCTAGAGGACGGGCAGCCTTCAGCCTTGTTGCGACAGACGTAACAGCTCCTAGATATATCCAGCATGAAAGCAGGGATTCACCGCAAACTGTGGAGGCAATGCCCACCGAAAAGCACGCAGGCCACCTTTGCCGTGGCATGCCCTATGCATCGCGCAGCATGCACAGAACTAGCAGGCCTTGTCATCGAACGATATCAGCCAACAAAGGAACCTAGGACATTCACTCGACTTAGTGACATCCGTGACTTGATGGTCATCGGCAAACAACGCTTTATGATCACAAATAGCGTCTCTACAACGCCACGTAGAGAAACTCTCCCAAGAACTTAAGCAGTGCAACCGCTGTAGCTCATCACCTCGTTGCACGAACCATAACAATTCAGGCATTTGCTTTTACCAGTCGCGTTTTGGGATCCAAGCCCTTACGCGCTAGGAACTATGCAGTTTCTCTGCCGCATAGCAGGAAACTTTTAGGCCGACTTGCAACGTTGACTAACGCTGTCGCAAAGCCCAAAGCCATCTTATCTACATTGAGGATTATGATTCCGAGACCCAGATCTTAGTTGATACCGGGGCGGAAGTCAGCGTCATTCCCACTCTGCCTGGTGAGCCTTCCGCTTCTCTGTCAACAAGCTTAAGTGCTGCCAATTGTACACCAATAGCCACCGCTGGTCATCGGTCGCTTCGCCTAGACCCAGGTTTACGGCGCACGTTACGCTGGGTATTCACCGTCTTTGCAGTCCCCTTTGCCATCAGCAGCATGAATTTTCTTTGGTATTTCGACCTCTTGGTTGATGCAAAACGCCAGGTGGGATTCGAAACTGCAGCGGAACTCAGTGTACGGGGCACCACCGCCGAGATCGCATCACTAACACCGGTCTATGCACTTCCCCAGAAATCGCCAGGCTACGCAACCTGCTTTCTCAGTATTCCAATCTCGTCCAGCCAATGAACGCAGCTTTGCCCATGGCATCCCAAGTCATGTACCACATAAGGATGACTGGTCCCGACGCTTGCCAGCCACACTGACTATCGCCCGAGAAACTAAAGGTAGCTAGGGCGGAGCTTGAGCAAATGCATGAACTTGGACTAATTCGCCATTTCGACAGCCCTTGGTCCTCGCCAAGGCAGATGTTTCCCAAGAAATCTGGTGACTGACGTTCTTGCAGTGCTTGCCACGCAGTCAATCGGCTAACCGTCCCGGATATTTTCCCATTCCACACATGCAGCACCTAACCGCATGTCTGACAGGTAAGACGAGCTTCAGCAAGCTCCATCTGGTTCACGCCTGTCACCAGCTACCTGTAGAAGCAAACGTCATTCCTAAAACAACCGGTATCACTCATTTCGGCTTGTTTAAATTTTTAAGCATGCCAATTGGACTGTGCAAAACTTCATCCACTATGTCACTCGTGGCTTGGACTTCGTTTATTCCTACGTCGATGATATTTTAGTGGCCAGTTCAACGGAACAAGAGCACCTTGCGCCTCTTTGAACTCTCTTCCAGCGCTTAAGCCAACCCTGTCAGAGACAACCCGATTTAGTGCGAACTCGGCAAACCAACGGTAGAATTCCTAGGCCACTTTGTTTCACCGTGTGGTATCAGGGTCCTTCTTGATAAGATCCAGGCAACCAAGGACTAGCCGGCTCCGACTTTGTTTAAGCTCCTCCGTCGATTTTGTAGTTTGGTCAACTACTATCGACGCCTCATTCTGCGCTGCGCTCAGCTCATGCAGCTTCTGACTGATCTACACAGAGTTAATGAACGTACGTTTGCTTTCCAGGACACAGCAGAGACAGCATTCGCCTAGCCCAAGGATGCTATCTCCAATATAGCCCTCTTCGCTCATTCCGAAGCGACTTCTTCCTTTTCTATTAAGACTGGTTCCTTAAACGTCGCGGTAGGAGCCGTCCTCCAACAACGCGTGTATAGACAATGCCTCCGAAACCTTACTGCCTGCTTCTTTCAGCGGGAGGCTCATTAACACCGAGCTCAGTTTGTGCCATCTCGGACCTCAGCATGCTTACTTACGATGACTCATTTCCTGAACCAGGCGTCGCAGTAACTGTCACACAAGACAGTCAGCACCGCTTCGGAGACGCCGCCCAGGGGGTCAACACCCTAAACCTTTTCAACTCATTCAATGGAAAACCCCCTTGTCAGCCAGTAATAGAGGCTGTTGCTTGCCAAGTCGTTAGTCGCCTGCTGTGCGTAGTTGACTTCACAACTAAATTTTACTTGCCGGTGGACACTAGTGCAGTCCTCAGCCTCCTACATCCAACCTGCGCAACTGATTTTACTATGATGAATGCTTTGATGGAGCACAGATCATCCCGATTTCGTAATGGTCGTTGGTTGCACCAAAACCTTGTTATGGCTCCTGTGTTCACAGATCACTACATGGCGAAATTACCCCTTACTTGTATCTTGACGGACTTTTGCGCACCACAGCGCCATCATGTTCCTTTGTCTGACTATTACCTGACAATATGCTCACTCATATGAACTACATCTTTTCGTTTATACCTTTCATTAAAACGAAATGTTTTAACTTTCCAAAGAAGCTATGCTTGTATGCATATTTGTTCACGCCTTTACAGGTGTGTATCTTTTATCGAGAATATACAAATTATTTATTTAAATAAGCGTTTTTCAACGTTCTCTGGAAAATACCCACTGCAACCAGCTGGCTCAATGCTACAGGCAGCCAACCAAAATAAAATCGGCTTACTGACAGAGACTTCTTAACTTAAGCATAGGAGAACGACGTAACTTTCCTTTTAGTTTTACCGTCGATGAGGTGCAAATGCCTATCATTGGAATCGACTTTGTTGGCAAGTTCGGTCTAGTTGTTGACATGCTTTGTGGGAAATTAAGAGACGACTCCACGGCTTTAAGCGTATCCTGCAAACTAGCTTCAGTAAATTACATCGGCCTCCGTATCCATTTACATGAATGTACACAGTACGTTTCGCTGCTACGGCAGTTACCTTCCGTTATTCAAACAAGTAACTACAACTCCGAACCTAAACACGAGGTGCGTCATCATATCGTTAACACTGGTCCAACAATAACCGCTAAGCTCAGACGCTGACGCTCAGACAACAGCTGGAAAGGTATTCAAACCATGCTTGCTCACGGAACCGTTAGCTTTTCAAATAGCTGCTGGGCGTCAGCCCTCAATCTGGTGCCTAAACGGTCCCGTGATTGTCGGCCATGCACAGACTATCGAGATATAACAATCAATGCTCTAGATAAGTATCCTTTACCCCATTTCCACCATTGCTTGCTTGGCTGGCTAGCTGAACAACTTCCCCGTGGTGCCAGCTGGGTGATTCGGATTTAACCCATTCCAGCAAATAGTTCGGCGGCAGTGTTCCAGGACGTGGCGGGTTTTCGCTCGGCAAACGTCCTCCCTATAAAAAGCCACAAATGTCTGCTTATCAACACTGTGACGTGACGGATGTGACTCGCAACAAAATAAAGTCACTGGCCCGTGGACATCCGGAAAATGGTATCCAACCCACGGACACCAATCGCTTATTCTCACATTCCTACCGATAACAAACAGTCAAAACTTCTGCGGCACATTCAAAAATACAAGCTACAT
Source organism: Dicrocoelium dendriticum (assembly GCA_944474145.2). Lineage (NCBI taxonomy): Eukaryota > Metazoa > Platyhelminthes > Trematoda > Plagiorchiida > Dicrocoeliidae > Dicrocoelium > Dicrocoelium dendriticum. The sequence goes on from OX104063.1 coordinate 73,500,762, forward strand.
TCATAGCCAATTACGTACATATGGTTGGCGGCATCCGGTTTCGGATTTGCCTGTCACTGTGGCAAGCCACAGGACGCCTGCGCCTACAGAGGGACCATGGATGGCTTGCGCTGCACCACCCACAGCTCCAACCACATACCCCATATCCAGTGTAAACCCGAAGGAATAAGACCAGGAGGCATGCGGATGGGAACCACGTTTCATCAACGGAGCCGGCCCACACTCCTTCACAGGCAAACACAAGCACGCTGTATCTGGGGAATCAACCGCACACAAGGCGGTGGCTGGACCGTAGTCCGCTCCACACTGAGTGCATGGAACCGCTCTTTGAGCCTAACACGGCCACAAGAACCGTGCACCGCTTCCCCTCCAGCAACGACCAACTGTCTCCTGGAGCCAGTATGAACGATGTAGTGGGTAATAGACAGGTAGGCGCCTTGTCAACATACACATCAAGCGCAACCATACCAGGGATATCAAACAACAGCCATTCACTTTAAACGACAAGCTGAAATAAAATAAATCCAATAATGCATACAGATACGGTGGCATAACTCTTCGCTAAATTACCGTATGAAGTAAGTTGGTCAGCAACAAATCCGTGATAAGTAAGAAATGTCCACAAGTTACTTAAAATGCTACAAACGCAACAAACTTACCGAAGATAAGCGCAATTAGTGTAAGCAACGTGGCCAGTTAATAGAACATTATTCAGGGAGGCAGAACAAACCAAATAAAGCGGAATGAAATTTATCCAGCTTAAAAAGACCTAGTATAAGTGTAAGTTGGTTTAGCCCAACTGCGGTGAAGAAGCATCAAGAATGCAACATCAGCCTCAGCATGGGGCACAATTACATACATATATACACCCATAAACTTACATTCACTGTTATGCCAAGCATGTACTCTTTGTACATTTTGAGCACACTATGTTAGCTAAACATGATCATGCCTGTACAGGTTTGCCTCGCATAGTCGATAATAAAAGTTTATTTATTTATTTATTTATAAGTGTCAGTATTCTCCAACCTTGACCTAGGCGTCGCGAAAACTGCTGATTGTATTTTATTTGGTCTATATGAATTTCTTTGTATGTTTTTCGGCCTCAGTAACGCAGCACAGTCTTTCCGACGCTTTATGGATCATGTCCTCCGTGGCCTTAATTTATTGTGCGTTTACATAGACGATGACTTGATAGCAAGCACGGACGCTTGCGAGCATTGCACAATTCCCAAATGACTATTAAGCGATTCGGACATCACGGTATAACAATTAATCCAGACAGGTGTGCAGCTGGTTAGACTTACGTTGAGTTTCTCTGTCATAGGATCGATGCTAATGGCATCAAACCTCTTCCAACTAAGACGCAAGCGATCCTAGGCTACCCCATGTCGTCGTCTGTTAGAAACCTATGCCGCTTCTTTGGCAAGTTCAACTACTATGACACATTCATACCCAGCTGTGAAGACGTACTCCAACGGCTCACCGATTTGGTAAAAGGAAGGTCAACGGCGTACACAATAACTCCGGAATTTGAAGCCGCGTGCAAGGTTGTTAAGGTGTTAGGACAGCTCACGCTAGGAAAACCATCAAGGAGATAGCTGGTGCCACCTTACAGTACTAGTTACGTAGCCAAGAGGATGAACGCCAACGGCACTTGATTCAGAACTTAAAATTGAAGAGAAATTGCTCGAAATTAACCAAAGAGCAGCACAATGGTGTGCATTAACGCATGAGGTATAATAATCCATCATGTTCGAACAAGCTGAATGCCCAGAACCAACGCAGACCCAAGTGAGTTTCACGCCTCGAAACATTATGCTAAATTTTGCTAAATTTTCCGATAATCATTCCTATATTATTAGGGATAGGCTCCTCTAGCTCACAGGTGTTAGTGACATAGCCTTGTGAATATAGAAAAGCGGCTAAAAGAGATAAAACTCGAGATACTTATCTAAGATAAATGTTCTGTTTTCAGGCTAAAATTTGTCAAAGGATCCTGTAGGTCTACTTTACTATGCGGGCAGATTTAACGCATCCAGCCTTGATATAAAGTTCGCAACCACTTAGAGGCTTTAAAAATAGTTAACTCTATACTGCTAGTGGTTTAGATGGCTCAGTATTCACTGAAAGTGGTACACTGAGGCTTACTGACGGTGGATTAATTATAAGATGTTCTGAAATTCCTTGCATATATAACATTCCTTTTTGGATTCCTAGTTTTTTGCGTAACGTTATCGCTTGTTTAATTATATTCGCTAAGTACGCCTGAAATATATGCTTTTCCACCGCCTACGTCGTACCAAATTGTTGCGGGGTATTACGGGCTATATATAGCAATTCTAAATAGCTGTGCCTCTTTAGCACTTATACCTCCGCTACTTTTTACATTATCTTTTCCTTTTTCTGCTATCTGCTTGCAAAGCAGGAAAGCAATTTTAGCAAAAAATAGTAGCGTTATTCGTAGACCGCCATTCATTTGCGCACAACCCTGGAAATACTACACAAATTGCATTGCTTTTACTTTTAATCAGCCGTGAAAACATGTTCTGAGCCGCTTATTTTTGTGCTACTTTACCCAATATTCTAGCCTTAGAAAGGATTTGCTTTTCCTGAGATTTACTCAGGTTAAAATTTAGTGCCAGATATCAAATTTAGTGCAAGAAATTTTGGTTATTTATTTTGTTAATTTATATTTTTCAAGTGAAGTACGCCGCCTTAGTAGGTCTTCTAACAACGGCATTTTAGTTTGATTTGAAACGCTAGAAATTATTTTTAACCTTCTCGTGTTCAGTATAATTCTCCCGCTCTTTCCATTTGCGTCGCAATAAGTGTGACGACTGAGCGGGCCGAAATGGCCCAAAAATTTATTGTGATTTCGCCTTCAAGCGGATGCTGTTTCCATAGAAAACCTGCACAACTACGGCTCTGCGCAACTTTAACAACAAACGAATTCAAGGAGTTACCTATCGCTTGAATGAGCCAGAAGCGTTTCAGACAAAGTTAATGCAGTCGTACTTGCCAACAAGAAACATGTACTTACACTTCCTACTCCTATGCAAGAGCATAGGAGTAAACTAAACGTTGAGCTGATCCCTTACGGGCGCAGCATCTTGCCATGTCTAGAAATATAACTATTTATTTATTTATTCTTTTATTTAGTGCGGTCACGTATTTTCACCTTATAAACACCAACGAGCATGTCGTACTTGTCCTTAAGACAGCTGCTTCAAGGTCCGCTGTCGGTGCCGTCTTGCAACAGTTATTCTATAATAAATTTCAACCACTGCCGTTTTTCTCGCAGAAGCTACAACCTGCTCAGATCAGCTACAGCGACTTTGCTCGTGAACATCTTGCCAAGTACTTTGCTGTGAAACATTTAGTTCACATTATGAGGGACGCTATTTAATGCTACCGGCAGATTACAAACATTTGGTTTGCGCTTTCCGTTCTGCCTCAGCCCGTTACTCAGCCCAAGAAATCAGTCATCTGGACTACCTTTCGCAGTTCTATGTAGACGTCCGGTGCATCGACAGTCCTAACAGCCATGTTGCTGATATAGTATCACGTGCTGATCTGCACCAACGGTCGCCGACATCCATGGACTTGGAGAGAATATCCTCCGCTCAAGCCAATTAACCTGAACGCATCTAACTTCCGTCAAACGGCTCCTTAAGCTTCGTGCATCTACTTGTACTTAACTCCGACACAAAAGTTTATTGGAAGATTTCAACTGGTAAGCCAAGGCCTTTTGTTCCACTTTCATTTTGGCAAGCGATTTTTGATCATTTTTACTGGCTATCACCTCCGAGCAGCTGATCTAATGTAAAGCTCCTTAGAGAACGACACGCCTGGCACAAAATGCGTTCAATCCATCGACAGCGAGATAAACATTGCCCTAATTGGCACACTAGTATAGTTCATCGCCACACTGTTAATACCCTAGGTGCTTTTTCGCCCACTGCTGCACCTTTCAGGCACGTACATGTGCAATAGTGAGCTATTGTCTCCCACCAACGGCTGCATTTATCATTTGACAGTTGTCGACTAGTTTACTACTTTTCCACTACCTGTTCCCCGGTGGTATTTCCTCTAAAATTGTTTCACGTGCTTTCGTTAATTCAGGGTTTCATTCTTCGGTGTTACAGCTACTGCCACTACTGACAGAAGGTTTCAATACAGTTCCACCCGTTTCGGTGACTTCTTTTGACCGCTTGGCTCTACTCGTTTTTAGACAACGGCCTTTCATTCTGCTGCTAATGGCATTGTCGAACGACTTTACTGAAAAACCGAAGCTGCCATTACAGCTTGTGCGCCTGTTGCCCGTTGGGCTAAACGCTTTCTAGCGGTTCTCCTTAGTTTTCGCAATACGGTCAAAGATGTTATCGGATCCGGCCCAGCTGAACTTGTTTTTAGCGCTACCCTCAGTCTCCCAGGCGGGACGAAAATGGAATGACGAATCACCGGGGAATTGAATCTTTCGTCCTACGCTTAAAGCCTTAAGCACCATTTTCATACAATTAGATCGACACCACCTCAACTAAGCATGTGCAAGCAGCAAAACATCCTTACTTGCCCACTTGTACATTCGTCTTTATTCTTATCGAAGATGTTCGCAGACTCTTGACACCGCCTTATGAACATTCTTATTCCAGGTTTTGTCGCGGAAACCGAAGTACTTCGTTCTGGATAACGGTGGATCCAAGGAGTCCGTGAGCATTAAGCAATTTAAACCCGCCTAAGTCGGTTTATCGCCGGATAGTTCAGCATCAACCTCAGACGCTCACAACTCCCCTGCGCCTAAACCGTTACGCACTGACAAACGCGTGACCGGTTGCCAAGCCTCGGAATCTCTGTGCCCTCCGCCCTCAAACAGATCTACACATGCACCTTCCGGTCGTGTTGTTTTCCTTCCACCCCAGCATGAGCAATAGGCTACATAGGTAGCTTATCGAGCGTTTTCCCCAGTGCACGCTCTAGGGGTATTGTAGCGATTGGAAATAATTTGCTTAGTTTTATTTTTACGCTTTCACCTTTTGTTGCAATTCAATTCCGTTGTTTTAGTTAACCTAACAAACAACAATCGATGAAACACATCTTGACGTTGCGCTATTTTGTTCGCCGCCAGTTTGCTGTGATTGTGCGCTCTGCTGCCCGACTGGTTCATCGGCGGGGATAAACGTGCTCCTACCTCTGCCCAGCTTGCGGTTTTATCGTCGTCAGAGAGCGAGGGTATCAAGAGCACTTTAGGTAAAGTGACCCGCACCATTACGTAACGCTATGCATGTTACCGGTTTACTACAAGCGAAAGCCTGGTCCACTTAAGCGTTCTTCGAATGATTTCCCGCGCTGGACTACAATCATCTTAGTCACCAGATGCTGAACATTTCTACGAGGGTCACATCCCTCCTGAGATACGGCGCTCACGGGAGCACATTGTACTCTATTTGGGGTTCAATCACTACCTGACCTATTTGGAAGAAATCCTGTTGTTTTTGTTGTTTTTGTTGTTGTTGTTGTTGTTGCTGTTGTTGTTTCGTAACGTTTGCTTAAGGCGGAAGAGCTCAAGCAGTGCCTTCTTGGCTGCATGCTAAAGTTTTGAACCTATTCTTCATGGTAAAATGGAATAGGTTCTGACAAGGTTGCAAAGGATCGTCTGCTGACCACCTTAGTAAGTTAAACTTTAGGTACGTTAAAGGTTTATATATAGTATGTACATGTTCATTCGGTGTACTTTTGTGTAAAAACAAACATGCTTGCGATGTCTTAGATTTTGGTGGGCTATATTAGTATTTGGCACCCCTGGCGCCTCATTTGCACCTGTCATTATGGTGGATGATTCTGAAAACTTGCATACATCGTGTCAGAAATGTGGTGATTGAGGCCGATGTAAAGAAACTTTAACTTGCAACGGCCACAGTTTTACAAGCATACGGCCGTGATTCTACAGCAGTATAAACGCCAACCAAGGACGCAGTTGCCTTAGGAGTACCAATAGCAGTATGCGCATTATCGCCGTGTTCACGGTACGCGTAGCAACGTTAGTGGGAAACCATATGTTGCTATCCTTACCGTACATGAAATGCTACACTGGTTTCAGGATGCTGATTTGCAAGGCGCATTTTTCTTTCAAGTTGAAGGGCGAAATTTAAAAACATAGGCATTATTTTTGTTTCATTCTCACGATTTTCATAATGGGAATACTGGATATATCCCCAAAACCGGCCGTTAACGGAAACGGGGATAAAGAAGTATTTGCCCGGTATTAGTGTTCAAATGTAGCAGAAAAATACATAGGTACATAACAACAGCACATGGGCGAACCTTAGCGCGGATGATATGAGGACACTGGAAAAGCGACACCGGAGGCGGCAAACAAGGGAAGTGGGCGAAATAACATACTTTTTAGTGCGACACGGCGCTTATCCTGTGATGAAAGAGGGCAGTAAGGTGAGATAATTGTTCTGCGTGCCAGCAGTGCTGGAGCCGATTGCGGAACGGTACTGCGGAGTAACTTTTGCGGACGCGACTTACGAAGTGGATTATGGGGATATATTTTGGCACTGTATACTGGCGGATGTAACTGGTGTGGCGTATTTATTTTGCTATGCGGTTCTGCCGTATGAGGGCGGCAAGCTGTGGAAGCGATGAGTGAGGTGCTACCTTGCGCGGAAGCTGTACGTACCCTTGTAATGGGGCAATGCATGGCACTGGTGCGTGCAATGACTTGGGTTAATCCGAACTCGTCGGTCGTGTGTAGTCATTTGCACACGCTAAGGGATAAATCCCGCCGTGCAACTCGTCTTTCGGAAAAGATTTCAGAAGGCTTTTGCGGCAATTCCTGCATAGAGTGTTATATACACGTGATGCGGAGCAATTCGACAGGTTACTGAGGGTGAGTGCTGCTAGGCATTCTGAATGTTCTACTTACTTACAGCAAACGTGGCCGCCACGTACCTCCTCCCAGCCAGCGCACAGGTTGCGCGAGTTGCTTTTAGTCGGTTGCGCTCCAACCAACCAGGCTGAAAATGAACACGAACACCTGAAGAGGCAGGTCAATGGACAGCACTCCCTGCATACTTTATTCATGCTTGTGGTGTAACGTCTAAACGCGTTGCCACTAGATAGGCTGCAACTCCTTGAGAGGCTTAGCGTATCCGGTACGTACCACCGACAGTGTGGTCCACCTCAGCACAGATTTTGGTGCGTTTCCTCCCGGTCCCTGGCAGGCAATACATGAGACATTATAGGAGCGCAATATTAGCGCTATCAATGAGGTTGGTCTGCAATGATTGGTTGGTTGCATACGTGGTACGCAACCCGCTGCTAACGTGTGGCGAGGGAGTCCTGCGGCTGCGAGTTCCATCATCAGGGGTGTAAGCGTTTTGGTCACACGTGTCACGTAACTACGAGGTGAGGTACCGGTATGTTTAGATTGTCAGACAATTGCCGATGGAATGTTCCGACACCTGATGTTGTGGACACCGTTTCGTTGACTTCAAAGTTTTGTAATCTAACCATTCATGAGACGGACCATGTGCTGGAAGTCATACCTGTGGACCGGGCTACGAAATTGCGGCAGATGCAGTTCATTCGGAGTTGGAAGCACATACTTGCAGACGTGACCTATCGAGCCTTCAGAAGATGTTGAAGTCTGTAGTGAGAAAAAGGTGAAACATTACTGCACCACTCCACGGTGTATGGATACGGCGCAGCAGAAATGTGATGTTGAATAGCAGCGATTGTTTACCTACCCGGATCCTACCGCGGTAAGAAGTATACTTCCTATGGTTGGAATCTGCTTTCCCAGTACTAGCGCTGTACAAATGCCCAAGAAAATGGAATTCAATACGGTGAATGTCTAGAAATAGGAAGGATGCAGGACGTCGGAGACGCGCTGTCCGTTGGTTCCGCCGACGCGTCTCCCATTAGGCTACGTGTTACGGAGGTACAGCCGGCATCAACCGTTGCACAGGAGTGGACCCTTTTTCAACTGAGCACCAACACGTCCGCAACTTGCCGACCTTTCGTTAACAAGATAAGGAGTCATAATCCCTCCGTCATACAGGCAGTATTGCACGGTTGTGGTGTGTAAGTGGGGGGAAGGCAATGCATCCGACACTGGTGATGCGCAATGGGTAAATTGTGACGGTAGTGAACTTTGCTTCCACAAATCCTGCGCAGGGTAGCGGGGGAAAGAGGAATTGGGTGCAACAAATATGAAAATTATTTTGCATGGACGTCTGGTTAAATGGGATGGTCGATGTATGGTAAGCAAATGACGGCGTATTGAAGTGCGGTTCTCACTGGTAGGACTTTGTATACCCGTACTCGCTTCTGAGGTAAGTATGCGTCGTCCTCCCAACAGCACACTGCGGATACTGTTAGTTACTAGCATGTAAACCCGCTGCTTATTTAGAGGTATTGCATACCGGGCACTTTGCATCATTTCATTAAGTCATCCCGTTTTCACTTAACAGTGAATTCAGCGTCATTTGCCGCGTTATGCTTAAAAATGTTTCAGCGCGCTATTGTTGCTCTGAGCAAGTACGTTGCCTTTGAAGTACGTAAAGGATGCTTAAGGTATGGCGCAGCAGTTTCAATCACAACCAGGCTACAATGAATGGCCTGCCACAGGGACTTTGGACCATACAGTAATAACTTTTTACTGCTCTTATTTCATCATCGCATTTCGTGATAAATACTTTCCGTTTTGCAAAACGGTCAGCGATTTAGGGCTTTCCTTTCGCAGCAGGTAAACGGCGTCGTTAATGTGTGGGAGCTTCCTTATGTGTCTGAATGACGGACCATAGTGGTTGCTTATTCATTTATTGGCGGTGCGCCAGTCGTACGCTATTTACATTGCTTTATCGACGCGTAGGCGTCTGAGGTGCAAGCGGAAGTCCTAGTCACTAAGTATATGAAAAGTAACCGGCGAAGCAAGCAGAGGTCTAGCACTTACTGCTAACTATTCCTGAACTAGCAGCCTCCGCTGTAAATTTTACTGGCGGTAAAGCAACGTAGAGAGGAATGGTAAAGAGTTTGGAGTGGTTGAAATAAAAGCTAACACTAAAGATGGTTGACAATTGCATATTTTGGCCTCCAAACTAGAATACGCAGATGGTCAAGATAATGGGGTCATTGTATGTTGTCGCCCAGGATCTTGCAAATTACCCTCACAAGGTATAACAGTTGGTTAACGGAGTAGGCTTTTCAAAGCCGTTTTAAATAGCGGTACCAGCGGTTGCCAGCTAATCCAGCCCCAACACCGCTTTTGTAGCCCCGACGGTATGACCGCGTAGCAAGGTAACCAGGCAGGACTGCTATTTACGGGTCGATTGCTGCGAATTCTTCCCCCTTTATAAGGTAGTGTGTAGGAAACAGTTCTCCTCTACGCCGCTGTTTGTCCATTGAATACCTCACCAGGCTAAGTTGCCGCCACTGTTAGTTTAGCCTCCGTTACCTCTCGAGCAATAGTGTGTCAACCCTCGTGTGTGGTACCTATTCATTGGGGTGGAATGGCTGCCTTCCTTGCTGAATTAAGAGACACCGATACCGATGCTTGTAACTCCAAACGTCTGACACCCTGCACGGATAACAAAGGAGCGGGTTGCTGCCTACCTTACAACAGAGTATCCGAGATGCCTCTATTAGCTACCTCGCGATACGTAGTTGGAAATCAACTCATCCTGCGCCGTAGGAATATAATACCGTGGAAACCTTTGCAAAAGGTGCGTAGAAATAACGTTGTTCACCATTATTACGTTCGACTGCAAGCATTAACGAAATCATGTTAGTGACGAAAACAGTTCACTACTACTTTAATCACTGTATAAGGTTCCTTTGTTACGTACCTGTAATCTTCGCAAGATTGAAGCTTGCACTGCGAAGTACTGGAGGCCTTCGTTCCCATAAGTGCATCTGAAATAAACCGAAACTTAAAACCTCGATGTTGGGTTTTTTCTGATTATTCATTAATAAATAAATAAATAGTTTATTCTTAAATTTATAGAGACACACCAACTCAGGCATGATCAAGTTTTACAGGCAGTTAAGTTTCACAACGATACCTTGGTTAACTTGTCCGTAGTGCAAACGGTCAAGGCACTATAGATGCAATGATACGGTACATGTAGGTGGTGAGTGTGAATTCTTGTACGGGTCGGGAAAAGTTGAAATATGCCTAGTCCATTTGCACGTTTGCAGTTGTAGGCAGTGACTTTATTCCGTGGCGAATCACATCCGCCACGTCGCAGTGTTGTTAAATAGACATCTGTGGCTTTTTAAAATAAATAAATAACTATTTTATTCTCGACTATGCGAGGCACGCCCATGGAGGCATGATCAGATATGTACAACTGTACAAACATTTTATGGCAACTGTAACAGTGACAGTAGAAAATTGTTCATATGCCTATGGTTGGAATTATACAATGGTGAAAATGCGAAACAATAATTTGGCTGTCATGAGATCCGGGACCTCAGCTAATAATAGATTGAGAATCCTGAATGATCCATTGGAAGGTAATGGAAGAGCACGCTCAAGAGATATATGCCAATAGAGTGAGTTCATGCACAAGTAAGGCACAAGTCAACGTATCGTAGGAAGTACAAAGACGACAGTATATGCAGATATAGAAGTTCCGGTGTAACGAACCAAACTAGAATTGTGACGCTAATTGACCTGCAAGTGTGAAGTTATGGGCTGTGACTTTATTCGGTGGCGAGTCACATACGCCACCTTGCAGTGTTGTTAAACGGACATTTGTGGCTTTTTATTAGGAGAACGCTTGCCAGGCGAAAACCCACCACGCCCTGGAACACTGCCGCCAATCCATTGAATGGCAAATTGTAACTGGCAATGTTTCTGGTTGAATGTTTGTTTGCTCGGTTATTCGCAGTCAGGTTGTGTCCCATTTATCTGCTGGCTGATGCCATAGCTGGTTGCCTATTGCGTTCCTGGGTCCTGTCCATTGGTAGGTCGGGTACTAAACATTCTTTTTGAATATGATGTGTTGCGCTTGCTAGGAGAAAACCCACCACGTCCTGCAACACTGCCGTAAAGCAATTTGAACACTAATGTATAACTGGGAAGATGCATGCAAACTGATTTCATACAAGGTTATGCTCAGTCAGGTGGCTTCCAATTTCCTCTGTTGGCTAGACAGATAGCTTGATCAGGACCCCCATAATTGTTGAGGCCGGTGGAGGATGGGAACATTACGAATAGTCGTCTTGTTGTGTGTCCAGGTAAGCACAGTTTCAAACTTTCTGATGTCTGGCGTTTCAGATGTATAATTTTCGGAAGTGTGAAGACGTGTCCAGCTCCCCATACTGGACAACTGTTGCGGTGATGATTGCATTTGAGTCCCTTTGGTATACAGCCATATTCCGTGTAGGTCCTTATCGACTGTTACATTCTGCTTGGGCAATAACTGTTCCTCAGTCCATTCCCAGATCTCCAAGAAGTTCCGGACCTCGGTGAAAAGGAAAGTGAGCTACAACCGAGAGAAGAATGCAAGAACAGGCGCGGAGTTAAACCTTGTTAAATCTTATGCTAAAACGCTTAGATTTGAGACAAAATCATGTACATTGTGCAACGCTGATTATGCTGCAAATGCCTTTAGAAGGTCCTCTAGAATCAATAGTTGTACGCGTAGCTTTCTAACGTCTGCGTAGAGACAAGAGCATTGTGCCACGAAGTGTCAGTTTAGTATGAGACAAAAATTGCATGGGGAGAGGAAAGAAATTTAGAAGACTGGTGGGGATTGAATGGTGCACGAACAGCGTAGGTGAGGAAGATAAGAAGAGCGACTGCTAATAGCGCTAGGAGAGAGAATATCAGTGGCCGGCAAAGGCAAGCGGCTTAAGCCTTCTAATTACCAGTGGATACCTACAGTGACAGAATAAGTCAAAAACCGGCGAAGGTATGTGCTGCAAACTACCCACGAGAATAAAAGTTGCAGAGGTAAGGAGTGACTCCTAGCGCAAAGCTTTATGCTTAGTACAATGACTGGCTCTAGCTGAAAAGTGGTGACGTATGTAAGACGAAGAACTGATAATGGCGCTAGGAGTGAGAGTATCAGTGATCAGTAATGGCATTTGGGTGAAGCATTCTAGTTGCTAGTGGATACCTACAGTGTCCAAGAATAGGTCAACAAACAGCAAATGTAAGTGACGGAGACAGTCCCAAAGAGGGAGGGTTGTAGATATCAAACAGTGGCTCTTAGCAAGCTCTGGATACTCGCAGTTGCATGGAGCCCACGACCACTATTTGCTTCTAAAGGGAGGCCGAATTTAAGACGACCGACAGATGGTGGCACTATGAAAGTCTATCGGTGGCCATATGTAGTCAATCCAATAAAACGCTTGGTCACTAGTGTATGCCTACGGGTTCACAGAATGCATCAACATGCCAACGTAGGTAGGTGCTTCAGGCATTCCAAGTGAATGTACGATGGCATAACAAGGAGTGTATCATAGCAAACTCAAGAGTTGCGCAGAACAGGCATGCAGCCTACGACGAATCGCTGCAAAGAGGTGAGGAAGATAAGAAGAACGACTGATAGTAGCGTCAAGAGAGAGAGTACCATTGACCAACAAAGACATTTGGCTTAAGCCTTCTAATTACCAGTGGATACCTACCGTGACAGAAAAAGTCAAGAAACCAGCGAAGGTATGTGATGCAAACAACCCACGAGAATAAAAGTTGGAGAGGTAAGGAGTGGCTCCTAGCGCTAAAATGTATGCTACTTATAATTAAACGCTTCAGCTGAAAAGTGGTGTCGTAGGTAATATGATTAACTGACTATGGTACGAAGGGAAAGAATATTGACTGCAAGGAATGCCTTTTGGGTGAAGTCTTCTAGTTGCTGGTGGATACCTACGGTGTCCCAGAATAACTCAACAACCAGCAAATGTATATGATCCAGACCGTCCCAGATAGTAAGGGTTGGAGAATTCAAAGAGTGACTTTTAGCTAGCTCTGGATAATCGCAGCCGAACTAAAAAATTAAATACATATTTTATTCTGGAATATGCAAGGCACGCCCATGGAGGCATGACCAGATATGTACAACTGTACAAACATTTTATTGCAACTGTAACAGTGACAGTAGAAAATTGTTCACATGTCCATGATTGGAACTGTGCAATGGTGAAAATGCGAGACAATCTGGCTGACATGAGATAGGGGGCCTCAGCTAATAACAGATTGAGAATCCTGAATGATCCATTAGAAGGTAATGGAAGAGTAAGCTCAAGAGATATACGCCAATAGAGTGAGTTCGTGCACAAGTAAGGCGAAGGTCAACGTATCGTAGGACGTAGAAAGATGGCAGTATATGCAGATGAGGAATTTCCAGTGTAACGACCTTATCTAGAGTTAAATAAATAAATAAATAAATAATTTATTCTCAGTTTCATAGAGACACACCAACGCAGGCATGATCAAGGTTTAAAAACCGACGTGTATCACGACGATACATTGGGTTCAAGCGTGTGTAGTTGAAACAGAGTCGGGAAGAGTTGATATGTTAGTCTAGTCGACTTGCCAGTTTGTAGTTGTGGGCTGTGACTTTATTCAGTGGCGAGTCACATCCGCCACGTCGCAGTGTTGTTAAACAGACATTTGTGGCTTTTTATAGGGAGAACGCTTGCCAGGTGAAAACCCACCACGTCCTGCAACACTGCCGTAAAGTATTTTGAACATTAATGTTGAACTGGCAAAGCCGCTTGACGACTGGTTTTACCTTCGTTTTTCGCAGAGTAATGGCTTCCAATTTCCTTTGCTAGTTGGACAGGTAATTTGATCAGGGTCGCCATAATTTTTCAGATCGGTGGAAGAGAGGGACCTCGTGATTATTCATCTTATTGTATGTCCAGGTGAGCAAAAGTTCATTTTCTCCGCTGTCCAGGTTTTACAGATGTATAATTTTGGGGAGTATGAGGATATGTCCATTTCTCCATACTGGACAAGGGTAATGGTGATTGCAGTTCGGTCCTTTCGGAGTTCTACCATGCTCCAGGTAAGTCCATGTGGGTTGTTGCGTCCGTCTTGGGCCAAAACTGTTCCTCAGTCCAATCCCAGATCTCCAAGAATTCCCGGACCTCAGAGAAAAGGGAAAGTGAGGGACAGCCGAGAGAAGACCGCAAGAACAGGCATGGAGTTGAACATTGTTAATATCTTAAGTTACAACACTTGTGCTTGAGACAAAGGCATGTACACTGTGCAACAATAATTATGCTGAAAATGTCTTTTGAATATCCTCCGGAATCATTAGCCGTATAGGTGGATTGCTAACGCCTGCCTAGAGACAAGATCGTTGTACAAGTAAGTAAAGTACGAAGTATCCGTTTAGTAGGGGCCAATAATTGCGTAGGGATAGAGCAAAGAGAGTTAGAATAATGGTAGTGATTGTCAGGTTTATGAACAGCAAGTAGTTGACGTAATCCGAGAGGGAGCGCGTAATAAGCGAAAATAAATAGGTTGCCGTGAGAGTCCTAAAGATTAATTGGTGGCAGGGCAGAGGAAGGATTGGATGCAGAAATTCTAGAGGAATAAAGGATATTGAGATACGGAGTGGCTCCTAACAAGCATTAAATTATCGCATATGCATGGAGCCAATGGCCACTATCTATTTCTGAACAGAAATTCCGAATATACGACGTCCGACAGGTGGCGATAGAAGAGACTAAGTGGCCGGATGTAGCCATTCCAGTCAGACGCTTGGTCACTAGCGTATGCCTATAGGGTCGCTGAGTGTATCAACAGGCCAATGAAGGTAAGTGACAGTTCAGGTGCTAGGTCAACAGACCAGCAGAGCTGTGAGGCTAGTTCTTTTCCAGAATGGCGGAAAGAGCTCCATTTGGAACAATGTGTGGATTCTTCATCTCCCGGAGAAAAGATCAAGCATGTAAACCAGCTGGCTATTAAGGGTGTGTCGACTAGTCCCAGTAGATAAACCTTCTTGTTTTGGCTGATGTATCTGTGGAAATCTCGGGAGAAAACGGGCAACGGGCAAGAGGCAGCCAAACAGAAAGGGGAGGGAACATTGCCAATCGTCGTCTTGTTGTGTGTCTAGGTGAGCAGAAGTTCTAATTTTCTGCCTTCTGGATTTTTCAGATGTATAAGGTATGGGAGTATGAAGATGGGTCCAGTTCTCCATACTGGACAAGGGTTGTGGTGATTGTAGTTGGGTCCTTTCCGTTTTCAACCATGCTCCATGTAAGTCCTTGTGGGTTGTTACTTTTGACTTGGGTGAAAACTGCTCCTAAGTCTAATCCCAGATCTCCAAGAAGTTCCGGACCTCGGAGAAAGGGAAATTAAGGGACAACCGCGAGAAGACCGCAACAACGGACATGGAGGTAAACATGGTTGAAGTCTTCTGTTGTAACATTTGGAGTTGAGACAAAAGCTTGTACACTATGCATTAATAATTATGCTGAAATTGCTCTTTGAATATCCTGTAGAATCATTAGCTGTATGGGTGGATTGCTAACGCCTGCGTAGAGACAAGAGCGTTGTACCAGTAAGTATTCTACGAAGTATCGATTTAGTATGAGTCAAGAATTGCTTGGGGAAAGAGAAACGATAGTTAGAATATTGGTGGTGATTGCAAGGTACATGAACAGCAAGTAGCTATCGTAATACGATAGGGAGCGCAGAATAAGTGAAAATGTATAGGTTGCCGCGAGGGATATCTACTAGTCAGTTGGCGGTAGGGCAGCAGATGCAGATATTCTTAGGGGATAAAGGTTATTGAGATGCGGAGTCTCTCCTAACAAGCACTGGATCATCGCATATGCATGGGGCCTATGACCACTAGCTACATCTAAACAGAGGTGCCGAATTTAAGACAACCAACAGATGGTGGCACCAGGCAAGACTGTCACTGGACAAATGTAGCTATTCCAATCAGACGCTTGGTCGTTAGTGTATGCCTGTAATGTCACTGAATGTATCAACAAGACAACGGAGCTAAGTGATACAGACATTCCAAGAGAATGTATGGTGGAGAGACAAGGAGTGTAACCTAGCGAGCTCAAGCTCTGCGCAGTGGGGACATGGAGCATACGGAAAATTGCTGCGGTAGTGAGGAAGATAAGAAGAGCGACATATAATGGCGCTAAGAGAGAGTATCAGTGGCCAGCAGAGGCATTCGGATTACGCCTACTAATTACCAGTGGATACCTACAGTGACAGAAGAAGTCAACAAACCAGCGAAGGTGTGAGGCAAACAATTCAAGGGAGTAAGTGTTGGAGAGAAGAGGAGTGACTCTTAGCGCAAAGATTAATGCTACGTACAATGACTCTCTGCAGCTGAAAATTGATGACGCAGGTAATACGAAGAACTGATAATGGTATTAAGGGGGAGAGAGAGTATCTACAGTAACCAATGGCATTAGAATGAAGCCTTCAAGTTGCTAGCGGATACCCAACGTGTCCCAGAATAAGTCAACAGACAGCAAATGTATGTGAAGCACGCAGTCTCATAGAGGAGTAGAAGAGTGGATATTAGCAGGCTCTGGATAAGCGCAGAGATGGTTGGAGCCTACGAAGAATGACTGCTGCTAAGCAGAGGTAATACAAAGGAAGGATAATGACACTAAAGGAGAGAGAGTATCGACGGTTAGCAATGACATTGGGGTGAAGCCTTCTAGTGGATACCTAAAGTGTCCCAGAATAAGTCAACAGACGGTAAATGTATGCGACGCAGACAGTCCCAAAGGATGAAGGTTGGAGATAGTAGAGAGTGCCTTTTAGCAAGCTCGGGATATGCGCAGAGATGATTGGGACCTACGACAACTGGTTACTACTAAATAGAGGTTCTGAGGTTGAGAGGATCGACAGATCATGGCGCCGTGGAAAACTTTCGGTGGCCAGATGTAGCCACTCCATTAAGCAGGTTGGTCACTAGTAGATTCCTGCAGTGTCACAGAATACATCGGCCAGCCAGCGAAGGTAAGTGATGCAGACATTCTAAGAGATTACAGGATGGAGAAACAAGGGATGTCTCCTAGTAGCTCTGGATATTAGCAAGATGTATTGAGCCTACAACGAATCACTGAGGAAAACGTGATGAAGATAAGTGGAAGGAAGGATAATGGTGCTAAAAAAGAGAACCAGTGGACAGCAACTGAATTCGCAGTAAGCCTTCTAGTTATTAGTGGTTAGTTACAGTGTCAGATGAGTCAACAAATCAGCGAACGTATGTGAGGCAACCGATTCAAGGGAGTAAGTGTTGGAGAGATAATGAGTGGCTCCTAGCGCAAAGATGTATGCTACCTACAATGACTCGCTGCAGCTGAAGAGTGGTGACTTAGGTAATACGAAGAACTGATAATGGCACCAAGGGAGAGAGAGCGTATCGACGGCTAGCAATGGCATTGGGGTGAAGCCTTCTGGTTGCTAGTGGATGCCTAAAGTGTCTCAGCATAACTCTAATGACAGCAGCATTAGAATCGTTGCGTCGCTAGACGGTAAATCGGCTGATATTAGCAAGTTCTCTTCCAACATTTTAGCTTCCAGGTAAACATCTAAAAATGCGTACAAACAAACCGTTCAGTAGCCGCACTTGTATTACTGTGTATTCGTAATTTGTACGTCACAGCAGATGCAAGTGGTGGCATGCGGTGCAGCAGAAAATTCTGTAACTGTTTGTATGACACCTGTCTCCACATAACTTCTTCATTATTTACTATCCTTTATCAAAGAACCACTGCAACCGAGGAAACTTGAAACTCCACCTGATACATCTAAATAATATGTTATCAGAACACAGCATTTCCACAAGCTTATTAGAAGAGGTAAATGTCTTCTCTGGAGAAACCTTTATTTGCGATATCAGGTGCAGCGGCGTATGCAGTGGATTCCATACACAATGGTGAAAGCGTAACTGTAACAGCGCAACGCCGTTACTGGGGTACAACGATTTTGCGCGCCCAGATTTGAGGTCGCAATTGAATGGTAACTGAATCAAATAATTAATATATTAGGACAGCTTACCTACGTCGCACTATTTTGAAATCCTTGTGCGTCCATCTGTTAGCTATGGGGTAAAATACAGTATACTCCGCCCATGGCAACCTCAGACAATTGCAATCAATTGCACTCAACGGAATCCAGGTAGGTGAAGTTGTGGTACCCCACGTTTAGAAAACGTACGTCTGTGGACGGCACTTGTTAGGAACAGATTGGTAGTCTGTGTGAAACGCTGCACACATAATTCATTTGAACGCTGGACCAGCGCTATCAAACGCCTTTCAAGTGCGCTGACAACAATAGCTGGTTGTGCATTCATAAGCAGCACATCGAAAGGTAAGATACCGGTTTGTCGCTGACCACGTCTAACAACAACGGTCGATACAATGTCATCCAAACACAACCATCATCTATGACGGTCACTAACCTTCTCCCCTTTACGCGACGAAAAGTTCGCGATGGCGAAGACGTCGGGCCGTTTATGAGGCTTCGAAGGTGTCGTAGAAACGTTTCTTACGGAAACGTTGAAACGTCAGCCATGGGCCCAAGGGGCTCGATATCCTGACACATATGCACTAAACAGTGCACGTTAAAGACCACCACCTTCTCACCGTAAAGCTTTGCGATGTCACGCACCACTCGATTCAATATTGATTTTGAGTGCAAAAGATAATAGGGGCACTACCTGCGACAGCACAGACTGTATGCAGTGACGGATAACCTAACGAACTTATTGTACAGGTCTTCGGGCAACACGCGCAAAACCACTGGACCAAGGTATAAAAGAAACTGCCTGACTTTCGTTGCCTTCCATCGTTCCAGGTCCTCAAACTTGTGACACTTACGCAGAAACTCCAAAGTCAGTTTAGCCTAACACTTGCGATCGGTCGTTGATAACGTTGATGGATATTGCCTGTAATCGTATGTTTCCACTTGTCGGGCCGCAGTGCTATAGCACTATTTACTTCCGTGTTACGCCTAGACACAATTTGTGCATGTAGTCAAGTGGGTAACCGCACCTTATCAATCCGTAGGACTCGAAAAGTGATTCGCCGATGTAATGTTCCGGTTGTTTGCGAGTCCTAAAATCTATCTTATTACGTAATGGGCATTTGGGATTCATAGGGACTGTCCTTCTACAACCAACGTGCAAACTTGCAAATGGTTATCAAACTTTACTCTTTGCCTACCAATTGCTGTGAATTTATCGTATGCAAAATATCCGGAACGTTGTTTCACTTGCCGAACATATGCTCGCGCGGGTGCACCGGCAATCACGTAATCCAGAACCATATCTATAGCATCGATAGTAGCATTCAAGCAGACACCTTCGCGTTACACATACTTTAATATATCTACAGCTGGCCACAGGGACTCATTCACATTAACAGGCTTCCATACTCCACTGTAAAGACCAATTTAAAACACCTTACTCGGCGGATTTATCAGGCTTCTAAGGATTGGCGACATTTGTCTGCACGAGCGTTTGAACACGGTCATTCCGTCTATATGGATCTGCAACTTGAACTTCAACTGATGGGGTGAATGCCTTTGGCGCAACACATCACGTATGGCATCTCGCAAGCCCATATGGACGTAACTGCCGTCTTTGCTAAATCCCACCGGACACCGACGGCGTGTTTAGATAATGCTTCCAAAGTCAACCGGTAAATTAAGATATAGCCGCCGAAGATTGCGCAAAAGAGGTTTAATCTGGGTCAATGTAAACCTTCCGTCCAAGGCTACGTCACCAAGAATTGTCTCTAACCAGGTAATCGATTGCATCGGACGAAAAATGTTGGTTAATCGGGCTTAAAAAATCACGTTATATACAAAACGCCGCATGCGTAGATTTATGGAAGGCGCAGCATGAGGCACCTCCGATTCCTATGTGTGGTGAAAGACACCACCAGTAGCCGATACTGCGGCCGTAAAAGACTCCTGCACGGCATGTCTCGAAGAATGCACATCTTGTGCAGGAAGCACAGCACTTATCCTCTCGCGTGTAGCTGTAAGATATTCAGGGAAATACAAGGCAAAACAAGGCAACAAGGCCAGGAAATACTGGGCAAGGAGGTAATGAGATAAATCCTTGCACTTCTCTGTGTCTTACCTTCAACTCGTCGTAATCTACCGTAAATACTTGTAGTGGAGCAACTCCTAAAGACGTTTACCGACTTCTTATCCATAGCGGAAAAGGGACCAGCGAACTCGGCGAGAAACAGAATCGAAATCCAAATGACGCGACAGTAGAGCCGATTAACAGGGTGCATTTAAACGTAGTGTAGCAGCTGAATTTTCAATTGTTATGGAGTAAAATAATACAAGCCTTGTGCTGAGTGCCATATCTTATATACTATGTCATGGCACATTTCGATAACTCAACGTAAATAATCATCGCCCGATGAGTAACCCGATCCGTGCGCTCGACTGACCGATGATGCACACAGAATGAGGACTTCGCCAGCTCGTGTTACTTTTGTTAATGTCTGATGTACCCCGTTGAACAACGGACATCTTGTAAATGGTACTTCCTCGCCCGCATATCGTTCATCATCATCGGCAGCATCATCAACAGTGTAGTGGAGTGAAAACGATTCTTAAACAGCCGCAGCGAAAGGATTAGTGTCAGGTAAAACTAGCAATACGCTGAACTTTAGTCGTGTCGACTGGGCTAACTGCATTTATATTTCCCCCTGCCTGACAGAATAGTCAAAATATGATAGTTCATTGTTGGTTTCCTGTTGCTCAGACTTCACAGGCACACAAAAGTAACGGTCTCAACACGCTGCCGCCTGAAAGCAGAACGCGCCATTCGAGGTCGAGAATTGTGTATATGAGAAACGGTAACTTATAACAACTGTACAATAGGCATAGCAAAACGAAATGAGATAAAGCGCAAAAATTGTAAGAGCTATGAACACAACAGGACACCCCTAGAGCATGAGTGGACAAAGGAACAGTTGAAACTTACATATCACTGATTGTGAAGTGCTAGTTTAGAAGGAAGAACCGATGCAGGACCAAAACGTGTGCGTTGATTTGTGAGTGGTTGTGCTTAGTGTGGCAGGGGATTGCGAAGAAAGTACACTGAGATCATACATAGGCTGTGTAGGAGGAGTGCCCGGCGATGGATCATCATCGGGAACAGATGCGTCTGTAGATTGCTGCGACGAAAGAACTTCGAGGTAAGCAGGTTTCAAACAATCGATGCTTACAGAGTATTTGCAGCCATTTCGGCCCAAAACAAAATACTCCTCCCTGCGGTCCACAACCTAGTAAGGAATTTCATGAGGTCGCGTCAGAGGTTTACGGACAGTATGGATGCGCACAAGGACGTAGTGTCAATCGCGAAGACCAGGATGGACCCGTGGGTTACTAGGCGTGAGCCGTGGTGTTGGGCGTACTGAGCTAAATTGACTACTTAGGCTTGTGGCACAGGTGGTGGGACCCAATTCCCCAGTGTTCCTTGAAGCCAGCACCATCTCTCCAGGAAGTCTAAGTGGCCTGCCAAAAACTAACTCAGTAGGGCGGCAGTCTATGCCTTCGTTGACAGCGTTACGTATGCGAAGCAGGATTATTGGTAAATGAGCTGACCGTTGCGTGCTCGACTGAGAAGCGGTACTCTAAGCATTCAGATGGCGATCGAAACGTTTTCTGCCAAACCATTGGCAGCGGGATGGTAAGCGGTTGTGTGTCAGAACAACCGAGCAAACAAAACGTCGAAGAAGTGAACTACGGACCTCTGTCTGTCGTGACAGTAGCAGGTGTGCCAAAGAAGGAAATCCACGTTTTGCTAAAGGTTCGCGCTACTGTTTCTGAGGAAACGTCTTGTAATGGCACTACATGCGGCCAACGTGTAAATCTATCAACACATGTCAACAAGTATTGAAAACCGTTGGAAGGGGCAAAGGACCAACGATATCCAAATGTACGTGCTTGAACCGAGCCTCCGGTAGTGAAAATGTGCCAGGGACAGTGATTGTGTGGCGATAGAGCTTGCTGGTGTGACAAGTAACACAGCCCTTTGCCAACTGTTGGAGGCCAGAGCGCGTATCGTGCCAAACGAAGCGATCTGTGAGAAACTTACCAGTAGCCCGAATGCTCGGATGCGAGAGCCCGTGGAAAAGATCGCAAAGGACTCGGCGGTAACGTTGGGAACGTAGGGTCTGAGCTTACCCGTAGATATGTTACAATGAACTTTGGAGCCCGAGTTAAGAAGTGGCAGAAGGGCAAGTTTGATCGATGGGTTTGATTTCCTCTGCATAAAATCAGAGTCTGGCGGTGAGCGCCCGAGAATCATTGTCTGATACAATGGATGTGGCATGTGGAGTACCACAGGGCTCGGTTCTTGGACCTCGTCTATTCTTGGTCTTTATTAACGATTTGGCGAGACTAATTGCTTCCGATTTTTATATTTCGCTGATGATATTAAGATATAGCGAAGGATCGGAGGACTGGAAGACCACAGACGGCTACAGTGTGATGTTAGCTAAGTGTCAAACTGGTCAGTTCAAAACGCCTTACCATTCAACGTAGACAAATGTCGCGTTATACAATTACGCCATAGACATAACTACACTTATTTACTTGGGACAAACGGATTGCAGAATAACTCTCAGGGACGTTGCCTTGGTTTGAGCGTACAGAGCGACCTCAATTGCTTAAAACAGGCTGCGGTAGTTGCGAAAAGAGGCAACCAGCACGTCGGCATGCTGCGAAGGGCATTCGGGTGATTTGACCCATCAATCTTTTCAATGATGGACAATTCTTTCGTTCGCCCGCGTGTTGAATACGCTATCCAAGCTTGGCAACCTTGGTTGAGTCGCGACCTAGGAGCGTTAGGGGAACCACAACGATGAGCAACAAAGAATGTAAAGGGCCTGCGCTATCACTCTTACCACTGAAGGCCGAAGTTGCTGGGAATCTTCAGCGGAAGAGATCGTAGGTTTCGCGGAGATCTCACATTAGCGTATCAGATATACTGAGTGACGCCAACCACGTATGTCGCCATTTGCTGAAGCTTAGCCACAACAAGCAGCTCAGTGGTAACTGCTTAAAATTAAAGGAACAATATGGCCGTCCAGATATCGAGGGAATTACTTTTCTCTTCGGGTTTGCCAACCATGGAACGCACTCCCAGACTCAGTTGTATCCTCTCCTACCTTGGACGTTTTCAAAAAACGATTATATGTTGCTCTTAGCTCCCAGCATTTTGTTACCTAAGCTTCTCTATTGTGGATTAGGCCAAGCATGATTTTCAATAGGATTTATGTATCAACTGGACCTAAGTGAGCGACCATATGTTACTTTCTTCACGTCTTACATCAGCGATCACTGCACCCGTGTCTTTCGGAAAGTTTACGCTCGATAATTTTTTAAGGTTACACTGCTGTTAATTAGCAAACAATTCATCTCGGCAGACGTTTGCTAGATGACCCAGATATATTTTCCTATCATTATATTTAACTCAACCATCCTACGGGACGTGTCAAGCACTTGCTTTTATCCCGTGATAAATCATTGTTCAATGTTCATGTTTTTGATGAGCAGTGATTGCCTTTAGAGTAAAGATTGAACGTGAAGATTCCTGTTTACCCGTGCGGGACATTGCGTCGGCTACCACGTTGTCAGTGGCGTCTGTCTGACGGAGGTCAGTAGAGAACCGCGCTATGTAATCAGGGTGTCTTGTTTCAGGAGGGGAAAAGCGGTCCGAAGAACCACGAAAGGCAAAACAGGTGGCTTGCGTTCAGTTAGAATGAAAAATGTAGGACCTTTGAGGTGTCGAAAGTATCTAATGGCGAGGTAGATGGCCAAAGTTATCTTCCGAAGGTACTATACCTAATTTGTGCGGGTTGTAATTTACGGGAGAAAGTGGATAATGGTTCGGGATGATCTTTGAAGAGTTGTTGCAGAACGGTTCCAATCGCGGTTTGTGACGCATCGGTTTTAAGGATAAGAGGTGTATTAACATCAGTTCGTAAATGGCTCAACGCTGTGATCTTAGATAAAGAATGTTTAATCTTGTCGAACACGTCAAATGCTTCGTTCGTGAGTTTGAACTTCCGAGTCTTTTGTTTAAGCAAGTCGTTTAAAGGTTGAAGCTGGGTAAAGCAATCAGGTATAAAGAAGCGGTAATAATTCACCATACCAAGGAAACGGCGCAGGCTTTTGTAGGACTGCGGCGTTGGATAATCTGTGATTGTTTTTGTTTTCTCTGGCATTGAACTGATTCCGTTGTGATCGCTTCGATGACCGAGAAAATCTACACTGGATTGGCCAAAGACACATTTGCCCACGTTGATGCTAACCCTATAAGGATCACAACGCTTAAGAATTTGGCGAAGTTGATAAAGACGTTCTGCGTGGTTAGAGCTGGCCACGAGAATGTCTTTGATATAAGCAAAAACAAAATCAAGTCCCAGGAGAACATGGCCAAGGAACCGTTGAAACGTTTTTTGGGGCTTTTCGTAAGCCGACATACATAAAGACAAATGCCAAAAGACCGAAAATGTAGTTATGGCGGTCTTGGGTAGGTCATCAGGGGTTTGGTAACATGACCGGACCAAGACCATCTTAGAGAAAATCGCTATGCCGTCTAGGCCAATAGAAAAGGCTTGAATATGTGGTATCGGATACCTGTCAGGGTCAGTGACATTATTAAGCTGACGGTAATCACCACAAATTCGCCATACTCCACACGATTTTTGGGGACCATGTGCAAAGGTGAAGACAATGGGCTATTAGAAGGCCGGACGATACCAAGATGGAGCATGTGTTCAAACTCGGCTTTGGCGTTGGCGAGTTTATCGGGTGGTAGTCGGTGAGGTGGAGACCTGATCGATGGTCCACGAGTAACGACGTGGTGCACAATCGCGTGTTTAGATTCAGGACCATTATTGGACGACAGCTACAACGCGGGGAATTGTTGGAGTACATCAGTGAACACAGTGTTAGTAGGTAGAGTCATGCTAAGCCCGATCTAGCTGTTCGATGTGGCTCTGCCCGTAGTGGTAAAAGAGCTGATACTATCACAAAGTTCCTTGTTACGTAAGTCGACAATAAGACCAAATTGGGTAAGGTACCTGACGCCGATGATGGGGCGTTGTACATCTGCGCTCAGGAAAACGAAAGAAAGTGTTCGTCGAACACCAGGTTAGAGAGTAAGCAATTTCTGCCCGTAGGTCTGGATTCCCGTGTTAGCCGCCTGGAAGCGTTTTCCCACTCCACGAGGCAGAACGCTGACCTCGGCTCCAGTGTCAAGCAAGAATGAAACGTTGGTTGTGGAATGACGGACAAAAAGCAAACGACTAGAAGATCGGCCAGCCGAAGTCGTCGCCATTACTGGCTGGCTGGGGCGTTTCCCTGTTAAGCCATGGGGAGGGCTTTCGGATGCGAGCAACCAGGACGACAATCTTTGCCGGCCTCAACAAAACGTCAATGATTATAGCGAATATGCTGTCTAGTGTTCCTAGCGTGTCTGTTTCTGCTTCTCGAAGTGAATCTACAACTTCGACTGCGTGGCCGACGTCCTCCCCTAACGGCTAGTTCTAGTATGGACAGTCGCTGACAAAATAAATTCAACGGGATCTGAAGACGAGGAGGTCTCAGATAGGGGACAGCGGCGTGAGAAACGGGGCGTTGCGAGAAACACTCATGAACTTCGTCGGCCGTTTCTGCTAGTTGGTCAAGTGAAAAAGCATCAGCAGATACCGCGAGAATCACCGCAGTGTTAGATGGAAGACATTTTAGCCACAATTAACGTAAGAGGCTGTTGTGGACTTTAAAGGAACATATGCAAGAGCGCATATAACGGAGGAGCGGTGAAGGTGTATGACCACCCAGTTCAACTCCGGAGAGGAGTTGATGAATTCTGGTCTCATCAGAAGCTGTGAGGCGGTTCAAAACGCCAACCTTAAGCTTATCGTAGGGGGCTTCGGTAGGAACAGGGTCGAAGTGGTCTACCACATCGGCGGCTGTGTGTGCGAAGATGGGCAGCGACGCAGGGAAACCTCGAACGTTGAGAAGTGAGCTTACGGCAACGGTAAAGCGCTTCTAACTGTAAAACCAGACGTTTGCATAGTTAACGTGAAAGCAGGTAAGGAAAGACCAATAACATTTTCAGAAGTGTCAGCGTGAAGCTTGGTACTGGACGACATTACGCAGGCAAAACAACGTGTTCCGGTAGAAAAACGAAACACTGAAGTCCCCAGTAATGCAATGGATTAAAAACGATTCTTAAACAGCCGCAGCGAAAGGATTAGTGTCAGGTAAAACTAGCAATACGCTGACCTTTAGTCGTGTCAACTGGACTAACTGCATTTATATTTCACACTGCCTGACAGAATAGGCAAAATATGATAGTTCAGTGTTGGTTTCCTGTTGCTCAGACTTCACAGGCACACAAAAGTAACGGTCTCAACACGCTGCCGCCTGAAAGCAGAACGCGCCATTCGAGGTCGAGAATTGTGTATATGAGAAACGGTAACTTATAACAACTGTACAATAGGCATAGCAAAACGAAATGAGATAAAGCGCAAAAATTGTAAGAGCTATGAACGCTACAACAGCAGCACAGCAGCCAGTTGAACTGATGCCTCGCTGCGAAACAACCATGTTGACCTATGGAAGAAAAAGTAATAAGAGTGAGCGACGGTTGTCTTACCAGAAAACCTTAATGCCCTAAGCAAACCCTCCGGATCCAGGTGCCTACACCTTGTGTAGACAGCATACTGTCACAAACAGCTGGCTATCGTGCAAAGATAAAGCGGCGCTGGCGAGACAGCTTCGTTGCGGCCATCATTGCTTCGCGTCATACTCAATCAGTATCCCGCAGGTAACTCAGTACCAAACACACTATAGACAGGCTATCCGATTAGGAGACGGCAGCAGACGCGCCACTAGTGTCGAATGCGAGTCATGTGGGCTCCGGCCGGGAAGGCGAGACGGACCAGCGGCACCCGGTTTGGTCGTCAGTGACTTGATTTTCTCCTGCCAAGTCATGCGCTGTCCAGCTCGCGCGTTGCGCCACGCTACACCAAGTGGACTAAACCAGACCCTCCCAGGTAAGCGATGACCAGGCGTACGTGGCACTTGCTCAAGCCAACGCTACTTATTCATTCTATCGGTTGTTCTAGGGCGCTAGCAGGATTTTCACTGCCTTATACTCGCCTACGCACACCGTCGTTGCAGACATGCTAGTGCCATCCAGCACCAGCACTGCTTCGCAGACAACGATGATCAAAGGCCTGAAGCGCCTCAAATCTTCAGACCGAAGAGGTCGAGTCTCATTACCATAGACCAGAACACCCTCACTTTGGCATTGTATAAACGGCCTTTCAGAAGAAGGGTAACTATCTTCTGTCGCCAAAGATGCCGCAGGTTCCAGAAGGCAGATCTGGCCTTTGCAATGCATGAGCTGACTTCAGTTCCTACGCACCCATCTTTGCTGATGAAGCTGCCAGTGTAGGTGAATTGGTCAACCACCTCGAGTTCCTCGTTTGCAAGGTCAAGGGGGTATAAATTGGCTGGCGGTCCTGCAGCAACACTTGGCAAGTTGAAAGTGCGGAGTGCATACCAATTAATGGGACCACTCTAGACAGGCTATACAGGATTGAGTGTGCAGTCGCAACATTGTTAAAAAGCAAAACGATACCGTCCGCATATCTGAGCTCAACTAATCTTTCATCAGGCAGCACTTCAACGCCTATATCGTGAGATTCCGCAAGGGAACACTTCATGATAGAATCCACGACGAAAGTGAACAAAAATGGGGAAATCGGACATCCTTGACGAATGCCACTTGCGGTCAGAAAGCTATTCGATAGGCCACCGTAGACCCTGACGCGGCCTGTAGATTTCAAGTATAGAGCACATAGGATGTTCTTTTATTTCGTGGGAACACCTTTCCGCGCAAGTATTTTGAACACAATTGATCAATAAAATAAATAGAATACGCGCTTGTGATCCCGGAACAGAGCTATTGTCGGTCTGCGGTATGCGTGGTGCTGCTGTAGCATCCGCCGCAGCGTGAATATGTGGTCTATACAGTCGCGTACTGGACTTAAACGTACCTGCACATCCATAATCCGAGGTTCCCATTCCACAGCGAGGCGACGAACGATAATCGAGGCCAATAATTTTGTCACCAATGGCGTTGGGCTAATACCCCTGTGATTAGAACAGTCCATGCGACTGCTCTTCTTGTACGCTGCCAAGACAATCGATTCGCTCCAATTAACTGGGACGCTTCCTTTTTGCGCCCTCTGTTTATATTCATTTTTCAGTTGGGCGGAAAACTTTTTGGGCTTGGCTCTAATCTATCCTCGTCTGCCCAGCCTCCTTCTTTCTGCTTGCTTCCAGACATCCGAGACATTGACGGTTTAGGCTCTGTAGTACCAAAACGCGACGTCCCTCATCCTTCGTGCTTTGTTCGCCATGCTATCTACCTATTCCGGCGCAACGCTCTGCCACTCTTACCTTAATTACGTCACAGGGCATTATTCATCCTTCATTTTATTAACAATGATGAATCATCGCCTGAAGATCGTCGGTGGCTTTTCCGCTTCCCCTTACTAGAACCTGCTTTTCCGACCCTTTACTTTCCTTTCTGTGCTTTCCGTTGCATTCCTTCTTGATTCGACGCTAACTTACATGCGTTTGTCCTTTCTGACTTCTTATATGCTTACCAATTTAAAACTGAGGCAACGCGTCCTTGTCGCTCTTTCTGAGTGATATTTTTTCCCAAAATCTGCACACCTCGTCCTCCTCTCTCTGATTCCCACCGATTGGGCATATGCGTATTAGGACCCCTCAAACTCTATTTTCTTCATCTTCATTCCTATTTTGGAACAATATTTCATGCTGTACTGATCAGTGTTCAGCTCGCTTCTCGTCGTATTTCTCCACTTATGATACATGCGTATACGCGGTAATTAAATAACAATGACATGTATAGGGTTAAAATAGTTCAGTTATCGCTGCACTTGATCGACTGCATTCCAGATGCATTCTTTTCTGCTGCCTATGTGGCTGTCTCTTTTCGTTGCCTGTTTTCTTGCGTTTGTCACAGGTACGGCGACATGCACCCAAGGAATTTCCCATCGTTGCGACAGCAATACAAGGCACACTGTTCCTTTAGCTGGACATGAGCGGAAGAGTATCAACCCGTTTTACAACTTACTAACCGGACAAATCATTCGTTATCATGCGCGGATACGATTTTTAAGAGGATTAAAGCATTGGGTTCAGTTTGTCTAACACTATCTTTTCCACATACCCCTTGCCTGGGGGACTCCTTTTGACTTCGGAAGGCACGTTCTTCTGCCGATACAAAGCCAGAACAATTGGTCATTCTGAGCTCTTCAACCCGCTTTAACCGTTCAATTAGCCATGTTTTCCTATATTTCTAATCAATTTTACTACATACCCCGGGGATCTGCCATTATTTCTTCAGAACCATAACCTATCCTCCAAGACTACAACAACAATTCAACATATTTCAATGTATATCCCTCGGAGACTTCACGTGGTTCTTCAGATGATCAACCAATCATATTCAAAAAGAATGTTTAGTTCCTGACCTACCAACCGGGCACAGCCATTCGTTCAAAACAGGACAGGACCCAGGAACGCAATAGGCACTCACCTAACGCATCAGCCAGCAAAATAAGGGACGCAACTTGACTGCGAATAACCGAGCAAACAAACGTTTGACAGGAAACATAGCCAGTTACAATTGCCATTCAATGGACTGGCGGCAGTGTTTCAGGACGTGGTGGGTTTTCGCCTGGCAAGCGTTCTCCTTATAAAAAGCCACAACTTTCCGGTTAACAACACCGCAACGCGGCGAATGTGACTCGCTACCGAATAAAGTCACAGGCCATAACTACACACTGGCAGGTCAACTAACGTCACCATTCTAGATAGATTCGTTACACTGGAACTACTACATCTGCATATACCGTCGTCTCCTCTTTCTACGATTTCACGCATATACTGTCGTCTTTTTACTTTCTACGATATCACCGTTGATCTTTGCGTTACTTATGCACGAACTCACTTAAATGTCATATCTCTCGAGCGTGCACTTCAATTGTCTTTCAATGGATCATTCAGGATTATCAATCTATTATTAGCCAAGATATGTTTGCAATATATGGCAGACCGTTTATTTTCTAACAAACGGGTCCCGGTCTCACGACAGCCAAGTTATTGTTTCGTATTTTCACCATCGTACAGTTCCAATCATGGACATATTAACACTTTTCTACTGTCACTGTTACAGTTGCCATAAAATGTCTATAAGTTGCACATACCTGAGCATGCCTCCATGGGCGTGCATCGCATAGTCGAGAAAAAATATTTATTTTTTATTTATTTAATACGTTTGAATATGGAGGTCAGTGCTTTGCGGAGGAACTCATCTCCATCCTTGGGAGGGAATCCGGGCCAGTGGCGCGGAAACGATTAAGGGCTGTGATCGCGTTTCGGACCTCCGCCTCCGACAATGGCTGTAAACGAACCGTCCATGGCTCGTCGTGCCTCACCTGAGTAGGAAGAGGTCCAGGAGCAGGGGCCGGCTGAACTGATCTTAAAAGGGCTCCGCCCAACAATTTCTACGACGCTCGTTATTGTGTATCAGCGCACCCGCGCTGTCTCTGGTTGTCTCGCTGACGCCTGGTTTTCTAGGACCAATGGTGCGGATCAGCTAGAAGAGCTTGTGATAATTGCCTACTGCTCCTGCCTCCATTTCTTGAGCCCGACTGGTGCTTTAGGCTTCCCTTTCAGCACTTGAGCTCCGCTCTACGTTGCGCCTAATAGCTTATCTGGTCACAATGTGGTTAGAGCCAGCCGGAAACTTACTTCTACATTCCAAAATGTTTAACAACCATTCGGGACCCAGTGACTGGTGTGGTGACGATTGCTAGTGCCATAAGCAGATGCTTCTGCGTACTGCACAGCGGCCGAGAACCTAATCCACTGAAGCTCAGTGTCATCAAGAGTAGACAGCGAAATTTCGATAAGCTGTGCGCCCTGTCAAGCTTATCTGACCGAGGGCTGAGACAATTTCTCAGGTGCCAATCGGCAGAGACGCGTGGTGCTACCCGGTAAAGTTCATGGAAAAACGACAGCGTACCAAGGCATGGTAAGAGTCAACGCAGGTACTCCAGTATGAGCGGCAATCCAGGATGGAAGCATGCCACTGTAACTTATGGCAATATGGTTAATTTGGGTCCATCCCTGGTCAGCTGCAGGAGGACGCCAAGTGGCACTTCGGCGCCCACTGTGTCTAAAGGCAGTGCTACTAAGAAACAACTGGTGTTTCGCTCACTGTTGTCGCAGACGGTTGCCGTTGTCAGTCTGTTCGGAATTAAGCCCATAATTACCACCTAGCTGAGCTTCAGAAAATCTTGGGCGCCCTGCTTGTGTATTCACAACTCGTGCAAGTATATAATATCTGAACTAGTAGCACTGTGTGGTAGCACGTTCATTTCATGATAGAACGTGTACTTGACAGCATTAGAACTGCAATCGATGGGACCAAAAGCAGCAATCACAAACAAACAGTGTTTTGTACTACTTCGTGAAGCAAACTTAGCTGATGTCGTCAAACGGGTTGCACATAAACACTGTTCACCGGAATCCAATCAACCAACAATGTCTGAGCCTTGGTGCGTAGAATGATACTTAGATCAGTATGAGCCGTGAGGACTGCATTAGTGTCTCCGGATGCGTTCAGCCAATAACGAGAAGATAAGCCGGGTGTAGTTAATTCAATAACTCCATGAGGGTCATTTATCGCAGTTTCGGGCAAACAACACACATCAATACTTAGTGTGTCTACAGTGCGTGCGAGCGAAGCCTGTTGACCTGTTTGGCTTAGAGTGCGAACATTGAACTTCGCCATAGAAACGGGACAGCGTGGCCTTATAAGGGTGCCGTTGAGTTCGCCAATGGCGGAAGTTTGAATACAGGCTGTTGCTCATCCGGAAAGCTGGGTTCTAAGTTCTCTAAATGTATGGGAGTTAATAGGGTTAGTTATTGTACGATGTGTATATATTGAGGTCAGGAACCTAAAAGGGTTGAAAAGTTTACTGTGTAATGCTTAATTGCGAAGTCGTACAAAGGCTAGAAGTTAATATACAACCGTACGCAAGTGGTTAAATAAGAAGCTGAAGGTGAAAAGTTGCTTAGGGACGGCGGCGCTACGTTACCGTAAAATGAACTAATTTACCAAAATATATTAATGTTCAAGTATAGCATAAGGTTCGTAAGTACCCATGGTTTTAAGTGGAAGTTGCCTGGGGTAGTGCTAACAATGGAAGCAAAGTGGTGACCAGCAACATTGTAAATCGTAATACTATGATCCGGGTGTGTAAACATGTCCCTTCTGTCAACCGGTATTTGGTTGGTGGCATCCGGTTTTGGATTTTCCTGTCACTGTGGCCAGCCACAGGACGCCTGCGCCCACAGAGGGACCATAGATGGCTTGCGCTGCACAACCCACAGCTCCATCCACACACCCCATATCCGGTGTAAACTCGAAGGAATAAGAGCGGGAGGCATGTGGATGGGATCCACGTTTCATCAACGTAGTCGGCCCACACTCCTACACAGGCAAACACAAACAGGTTGTATTTTGAGCAATCAAGTGCACACAAGCCGGTGGCTGAACCGTAGTCCGCTTTACACTGAGTGCATGCGACCACTCTTCGAGTCTGGCATGTCCACAAGGACCGCGCCCCCGTTTCCTCCAGCAAGCACTAGCTGTCTCCTGGAGCCAGCTGGACGAGGTAGTGGGTATAGATATGTAGGCACTTTGTCAACATGCACATCAAGCGCAGCCACACCTGGGATGTCAAACAACAGCCAATCACTCAGAATGTCGATATGGAATAAAGTAAACGCATAAGACGACATAAATACTCGCTAAATGAGCATATAGAAGAAATTGGTAATAAATGTATCCGTGATAAGGACAAAATGTCTGAGGCAGTTAAAAAATACCACGCGTTAAAATTACGCAAGTTTACCACAATTTGCATGGGAGATGTGTGCAAGTTAGGAGAAGATTATTAAGTACGCAAAACAATTCAAATAAAATTTAATGAATTGTATCCACCTTAAAATGACCTCGTTTAAGTTTTAGTTGGTTTAACAAACTACGGTTTAGAAGGATCATGAACGCAACCTCAACCTCAGCATGTGGCGCCGACTGATATATATATATATATAGGCAGCAAATAAATCCCCTGGAAGGTTAGATGGGTGATTGCGTGAAGAGGCACAGTGTGTAGAGAAGTAATCGTTAGTTTGCGCAGTCCATATAAATGCCTGCTGAAAAGCTCTAGGAATGGTATATGGATGTATACGTCCTATGTAACGGATAACGTTTTGTTCCTAATTAAGAAATACATATGCGTAAAGGTGTACATGGGTACTCCGTACCGCATGTGAGATGCGCACCACATTCAAAAGTAAAATTTGACGAGTTTTTGGGACTGTTTTTTGCTAGAAATCAAACTAGCCGTTTTATTTTCAAAAGGTTTTGTGGCACACAATTGCGGACCCAGAGAAATATTATATATGGGAATGTTGACTGCAGATGCTTCTTATTGGGATCATCAGCCACATTCCTGCTAGGTATCCTAAAGGTAACGTTATTGATTCTCGTAAGGAAAAGGACCATGCATAAAGTGATGGTATGCATGCATCAAAAGGGTTAGGTAATCTGTGCGAAGGTGCTAAGGTTTTGGGCGAAAAGGTGTCTTTGAACATTAAAAAAGGTTTAAAGAATATCGCATTGGGAAGTAAAACGGTGTTAGTGTGGTAACTGCGGTGAAGTTAGAAAGATAGAAGTCGGGAAGTGTTACCTTAATGGATAAATAAGACGAAGTCCTCTTTTTCCATTAAGATTAACTCATAGTGCAGCCGCTTTTAGGTCACTTTTAAGTGTGTCGCAATGTGTCTAGAAACTAACACACTGCTTTGAAGTGTGCCATGGCCTGATGAATAGCATGTGCATTTCGGGAGTAAAGGAATAGCAGGGAAGTAGGAAGCAATGCATAGGACCAAGTCGTACTGATATACGCAATGTGGTTATGCAGCTATTAGGTGGACAAATGGAGACTCAAATCACCTGCAAATATTCTCGTCTAGGTGGGGAGCGTTGCTCACGCTTATCAGCCACCAAGCGAGAATACTGAAAAATGGTTTTTCTCGTGGTTTCACAGGGCGACATGCGTGTGCAAATGAGTAAAGATAGAAAACAGGTGGGTAACGGGAAAACAAGCTTTATGAATAACGTAGGGTTACAGCTGCAGATTCATCGTTGAACTTAACCGTATGATCGAAACATGCAATGATCTTAATGAAAGAGCATGTTTTCCGCATTGCTTGCAGTGTTGAGTGACACTTCATAATGGAGGATTTAGTCCATATATGGGTGGAAGGTTGCGGAACCACCCACTGAACCTGTGGTCTTATAGTCCGCCGCAAGGAACCTGCAGACTGCCTGTTTCCTATGCAATTTAGGACTACAAGACACAGTGACAGGGGATGGCCCTGTAAAGAGCCCATGGTCCGTTCTCTAAAGAATGTAAAATGTGGTCGAAGCTGGAAAACGAAGGAAGGCCAGACACTGTGTTATGGCGCGAGACGGCAAATGAACGTACGTGACAGTGAGGTGACAAAGGGAGTTTATCCAGGACGGCGGAGGCCGGTGCGTGTGTGCTATGTTTCTGAAAGCAGAGTCACCAATTAAAACAATTGTTACCTTTGGCTAGGAATCACTAATGCCTCATATCGTGGTACCAGTCGGTGTGAGGAGGACCAGCGGCAGCCGTAACCTGGACGGCTAAGGGCGGCCCATATCTACTTTGGCTTTGCAAGGGTGGTCGTCATTGAACTCCAAACTTCCCTGTAGCTGTGTATCACTGATGCATCATATGGTGACGCCAGTACTTGGGAGGGCCAGTGACAGCGTTCATTCGGACGATGGAGGGCGGCGAACGTGTGCTATGGCCTTAAAAGCAAAGTCAGCATTTAAATCCGAGCTTACCTTTGGCTAGGAGTCACTAATGCCTTATATCGTGGTACCAGTCGGTGTGCGAAGGACCAGCTGCAGCCGCAACCTGGACGGCTAAGGGCGGCCCATATCTACTTTGGCTTTTAACGGGAATTCGTCACTTAAATCCAGCCTTACCTGTGGCCATACATCACGGATGCAGCATATGGTGGTGTCAGTACGCGGAAGGAGTGCAGGCGGCAGCGTTAACTATCACGACGGATGATGGCGCGACGTTACTTGAGCTATGAAAGGTAGGCCAGCATTGAAATCCAATTTTACCTGCGGCTAGGTATCACTAACGAACAATATGACGGTGGCAGAAGTTGCTTGCCGGGCAGGTGGCAGCGTTAAATATGGCTGCAGAGGGCAGCTCCTTTGTACTTCGAGCTCTGAAATGTGTGTCATCATTGCAATTCATTCGTACCCGTGGCTGTATCACTAATGCATCATATGGTGGTGGCAGCACGTAAGCGTAGAGCCAGTGACAGAGTTAAATGGGACTGCGGAAGGCGATACATGTTACTTGGGCGCTGCGTGGGAGGCAATCCTTGAAATGCAATCTCCGCTGCGGCTCGGAGTCCCTCAGGTTTCAAATGGGTGTACCAGGAGGAGTGATCATGACCACTTGCAGCGTTTACTAGGACGGCGGTGGGCGAAGTATGTTAATAAATAAATAAATAAAGCTTTTATTCTCGACAAGGCGAGGCACACCTCTACAGGCATGATCATTTTTACAAAACAATGAGTGATCAAGGATGTGCAAAATCCGATTTGCTTGCCATAACAGTGCAGGGTGTATGTAAGTATGTAATTGTGTGTGCGTTTATGTAGCTGTGTAGGTTGCGCTGGAATATGTGCTGTTCCAATCTTGAATGTTTGCTATCGTCAGCAATGTGCGAGTAGAAGATTGGCGTCCTTGGGTTGGAAAAGATTATCCAGGTATCCACGGGGCAGTGATTTTATTTTGTGGCGAGCCACGACCGCCACGTCACCGTGTTGTTAAGCAGACCTTTGTGGTTTTTTATAGGAAGAAAGCTTGCCAGGCGAACACCCACCACGTCCTTGAACACTCATCATCATCATCATACTACACGCTAGCCAGAGGTGGAAAACACCACCGCTACTGTGCCGCAATACAGAAAAAAGAGGGGAGGAAAAAAGCAACTGGTGCAAACTGGCTGAGCTACCGGTAACGGATGGGCATCGTTTCGGTAAGCTACCAGCCGGCTGCTGTGCACCAAAAAAATTATTATGCAAAATTATATAAGGCTAAATAATGAAATCGTGGTTGTCCTGGAACACTGCCGCCGAACTATTAGCTGGAACAGATTAAACCCGAACCATCTAGCTGGCACCACGAGGAGGTTGTTCGGCAAGCCAGCTCTGAAAGAGAGGCCATCAATGAAGAGAAACCTTACCTATGCGTATGTATCACTGATGCGTCATATGGGGTGGCAGTACGTGCGACGAGTGCAGGTCGCAGCGTTAACTATGACGGCGGAGGGGCGCGCATGTTAATTCGGCTCTAGAGGTCAGCATGGAAATGGGACCTTACCTGTGCCTACGACTCATTGTTGCTTCATATTGTATTGACTCCGGCAAACGAATCCGCAGGAAGCTTTCATACGCACACGTCAAAACGCTGTACCTTATGCTTCGTGCATTTGGCAAGAACTGCCGCAGGTATGATAAAGGGAATCGCCTACCTTCATAGTGTGAACGCGTAGTACGGATAATGCAGTAGCACCACTTTGGCGGGAGAAATCCGGTTAAACCTAGACAGTCAAAATCTGTTCCTTAGTATTAGGGTCTCTATAAACCTCAGATAGGAAGAGCCGATCAACTGTAGAATTTAAGTAAGCGTATCATAAAGGCTTGTTGAAATTCGCAAAAGTGAGCTAGCCAAAAGTGATCCTCCTTCCAACAGCAATATTCTTCGCCCATCCATCAAGGTAAGTCTACTTCTACCACGAGATATTCCCACAAAGGTCCTAGACGCTATACGGCTTATTGGTAAGCAAGTGGTTATCCACTGTATGTTTTATAAATTGCCAATGAAACGGATTCCCCGCCGGTGAACCTGGACAGACCGGTGATAAGCCTGGATGCGTGTCACGCAGAACATCGTTTCGCACTCTGACCGTGGGCGCAGTGTTCTCCCACGGGTACTTCCTTACCAGGGTTACGTATGTTGGTTGGGCGGGATAACGCAAGGTGGCTTAGCAACCGAGAAAGAAACCGAACGTTGATATTGTTCACTGGCAACTTTGGTAATGTGGACGTCAATGATGGACATTCGGCTGCACCTTATCCGCCAGCAGGAAGCCTGCCCGAACGGAAGGATGAGGTACACGTTGATATCCTTGTAATCAGACCGCATATCGCACGCCGTATTTTCACTAATAAACTGGCAGCTGGATGGCA
The DNA here is from genome assembly GCA_944474145.2 of Dicrocoelium dendriticum. NCBI lineage: Eukaryota > Metazoa > Platyhelminthes > Trematoda > Plagiorchiida > Dicrocoeliidae > Dicrocoelium > Dicrocoelium dendriticum. The sequence goes on from OX104063.1 coordinate 73,538,240, forward strand.
TCAGTGTGATCGTCACCGAGCCCTCTGCGTCGTCCGACAGGCCCGCTACTCCAATATTTTCCGTTGGCAGCATCCAACGGCAACCACAAAGAACTACCTTATCGTCCGATGCATGCAGGCTGACAAGCTGCACAATGCGCGCGCGTGGAACGCGCTACTGACGAGTAAACAGACTTACGCATGCGCTGCCATGCCTTACGACCACCCGCTGCATGTCCAGGCGCGCTCGTCATTCACTAGCCAATACCTGCCGTCCCGGGTTCACATTGCGTATGCGAACTATTAGACTGTGCCGCAAGTGCTGCTGTCCGGCGTGTGACGATTGCTTCCTCAAAATTGACTGTCCACTGGTTACACGCTGCTCAACCTCGCACATACCTAGCTTATCGTTTACAAGAACGGATTCCTCTCATCTAAAAGGCCACTGCACCGCTGCACTATCTCCGGAAACAAATGCAGCCGAGTGGACCGCGCACTTAAAGTTTCGTTCAAATTCTTATTCCCATTTTCAACGCGACTGTTGCTGTCCCATCTAAATAACACCAAGTGGCTCTTCAAAATGCTCCGCCATGGGAGTCAGGTGCGACGGAGGTCTTAGAAGCATTCCGCGCTGCGCATCGATATACCGAGGATAAGGTGCGCAATCGTGTGTAAACAACAGAGAAGAGGCATGTTGGACAGATCGCTTTTATCCTATGTGGTACAAAAGCGAAGGTAAGCACAAGGCCGCTGCATGTCACGCACAATATGTACCCGGCAGAAAACCATTTTGCAGTGGGATAAAGCATTGCGAAACGGATTCACCAGGCTTCGCGGCATTTGTCCAATAAGCAGCGTTCTGAGCGCGAAACATTACCCGGGTCAAATCCAGACAGACATCTCCCACCCTTGGGTCAGGCAAGCCTCAGTCACATTCGGCAACAGTGCATATACGTGCCACATACCAAAGGACACTTACCGTTCACGTACATACAGTTATACAGGATAAAACTGCTGTAATTGAGCTGATATGT
>OX104063.1:73539752-73582751 GCA_944474145.2 Dicrocoelium dendriticum
GCCCAGATGAAGCTCCTCAGAGGAAAATTTTTCGACTTGGACGTTTAGATCGCCAGCCAACACCACAGTATCCGTGCTTCTGCTGTAACGAAGGAGCTCGTGAAGTTGTTGATAGAAATCATCTTTTATCGAATCAGTACTATAGTTTGTAGGGGCGTAGGCCGCAATGACAAACAGGCACCGGCTTTCCCCACGCGACTTTGTAGCACCGAACGAACCAGCTAAGCTAACGGCGCGCATACTACTGTTTACTGGGATCCAATCAATCAGGGCAGCTTCAACCCGAGGACTCAAAACAATGCCGACGCCAGCTTGACCGGCATTTAAAGCTGCATCATCTCCAGACAAGCGCAATGAGAAAATGCCGCCAGCGTTGCAAGTGGGGAATCACAGGTTAAGCACGGAGCTAGAATCATGCAGGCGGGTTTCTGATAAACAGAAATATCGATCGATAGGGTCTCTAGTGTGCGGGAAAGTGGTGCCTGTTGGCCAATTCACAGTAAAGTGCACACTTTGCGGCATGCCAGTCTTAGCGAGACGCGAGGAGTCCAAAGGGGAACGGATGAACTGACGTTGTCCGCTTGGTTGAACGTGGACTTGTCGACTGGATTGGAGCGACGCAGTGCGAGTGTTTGTGATTTGAAATTAGATGGCGAGCGACTATTGAAGTAAGCTGGGGGTGGTCTGAGCATTGGGGTATTGAAAATGGGGGATATAATTCAAGTTGGGGTGGGACCTTTAGAATGAAGTAGCGCAAGAAGGGGTGCAAGAAGACGGGAAGACCTGAGCAGTAGCATTCATGTTCCTATCCACCCTGCACGTTACAGCAGATAAGGCGCCGTTTATTATCCTCTGCGAAGGCCAGAGCATCAAGAAATTATTGTAGGAAAAGTTCATAGTATTGCGTGGGCGGAATACTGTCAGGTTGCCCAGGCCTAGAGAGTAGGACGATTAGGGTTCTCAACCAAAGCCTTTGGTTCAAAAACCTTACCACAAGGCTGCGGGTTTTGGCACTGTTTTATGAAATGAGGAGCCACCCCCTTCCAAACCTCAACCTGGAGGACCAGGAGGCTGAGCTTGTCTGGCCACTAACCATTGGCCAATCTGGTATGAGTGACTCTGAAGGTGCAAAGAAAGCACCACCCAGCATAGCTCAGTGGATCACTGAGGCACGCAAACCATCGCTCCACGGTAAGGTCTAGCCTCGCTGACCTAACAGGGAACCTCCTACTATGGATCAGGTACTCCTTGCAAGACCGGAACATGCAAGCCAAAGTAAACGACACCCTTTCCTTCCCAGTGCCTATGTAGAGTGGCGTACCACTTAGCTCCGTTCTCGGACCGGAACTGTTCAAGATATATATCAATGATCTACCAGGTATGCTACAAACGGACTGTGTGGTCTATGCAGACGACCTCAAGCTATGGACGGAAGTGTCCAGCCTCGAAGACGCCGACCGATTACAGGAAACGCTTGATCTACCACGCTCTTGGTCTATCAAGCGGGGTTTGCCAATCAACAAAGATAAGTGCTCAGTCCTTTCTATAGGTGCTGCTAAATCACTGGGCATGTAAAAAATTGGCGGGCACCTACTCAAGGTTGCCACACAGGAAAAGGACCTGGGCACAATAAGTTCTTCTGATCTCAAAACGACCCACAACACGTTAAAGTGAACTGCTGTGGCAAACAAGACGTGAGGCGTCATAAGGAGGTCATTTTCTAAAATGACGCTGCACATATTCAGACTTCTCTCACCACCCGTATCCGTCATATTCTTGAACTCGGTCTTGCGGCCCTAGCCCTTCTAACATCTAAACATGAAAGTGATAACGCAGAAAAATTTCGGCGACCAGCCTCGAAATTTTTCCTTGGGCTACGAAAACTCCCGTACCCCACCCCACTACACAGGATGAACCTCTTTTCCTTAGACTATCGCTGACGTCACGGAGACCTCATTTATACCAGACGCATCCCACGAGGAGAACTGGGAAACGAGGTAAGGGAGGTATTCAGCTAAGACTTGGCAGCTCGACTAGAGGTCACAGCTGGAAGCTGTTTAAACCGAGGAGGCTCAAAGTCCGCTCAGATGTTGCTCTCTCTACTCGAGTAATTAATGACCGGAAACGACTTCCGGACCTGCTTGTCAATGCACAAGCCGAAGGGAATTTCAAACGTTTGCTAGACATCTTCCTACTGACTATTCCAGGAACCTGCAGGACTGATGCTACATTCTGAGCTATGACACAGCCAATTCGCCTGCAATCCTTAGAAGGTCGGGAAGCAAAGGAGCTGACACGGAATCTCCCTTCTGCTCTCTATCACTCAATGAACATAACCCTTTTTAACTCTTTCTTCTTAACTTCTTCTTAACACTTTCTCCTGCGTATCCGTCAACCACCTGTTCTGTGGATATAGCCATGGCTTCCTAAAATTGAAACCATGACAATGACATAAATGCAATTCCCCTCGTTCGTAAAATTCAACCTTCAACTTGAAAGATAAATGGGCTTAGCAATCCAACATCCTGTAACGGTGTAGCATTTATTATATCGTACAAGTAGCAACTTACATTTTCCCGGGAACGTTGCTACGCCTGCCATGAACACAGAGATACTCACGTTCCGGCACGGGCACTCATCTGGCAACCCCTTCCACTTTTGCCGTTCATAATACTGTGGAGTCACAGGCGTATGCTTGCAAAAGGCTGTGGCAGTTGCACGTGTCTTTACATCGGACTTAACTTCATCAACTTTCCGATAATAGTACGCACCAAAAGACATAATCCCTCAGACCCATCCACCACGATGACAGTTACAAATGTGGCGCCAATTGATTTCCAATACTCCTGTAGTCTATCACAACAACTAACTATCAGAACCACATTAACCTTCTGCAATACAAAACATACACCGCGTTAACATGTGTATACCATATATATGCAAACCGCCATCTAATAGCACCCCTCCAGTTGGCCTAACATACCTACCGAACCACACCCCCGCTAGGCAAATCTCAGATGGGAGAGTCCCGATCCGTGTTCATCAGGACAACCGGTTTCTGAGTTCTCTAAATGTACGGGTCTTTATGAGTACTTTTTTGTGGAAGGTGTTTCTAATGAGGTCAGTAATTCCAAAAACCTGAAACCTGAACTGTAACATGCTTATTTGCCAAGTTAAATAAAATTGGAACAGTTGATATATAACAGTACATAAAAGGTAAAAAGGAAACGGCATGTAAAAAAAGGTTTAGGGAAGGCCGCGGTATGTCTGCGTAAAAAGAAAGAAGTGCCAGCATGTATGGTAAATTTTCCAAGACATACGATAATCCGTGTATAGGATATGGTTTTTTAAGTAGGCATTTATTTTCATTGGAGTTTACATATGGAATTAGTAGTCGTATAATCGAAATGTTGACAAGAATCATTAATAATGAATAGATAATGGACAGTGTGTGTAGACACTGAAAGTGTTATCGAAAGCCATATATATATTTGTAAGTTCAAGTTCAAGTAGGACCGGAACAAAGGATGATCCCACGAACGTTCCACCCTCGAAAACGTCGCTAATCCATCAGGGGAACCGGTGCCTTGATGTGCCAAAGAAGAGCCCACTAGACGCACGATTCACATGGCCAACCAAGCAATGCCCACGTACCCTGCACTAGAGGTCTTCGCTGTGCCGGCCACGTGGAGAATAAAAGAAAACAGTAGTGTAAGTACAGGAAAGGAAACAGAGCAGACAAGCTTATCGAAGATCGTAGGCAATCTTAAGATGTAAGTTAAAATGAGTTAAAGAAGCGTAGGTCGTAGTAGACGAAGAAAAGTTTAAGACATGAAGGGAAATACTTTAAACTGCAGACTGAGAGCGTCAATTCGATGCTCGAACTCTTTCACCGTCGGTGCCAGCACGATGTCTGCAGGCAATGCGTTCCAATAAGCTATAACCCTACGCGCTAACCGAAAAGCTGCCCAAACCCGGTCAGACCAGGGTTTGTGCAACTTTAATGATGGCCACGAAGGGTTGGCAGTCGAGTTGGGCGAAACAGTCCAGCCAAATCAGGACCAATCTGACCCATCAATATACGATATGTAAGAACAAAGTCGCCTGTAATACATGGAAAACATATCCAAATTACGCAGCCGCTCCGAGTACGTCAGATACTTTAATTCGTGCACCATTCTCGTTCCGGACCGCAAGACTCGTTCAACTGCCATCTTATCACGAGCCAGGTGTGAAGGACAAGCCTGTACGCAGTATTCCAAGTGCGGCCTTACAAAAGCCGAAAATCGTCTAATCAGCATGGCGGTGGTCATAATACCGAATGACCTGCGGATCATCCACAACATGTTGGAACCTTTGCGAACAGCTGTCGTCCAGCGTTCGCTGGACTTAAAGTCTGATGACAGCAAAACACCGAGGACAGATTGGAGTTGAACTCGCGGTACCTCGTTGCCGCCAAGCGAATAACGCGTCGGCGGGGCATTCAGACCAACGCGTAAAACGGAACATTTCGCTAAATTAACGGGCAACTGCCAAAAAATTGACCAGTCCTAAAGTATCCAGAGCCCCCTGTAGGGTCAGTGGACCAATCGGCTCGTCTATCGTGAACCAGAGTTTCAAGTCATTTATAAACATTAGGGCTGGCACACCCCATTCATCAGGTGGGTTATTAACGCATAAAGTGAAGAGAAGGGGCCAAGAACCGACCCTTGCGGAACGCCAATGAGAGCACATTGGCGGAAGGACAGGCTTGAACCCACCCGCACACACATTTCCCTTACGATTAAGAAGGCTGAAATCCATCGTAAGACTGGTCCGGAAATACCACAGGAATTCAGCTTGTACAAAAGGCGTGAATATGAAACGGTGTCAAAAGCTTTGGAAACGTCAATAAACAGTACGTCCAATGCCTTCCCGCAATCAACGGCTTTGGCCCAGCGTTCAAGAGCGGTTAACTAGTTAGTAAGGCAAGAACAGCCCTTACGAACACCGTACTGAGAAGGCTTAAGCAACGCAAATGCTTTCAAGTGTCCTTCGAGAGCGTCCCTTACGAGCTTTTCCCATAACTTGTCGAGCACGCTCGTTAAACTGACCGGTCTATAGTTATCAGGGAGGTGCTTATCAACTTTCTTAAAAATGGGACAAACAATAGCCTCCTTCCAGTCCTTGCGTAGAGAGCATCCTCATAAAGACTTCACAAAAAGTTGAGTGATTAGACGGCAAATTTCATCAGCCACCTCGTAAAACAGTTTGGGATGAATAACATCTCCACCGGCAGCTTTATTAGGATTTAATTGCCTCAGAAGCCGGAGCACTTGAGCCTCGGTTATAGAAACCTCCTCCAAGTGAGAGCCCTCAGGAACTTTTGCCTGGAGACTGATGTGCGGCGGCTGTGACTCTCGAACATAAACCCCAGCATACTGTTCTCCGGGCAAACCAGCTTTTTCGTGATCCGTGACAACAGCAGCGCAAGGAAGCATGCAAGGCCAGCTCGAGAAGCTCGGCAGCCAAAGAACTTGTAACAGCGTCGCAGGAAAACTTCTGCCAGTCAACGTCGGGAAGATTGAAATCCCCCATCCCTAAACACCTATTTGCCGAATGCTCGCGGTTAAAATCAGCAAGCCCCTTAGCAACGTTGTCGGGGCTTCTATAGACCAGCACAAATTTAAGTTGCGCGGAGGCGATACACAGGTTAACTGCGAGTGCCTCAACATCACCCTCTGATGAGTTAAAACTATACGTCTTAAAGACAGTAAGTGCGGAGTTAACGTACAAAGCAACGCCACCTCCGCGCCGATCAGAGGTGCAGACACATCTCAGCAGAGCGTTGCCTGGCAAGCACAATTCCCTATCCGTGACGTCGGTAGACAACCACGCTTCAGTGAATGCGAGAACATCTGGACGGCAGTTGTCGACAAGAGCGCCGACTTCGCACAGCTTGTTTCGCAGGCTACGCACATTGCTTAAGGTCACCTGAAGGGAGCATGATTTTCATCTTCGTCTACATAACAAAATGGAAGTCGCTTCAATATTTTATTTCACATGTAATATGCATAAAGCATGCAGAAGTAGATGGACTTACACAGAAGCATTAATTAACGTACTCATTTGCGACTTATGATCTCACCTATATCCCATAGTAACTTCATTAAGCTATAGATGCTGATATACATAAGCATGTAATTACCGTACATATATATATATATGCATGCATAAATGGAAAGGTTTATAAATATGTACCTAGTACATATATGCCTATGTATGTAAGCACCTATAGGTTATTGTAGTTAGTATAAATAAATAAATAAATAAATATTTTATTCTCGACTATGCGAGGCACGCTGGTGGGGGCATGATCAGATATGTACAACGGTACAAACATTTTAATGCAATTGTAACAGTAACGTAGAAAATTGTTCATATATCCATGATTGGAACTGTACAATGTTGAAAATGCGAAACAATAAGTTGGTTGTCGTGAGATACGGGACCTCAGCTAATAAGATATTGAGAATCCTGAATGATCCATTGAAAGGTAATGGAAGAGCCCGCACACAAGGAAGGAAAAGGGCAACGTGTCGTAGGATGTAAAACGACAACAGTATATACAAATGTAGAAGTCCCAGTGTAACGATGCTATGTAGAATTGTGACGCTAGTTGACCTGCCAGTGTAAAGTTATGGGCTGTGACTTTATTCGGTGGCGAGTCACATACACCACGTTGCAGTGTTGTTAAACGGACATTTGTGGCTTTTTGTAGGGAGAACGATTGCCAGGCGAAAACCCACCATGTCCTGGAACACTGCCACCAATCCATTGAATGGCAAATTGTAACTGGCTATGTTTCTTGTTAAAAGTCCGTTTGCTCGGTTATTCGCAGTCAGGTTGCGTCCCATTTTTTCCACTGGTTGATGCAATAACTGGTTGCCTATTCCGTTCCTGGGTCCTGTCCATTGGTAGGTCGGGCACTACACATTCTTATTGAATGATATGTTGATCCTTCGCAGAACAACATGAAGTCTTCTCTGATTATGTTTATTTGCCGGGGAGCGAAGCATTCGTGTCCAGCTACCCGCACTGGACATCGGTAGTTGGGTGCAAATAGTTAGAGTAGAAGTGAGGCCATGGTCCAGGTAAGTACTTGTTCGTTAATTCGTCCCATCCCAGGCGGAGGCAGTTCCTCAGTTCGATCCCGAAGCTCTCCGATGTTCACGACTTCAGAGAAAAGGGAGAGAGGCACAAGCCGAGAGAAGACCGAAAAGGAACAGTCAATGTACCTAGCGTTTGATCAAAATCCTACCTTAAGACATTTATTTGAGACAACTAGTGTACAAGGTGTAACAGATATTGCGCTAAAGATGTTTTTACTTATGCGGAAGGCATGGCCTGATGGGTAGAATACTTTCATGTGCATAGGGATGAAGAGCGGGATTCCGGTAAGATATTCATGAGGTGTAAGCTGACAATGTTAGAATTCTACCTGGGACTAGAAAGTGGGTATGTAGTCATGATTGGTTGTTATCGGAAACCAAAAGACAGTGACGATGTGGCCGTATTTGTATATGTTCCACGGGATAAGGATTACCTAAGACACCGTAGCTACAATATACATAAGTATATGAAGATGGGAAGCTGAACATATCAGAAGCAGGCTAAGATTAAATGGATATCAAAGGAAGACTAAGCGTTGAAGGTAAGACGATCAGAAGATATCGATAATAGACCGGGTTTCAGTGGCCAAAGGTGCCTGTTGGGTTAATCATTCGAGGTGCTAATGAATAACTACCGTGTCAGAGGGTCGGACAGCAAACCAGCTGAGCTGTGAAAAAACTATACTAGGAGAATAAACATTCTACAGAAGGACTGACGCCTAGCGAGCTAAGGGGTATTCTCAAAGTTAAATAGAGCCTACAGCGAACGGCTGCCGCAGAGCAGAGATAGTGGGATATTGGTAAGATCACAAGTAACAAATATGTAAGTTAATTAATGCTTCTGTGTAAGTCTATCTGCTGCTGGATGGTTGATGCGTAAAACATGTGAAATGGTAGACTGGATAGATTTCCGGATTGTAATGTTGCGGAGGATAGAGATTATGCTTCATTACAAATGGTTTGGTGGTATATATTTGCGGACGCAGAGGAATGTTATATATAATAGGTGAGAATGCGGCGGGCTGCTATAGGGAGCATCAGACTTCTATCTCTAGGTTTGCTAAATGGAATGGTCTTTATTCACGCAGGGAAATATGATTTTGCATAAAGTCATGGTATGTAAGCATGGAAGTCCATTGTTACTAATTTCGTTTGGTAAGAGGTTTTCTGCGGAAAAGTGGTTTCTTGAAACATTTATCATGGGCTAAAAGATATCGCCTCGGTAAGGGTGACGGAGTTAATCTGTTGTATTCCGTGAAGTAGGGAAATGGAATTCTGTAAAGGTTCCTGCTCAAATAAATAAGACGTAGGGCTCTGTGCGCATTAACCTTAACTGAAGCCGCAGTGGGTTTTAAGTTACTTATTTATAAATGTATAAGTTGACCCGTTGTTTGGTTGAGTAACTAAACATAATGGATCGGAGCTTAATCTTTGGCGCAATACCTATATATGCATGCATATACAGGTTAATGAAGGTAGTAAGGAATAATGATATGTTCGTAAGTAAGAAATGCACACGTGAATTAATCTTTGTGTGCAAATCCATGTACTCTTGCGTGTTTGATCCATAATACATGTAAAATGGGAGATTGGAAAGATTTCAGCAACGTTGTTTGCCTAAAAGAAAAATTATGTTTATTTACAAGTGGTTTTGTGGTACAAAATTGTGGACGCGGAGGAATGTTATATTTACTAATGGGGACTGCAGCTGTTTGTTATTGTAATCATCATACTTTTCCAACTAGGTATGCTAAATGGAATGATTTCGATTCACGCAAGTTGGTTTCACATGAAGTAATGGTATGTATGCATAGAAGTCCAGGATTACTCATTTCGGAGTTTAAGGGGTTCTTCGTGAACAGGGGTTATATAAACATTTAAAATCGTTTAATGAAATTTGCCTTGGGAAGTTTAACGGAGTTAAGCTGTTGTATGCGGTAAAGTAGTGAAGATGGATTTTGCTAAATGTTACCGTAATAGATAAATAAAACATATTGTTCTGCGTTCATGAATCTTAACAGAAGATGCGGCCGGTTTTACCTTGCTTATTAGCGTCGCATTGTAATTATCAATTAACCCGCTGCTGGGTAGACTAACAAGACGTACTGAGCAGGAAGTGGATGTTGGAGCAATGAATTGGCAGTAGAATAGGAGCGGATGCACATGACAACGTTGTACTGATACACGCAGTGCGTGTATGGCGGGTTATGATTGTGTTAGGTGGGCACAAGGATGCTCAAACCATATGCAAATATTCTCGTCTTTGTAGGGAGCGTTGCGAACGCTCATCACCCAGCAAGCGAGAAAACTGAAAAATGGTTCATCATGTATTAATACAAGACGAATTGAGGGGGCTATGGGGTAAACATGCCAAAGACTCAGTGAAATAGGGAAACAAGGTTTACGAAGAATGTAGGGCTACAGCGGCAAGTTCATCGTTAAAAATGACCACATAAGGTGAACTTACCACGTTCTTAATGGATGGGCATGTGACTCGCATTGCTTTCAGTGTTTCGTCACATGTCTGGATGTAGGAATTGGCCGGTATATTATCTGAAGCTCACGGAACCACCTACTGAAACTTGTGAGCTTGCAGTCCACCGCTAGATAAGTGAAGACTACGCACGTTGCCTAGCGACAAGGCACAGTGGCAGAGGGTGGCCCTGAAAATGCCGGTGCTCCGTTCTCTAAGGAATGTAAAATGTAGACGAAAGTGGAAAGCGAAGGAAGAACGGATCCTGTGCTACGACAGGAGACGACCAATGCACGCACGCCATGGCGTGAACAAGGACGGTAATGAGGACGGCGGATTGCGACGCACGTGTACTATGTCTCTGAAAGGGAGGTAATCATTGAATTTTTATGTTACCTTTGGCTCGCATTCACTAACGCCTAATACAGAGGTCGCAGTCCGCGGGAAGGGAGTCAGAGGCAGCGATAACCTAGACCTTGTGGGCGGCGCATATGCACTTTGGCAATGAAAGGGACGTCACCATGGAAACGCAAACTCACCTTTGTACATGTATCACTGATGAACGACCAAGCGGGGCGAATACGTAGGAAAATAGTGGCGGGTTCAAGCTGATGGCGGTGCATGTTATTTTGATTGTGAAAGGGCTGTCAATAACTAAATAAATAAATCTTTTATTCTCAACAAGTGAGGCACGCCTTTACAGGCATGATCATTTTGACATAAAGATGCATGATCAAGAATGTGCAAAAATCCGATATGTTTGCCATAGCAGTTTGTGTTTGTGTAGGGGTATGTATATATGTCATTGTGTGTGTATGCGTATGTAGCTGTGTGTTTTGTGCTTGCTCCAATCTTTAATGTTTGCTATCGTCATCAATAAGCTAGTAGGAGATTGGTGTCCGTGGGTTGGATTGAATTATCTGGATATCCACGGGGCAATGACTCCATGTTTTGGCGAGTCACGACCGCCACGTCACATTGTTGTTAAGCAGACATATGTGGCTTTTTATAGGGTGAACCCTTGCAAGGCGAAACCCACCACGTCCTGGAACACTGCCGCCGAACTATTTGCTGGAACCGGTTAAACCCCAACCACCCAACTGACACCATGAGGTGGTTGTTCGGCTAGCCAGCCTGTAACTATGTTTCACACAGGCGTCGTATTACGGAGGCTGTGTGTTTGAGAAGACGCAGCGGCACTGGTTAGTAGGATGACGAAGGGCGGCGCATGTCACTGTGACTCTGAAAGAGGAGTGACCATGGGAATCCAAGGGTACCTGTGACTATGAATCAACGATGCGTCACGTGCCGCTGGCAGTACGTGGGAGTAGGCACAATGGCTGTGTTAATTACTAGAGCAAACGGAGGCGCATAGCACTTAGGCTCTGAAAGCGAAGTGATCATGGAAATCCAATGGTTCCTGTGGCTATGAATCAATGATGCATCACTTGCCAGTGGCAGCATGTGGGAAGCGGACCAGTGCCGCGGATACATGATAAGGTGCTAGCGGATAAGCAACGTTGGACGTAAACGTTCCCGGACATTGGGAAACCGAATGCAATAAACGTGACGGACGTTTGAACCATTCAGAAATGTTCGCCACTAGTCGAGTGAGCATGTATACAGATCGGAACCCAGCAAGGGTGAACACTGAGAAATGGTTTCGCCAGCCTCATAAGAGGCCACCGTGACAGATCAATATCAATGAAAACCGGATATAGGAAAAATAACACCTTAGGCAGTACAAACATGGGAAATTGTTTAAGAGATATTTTACAAGCAAACACCTGGAGTGTAAAATACGCAGTGGTGTTTAGGCGCATGGCATTCCGCATCAGTCTGCAAGCAACGTGACGCTCAAAGCACTGGTGCATTCGAAGGGAATATGCGCGTTCTAAAAGTCACGTGAGCACACATAATACACAACCCGAAATTGCGACGACGTAGGTATGCTGTGTCCCATGTTAAGTGGAGGCTGACCGGTGGTGGCGGACCACTGAAGTGGGCACTACAAATAGACGGGGGTTCTGAAAGAAAGGTTTCGTGGAGGCAGAGCAATAGTGTTGTAACACCCATATAGGTGGCACGCGTACGCAGCAGTTCAAAAAGCTACATGTAAACAGCATAGGCACTTACCGGAGGTGCTACGGAGTATATATGCCGCGGCAAATTTTGCGTGGAGGCTGAACCGTAGCGGCGGATATCCCATATGGGCAGCACGGATAGACATCAGCTCTAAAAGCCACTTGTTAAAAGCAATATATTCACCGGAGGCGCAACGGATTATATTGGCCGGCCAAAGTTTTCGTGGAGGCTGAGCTATTGTGTCGTATCATCCAGATAGGTGGCACGCCTACACAGCAGTTCTAAAAGCCACAGGTGAACAGTTCATACGTTTACCGGAGGTGCAAGAGAGTAGATAGCGGCGGCGAAGTTTACGTGAAGGCTGACCAGTGTTGGCTGATCAATCATATACACAACCCGGATGAACAGCAATCCTCGAAGTCACATGTGGACACACGATACATGTACCGGCATAATCATCCTAATTATACACGTCGGCTATTGATGGGAAACACCTTAACTCTTGTGCCGCTATACATCAATGATTAAGGAAAACAAATACAAAAGTTGTTTGCCAGCTGAGCTACCACCAACGGATAGGCATCGTTTTGGTTAGCTACCAGCCGGCAACTAGGCAAAAAGAAAAAATTTTGTTTTACACTAGGATATGAGATCGTAGGTAGAGGGATACTAAAATGTTTGGGGAGGGACAAAGCAACTCAGAGCAGGAACGCCACTCAGGTCAGCTCCTTGCCATATCAGCAAGTGCATCCAGCCAACGTGTTCATAGTCATTTCGTCCCCAAAAAGGGAGCGGTGGAGCTCCAACAGAGGCCAACACCGAAGAGAGGGACTTCATAACATTTGACAAAGTCATCACACGGACGCCTTCTCGTCTTCCATCCACATCCACGGTGAGCAAACAATGCACGTAGTGGAAGTCGATGGGTTAGCATGCGCAACATGTGGCCCAGCCAAAGAAGACAGGCGCGTAAAATGACGGTGCTAAGCGGTATAGTTACCATCCTGTGCCGTAAACAAGGCGTAAAAATACATGTACCGGAGAGGCAACAGATTAGATAGCGGGGCAAATGTTACTTGGAGGCGGACAACTATTACCGGAACACCTTTGGGCACAAGCATTTCAAACGAAATGCATACACCGACAGAGTGGAACGCGAAAGGCTGTTACCAGGATCCCAGTGAACCGACCTCCACAGATTTGAATGATTCGCACCACAGCATCACCAGTTATTTCCGCAGCGCAGTCTCCGGAGGTGCGCAACCAATAACGAGGACAAACCTGACACCATGAAATCAAAAACACCGTGAGTCTTTGATCCTAGTTTCGGACAGACAGAGGGCGCCGAAGTAACTCTTGGCATCCTCCTGTAGATGGCCACCGATGAACACAACCAAAGCCAAACCCGAAGTGAGGATCTTCATACCTCTCGAGGAAGTTATCGCTGGGCCACCTCTCATCTTGGTCAGTGCACACGCCGTGTGAACAAACAAGGCACGTCGCAGGAGGCGGTAGTCTGACATGCGCAACACGTAGACGAGCCATCGCAGCGTGGTGCGTGAAATGTCGTTGCAGAGCGGTTCAGTTTCTTTTCTTGTGCCAGGAACAATGCGTCGAACATGCTCCTTGCTCACGCCGCATTCCCACCAGATGAGAGCCAAACTTGGAGGACACCGATGGTCGAACGTAACTAACCACTTTATATCTCCTGAGCTTGGGGCCAGGTTTCTCAACCGTCGATTTCCGCCAACCACACTTGCCATCCACAAATCCTTATGCGCCTGTCTATCACAGTGTGTGCAAGTTCAAATGCGGAGACCGTCACATAGTGAGCGCACACCACCGTCGGTACAGGAGTGCCATGACGGTTAGTCAAGTCTTTCGCACAAGTAACAACCACTTTGAACAGCGGCCGGTGGACTGAGCACCCTTCACAAGGTGCTGCTTGGGGCAGTTCAATGTAGGCCAGTCGATCGCTGAACGGGTGTTTCAAGAGACAGTACAAGTGTTTAAGTCTTATCTGCCTGACGTCTGCAGTCTGCGTACATTTTGCACGGTAAGTACAATCCATCTGCGAATGTTTAACTTTCACATGTACTGATTGTAAGGGAAATCCCAACGGAAACGTCTACGAGGCAACGCAATATTTGCCGACATTTGAAGCTCTAAAGAACCGCAACGTTACGTGCCTCAAATTTACCTTCCCCGCAGCAGTGCAGACATGTGTATGCCGCGTCACCATAGTATCCCGCACAACTTTGATGGAACCATCGCCGTCATACGTCGCAACTTAAGCAATCAACTTGCTTGCAGCTCACGGAGTCATCATCCTCTTTCTGACACAGAGTGCAAACCGCATCTTCACCAGCCGTCGACCTCCTTGTGCGGCGTGTGTTTGTGCAGTGACGTGCTGAAGTTCTTTTCAGGGTACGGAATTTTAATTGCCATGATATCATGCTATGACCCGGAACCACCACCACGAAGGGTATCAAAGTGACTTCCGTTTGTGACGCTCACGGCGACTGTCCATACCCCTTGAAACACCAGGACTGGAATCATAGGAAAATCCCTTGAGTGTTACTTCTTGAGCGGATAGTTGAGCCAGGAAATGATAAGCTGTTAAAGGGTTGATAGATCTAAAACGAAACACCCGAAACACACCCTGGCCAAACAATTACTGCCACATTCCCCGCACTAGCAGACCACACCGTGTAGGTCACGTGAAGAAAGAAGCGGAAAGAAAACGGAAGATAAAGAGGAATGGAAGTCAGTTAAATGATGGATAACACCAATGAGTGAAGAGAATGACAGAACACGAACTAAAAGTTGGAAGATGGATAAGGTTAGGAGAAAGGAAAGGTTTCTTATTGCCAGCGAAGAGCGCCTAATTCACGATCGAAACCCTCAACTGTGGGCTCACTGCTTATAATTTCTGGAAGCGGTTTCCAGTGCTCGGATACTCTACGCGGTAACCGACTTTCCGCACTGATCCCGTCAGAACGCGGCTTCGTGGGATGACCCTGAAGAAAAGTCATCTCAGCGGGCCTAAATAGGCAGCTCAAGTTCGGTCCAACCTTTCCTGTCAAACTGCGGTAAGTAAGGATTAGGTCGCCTGGAAGCCATGGGTAGTGCATTGAATCCATACCCAAGCTAAGTAGTTGCTCGGAGTAGGATTGCCCCCCGTAAACCCATCGACCAATTCGATACCCACACTCAAGAGAAACTAGGACTCTATACCTTGTCCTACCGTCGGATGTGAGTCAAGCTCATTATGACCTATCGTATTCTACATCTCGATGACTTCCCAAGGCTGAGGCCAATGCTGCACTTACGAGGGCCATGCAGCACACGCAGACGCAGATACCAACTTGTCGTGCCGGATGTGAACTTTGTTTCACACCCACTGTGCCTCGAACGAATAGTGGAAAACATTTGGAGCAGTTTACCTGAACATGTGATTGAGGAAACATCTGTGCAGATGTTCAAAATGTTAGATTTATATTTTACCACTATTCAATTCAGAGAAAGATTTCACACTTACGATGACATATCACATTTGTGAGTCCTGAAATATCGTACGTCAGATATCTTAAATGTTACGTAAGAACGACAACGATATTCACGGGTGGCGACTTTTATAAGGCTTTTCAGCATATTTCGAAAGAGTTGTACAGAATTCATTTCTACTTGCTCTATAACACAGTATACAGAATTGAAAACCTTCTCGAGCTCCATTTTGTCCTCAACAAGGTAGGGCGGGCAAGCCTGACGCAGGCTTCCAGATGGGGCAGAACGGAAGCTGAGAACAGCTTCACAAATATATCGGCAATTAAGACCCGGAAATAAAGCGTATTAACCACAACATGTTGAAACCCCGACTAGCGACCTACTTCCAGTAGTCACCAGGCTGCTGAGAAGTGGAATGGACGACGCCTAGGTCTCCCCGATTGGAGGATAGGGAAGTTCGACCACACCGAGTACGTAGCTCGAAGGCGAGTAAGTTGCCCCTATACGAAGGTCGGAACACTTAACCTGATGAATGGGCAGTAGCCACGAGGTAGACCAGTCCCAGAGTCTATCCAGGGCATGCTGTATGGCCTCAGAACTCCAATGATATATACAGCATTCCATAGCTTAGGATCTTCAGCAACCTATAGGGATAAGGTACCCCAAGCTCTCCGGGGAGATCGTTTACGTAGATGGAGAACAGCTTCGGTACAAGACCTGCGGGACACCGCTAAGGACTGCTTGCCTAAGGAATAAGCTGCAACACACGCGTAAACACTGGTCTCTTCCCTGCAAGAGAGCAGATACCCAGTGAAGGGCGCCGTCAGATAAGCAGTAGGAGCTCAGCTTTTGTGATAGCCTCTAGTGCGATATCTTACCAAGTGCTTTCAACAAGTCTACGGAAAGCACACCTACTACGTGGCCATTGTTCATTGCCTCGGCCCAGGCTTCACAAGCAACGAACAAATTCGTAAGACACCAGAACCCCTTCGGGAACCCGTGTTGGGCAACACTGAGTAGATTAAATCCATTCAGGTGACCTTCCAACGATTCTGTCACCAGTTTTCCAAGCCGTATGTTTGGAAATAGCTTAGCGGTGCTCTGGTGACGCCTGGTCAGAGTACACTTGACCGATAAACAAACGTGTTCAATAACAACTATGGGTGAGCTGTGATGTCACCTACGAAGTCTATTGACTTGGCAAATCTAGATCCAAAACAGCCGTAGTTGGGCATCCATGTAACCAGTGGGGAGGTAAACGAACTGATGCTACGGTACTTGTAGCGTGAGCTGAATGACACCTGCACCGAAGGTACGTTCCGCCGAATTGCAAGAAAGATCTGCCCAGCAAACTTATGGTAGGTCTAAAGCCACCAGTGTCAAACACCCGTTTGCAGCTTGGGAGCAATTAAAATCAAGCACCTCTTCGGACACACTCTCAGGACTTCCATACACACAAGTACAACTGTAAGATGAGCTGAGAAAGTGCTATTCAATACCGGCAGAGTCTCTGCAGTTTTATTTGCCGACCGAAACATGCAGTTACGTAAAACGTCAAGTCCATAGATAACGTAAAGCGCAACTCCCCGCCTTATCGGCTGACGAAGCGATCACATCTAAATAGTGCGTAGTTAGACAGATGCACTTCACGGTCTGTGATGTCCCGAGACAGCTACGTTTCAATGAATGCTAGTATATGAGGATGAGACCCATCTCCAAGCAGATCTACCTCGCACACCTTATTCCCTAGGCTGCGCACAGTGATAAGCACTACCGGAAGGCACTCCTAATGTCCAGCCCTAAGTCGTGTGATACCAGTGCTGGCACCGGTAGGTCAAAATCGGACCGCCGGCTGACCACCAGAATATCCACCAACCAGAGACTTAGTTCACCGGCCGCTCGCCTGGTTTTGAGGTCTTTAATGGCCTCTTTTGCTTCAGCCTATCCGCTAATGGGAGGTCTGGCTGAACGCGAACATTGGCACCCTTCCATTTGAAGGCAAACCGCAACAGCGCGTTGCGTTCCTCCGCGGGTGGAAACAACTACACGAAGTAAGCACGGGCGAGGGTTTGCGACGCTAACTGGGACATTACCCAATCTAGTCAGTTTCCTGACCATTTGTTCGCAACAGCTGCGTAACCTCCTCCACTTCCGTGACACAAGCGCTTCCATGACGCTGCCGTATATAATACAAATCGCGCCTCATTAAACGAATGTTATATGGAAGACGCACAAATGCACGCATCTCCTGCGTTCGACGAAACGTCTTCATTAATTTAAGTACCAGGCTTTCCTGATTAGCTGGTAGCCGCTGATTTCCGCCTTGCAGCCAAGGCTTCCCCACGTGAAAACTGTGCGAATAGCAAAGACGTGTTTCCAACCTCGTAACATTCCTTCTTAAAAACGGCTGAGAACAACGCAGGGCAATTGTAACACCCATACCTGTTAAAATATATTCATCAGGCGGATACGCAACACTTACCGCTTTCCAGCAACATTTGATCGCTTACTATGCACACATACAAACTGAATATATAGGTACTGGCGTGATCCCGGTAGCACCTGTCCAGTCTCCTAATGGTAAGCTTTCGCAGTTTTAACGATCCGACGAATGAGCGATCTCGCCATTTCCATTTGAATAAGTTTCAGCTCCTTATTCATCGACGAAAAGTTTACATATGGAACGTTGAAGACACCCCGGAATGACGGAGCGTCGGATCCGTCACTTGCGATCAACGATCTTTCGACAGATCGACTTCGGTACACACGGTTGGATGGGGTTCGATATAAATTTGGGGCCATCGGACGCATGTGAATGTTTATTATTAATTTAGGGTGTTTGTTGAAATGCTAAGATTTGGACTTGGAATCAAGATACTAAGCGGTTTAAATGCGTTACGGTGTTTAATCGTTTTCCCGCTTCAAGCATGGCAGCCAAGGTGGATGACTCGTTTGTATTCCCACATATACTCAAGGGTCCTTGTCTGGACTTTGCATCGATGAATGATGATCTAAAAGTGTTTCAGATGGAAACGGCGACATCGTTTATTCGTTGTAACCTTATAACTGCGAAGGCGTACCAGAGGGATACTGGACAGGTGCTACCAGAAGGCTGCCCGTACCGGTATATTCTGTTTGTATGCGTGCATTGCAAGCGCAGCAATGTTGCTGGAAAGCGGTAAATGCATTGCATCTGCCTGATGAAAAGATTATTACAGGTACCGCAGTTACAATTGCTCTGCTCGCTTTTCAGCGACGTTTAAGGGCGAATGTTACAAGGTTGGAAATGCGTGTGTGTGGCATTCGCACAGTTCTCAAGTGGGGAAGCCTTGGCTGTATGCGGAAAACCGGAGACTACCGTCGGATCAGGAACGCATGGTGCCTAACCTAATGAAAACGTTTTGTCGGACGCAGATAATGCTTGCATTTGTGCGCCAGCAATATAACATTCGTTTAACAAGGCTCGATTTGTATGACATACGGCGGCGTCATGGAAGCGCTTGTGTCACGGAAGTGGAGGAGGTTACGCAGCTGTTGCGAACAAATGGTCACCTTAAAATTCTGCATGAGTAAAATGAGCTTTGGTACCTGTTTTTCGTGCCCACGCGTATGCTGGAGTTGGTGAGCCAATACGGTGAGGTCATTTTGGCGGACGCTACATATCAGATCAATTACGGGGTTACATCCCATGGCATCGCATGTTTGTGGACTTTAGCGGCCTTGGTATGAGGTTCTTTTTACGCGCTTCTGCCAAATGAGACGGAGGCTACTTACGAACAGGCAGTGAGATGTGTGTTGCAGTTGGCCCCCGGGGTTGCCGGTGCTCGAACCTTGGTGATGGACAAGTGCGCTTTGCAAGGGAATACGTTTCGCAATGCGCATCCCACTGGCAACGTCGTATTCTGCCGGGTACACATCATGCGTGACATGCAGCAGCGTTGTTCACACCTTCCGTTCTGTAACGCGGAGGATAAGACGGCTCTGTTCAACATGCTGCGTTTGTTGTTGTACACCCAAGATTGCGCACCTTATCCTCGGATTATGGAAGGTATATCGGTGCGCAGCGCGGAAGGCTATCAATACCTCTGTCTCACGTGGAGCTCATGTCGGCTTAGCTCGGCAGCGCATTCGATGGGCCATGTAGTATTATTCGGGTGTGAGAACACAACTCGCGTTGAGAATGAAAATAAGCATTTGAAAGAAACATTGAGTGAGCGCTCAACTCTACTGCGCCTGTTTCAGGTGATAGTGCAGCGTTGCACTGGCATTTTGGAGGAGAGGGGAACATTGCTTGCGAGAGATCTGCTTGGTATGTGCGACGTTGTGCAAGATGTAAGCAGTGCGCAGGGGATTTTGAGGAGGATGACTTCATACGCCCGGCTGCGATACGTGCGACATAGTCTTCCAGTTCGAATTCGTAGTGTGAATCCAGACGGTAGGTGTCCGCTGCTGGATGACGAGCGCCTGCGCATGCACCTTGTGGTCATTGAGAATGGCAGCCCATACGGATGTCGATTTAATCGTCAGTGGCGCATTCCATGTGCACACATTATACACGTGGCAAGCCTACACGAGTACGACGAGGATGTGGCGTTTTGTGGTTGCCGTTGGGTGCTGCCAGCGGGAAGTGCAGCAGTGTCGGCCCTTTCGGAGGACAAGAAAGGAACCGTGACGGTGGCGCGGATGCGATGCCATAGTGATGGAGACCTTGACCGGGCCGCCAAAATTCGCCTCACTCGGGATATGTTTGCTGACTTGGAGGCACATTTATTGAGTATGGGCATGGAGGAGTTATACAACACAATGGCCTTAATGGCATGCATGCGAGAGCTGCTGGCTACGTACAGTAATATGGAGGTTTTTGCCCGATCCTCGAAGGTTGAACAATTACAACGGTTATCCAGGGAGGACTTGTCTATCTTCCAAGCAGTGGACGCGTCTTCCAATGGTGCCGCTACCCGGGGTGGATGGGCAGGGGTTCTTCGACCAGCAGAAATTCACTGGAAACGCACGTTGGTGAAGCGCTTCCGTTGGTGGTGGTAGGGGCTGGTGTTTCGCACATTAATTGCAATGACCGCAGCGCCATAAACAAAAGTCACCTTCGATAGCCCGTGCGGTGGAGGTGGGGGTACCAGCATGATGTCAAGGGAAATGAAATTCCGTTCCCTGTAAAGGAGAACATCCGCTGGCATGCAATCAGGGCGACAGCTGCTGAAGCTGCGGACATCGCGGTTTGCGCTCTGTGTGAGTAGGATGATGACGCCTCGGGGACCTCCGAACATGTTGATTGGACAAGTTGCGACGTATGCGGTCGCTGGTTTCATCAAACTTGTGCAGCATACCATGGTGAGTTTGCCTACACATGCACGCACTGCTGCGGGTAAGTTACGTTTTACGTATGTAACGTTGCATTTCCGTAGGGTTGCAAAAGAACACAATTTTATTGTTGCGTCATGAATTTTTGCCCATGGAAAACGCTTACAATCGGTAAGTGTGTATGTTATGGATTACCTTCCGGCAATCGCTACTTCCTTGCTTACTTATTGACTACTGTGAATTCACCAGCAATATCCTTCCGAGGTGTATGTATATTCTGATACACAGCTGCGCGGTGTAAGCGTTACTTTACATAGAGAGCATTGCATTGCTGGGCCTTCACATGACCCATATGGAAAAATATTTCATATGGTGTCTAATGAAGGGCCAAGAAACGTTACAGCCGGTTAGACTCGCGGGATAGCGGTATCCCCAGCAGGATTACGCGGCATTGAAACAGAATGCACGTCGGCTCAAAGCAGGACGTCCCGACACTCCCTCCGAAACCGCTATGGAAAGGAAGTATGCGAAAAAATGAGAAGGACAGAAACTCCAACGATTAGTAGGTAGTTATAAAAGGGAGTATCGCCGTGTAGCTCCGCCAACTGACAGTGTACCCAGGTGTTAAAATCGGTCACAGTGGGTGCCAAGGCTAAATCAGCAGGAAGAGCGTTTCAAGGTTGGCTGATTCGTAAAGAGAAGTGGTGTCTTCTGCAGTTCAGGCGACTGTGCTGATGTGTGAGCCTCAGTGATTGGCCACATAGATGAAGCGGGATTAGTGCTGTGTAAGTACTTGGCGACAGGGATGTTCGGTGTTGGATAGTATGATAAATACCAGGATCACGTCTTCCCATAGACGTGTATAATTAAGGGCGTACAGGCTCAGGCAGTGAACTGCTTGTGGATGATCAAAATCCTTGAGACGTCAGACCACTTTCGTAGATGCACGTTGTGGTTCATGGAGCAAGCGTTGGTTGTTCAGCAACCAGGGGCTGCTAGCCTGATTACCGAACTGAAATTGGGGTGGAAGAGAAGCGTTGAGTAGGAGGAGGAAATTACAAGGGTCCGCTTGATTGTAGGTTCATTTCAGCAATCCACCATGCGGTTAGCAGCAGCAGCTGCTTTCCCGCAACAAGCGGATACAGAATGACAGGTCCGAGTAATGATACCCAAGTCTCTTTCTGCTGATGAGATCTGGAGGATAGAAGCTTCCAGGTAATATATAGGAGAGAAAGCAGAGGGGCGGGTAGAAAGGACGGGACGTGTCGAAGCGCTAAATGGAAGGTTATTTTCTATGTGCCACTGATGAACACAGTACAGGTCTGTCTGAGGTGTGTGGGCTTCTTTGGGATGGTTAATTGCGCGCCACAGTTTCCCATCTACCGCATAAAGCAGCTGGGAAGACTGCACTTGCGGTGTGACGTCATCAAGGATGGCTATGCAGAGGTGGGTTCCGAGAACAGACCCCTGTAGAACACCGTTTGCGGCCAAGGAAACGAGAATACAGCACCCCGTGGACACGTACTTGACGGTACGTTTTTCAGGACAGTTCCGGATGCACTGAATCAAATCCCCTGACACGCCGTACCACGGCTGACGATGGTGTTCCAGAAGTCACTTGACAGCTGTACATTACCTTCTGAATGGAAGGAGGCTGTCATCTGTCCTATCGTCAAACATGGTGACAGGAGTGTGTGAGCCAATTATAGGCCAGTCTTGATGACTGGCGACGTATCTGGCGGCGCCCGTTTACTGGGTATCTGCACTGTTGCAGGGAGGAGACCAGTGTTTACGTATGGGTCGCAGCTTATTCTTTAGAAAAGCTGTGTCCCACAGGGTTTGTACGGATACTGTTCTCCATCTACGTAAACGGCCTCCCTGCAGAGCTTGGGGTATCACCCCTATAGTTTGCTAATGACCCTAAGCTAAAGAATGTCGTAAATGTTCCTGGGGTTCTGAGGCCATACAGCATGCACAGGATAGACTCTGGGACTGGTCTACCTCGTGGCTACTGCCCAATCATTAAACTGTGTTCCGTCCTTTGTATAGGAAAAACTTACCCGCCTTCGAGCTACGTACTCGGTGTGGTCGAACTCCCCTTGCCTCTAACCAGGTAGACCTACGCCTTGTCCATTCCTCTTCTCAGCAGTCTGGTGACTACAGGAAGAAGGTCGCTAGTCGGGATTTCAGCATGTTGTGGTTAATACGCTTTATTTCCAGGTCTTAACTGCCGATATATTTGTGAAGCCCTTTTCAGCACTTCTCTAGTTTGTTAAAGAAGGTTGGACCGAACTTGAGCTGCCTATTTAGGCCCGCTAGGATGACTTTTCTTCGCGGTCATCCCATGAACCTACACAAGCCGCGTTCTGACGGGATCAGTGCGAAAAGTCGGTTACCGCGTAGAGTATCCGAGCACTGGAACCCGCTTTCAGAAATTATAAGCAGTGAACCCACAGCTGAGGGTATTGATCGTGAATTGGGCGCACTTGGCTGGCAATAAGAAACTTTTCCTTTCTCCTAACCTTATCCACCTTCCAACTTTTAATTCGTGTTCTGTCGTTCTCTTCACTCATTGGTGTTATCCATCATTTAATTAACTTCCATTCCTCTTTATCTTCCGTTTTCTTTCCGCTTCTTTCTTCACGTGACCTAAACGGTGTGGTCTGCTAGTGCGGGGACTGTGGCAGTAATTGTTTGGCCAGGGTGTGTTTCGGGTGTTTAGTTTCATATCTATCAACCCTTTAACAGCTTATCATTTCCTGGCTCAACTACCCGCTCAAGAAGTAACACTGAAGGGATTTCCTATGATTCAAGTCCTGGTGTTTCGAGGGGTATGAACAGTCGCCGTGAGCGTCACAAACGGGTCACTTTGATACCCCACGTGGTGGTGGTTCCGGGTCCTAGCATGATATCATGACAATTAAAATTCCGTACCCTGAAAAGAACTTCAGCACGTCACTGCACAAACACATGCCGCACAAGGAGATCGACGGCTGGTGAAGATGCGGTTTGCACTCTGTGTCAGAAAGAGGATGATGACTCCGTGAGCTGCAAGCAAGTTGATTGCTTAAGTTGCGACGTATGACGGCGATGGTTCCATCAAAGTTGTGCGGGATACTATGGTGACGCGGCATACACATGTCTGCGCTGCTGCGGGGAAGGTAAATTTGAGGCGCGTAACGTTGCGGATCTTTAGAGCTTCAAATATCGGCAAATATTGCGTTGCTACGTAAACGTTTCCGTTAGGATTTCCCTTACAATCAGTACATGTAAAAGTTAAACATTCGCAGATGGATTGTACTTACCGTGCAAACTGTACGCAGACTGCAGACGTCATGCAGATAAGACTTAAACACTTGTACTGTCTCTTGAAACACCCGTTCAGCGATCGACTGGCCTACATTGAACTGCCCCAAGCAGCACCTTGTGAAGGGTGGTCAGTCCACCCGGCCGCTGTGCAAAGTGGTTGTTACTCGTGCGAAAGACTTGACTAACCTTCATGGCACTCCTGTACCGACGGTGGGGTGCGCTCACTATGGGACGGTCTCCACACTTGAACTTGCACACACTGTGATAGCCAGGCGCATAAAGATTTGTGGATGGCAAGTGTGGTTGGCGGAAATCGACGGTTGAGGAACCTGGCCCCAAAGCTCAGGAGATATACAGTGGTTAGTTACGTTCGACCATCGGTGTCCTCCAAGTTTGGCACTCATCTGGTTGGAATGCGGCGTGAGCAAGGAGCATGTTCGACGCATTGTTCCTAGCACAAGAAAAGGAACTGAACCGCTCTGCACCAACATTTCAAACACCATGCTGCGATGGCTCGTCTACGTGTTGCGCATGCCAGACTACCACCTCCTGCGACGTGCCCTGTTTGTTCACACGGCTTGTGCACTGACCAAGATGAGAGGTGGCCCAGCGATAACCTCCTCGAGAGGTATGAAGATCCTCACTTCGGGTTTGGCTTTGGTTGTGTTCATCGGTGGCCATCTACAGGAGGATGCCAAGAGTTACTTAGGCGCCCTCCGTCTGTCCGCAACTAGGATCAAAGACTCACAGTGTTTTTGATTTCATGGTGTCAGGTTTGTCATCGTTATTGGTTGCGCACCTCCGAAGACTGCGCTGCGGAAATAACTGGTGATGCTGTAGTGCGAATCATTCAAATCTGTAGAGGTCGGTTCACTGGGTTCCTGGTAACAGCCTTTCGCGTTCCACTCTGTCGGTGTATGCATTTCGTTTGAAATGCTTGTACCCAAAGGTGTTCCGGTAATAGTTGTCCGCCTCCAAGTAACCTTTGCCCCGCTATCTACTCCGTTGCACCACCGGTACCTGTATTGTCTGTCTACATGTGGCTTTGATAATTGCTCTTTTCAGCTTTTATCCATTTTTCCATTCTGTTCTTCTTCTATCCACTTGGCCACCGTTAGAAAATAACATTACCTTTTTTAGTTATCTTGGCTATCAAACAAGTTGCATTACAGTTTTTAGCTTTTGGAGTTCCTGACCTTATTATAAACACCTTTTGCAAAATATTACCTCAATAAAACCAATACGTTTAGAGAAGTCAAAAACCGCTCGTCCTGATGAACAACAACCCGTATTCAAACCCGCTCCAGTGGCGGACTCGACGGTCCCCGAACTTTCAGGGCTGCCGCGTGTCGAGCCGGTTGTAAGGACGATTAATACAAAAAAGATTAATGAACCAACGGTCAACAATTAACTGGTACATGTAAGATTAAACGTATCTTTTGGGCGGTACAGAGCTCCCCCTCTAGAAAGCTGAACACAGAAAGACTTCGATATCGAAAAGGACGGTTGAATCAAGGTTTGCAAGGCAAAATCCTGAAATGTAAGCTAAGGAAGCGTTCGTGTAAATGGGGTTTCGCCAGAAAGCGGAAACCGCTGTGCTGATTGTGATTTGTTATTTATTGATTGCAGGGCAGGGTGCATTTCGGTGGGCCGTTGGCGCGGATTGTCGGAAAAAAATTGCTTAGTCCAGTAAAAGGCAGAAAGAGCCTCAACCTCCGCTGCTGACAAAGTGTGCTTCTGTAAGTTGTCTCACAATCCCTGCTACCGTCGCGCGCCAAAAGGACCCATGTCCCACGGCGAAACAACCAACGTCCAACAAAATAGCGACCGCCGACCGGCGAGGAAGCGACAAACCTCCCGCGGAGCACCGAACAGTGTTCGTTTCTGGGTCCTCGAAAACATTCCTCGTGTGGGCCAGTCGGTCGAAGCGGAGGGTTGGGGTATGTGGAGGAGCGAAAGTAGAAAAGCATGCGCAGGAAACGCAGAAAAACAAACGATTGATCTGCGTGTTAAATATTTTGGTTTCTGAATATTTTTTCGGAAAAGGTTTTCCAGACGTTTTGGATATTTTTTGTTTTCGAAACGTTAATCGAACAGAAATGGGGCAAAGGTGTACAGTATCTATAAAGCTCAAAGTATTTACACTGTACATAGTCGGAGAAACGAACGAAATTATGCACCGTCGATCACGGCGATTGGTCGTGGTAGGTGGCGGGCTAGATTCGGAAAATTTTGGGACGGCTGAAGCATGTAGGCCGAGATCGTGGTCTGGTTGAACTACACTAGGATGCTGAAAGCTGGCGCGGTGAGTTGTGACGTCGCACAAAACACTACTAGACGAATTAGGCGAGGGTTTTCTTCCATCCATGCGAGTTTTAGGCGGTCGATGGTGACGACTTCGTGTCGACCACCACGGTCAATAGTGTATGCTTTACTCGCACGATGTAGCACCTTGAATTGTCCTACGTACGGCGACTGAAGTGGCTGTCGAGCACTATCTGCGCGAAGAATGACGCATGAACACATAGACAGCTTTTTGGGCACGTACACTGGTGTCTTCTGCGATCGAGGAGTGGATGAACGTAGCTCACTCACCTGGTGCGCTTATTGATCAGTGTAACTTCCGTACTCAAATTTGGAAGTGTATGGTGCTGGTGCTACCAGCTGTCCGGGCATCTGCAGCGTGCAACCGTAGACTAGCTGCGTTGGCGTGGCGTAAAAAACGGTTTTAACCGTGTTACCTAAGCATAGTAGAACGAGGGGCAGCGTTTCAGACCATGAAGGATCCGCGTGCGCCCCTAGCGCTGCCTTCAAATAGTGGTGAAAACGCTCCACCATGACGTCAGCGGCTGGACGATACGTCGTTGTCTGGACGTAGCGACAGCCGGAATCTATAAGTAACGTGGCAAATGTTGACGAGAAATGTAACCCTCGATCGGTGGTCACGATGGCGGGACAGCCGTATTGAGCTACCCAGCACTGCAGAAAAACTTTCGCTACTCTTTCCGAAGAGCAGGTATATATGGGAATAGCTTCCGGCCACCTAGTGAATCGATCGACACAGGTCAACAGATACACATATCCGTTCGATGCCGGCAGAGCATCTACGAAGTCGACGTACACGTGGTGAAAACGTGCGTCTGACGTCGGAAAGGTGCCTAAGGGGCTTCTATTGTGATTGTGCACCTTCGCGCGTTGACACTGAAGGAAAACAGCTGCCAAATACGGACGTCCCGATTAACTTGGCGCCAAACGAATTGTGCGGTTACGAGTTTAACCGATGCACGAACGCCTGGATGAGGCAAGCCGTGCAACGTGTCGAACACGGTCTGCTGAAGCTCGCGTGGGATGACTGAGCGCGGCGTGCCCATAGATAAATCGCAGAGTATATTGCAGTCTGCTGATGTCAGCGGAACGGGTCATATGTCCAATGAGGACACTGCGAAGTAGAGCAAACTCACGATCGTTGAGTTGTGCTGTGGCCATGGCTGCCAAGTCGGTAGCAGTGCGGCGTCAGCGGAGATAGCTTGGATGCGGGAAAGTGCATCGGCGACAGCGTTGTGCACACCTGAGACACTTCGTATATAGGTCGTAACCTGAGCGATAGTGTCAAGGTGGCGCGACTCTCTAGGAGAGTATCGGTCGGTAGTCGAGCCGAGCATGTTAGTCAGGGGTTTGTGGTCGGTGAAGCCGACAAAGGGGCGGCTTCCTAAGACGTGTCGAAAATGACGTATCGCTAGATACACAGCAAGTAGTTCTCTACCGAACGTGCTGTAGCGAGCTCCGGTAGGTTGTAGGCGTTTAGAGAAAAACGCTTAGGGCTGATACGCGGCAGCTACTCGTTGCTACAACACAGCACCGACTACCACGTCCAAGACGCTAGTTCTGAGGGAGAGTAAAGATTCCAGATGGCGATGCGCTATAGTGGCTACGTTGGCGTTAGCCTCTTCCAGCGACTTAAAAGCAGCGCGCGCTGCGGCAGGAACTTCGAATTACTTGAGTTTCCATAGGAGAAGGTCCGTGAGGGTTTGCATCAGCGAGGCACAGTTGGGTATGAAC
Organism: Dicrocoelium dendriticum; assembly: GCA_944474145.2. Lineage (NCBI taxonomy): Eukaryota > Metazoa > Platyhelminthes > Trematoda > Plagiorchiida > Dicrocoeliidae > Dicrocoelium > Dicrocoelium dendriticum. The sequence continues at coordinate 73,567,653 of OX104063.1, forward strand.
CGTCGGTAAAAGTTGACAAGCCCATCAAAACGCCTGAGCTGTTTGAAAGAATGAGGCTCGGGGTAGTCGATGATGGCTTGAATTTTATCCTGTAGTGGCACGACACCTGCAGAGGAGATACGATAGCCGAAGAAGTTGACTGAATCGACACCAAACGAACACTTTACTGCGTTGCTCGTCACCCGGTGTTGAGATAAACGATCAAAAAGTGTTCCTACGTGGCGCATGTGCTCTTCTCGTGAAGAGCTCGCGATTAATGTGTCATCTAGATAAGCGTAAGCGAATTCTAAGCCGCGACAAACTTGGTCGATGAAACGCTGAAAAGTTTGCGAGGCGTTCTTTAGGCCAAGTTGCATGCGTAGAAACTCGAACAAACCAAATGGAGTCATCACGACAGTTGTAGCGATGTCCGCTTCGGCTACCGGAGTTTGCTTGTATGCGCATACCAAGTCGATTTTGCTGAAGATATTTTGACTTGCCAGACTGGCGGTGAGATCCACTATGTGTGGGATCGGATAGCGATCAAGCGTGGTAACCGTATTCAAGGTTTGATAGTCGCCGTAAGCACGCCAGTCCTCCATGACCTTCTTCGGGACCATGTGCAGAGGTGACGCCCATGGGCTGTTAGACGGTCTAACGATACCAAGCTGAAGCATGTGATCGAATTCAGCTCATGCTGCGCGTAGTTTGTTAGGAGCAAGCCGTCTTGGTCGTGCGCTAACCGGTTGACGGCGCGTGACTATGTGATAAGCGACCCCTGTGGTGACTGGCGGAAGCTTTGCAGCTGGTCGTACCAGTCGCGGGTATTCAGACAGTAGGTTCGCATAAGCTATTGGTACTTCGGCGATTCGAAAAACCGGACTGATTACCGGGACTTTCGTAAGAACGCCTTCAACCCCAAGTTTACTACAGTCATCTAAAAGTCTGTGGCGACCAGCATCAACAAGCAAGCCAAAATGTCGGAGGAAGTCGATACCGATAATTGCGAAGGGTACAGACGCAACCATGAAGATTCACTGAAAATCTCGGCGAGGATTGAGGTCCAGGTTCAACATGCGCTGACCGAATGAAGCTATCGGTTAACCGTTGGCCGCAAGCAAATTGTACCTAGGCTTTGAGTGCTTGTCGTTAGCGGTCGCTGGGATGGCGCTGACTTCCGCCCCCGTGTCGATGAGGAACGTGATGGAAGAACGTCGATCCTTAACGTAAAACAGGCGATTTGCTTGGTTTTTGACTGATACGTTAGTAGTGCTAGTATGCGGACTATTCGATTTCACTGAAGCAGCTGGGTCGTGCCTAATGCAGGGAGACCGACAACGTCTAGCTCTTCCACCGTATTGGCGGTGAAACCAACATACTTCTTCTACGGGTTCGGTATTATCTGACTGAGAAAGTGCAGGGAAAATGCTGCGCTTTCGTGCCGAAGGAGACGTACTCGGTGCAGGCACAGACGAGCTGCAATGAACGGTAGCCAAAACGTGGTCAGCATTTGACCGTGGCACACGCTGCTTCGAAGCCTTCAGTGCTGCTATCCTGCTGCGAAGTAGCGCAATTTCCTCGTCTTTAGGGTCAGATCCGTCTGACGACTGTGAGCAAATAAAGGATTCGGTTTTCATCGGTGAGAATACGTCACCGGAACTACTGGTCGTCTGCTGCGGAAAACGTTCGAACGCAGCGTCTGCCTTGTTAGCTAATTCTTTCAAGGGTGTATCTATAAACATGGACAGCAATACCGGCAATGGCTCTGGGAGACGTGCAAACCACAGCTCCTTTATCCCTTCTTCGCTCAAGAATAAGGGACCAGCGATGCGCTGAAGTTCGCGGAGCAACGCCGACGGCTTGCCATCTCTAAGCTTGAGACCATTGAGCTGTTCAAATCGAGCTCGTGCGCTGGGCTGTAACTCTTTTAAAATCGCTTGCTTCATTGTTTCATACTTTGCCTCATTCGATGGGCAGAGTAGAATGTCCTCAACCAGCGTCACAACCGACGAAGGAAGGCGTGGGACGAGCTGATTGTACCTCGGACGGTCCGCCGTAATGCCCTTATTTTCCAGTTCGATCTCGAATATCTTAAACCAAACCTCTGGGCTGTGTTCCATGAAAATTGGAACAGCCAAAGTAAGCATGGTTACGCTGTGAAGTGACTCAGATGCCAGTCTCGAAAGATGAGTCGAAAAGATAAAGGATGGACAAAAACACGGTCAAAGTACCAAAATTACGCAAGAAACAAATGAATACAGGTATATAATCGAGAAAGACGAGCAAAGTCACCAAAAAATACAAACGAGAATAAAAATTTGAATTCGCGCGTGCAAATCGGGGTCACCAATCTGCAGGACTATTTAATGCTAGTCCGAGACGGTGCACGAAAGTAAGTGCGGATATCAGAAGGCAATTGGAGTCAGACACAGCGGACTCTGTTCGATGGGCTATAATAAGAAGCGGACGGCTGAAGCGAGACGAGAGCGAACACGTGAGCGCGAGAACTTACAAGGCTGTCGAGTGTCGAGCCGGTTTTAAGGACGATTAAAACAAGAAAGAATACTGCACAATGGGTTAACAATTAATTTGTACATAAAAGATTAGAGTCATCTTTTTGGTCGCAACAGAGCCAAGCATCTGGTTTGCTAATTTTGAGAAAGAGTTAGAGAACAGAGGGATCTCTCCGACCAAGCTAAGTACAATTAACTCGTCCTACGCCTTCCGCAACAGGCTGTGACTGGCTGAGGCTGTACTACTTCATCCACCGAAAGACGGTAAATACGGAGCAATAAAGGAGTTGATCCTAAAGGAGTCGCAACCCAGTGATCGTGCACGATTGCAGCAACTCATTCATAGCACTATGCTAGGCGATCGCAAGCCTTCAGTTTTGCCCCGCGATATTCAGCAGATAGCTGGCCCATTGTACATGAGCAAAAAGCTTTAAAATAACTGTGGCTTGTTGGGAGGAGCCTGGGATACTAGTCGGCAAGCAGTGACACGTAAGACGTGTCAAATACGACAGTATAGAAGTCGGAGACGACTGCACCCAACGTATACTGTGCAGCATACAAGAATAGGAAGCGGATCAGACAGAGAGAGAAAACGTGCAGCAAGGTACTCACCAAAACGGTTTGTGTTCACTGACGTGCAGTCATTAAAACAAGTGGACGTTTTGAAGGTTAAAACAACCGTAAAATTCAAGGTTACAAAATACTGAAAGAGCTTGTTTTCCGGTACAATACAGGCTCTCACGCCTACCTAAACCTCTTCCTCTAATGCTCGTAGCTTATTCAGAAAGGTCACTCAAAGTGTTGGCAATAACCGCAGGCGAGCCTTTAAGCGAATCCCTCAACACATGAAGGCATCCAGTAACATTTTCGCCACATTAGCTGATAAAGACTTGAATACGAAAGCGTTCGCGCAAGCAGATTCCAGAGACAAAGAGATAGCCGCTCTTCGCCGTGGATTAGCAACGATGCAGTTAGAAAGACAAGGCTTACCAAGATTGCACGCCGACTAGGAAATAGCCGCCATTCGTCACGGTGCCAATCAGTCCCGACCCCAACCGTACAGAACCAGATCACCGCGCCAATGCAGTCCATCACCCATCGCAGCCGAACCCGAAGTGCCAAGTTAACGGATGATTTGTGTTGGTATCATCTCCAGTATGTTGACAACGCTCGACGTTGCCGTTAACCTTGCGCCAAGCGTGGTGCAGTGGCACAGGGAAACTAGTTCACCGGAACGTGGATGTGGACCACGCTTCCGGCAGCGACAAAACAGTCCGTCTGTTTTATGTCAAGGCTAGGCGCTCTCGGCTCACACTTTTTTATCGGCACGGGAACAGAATTGAGCGTTATCCCTGACAGCGCGCAAGAAAAGTATTCGAAGACAACATACAAACTACGGGCAACCAACTGCTCACCGATAGATTCATACGGTCAGCGCATGAGGAACCTAGATTTAAAACTTTGCAGAGACTTTCACTGGATTTGCAAGGTTGCGTCTGTACCCTTCGCAATTATCGGCAGCGAATTACTTCGCCATTTGGATTGCTTGGCGACGCTGGTCGCCACAGAATGTTACACGATCGTGTGGAACTAGGTGTGGATGAAGTCATTTCAGATGCCTTGATAATCAGCCCTATATTTCGGATCGCAGACGCACCGTCCGACTACATAAGCCTCCTCTACGAACACCCGAGACTGGTACGACCAGCTGCAGAGCTTACACCAGTCACGACAGAGGTCGATCACCACATAGTTAAGCGCGGTCAACCAGTTAGCGTACGACCAAGACGGCTTGCTCCTAACAATCTACGTGCAGCACGAGCAGAACCTGACCACGTGCTCCAACTCGGTATCGTTAGACCGTCTAACAGCTCATGGGCGTCAACTCTGCGCATGGTCCCGAAGAAGGTCATGGAAGACTGGTGTCCTTGCGGCGACTATCGAACCTAAACTACAGTTACCACGCCTGACCGCTATCCGATCCCACACATAGTGGATCTCACCGCCAGTCTGGCGGGTAAAATTATCTTCAGCAATATCGACTTGGTATGCATATACAACCAACTTCCGGTAGCCGAAGCTGACATAGCTAAAACTGCCATGACGACTCCATTTGGGTTGTTCGAGTTTCTGCGCATGCAGTTTGGCCTAAAGAACTCACCGCAAAACTTTTCAGCGCCTCATCAACTAACTTTGTTGCGGCTAAGATTTCGCTTACCGCTTACCTCAATGACATTTTATTCGCAAGCTCTTCACCAGAAGAGCACATGCGCCACGTAAGAACACATTTCGATCGTTAATCTCAACACGGGGTGACGAGCAACGCAGAAAAGTGTTCGTTTGGTGTTCATCTCAGTCAACTTCCTCGGCCATCGTATCTCCTCTACGGGCGTCGTGCCACCGCAGGATAAAACTCAAGCCATCATCGACTACCCCGAGCCTCATCTTTTCAAACAGCTCAGGCGCTTTGATGGGAGCGTCAACTTTTACCGACGGTTCATACCCAAATGCGCCTCGCTGATGCAAACCCTCACGGACCTTCTCCGAGGGAAACTCAAGAAATTCGAATTTCCTGCCGCAGCACGCGCTGCTTTTAAGTCGCTGAAAGAGGCTATCGCCAACATAGCTTCTATAGCGCATCACGATCCGGCCGCCCCACTGTCCCTCAGTACTGACGCCTCGGACGTGGCAGTCGGCGCTGTTTTGCAGCAACGAGTAGCCGACACGTGGCAGCCCTTAGCGTTTTTCTCCAAACGCCTACAACCTACCGAATCTCGCTACAGCACGTTCGGTAGAGAACTACTAGCCGTATATCTAGCGATACGTCACTTTCGACACGTCCTAGAAGGCCGCTCCTTTGTCGTCTTCACCGACCACAAACCCCTGACTTACGTGCTCGGCTCGACTACCGACCGATACTCTCCTAGAGAGTCGCGCCACCTTGACTATATCGCTCAGTTTACGACCGATATACGGCATGTCTCAGGTGTGCACAACGCCGTCGCCGATGCACTTTCCCGCATCCAAGCTATCTTCGCTGACGCCAGCACTGCTATCGACTTGGCAGCCATGGCCACAGCACAACTCAACGATCCTGAGGTTGCTCTACTTCGCAGGTGTCCTCATTGGACATACGACCCGCTCCGCTGACATCAGCAGACGGCACTATACTCTGCGATTTATCTATGGGCACGCCGCGCCCAGTCATCCCACGCGAGCTTCGGCAGACCGTGTTCGACACGTTGCACGGCTTGCCTCATCCAGGCGTTCGTGCATCGGTTAAACTCGTAACCGCACAATTCGTTTGGCACAATGTTAATCGGGACGTCCGTACTTGGGCAGCTGTTTTCCTTCAGTGTCAACGCGCGAAGGTGCACAAGCACACGAGAAGCCCCTTAGGCACCTTTCCAACGTCAGACGCACGTTTACACCACGTGTCCGTCGACTTCGTAGATCCTCTGCCGCCATCGAACGGCTATGTGTATCTGTTGACCTGTGTCGATCGATTCACTAGGTGGCCGGAAGCTATTCTCATACCTAACTGCTCTTCGGAAACAGTAGCGAAAGCTTTTCTGGAGCGCTGGGTAGCTCAATACGGCTGTCCCGCCATCGTGACCACCGATCGAGGGTCACATTTCTCGTCAACATTTGCCACGTTGCTTAAGGATTTAGGCTGTCGCCACGTCCAGACGACGGCGTATCATCCGGCCGCTAACGGCATGGTGGAGCGTTTTCACCGCCAGTTGAAGGCAGCGCTACGTGCGCACGCAGATCCTTCATGGTCTGAAACGCTGCCCCTCGTTCTCCTAGGCTTAAGAAACACGGTTAAAACCGATTTCGACGCCACACCAGCGCAGCTAGTCTACGGTTGCACGCTGCGGTTGCCCGGACAGCTGGTAGCACCAGCCCCATGTACTTCCACTTTTGACTACGGAAGTTACACTGATCGATTGGCTCACCAGATGCGTGAGCTACGTCCACCCGCTCCTCGATCGCAGAAGACACCAGTGTACGTGCCCGAGAAGCTGTCTACGTGTTCACACGTCCTTCTTCGCGCAGACGGTGTTCGACAGCCTCTTCAGTCGCCGTACATAGGACCTTTCAAGGTGCTACATCGTGCGAGTAAGGCGTACACTATTGACCGCGGTGGTCGACACGAAGTCGTCACCATCGACCGTCTAAAACCCGCCTTTATGGAAGAAAACCCTCGCCTACTTCGTCTAGTAGTGCTTCGTGCGACGTCACAACTCACCGCACCAGCTTTCAGCATCCTAGTGCAGTTCAACCAGACCAAGATCTCAGTTTACAAGCCGTCCCAACATCGTACGGATCTATCCCGCCGCCTCCCACGACAAATCGCCGTGGTCGGAGGTGCGTAAGCCCGTTCGTTTCTCCGACTATGTACAGTGTAAATACTTTTAGCTTTGTAGATATTGTATATATTTGCCCCATTTTTGGTCGATTAACGTTTTGAAAACAAACAAAATATCAAAAACCTCCGAAAACCTTATCGAAAATATTCAGAAACCAAACTATTTAACACACAGATCAGTCGTTTGTTTTTCTGCGTTTCCTGCGCATGCTTGTCTACTTTCGCTTCTCCACATGCCCCAACCCTCCCCTTCGACCGACTGGCCCACACGAGGAATGTTTTCGAGGACCCTGAAACGAACACTGTTCGGTTCTCCGCGGGACGTTTGTCGCTTCTTCGCTGGTCGGCGGTCGCTATTTTGTTGGACGGTGGTCGTTTCGCCGTGGGACATGGGTCTTCTTGGCGCGCGGCGGGGTGCAGCGAGGGAGAGACCACATCCAATCGCACCGTTTTCAGCAGCGGAGGTTGAGGCTCTGTCCGCCTTTTTCTAGACTAGTCAATTATTTTGTCTTCCGACTAGCCCGCTCCAACGGATCGCTGAAATGCACTCTGCTTTGCAAGCAATGAATAATAAATTCCGCACGGCACATCGGATACAAATTTGGCTACATTTATTTCCGTAGGAGAACAGAGACTAATTTGCATGCGAAAACCTTTTACGAACTTCGATCTACAACCACTTGCTTTTGAATGCTTCTTCGTTCAGCCTTCTAGGAGGGGAGCTCTGTTGCAACTCAACGGTTATTTCTTATCCTATGTACACTTTTATTACTCAATCACACAATATTGGTTTTTGCGTTAATGCCGACTCTAGGGCCATTCTGATCTACATCCTGCTCAACACTTTTCTCTACGGTGAGTTCCGGCACTGACGTACGCTCTCGTTGCTTCATTCGTTTTTCTTTCGATTGTAGCCTTCCGCGAATACAATCCGTTGTTTCTGTTCTTCTGGTTTGCTGACATCCCTACCAGAGCGGGAACACTCTCAGACTAGTGTAGAGTAGTCTCAGAGTTTTAGTATTATTTGGTATTCGTTGTTAATATGCTAAGGGGTTGAATTATAAAGCATTGTACGAAACGGTTTTAAATGCGTCACGGTGGTGCATCATTTTGCCGCTTCTCGCGACAGCAGCCATGGTGGATGACTCAAGTGCACTCCGACGTATCTTCAAAGTTCCATATCGTCTTTTCAGCAATCCTTGATAGTGTAAACCGTTTTCAGATGGAAACTGCAAAATCGTTTATTCGTTGGAGCGCTATTACTGCGAAAGCTTACCAAAGGGAGTTTGGACTGGGGCCACTGGAAGGATGCCTGTACCTATATATTCAGTTTCTGCGTGTGAATAGCGAACGATCGGATATTGCTGGAAGGCGGTAAGTGTTGTATATCCCCTTGATACTTTGTTACCAGTGACAGGTGTTACCATTGTCGTGCTCGGTTCTCAGCTGTTTCGAAGAGAAATGTTATCAGATTGGATACACCTGTCTTGGTCATTCGCACAATTTCCACGTACGAAAGTCTTGGCTGTATGCCAAAACTCGGCGAGTAACAACGGAACAGGATAGCCTGGTGTTGAACCTGATGAAGACGTTTTGTCGGACGCAGGAGGTGCGTGCCTTTGTGCGTCTTCAATATGACATTCGTTTAACGAGGTGCGATTTCTAATAGATACTGTGGCATCATCGTAACGCTTGCGTCACGGAAGTGGAGAGGTTACGCAGCTATTGCGAAGAAATGGTCGAGTGCAATGACTGCATGAGGGAAATGAGAACCCGGTACCTTTCTTTTGTACATTCGCGCATACTGATATTGGTGGGCTAGTACGGGGAGGTAATTTTGGCGGACTGCACATATCAGATCAATTACAGCAGTTTTATCCTGTAGTACTGTATGTTCGTGAACGGTAAGCGGCTTTGGTATGTGGCACGTTTATGCACTGTTGCCGAATGTGACTGAGGCTGCCTACCAAGGGATGGTGAGATGTATGCTGGATTTGGCCCCGGGGTTGATCGCGCTCGAACGCTGCTTATGGACAAATGCGCGAAGCTGGTGAATGCGTTTCGCAATGCTTATCCCACTGCCAATATGGTTTTCTGCCGGGTACATATTGTGCGTGATATGCAGCGGTCTTGTGCTTACCTTCGCTTCTGTACCGCGGAGGATAAAAGAGCTCTGTCCAACATGCTGCTTCCCTGTTGTTTACACACGATTGCGCACCTTATCCTCGGTATATCGATGCGCAGCGCGGAATGCTTCCAAGGACCTCCGTCGCACGTGACTCCCATGGCGGAGCATTTGATGAGCCACTTGGTGTTATTTGGATGGGACAGCAACAGTCGCGTTGAAAATGGGAATAAGAATTTGAACGAAACTTTAAGTGCGCGGTCCACTCGGCTGCATTTGTTTCCGGAGATAGTGCAGCGGTGCAGTGGCATTTTAGATGAGAGGGAATCCGTTCTTGTAAACGATAAGCTAGGTATGTGCGAGGTTGAGCAGCGTGTAACCAGTGGACAGTCAATTTTGAGGAAGCTATCGTCACACGCCCGGCAGCAGCACTTGCGGCACAGTCTAAGAGTTCGCATACGCAGTGTGAACCCGGACGGCAGGTATTGGCTAGTGAATGACGAGCGCCTGGACATGCAGCGTGTGGTCGTAAGGCATGGCAGCGCATGCGCAAGTCTGTTTACTCGTCAGTAGCGCATACCACTTGCGCGCATTGTGCAGCTTGTCAGCCTGCATGCATCGGACGATAAGGTAGTTCTTTGTGGTTGCCGTTGGGTGCTGCCAAAGGAAAATATTGGAGTAGCGGGCCTGTCGGACGACGCGGAGGGCTCGGTGACGATCACGCTGATGCCATCCAGCTGCCGGTTCATTAGTGAAAACACGGCGTGCGATATGCGGTCTGATTACAAGGACATCAACGTGTACCTCATCCTCACGTTCGGCCAGGCTTCCTGCTGACGGATAAGGTGCAGCCGAATGTCCATCATTGACGTCCACACCACCAAAGTGGCCAGTGAACAATATCAACGTTCGGTTTCTTTCTCGGTTGCTAAGCCACCTTGCGTTATCCCGCCCAACCAACATACGTAACCCTGGTAAGGAAGTACCCGTGGGAGAACACTGCGCCCACGGTCAGAGTGCGAAACGATGTTCTGCGTGACACGCATCCAGGCTTATCACCGGCCTGTCCAGATTGACCGGCGGGGTAATCCGTTTCATTGGCAATTTTTAAACACTGGATAACCACTTGCATACCAATAAGCCGTATAGCGTCTAGGAACCTTTGTGGGAATATCTCGTGGTAGAAGTAGACTTACCTTGATGGATGGGCGAAGGGTATTGCTGTTGGAAGGAGGTTCACTTTTGGCTAGCTCACCTTTGCGAATTTCAGCAAGCCTTTGTGATCCGCTCACTTGAGTTCTACAGTTGCTCAGCTCTTCCTATCAGAGGTTTATAGAGACCCTAATACTAAGGAACAGATTTTGGACTGTCTAGGTTTAACCGGATTTCTCCCGCCAAAGTGGTGCTACTGCATTATCCGTACTACGCGTTCACACTATGAAGGTAAACGATTCCCTTCATCATACCTGCGGCAGTTCTTGCCAAATGCACAAAGCATAAGGTACAGCGTTTTGACGTGTGCGTATGGAAGCTTCCTGCGGATTCGTTTGCCGGAGTCAATACAATATGAAGCAACAATGAGTCGTAGGCACAGGTAAGGTCCCATTTCCATGCTGACCTCTAGAACCGAATTAAACATGCGCGCCCCTCCGCCGTCCAAGTTAACGACTGCGACCCTGCACTCGTCGCACGTACTGCCACCCCACATATGGCGCATCAGTGAATCATACACAATAGGTAAGGTGTATTTCCTCTCATGATGGACCTCTCTTTCAGAGCTGGCTTTTGCCGAAACAACCTCCGTCGTGGGGTGCCAGCTTAGATGGTTCGGGTTTAATCCTGTTCCAGATAATCGTTCGGCAGGCAGTGTTCCAGGACAACCATGATTTCATTATTTAGCCGTATTATAATTTTGCATTATTATTAATTTGGTGCACAGCAGCCCGGCTGCTAGGCTTAACCGAAATCGATGCCGCATCCGTTACCGGTAGCTCAGCCAGTTTGCACCAGTTGCTTTTTTTCTCCTCTTTTTCTCTGTATTGCGGCACAGTAGCGGTGGTGTTTCCCAACTCTGGCTAGCGTGTAGTATGATGATGATGATGATGATCAGTGTTCAAGGACGTGGTGGGTATTCGCCTGGCAAGCTTTCTTCCTATAAAATACCACAAATGTCTGTTTAACAACACGGTGACGTGGCGGTCGCGGTTCGCCACAAAATAAAATAACTGCCCCGTGGATATCTGGATAATCTTTTCCAACCCAAGGACGCCAATCTTCTACTCGCACATTGCTGACGATGGCAAACATTCAAGAATGGAACAGCACATTTACGAGCGCAACCTACACAGCTACATAAACGCACACACAATTACATACTTACATACACCCTGCACTGCTATGGCAAGCATATCGGATTTTGCACATCCTTGATCACTCATTGTTTTGTAAAAATGATCATGCCTGTAGAGGTGTACCTCGCCTTGTCGAGAATAAAAGCTTTATTTATTTATTTATTTATTTAGTAACATACTTCGCCCACCGGCGTCCTAGTAAACGCTGCAAGTGGTCATGATCGCTCCTCTTGGTACATATATTTGAAACCTGAGGGACTCCGAGCCGCAGCGGAGATTGCATTTCAAGGATTGCCTCCCATGCAGCGCCCAAGTAACATGTATCGCCTTCCGCAGTCCCATTTAACTCTGTCACTGGCTCTACGCTTACGTGCTGCCACCACCATATGATGCATTAGTGATACAGCCACGGGTACGAATGAATTGCAATGATGACACATATTAGAGCTCGAATTACGAGTGAGCTGCCCTCTGCAGCCATATTTAACGCTGCCACCTGCCCGGCTAGCAACCTCTACCACCGTCTTATTGTTCGTTAGGGATACCTAGCCGCAGGTAAAATTGGATTTCAATGCTGTCCTACCTTTCATAGCTCAAGTAAAGTCGCGCCACCATCCGCCCTGATAGTTAACGCTGCCACATGCCCTCCTTCCGCATCTGACACCACCATATGCTGCATCTGTGATGCATGGCCACAGGTAAGGCTGGATTTAAGTGACGAATTCCCGTTAAAAGCCAAAGTAGATATGGGCCGCCCTTAGCCGTCCAGGTTGCGGCTGCCGCTGGTCCTCCTCACACCGACTGGTACCACGATATGAGGCATTAGTGACTCCTAGCCAAAGGTAAGCTCGGATTTAAATGCTGAGTTTGTTTTTAAGGCCATAGCACACGTTCGCCGCCCTCCATCGTCCGAATGAACGCTGCCACTGGCCCCTCCCACGTACTGGCCCCACCATATGATGCAGCAGTGATACATAGCCAGAGGTAAGGTTGGATTTTAATGAGGAACTCCCTTTCAAAGCCAAAGTAGATACGGGCCGCCCTCAGCCGTCCAGGTTACGGCTGCCGCTGGTCCTCCTCGCACCGACTGGTATCATGATATGAGGCATTAGTGATTCCTAGCCAAAGGTAACATTTGTTTTAATTGGTGACTCTGCTTTCAGAAACATAGCACACACGCACCGGCCTCCGCCGTCCTGGATAAACTCCCTTTGTCACCTCACTGTCACGTACGTTCATTTGCCGTCTCGCGCCATAACACAGTGTCCGGCCTTCCTTCGTTTTCCAGCTTCGACCACATTTTACATTCTTTAGAGAACGGCTCATGGGCTCTTTACAGGGCCATCCCCTGTCACTGTGTCTTGTGGTCCTACGTTGCATAGGAAACAGGCAAAGTCTGCAGGTTCCTTGCGGCGGACTACAAGACCACAGGTTCAGTGGGTGGTTCCGCAACCTTCCACCCATATTTGAACTAAATCCTCCATTTTGAAATGTCACTCAACACTGCAAGCAATGCGGAAAACATGCTCTTTCATTAAGATCATTGCATGTTTCGATCATACGGTTAAGTTCAACGATGAATCTGCAGCTGTAACCCTACGTTACTCATAAAGCTTGTTTCCCTGTTACCCACCTCTTTTCTAGCTTTACTCATTTGCGCACGCATGTCGCCCTGTGAAACCGCGCGATAAACCATTTTTCAGTATTCTCGCTTGGCGGCTGATGAGCGTGAGCAACGCTCCCCACTTGGACGAGAATCTTTGCAGGTGATTTGAGTCTCCATTTGTCCACCTAATAGCTTCATAACCACATTGCGTATATCAGTACGACGTGGTCCTATGCATTGCTTCCTACTTCCCTGCTATTCCTTTACTCCCGAAATGCACATGCTATTCATCAGGCTATGGCACACTCAAAGCAGTGTGATAGTTTCTAGACACATTGCGACACACTTAAAAGTGACCTAAAAGCGGCTGAACCTTGAGTTAACCTCAATGGAAAAAGCGGACTACGTCTTATTTATCATTAAGGTAACGCTTCCCGACTTCTATCTTTCTAACCACCACAGTTACCACACTAACACCGTTTTACTTCCCAATGCGATATTCTTTAAACCTTTTTTAATGTTCAAAGACACCTTTCCGCCCAACACCTTATCACCGCACATATTACCTAACCCCTTTAATGCATACATACCATCGCTTTATGCATAGTCACTTTTCCTTACGAGAATCAATAACCTTACCTTTAGGATACATAACAGGGTTGCGGCTGATGAACACAACAAGAAACATCTGCAGTCACCATTCAAAAATATAATATTCCTCTGCGTCCGCAATTGTGTACCACAAAACCTTTTGAAAATAAAACGGCTAGTTTCATTTCTAGCAAAAAACAGTCCCAAAAACTCGTCAAATTTTACTTTTGAATGTGGTGCGCATCTCACATGCGGTACGGAGTACCCATGTACACCTTTACGCATATGTATTTCTTAATTAGGAACAAAACGTTATCCGTTACATAGAACGTATACATCCATATACCATTCCTAGACCTTTTTTAGCAGGCACTTATATGGACTGCGCAAACTAACGATTACTTCTCTACACACTGTGCCTCTTCACGCAATCACCCATCTAACCTTCCAGGGGATTTATTTGCTGCCTAGGTATATATATCAGTCGGTGCCACATGCTGAGGTTGAGGTTGCGTTTATGATCCTTCTAAACCGTAGTTTGTTAAACCAACTAAAACTTAAATTAGGTCATTTTAAGGTGGATACAATTCATTAAATTATATTTGAATTGTTCTGCGTACTTCATAATCTTCTCTTAACTTGCACACATCTCCTATGCAAATTGTGGTAAACTTGCGTAATCGTAACGCGTGGTATTTTTTAACTACCTCGGACATTTTGTACTTATCACGGATACATTTATTACCAATTTCTTCTATATGCTCATTTAGCGAGTATTTATGTCGTCATATGCGTTTACTTTATTCCATATCGACATTCTGAGTGATTGGCTGTTGTTTGACATCCCAGGTGTGGCTGCGCTTGATGTGCATGTTGACAAGGTGCCTACATGTCTGGTACGCCCTACCTCGTCCAGCTGGCTCCAGGAGACAGCTAGTGGTTTCTGGAGGAAACGGGGGCGCGGTCTCTGTGGACATGCTAGACTCGAAGAGTGGTCGCATGCACTCAGTGTAAAGCGGACTACATTTCAGCCACCGGCTTGTGTGCACTTGATTCCTCAAACTACAACCTGTTTGTGTTTGCCTGTGTAGGAGTGTAGGCCGACTCCGTTGATGCAACGTGGCTCCCATCCACATGCCTCCCGCTCTTATTCCTTCGAGTTTACACTGGATATGGGGTGTGTGGATGGAGCTGTGGGTTGTGCAGCGCAAGCTATCTATGGTCCCTCTGTGGGCGCAGGCGTCCTGTGGCTGGCCGCAGGGACAGGAAAATCCAAAACCGGATACCACTAACCAAATATCGGTTGACAGAAGGGACATGTTTACACACGCGGATCATGGTATTACGATTTACAGTGTTGCTGGTCACCACTTTGATTCCATTGTTAGCACTACCACAGGCAACTTCCACTTAAAACCATGGGTACTTACGAACCATATGCTATACATGGACATTAATATATTTTGGTAAATTAGTTCATTTTACGGTAACGTAACGCCGTCGTCCCTAAGCAACTTTTCACCTTCAGTTGCTTATTTAACCACTTGCGTACGGTTGTATAT
>OX104063.1:73583251-73601836 GCA_944474145.2 Dicrocoelium dendriticum
AGGCATCAGGAATGCATCCTTCACAGTCACCCTGTTTAGTTCTCTGAAATCGATGAAAAATCGATAGGTTCTGTCGGCCTTCTTCGTCAATAGCACGGGTGATGAATACGGGCTGTGCGTTCGCCTGGTGATTCCTTTCGATTCCACCTCGGTCACCTGCTTCTGTATCTCGACCAGGGTGTTCTGTGGAATTCGTCTGAAGATTGGCTTGCATTGTCCTCCTGGGATCAACGGTATTCGGTGTTCAACCCGATTGCAAAATCCGTAAGCATCTTCCGCGTCTGTGAATAAGTGGGTATACCTGCTCAGTGCGTTGCGTATTGCACGGTTCTGACAAGCAGGCAGGGCTTTGAGGACACCAACCCGGTCGGTTCTCCCCTTGTTTATCTCGATCATCTAGTTAGCCACGATCACCACATCGTTTCTCAGGTCAATTGTGACACCGAGCAGTTTCCGGATGTCGATTTCGATGGTGGTTTCTGTCGTCTCCTCCACGCTGAACATGTCATGGCAGCTGAGCGTTTCTCCTATCCTGATTCGTAACCGCTGCGTGCACGTCACTTTCAAGGAATGCCCGCCGACCGTCTGCATCGTGACTGAAGCTAGGTTTACTGGAACCCCATCGAACGTCTTCGTAATTGACACTGCCGCTCCTGGGTCTACTATGGCTCGGACAGACACACCTTCTATAGTTACCTGGAGGACTGGTACTCGCCACCGACTCTGCATGGATAGAGAGAAACAGTGGGGCACCTTGACGTTGGTGCAGAATCTCGCCACATGACTACTCTGGTTGCATCGGCAACAGGGGCGACCGTTCCGGCTTATCGGTACATTGCGTTGTGAGCTGGTGCTTGCAGACTCTATCGACAACAGCTGCTCCACCTTTTCGGATAGGCGTTTTACTTTCTGTTTCAACTCAGCATGTTGGTTGCTTCTCGATGTCACTTGTTCCTACAAATCCTGGGCGACCGTCACCAGATCCAACACTATGCTGTCTCCCCCGATCAACGCCAATTTCACCTGATCACGGAGTGGATCGGGCAGACTTCGGATAACCTGCTGTTTCAGTAGGCGCTGTCTTGCGTTGCCCGCTATCTCGGGGAGCCCAATCGTTAGATGTCTGTCTAGCTGCTGGAAAACACCAGCAAATACTCCTGTTCGTCCCATCTGACTGCGTGAAGTTGTTGCAGTGCTGGTTCTCTCTCCAGATCCTTCCTAAATTCTACACACAAGGCGTCCTTCATCTCAGCGAACGAACAGCTTGATTTGGCCTTTCGAGTGGGCAGATATACCGCCTTGGCTCGTCCACTTAACCGTGTGCCCAAAGCAATTAGTAAATTGGCATCCCCTCGCACCCGTGCAAGCCGCAATTCCGTCGAACTCAACGAGCCACGCCTCCGCGTCACCGGCCGCAAATTGCTCCAACCGGGTCAACTCCATCGCGAATGGTCACGGCACCAGTGCAGCGAAAAACGACACGACAGGGGGTACACGTTTATTGCACACCGAAAATGGGCACACACGGGTCTCACGCGCGCCACCGCATATCGACTAGATTTCCGTCCCACAACGCGACACAGGTACGGATGTTAGAGACGAGCCAGTCCTCTCGCCTCGGGAGCTCTGACTTGGAAGACCCGCCTTCCTGTTTTCGCCTCGATCTCCACATCTCTGTACCCGATTTGGATCGGCCAGGAGTCGTTCGATAGCTCCCGACTTGCTTGTTCTGGGCTGTGTCAATGGGCTCGGCCTCGGCCCTGTGGGCTGCACTAGCGGCGTATATGTCTGAGTTATTGCGCTGTCCACATACTCCTGCTCCGTAGTTCCGGGCCCAGGCTCGTCGCTAGCCGTCCTTCTCGATCCGCTCTCAGCTAGCTCCGAAGAGCTCACCCGAGGCATTCTTGGGAGCGGTCCCTCTACAATATTACTGCACCAATCCCATGGCTTGATGCATCGGTGGTCAAGACAATCTCTTTGGAGGTTCATAGGAGGCAAGAGCATGCTTGAGGACAGCAGTGCCTTGATGCGTTCGAATGCATTTTGGCATTCTGAGGTCCAGTTCCATCTTTGGCCTTTGGCTTGTAGCTTGTTTAACTGGGCACGCAGGCGGTGCATCTCAGGCAAGAATACCCTGTAGTGGCTGCTGAGCCCACAAAAGGGACGCAAGGACTGTAGACCTGTTGGTGGAGGACTGTTTCAAATGGCTTCTATGTTTTCCAGGTCTGGTCGACGTCCGTCCTTTTCCAGGATAAAACCGAGGTATTTGATGATCGGCTTGAAAACTGGGCATTTATCCTCACGGATCCGGAAACCGTACGACTGTATGCAAGCTAGCACTTCACCCAGGCGGTTAAACAGTTCCTCCCGTGTTCGGCCCATCACCCTGATATCATCCAGATATGCAGCGGTTCCAGAAACGCCTGCTAGCATGGTATCCATCAACCGTTGGAAGATGACTGGCGCCTTTTTCACAACAAATGGCAAGCAGTTGTATTGGAATAACCCACGAAGAGTGTTGATCATCAACGACTCCCTCGATACATCGTCAACATCCACTTGCAGATTATGGGTACTAGTGGTCGTCCAGAGCGGCGTTGAAGTCAGTTGAAAAGTCAGCGCAAATGCGTACGCTGCCATTTGCTTTCTGTCCTGCGACAACAGATGCAGCCCATGATGAGTGGTTTACGGCTGTGATGACTCCGGCACGTTCCAGTCGATCGAGCTCTTGCTCAACAATTGACATGGCTGCATATGGTACCGGTCTTTTGTCGTTTAACTCTGGTTTAAGACCTGGTGGCAAATTCAGTGTCGCTTTGAATTTTATACAATGGCATAAGCCATCCTGAAAGACAGAGTCAAATTTGCGCTTCGGGTTACTTGTCATGTCTTCGACGGACTTTGATGATGGGTATGGACTCGCTCGAACGCGGTTGCAGATCTGATTCGAGGGAACCTCGCGAAGCTTAAACTGTTCAGTCCAGTAGAGGCCAAGAAGCTTCAACTTCGGCCGGTCTGCAATGTGGCATGTTCCCGACTTTTCCGCACCTTGGAAAGCAATCTTGCACTTGAGTTCGCCCTCTAAATTTAACACACCGCTGGATGCATTAAGTGCATTTTTCTGTAACTCAACCATCTTTGGCCTCTTTATGTGCTTCAATGTGCTCCTGGAAATAAGCGTGATGTCGGAGACCCTGTCAGCTTGCAGCTTCGTTGAGATCCCATTGATCAACACACTGCTAAATCGTCGTCTCGGTTTACACTTACTTTGGAATGCGGCAAATATGGACAGAGAGTCAGTGCCGTTTTTTCTAGAATTACCCGTTTGTTAATAGTTCACTTTCTTCGACCTGACTTGACCGCAGCATAACTATTTATGCACAAGCTTATGACACGTTTGTGAAATATGACGTTTGAACGGGCACAAGCGAGCGAAATGGCATTCGCCGCATGACCGGCAGGCTGTGGGCGGTTTCTTCGTTGACCTCTAGAAGAGTTTGCTTGTGTTGGCATTCCTGACATTTTTCATAACTTGCACGGTATCTGGTGATGCGTGACCATTCCGTTCGACCATGGCAATGTCGTGTTGTAGAGTGAGCAGTGTTTTGCATTCGCTTACTAGGACCTTCATAGTCAAGTTTGGATCCTGCTTCCGCTTAGTTAAAAGCCGCGTTCGGATCTCAGCGTCAACGGGCGATGGTAGAGCGCTGACGTAAATGAGACACTTAAACTGATCATCCGTTAAAGAGCCTAGTTTGAAGCGTTCACACTCATGTTTAATCATGTCTGCTAAGGCCAAAATATCGTCAGCATGCTGTTTTACAATTTTCAGGCATTGATAGCTAATAGTAAACAAGGATACTGACTCACCAACAATTTCCTTCAGCTGCGACACTATTTCAGCAAACGTCAGATCCTTTGGCTGTTTGGGCAACATGTAGGCAATGTACCTTGTATATTTACTTATTCCGAGCTTGCGGAGTAGTAATCGCGACTTCCAGGAGTGGTCCTGACCAATGATGTCCGTCTGGAACGTGTCTTCCTAATGCCTGAACCTCGCTTCGAAAGTGCATCCAGAACCCGCAGCATAATTGAACGCGGATATGGCGTGCGTGAGAAGATCAACGGTACTCGCCTGCGTATCCCGCGCCGCTGCTCCTGTCTTCTGCAAACTCAAATATTGTGTCAGCTGTTCGATCATTTGCATTTGTGCCTCCATTTGAGCTTGCGGTTGAAAAAGCAGCTTTTGAAATTGTTCAGCAGAAAAATTCATCACATTTCTACTTTTCTCCGTCGCCATTTGTTATAACCTTCTCACTAAACGCAACTCCAAAAATGACAAATCGCTGCTATACAAAATGTCTAGCCCAACCGAAGAAAAAACAAAGCGCCAGTGACCTTGCCAAAATAACGTATTAATCGCCGGCAACGAACATTGTACAACGACTGCGGACCTTGGCTATATCTGTAGGTCTCTACTGATCTTCGACCTCTAGAATTGGAAGGTAAACTACCAAGGTTAGTGGTTTCTCATATCGTTTGCCTAGGGTTCAGGTGGATTTTAAGCACGTGCAGCAGAGGAACATTCCAGAACGTTCAAAACCTAGCGTGCATCTAGCAAGCGCACTCTGCACAATCTGGGAGGCACTAGAGTCACTGATCGTACATCAGAAATTAAGGTCATCTGCAGACATGAGACGACACCCCGTTTCTCAAGCAAGTCATTAACGTACGAAGTGAACAACAGCGGATCAGAGACGGACGGCGTAGTAACCACAACATTCTGAAACCTCTACCTGCGGCGTCCTTCCAGGTGTCACCAGGATGCAAAGACGAGGAACGGACGACAAGTGGGTCTAGCGGGCACTAGCTCGGGGGGAAACTTGCTCCTTTATTTATTTAATTAAACTGATTAACGGGCAACATCTACAAGGTAGAGCAGTCCCTCAGTCTTTTCAGGGCATGCTGCATAGCCTCAGAACCTCATGGTACCCACCATCGGCAGAGTAGCACTGGGTTCAGATAGACCCCTAGATATGATGTTACAGTCGGTAAATAAGCCTCCGCAACGAGTATTTATTGCTCGTGTCAGTGAAACTGATGGGCACACGTCCGCAATGGAGGTTGATACTCTGGACTCTAGCAGATCGGACAGTCAAATACACCAACAACGGTCAATGGTATTTTGACAGCGTTGCTATGGTACAGCGGACATGCGGTAATGGACGGTACTCATTGGTTGACAGAGAGCCGAAGGAAGCTCCTTTGTCAGCTCCAACGGCACCGGCCGGTGGACGAGAACTGTGCGTTCGCCCACGTGACTACGGCGGGCCAGTAAGTTCTGTGCTGTTATAAGTCTTCAGTGGATTTCGATCAGGCTGGTGTAATAGCCAACTTCGTCGACCTTTCGAACTTACGCGAAGACACGGATTCAACAGTAGACACGGGCACACCCCCACGTAGAGTCATGTGAATTGCCACATCTATATGGCGTTTCATCACAGCCCTATACCACGTCGTTTGATTTCGGACCATGAGGACGTTGAGCTCCAGGAAGCGCATGGTCCCTACAGCCGTTCCCTATGACTCGCTATCTATATTTTCGTTAACTGAGTAGGCCCGCTCGATGGGTAAAAACCCAAGTCAGTCGTCCTCCCAGCGGAGCGTCATTTCCGCCACTTGCGCTCGATGATGTTTCGATAGTGTGAAATGGGTAAACACAGTTGGATGTGGTTAGATGTAAAGTAGGGGCCATCGGGCGCGTGTGAAGGCTTGTTAATATAAGAGTTATTTTTGCATACTATATGTGAGATGCGATATCGAGGAGGTTTCCGATTTGTTATGTAAGCGAAGGTGAAAATCATGGTTTCTTACATATATATATATATATATATACAGTGGATTCCGGTTAATCGGACCACATCGGGACCAGACCATTTTGGTCCTATTAAGCGGCTGGTCCGATTAACCGAAGTTACCCGATGTAACAAGACGGGACATGCTATACATAACATAGGAAACTACTATTATGATCTGTATTGGCAGCATGTATTTATAGCAAACACACAAAAGAACTGCTTTGATAACGAACTTTGTTCACTGAAAAAGAAATTTACAAACAAATTCTTCGTAACGACCTACAAGATATTCAGCATGCGAAGTACAGTTTTATACAAAGGGATTACCGAATTCCATTCAGCGTTTGAAGACCGTATCCAGTGTGGTTTGACGCATTCTTTTAACAGACTGCATTCGCACAAAAGCACCACAAACATGTAGCGCAGTAATAGGACTACCTTCATTTCCTTCCTGCATGAAATAGCGGTGCAATGTTTCAATGCATTTCCTTGCATCCTGTTTTGTGACTGGTATCAACACCTTAGGGTTCTCTTCATCACTTCCATGGTCTTCTGTTGCTGTCGTGTGTTTCGCTGCTATTCGAGCAACACTGGCAGCATCGCATTCTTCATTTCCACCATAGAGTTGAAGTTCGTTGTCGATTGACAAAAATTCTTCGTAATTTTCAACTTGTTTCAGCTCCACATTCTCGCCGTCATTTTCATTTACAATCACCATATCCACATCCATCTCCGAGACAATATGCTTAAAGCCACAGTGAGAAAAACAGTTCCGAATTGTCGCACTGCTCATTTTTTGCCAACTTGCTGCCACGAATGTAACGGCTTGCAAAATGTTGACCTTTGCACTGATTTCTCCGGCCGTCAAGGATGAGGTCAGCAAGCCTTCCTCAATTGATTCAAGGATGTAATTCACCAAACTTGCACGATAAAAGGTCTTCAAATTTTTTCTGATGCCCATGTCCATTGCCTGTATTAAACATGTGGTCTTGGGAGGCAGAAATTCCATCTGGATATTCTTCAAGAAATCCAAATTTGAATGTGCTGCACAATTGTCGAGAAGTAATAACACTTTTCTCGACTGGCGTTGTAGCTCTGTGTCCCAATCCTTCACCCATTCTTTAAAAAGTGTAGAGCTGATCCATGCATTTCTGTTCGCATGATACACAACTGGTAAACTGTCCATTCTGAGTCCCTTAAAGCAGCGAGGCTTGGCACATTTTCCTATAACCAGCAACTTCCTCTTGTCTGTTCCGGACATGTTTGAGCAACACAAGACAGTTACGCGATCCATTGCTTTTTTGCAGCCAGAGAGAGTAACATGTTTGTAACAAGGAGCCGTCCGGTGTAGCCCTATAGTACAACCCGGTTTCATCAGCATTATAGATGTCATCTGCTGGAAATTTTTCAAGAAGCTCTGGTAGTTTTGTTGAGAGAGTTGTTGCTCGAGAGTAGGCCCGCAATGCGGGCCCAGGGCATTCGGCTCAATGGATGTGCGGTACATCGATCGAGCGGTTAACGACATGTGAACAGGCATGTATGTCTTCGCTCCGCCTACAAGTGTTGGAAACTACAGTCAGTTTCGGGCGGTTCTGAAGCCAATTAGATAGATGTGCCTCAAGGTTGCCACAGTTCAGTTAATCCAAAGGCCAACTCGGATTACCATAACTGAATGATACGCTTTCTTGCCCGACATATGAACTGTGAGTTTAGTCCAGACATCCAGGCACAGAACTTGATTTTAACACCTCTGCTACCTGCCACCTTCTATGGTCTGGTCCGATTAAGCGGAATTCCGGTCCTAATAAGCGGCTAAAATTAGGCTAGCGTAATAGGATTCGTTTCGGTTCTTCAGAATTTGGCCCGAATAAGCGGCTGGTCCTATTAACCGGTGGTCCTATTAACCGGAATCGACTGTATATATATTTGTATATAAATGTATATATATATACTCTGGTGGCACAATGGTACCAGTAAATGTAGCAAACTGGACAGATGTCCAGTTCAAGTATTAATGCACTACTTGCAGTTAAATGCATTCTTTTTGTCATTCATTAATAAATAAATGGTTGGTATGCATGCTAATTGATATTACTTGACCAAAACCCCAGTGGTTTAAATGCATCGGCAGGTCATTTTATTTGCACAGTTTCGGTTTTGTAACCTTGGTCGCTGACACCGCTTGGTTTTGCGCTATTGTGTAGCTCCCTTGAAACTGCGTTTCCGAAGGCGCACCTATCAGCTTTTCCGCTTATAGCTTGTTTAATACATACGCGTTCATTTTCAGCATGTCACGCCGCCAAAGTTATCAATTAACTGCACAGTTTCCGTCTCGTAGCACCATCTACCGTGCAGCAAAAAGAATGACATAAGGATTCAGCCACGAAGAGTGCTTCTGTTATCAGCAGCTAAACGACAGAAGGGTAACAGGATCTTTAAGATATATTAAATATGATTGCTTACACAGTTCAGTCATCTACTAACGTTACCAACTGCTGTGAAGATGACAGGAACCCCGATGAATTGGTCCATAACTTGAGAAAATTGATTGCAAAATCTCAGGTACCAGCGTCATTTGTTCGTCCACTGTTGGGGCTTGTGCAACCGTGGATGCCATTTTTGCCAAAGGATTACCGGACGCTGATGCGCACCCCACGGAACTCCCGCATACGCGTTGTTGCACCGGGCACTTACGGTCACGTAGGTCTGCTGAGAGGTTTACAGCGTGCATGCTCTGCTCTTTCGCTCGCCGCTGATGACTGTTGACTATCAGTTGTATATTGACGGGTTTAAACCTTTAATGCATCCAAGATGCATATATGGCCTATCTTGTGTCGTGTCATAAAGCCAGTGGTCACAAAGCCATTCATTGTTGGAGTTTATGGTGGGACCTCAAAACCGAATGACGTGGACGATTATTTGTACGACACAATTAATGAGATCCGTTCTTTGCAAAGCGAAGGATTATTCCACCTTAAAGCCGTTATCTGTGATACCCCTGCACGCGCTTATGTGAAACGAAAGAAAGAACACTCCGGTTATTACAGCTGTGACAAATGCACCCAACGTGGTGAGTATATGAGCCGGAAGGTGACATACCCACTTACGGATAGCACACTGCGGACTAATGCATCCGTTCGAAGGAATGTCAGCCAACCGTCGCCTTTTGCTGCTTTGAATGTAGATTTGGTTGAGGACTTTCCAATTGACTATATGCATTCAGTATGTTTGGGTGTAACGCGCAGATTGATAAAAACTGGCTCACTTCGCCCGTGGACAGTGGATTTCGACTGCGCAGGGAGCGATTGATTTTAGCAAACGAACGGTTGCAAGACTTCGGACCTTCTTGGACATCGGACTTTCCACGTAAGCTTCGATCACTGGATGAATACCGATCTTGGAAGGCAACTGAGTTGCGTCAATTTTTGCTATACGCCGGACCAGCGTGTTTAATCGGGGTATTGCCTGAGGCTTTCTATCATAACTTTCTCGATCTCTCATTTGCTATTTATATTATGTGCCACCCTCACCTTCACACTGCCTTATTGGATTTCCTTATTCCTTTAATTCATGTATTTTTACATGATTACTTTGATCTTTATGGTCCCAGTGAGATGACGTGGAACGTGCACTCACTTGTTCATCTGCCCGCTGACGTACAGAAGATGGGGACTTTAGACAGCTTCTCAGCATTTCCCTTTGAGTCTCACTTGTTTTCCATCAAGCGCATGATTCACAATTCCCCGCGTCCGGTTGCTCAAATCATGCGGCGTACGTCGGAAGAGGAACAGCTTCCTCCTAATTTCAGCAACGCAAGCACTGGTGGGAATGTAGAGATGTGCACATATAAGGGTCACAAAGCGTTTCGTTTGCAAGGCATTTTGTTTTCCACAGTGAAGCCGGATAACGTGGTCATCATCGATGCCAAACCCAGAGTGCTAACAGATGTGTCTGTGAATGTGTCCGGGAACATGGTCGTGCAATGCCGGGAATTTATGAATCTCCGTAGTCTGTTCACGCATAGCATGGATTCCTCAACGGCGTACATCTTCCGTGCATCGCAATTGTCAACAGAGGTATGTAGCTTCTCAGCCTGTCATATTCTATTCAAGTGCATCGCTTTCCCTTTGAACGCTTTCCTTGTAATTTACCCTATGCCACACAGTTATACACTCTAACTATTAACGTCTTTCTTTTTCAGCACCGATGGCTTTTCAAGGATACAGCGTTGTCAAACTCCTTGACTCCGAGGATTTGATAACTATTGTCAGTAATACCTGGCTTAGAGAAGAAGGTGCGTACGCCCAAATACCTTCCGTGCGGGGTACGCATTACTATGCAGCGGTGAAAAATCACACTGCTCCCGAAGTTGATGTGGCCAGCACTGCAGTGTCCATCATCGTTAGCACGAGTAAGTCCTTTTGTTATATTAACCCACTTCGTTAGTTAGCTTCCAGCATGCCTGAGAAATGGAACGTCAATCAGAGCGCGGCATGCTGCCATCCACAGACGATACCATTCCGATGGGCCTTCCAGCTAAGCGTGCAATGTGAGTATGGTGTTTTTTATTTCCCCTTAGACGCCGGCCCGTCCGTTCTAGCTCCGATGACGAAGATGCCGCGCGTCCAACCACATCCATTAGGCCTGCTGCCGCAACATACGCACGCGAGCCTACTTCTCTCTTCAGTGGCATTAGTCCACCACGTCCAGGGCCATCAACAAGCAACCGTAAGTATCGCGTTCCTACGGCCCCTATTAAACAGTAATCGCACCCGCTGTTGTTGCTGACATTGCACCATGCAATCTGGAGGTGCTGCAGGAACTGAAGGCCATTAAATGTAAGACGTCACAGATGCATTGCATTGCACTCAGCTTTATTTTTAGATGAGTTATGTCTCATGCGATCAGAACTGGTCAGCCATCGCCGCATGTCCGAAGCAATGTTGCAGATGCTGCAACGACAGTCCCAAAATGTTGCACCGGGACTTTCTCTGCCATTCATCTCTCTCAGTGAGCTTAAGAGATATGATGAACGGCTGAAGGACCCAGGTTTCAAAAACAGAGTCGTAAGTTCGTCTTATTATTCAACGACTTTCAGGTCAACCATTTGTGTGCTGTGCACGGTGATAACGTGCAAATCGTCGTCCGGGGTACCATGGAGCGGCTAATGATAAGATCAGTTGCCGCGGAGATAAATTACTCCGGCGCAGGAGGTTTGTTTGCATTCAGGCGAACAAATATGAACGGCCTTATACAAGGTAGGTTGACATACAGTAATCCATATAAACTATCAAGGCATCATTCGGCAACGCATGGGTGATGCAGCCTCGGATGCTGACATTACGCGCCACATCAAAACGTGGTTGCATTCTGCACGGCACAAGAGACCGCCTGTTGAGCGAAGTAAAGTATGCAGTGCGAATGAGGTGAGTCCCCTGCTTCCTTATGCACATCTTTAGCCTCCTACGTTGACACTCGCGGAAGCGGATTAACCATATTGACAATGCCGCTTTCTGATACTAACGATCTTTGTACTACACCCCTTCATGTACATATAGCATTCTTATACCCCGGTTTTCATTTTCTGTCGCCTTGTGATGTTCTCAGGTGCGCGGTAACATCCATTTCCTTTTCTGACCAACAGCTTGAAGCGCCGCCTAGGTGGGTTCCCACGTCCAGCAACTACGGCAACAGGTACTGGGTGAACCTTAGGTCCGAACCGTCCATATATTCGTTAGGTGCGAAGTGCGTAGTAGTGTTGTGTCCGTATTCGGATTCCCATGGTAGGCAATGACGGTATCTGGACCTACCGGATTTTCACTCATAGTGGTGAATTTCTGTTAGTCAAGGTCACCCTGACAGGTTGGTTCGTTTCGCTCTCGACTGGTTGTATCTTTGTGGGAGTTATACATCTGGTACAGTCTACCGTCTGCCTACTAGAAATCTTTTATATCTACTCTGATATTTATCAGACTTCCGCAATCTGGTATTTTCCTTGGCAATATCGTTGTACCTTATTTGTTACTTCTCCCCTTTCCATTACTATTCTCCTTCGTGGCTGACTCTCTAACTTGGTCTCAAATGCTTGCGGTAAAAAAGGAATGTCTACTAGCCGTCGTGTAAACAAAGCGAGTAAAATGGGGGGCAATACAGCGACCAACGTGACCATGCCGTGCTCCGTTAGGGTGATGGACGTATTTTCTTCTATGCGCCGAGAAATCGCGCAACTGCAACAGGAGTTGGCGAGTATGAGAGTTACCTTTAACAGCTTACAGCCAGTAGCTGAGCGTTTAGTGGCTATTACAAGCCTAGTTCACCCTGGCAATGTAATGGATGAAAAGTGCTCCGAGACTTCCATGCCTTTCCTCAATGCTATTAGTACTGAGGTCATGGACCGGATAAAATGCCTCACGGAGGCAGTGGTCTATAATGTACCTGACCGTTTAAAAGTTCACACCATCAAGAAGGTACTGATGGATATCTGCGGTCTATAAGGTAATTTAATCAGTTGCACCAGACTGAGGAAATGGGCTATTAAAAACCAATGTCCCGTGCTATTCAGGTTTGATACAGAGCGTTCGGAACGTAAATTCCTCTCATACCAAACAGACTTTCGGTCGCGCACAACCTTTGTCCAGTTAAAATTAGTGAACGCAAAGACAGCCATGCAACGCCGTTACGAAAAACTTTCTGCATCCAAGCCTACTACTAATGAGCGGACCCCTGGAATATCTTCTGATCTTCTGCAGGATTTTGTCACCTTGGAGGCCTCCCACATAGTTGATTTACATGTCTCAGAGGACGTAGCTCAGGGTGAGATCAAGCAAATGGTACAAAACCATTGCTCGGTGGCAGAAATGCTAAAACTGGAGGTTATGGATACCCATGACCCCAAGCGACTTTGGGAGATAAGTAGTTGTCCTGAGAAGAAACCCGGGACTTGTTCGCCTACATCCGAGTTGCCACTCGGTTGTACAGATCATCCCAATGGACCAGGAGGGCAAGTCGTAGAGGCATCATTCTCAAAGACGATAGACGCAGCAAGCTGCGCCTTGCCACCCGAAGTACCCCAATTTGGTCGGCGAGCATCTAGTATGTCACCTGTCTGGAACCGACACACGCCGGCTCCTCCAACTAAACGGCCTCGCGAGCAAAATTCATCATACTGCTCGCCTGCTACGGCCATACCATTCATTTCTGCGTCAGAAACAGCCAAGCCGAAAGCCGCACTGCACACGGGTACCAAAGGAAGAAATACTACGTTTAGTACTATTGCATTTAACGTTCCTGATGACACATCCTTGGAAGTGTTCAGGAGCTGGATTCTTGAGGTCAATGGAATCCAAAGAAACCCACTAGAGGTTGTGCGACTGAACAAAAGAATAAGTAAATTCGCGGCACCACTCGAATTAAGTACTAGGGACGAATCAACTCTCCGAAGTATAATGACAAGTTGTGAAGAGCTGCGTAATAGAGCAGAGCTGAAACAGCTATATTTTGGGCCACTGAGGGTGAACCGACGTGGGGGCCCATCACACTTCGAGCCTGGAGATCGGGTTTCTCACACCCATAGTGATCAACAGGTTCCCATTCTATTCTCATCACAGAAGCCACACACACGTGAGCTTGAACCAAAATTTCCACCTGAAGCGACGATGGCACCCAGAGCCAAACGGCCCCGCGTAAGGATGACTCCGAAAAAATCACCGAAGGCAGCTAACCAAACCTCACACACTCATGAAACAGCAAAGTGTGAGGCATCCCCCCAGCCGACATCCGAAGGGGGTATTTGGCCGTATACTACCCAGGTACTTAACGTACCCGAGGATCTTTCTTTGGATGCATTTACGAGAGCTATCCTTGCAGTATTTGGTTTAGCAACACGTTCGGTACGTGTTGAGAGACTACCTAAAAAAGCAGTAAATTCCCTGCACCGATCAAAATATATTTTAAGGATGAAACAACTTTAAATACCGTCGTAACAAACTTTGAACAACTACGCAGTGCAACCATGATGGATCAACTTTTTCTCAAACCGCGAAAGCTAGCGGTAATGAAAATAGCCCGCGGTACCAGGGAAACAATCGCACGTCCCATATCCACACACCGGACTTCCGCAGCTAGTACATCACCCAATATTATTCAAGGTTCTTCTCACCATGTTCCAGATAGTCCAGACTCTGGAATACCTACCTTATCCCACCGGTTGTTACCACCACAACAACTACCTGAGCGGGCAAATTCCCTTCTTTCTACACCACATCACGCGCCTTTTTTATCCCAGGTAGGGATGAGCCGCGACAAGCTCATCCCGACACCCAATACGTCACCAACGAAAAGCACGCTCTTACTTCTTTTGACCCAGTTCCTACAGCTTCTACAGATGGCCCAGTAACTCTTCGTGCTCCCTTTATGTCATCCATAAAACTGGGAGACACTGGCCAACTTTTCTCCATTATACTCATAAATGCCAGGTCGCTGAACAACAAGATGCATATTCTACGCCCTTTGGCTATTCTTGCTGCGCCTGATGCAATACTAGTCACCGAAACATGGTTTGGTGCCTTTACGTTCGATGATTCCTTTTTCATTCAAGGCTACCAGCTGTATACACATTCGCGTACACACAAACGAGGTGGAGGGTGTGCCATTTATCTGCAGCAAAATTTCTCTGCTAATATCGAAGTCCTAAATAACACCGAAATATTGGACTCTATATGGATAACGGTTAATGCCATGGGACCCAAGTTACTACTTGGATGCATTTACAGGGCTCCTGATACATCACTTGTGAGTGACAAAGCGCTAATAACTACTTTTGAGCTAGCTGCGAGCCATCCATGTGCATGCAAGCTTGTGGCGGGCGACTTCAATCTTCCTGAAATCCAGTGGTTTCCACCCACTGCCCCAGCGAAGTATAGTGGGCTATTAGCCTGCATCAACTTGGGAGGATGGGTGCAGCATGTATCAACGCCGACCAGGTCCAAACACCTGTTAGATCTGATATTTACACTGGGTATATCCAATATACGTGCATCTGTAGGCCTAGAGTTTCCGGGGAGCGACCACAGAGTGGTATACTGCTCGCTGTTTGCAAACATCCCGGCAATCTGTACGAGTAGATCAGAGGCCATTGAGATATACCGGCCGATAAGCTCCATAGACTGGCCCACATTTGCCACGATTATTCGAGCAAGGAACTGGGAACAGTTCTTACTGTCCGACTCCCTGGAGCAATCGTCCGCAATATTTTATGGCGAACTGCACTATTGTCTAGACCTATTGGCTCCATTTACTCCTTTAAATAAAAGTTCAAGAAAAATTAGGAGGCAAACTAAGCTGCATGCAAGCTTGAGGCAACTACGACGTTCCTACTACAAGACGTTCAACTTTGCGCATGTGCTGAGAGCCAACGAGATTGCGAGCCAGCTATCGTCCAGGTCTGTATTGATTAAAACATCCCAAGAAAGAGCAGCCATGGCCAGTGCAAACAAAGCCAAGCACCTCAGCTGGCTGCTGCGTTCTCGCACTCCTCATTATGGAGCAAAGATCACTTCCATACGCGTCGGCCCTTGCAAAGCAAGTGAAGATCCACGGACTATATGTGAGATGTTCAACTCTTACTTCAAAGAGTCCCAGTGTGAAGAACTGTCCCCGGTCACTACTGAGCTGGATGTGTCCACAAACCAGCTGCTATCCACGGTTCAGTTCGATCTAAAAGGCATCCGTTCCGCTATCAAAACCATAAAACCATCCACCAAACTTGGTCCTGATGGAATTCCACCCATACTACTTAAGAATGGGGGCGATGACCTTTCCATACTCCTCTTGAAACTCTTCACACTCTCCATGGAGAAGGGCCAATACCCATTGGCTTGGAAGCACTCTATCATCACACCGCGCCATAAAGGTGGCTCCGTACAGGAAGTCAGCAACTACCGACCCATAAACCACACATCTATTCTCTCACGTGTGATGGAGAAATCGGTTAAGCGTGCGCTTATGGCCTGCTTGAATGCAGGAGGCCACGTTAGCAGGTCACAGCATGGTTTTCTAAGCGCACGATCCTGCGCAACCTGCCAGCTTGATTTTCTCAACCTGGTCACTGGCGCGATTGATTCAGGTCTGGCGATTATTATGCTATACCACGATATGCAAAAGGCGTTCAATAGGGCCCCCATAAATGGCTATTACATAATCTCAAGGCTTACGGTGTAGTCACCCCTCTGCTTGACTGGCCTAAATCCTACCTAACCGGGAGTACGCAGTCCGTGAAGGTAGCACACTTTGAGTCCATGCCTGTCACAGTTTCCAGCGGTGTTGTGCAAGGCAGCGTGCTTGGACCAACCCTGTTTTTGATTTATGTGAACGACATCTGTAGCAGCCTGCGCCATGGTTGCCCATTCCTTTTTGCCGACTGTATAAAGGTCGCATATGTCTTCTCACCAAGCGCCAAAGTATCCGCACTACAAGAGATCCGTGAAGACCTGAAGACCTTAGAGTCGTGGTGTCAAAATTGGCAAATGACATTCTCTGCTGATAAACCTAGTATTCTGACTCACAAATGCTCCATATCGGATGGTGCCTTTACGTTGAATGGTACGCCCATCCAACTAAAAACGTTAGCTACTGACCTAGGTATTCGCTATTCTATGACCCTCAACTTTTCAGAGAATGTGCAGTATCAGGTAGCAAAAGCACGCAGAATGGTCTTCCACATAGGCCGCCACATTAACTCGGCTGAAGCACGGTTGGAGCTTTACCGCAGTCATGTTCGTCCGCAGCTGGAATACTGCCCCATCATCTTCAGTAATTTGCGGAAATCAGACCGCATATTGCTCGAAAAGGCTCAGCGGCGGTTTACCAAAATAGTGGCCCCACAAGGCCTAGTGCTTAGTTAAATACAGAGGTGTAACCATCTCAAACTCCAGCCTCTATGGCTGCGGCGCATTATCTTAAACCTGTGCTTCTTACATAAGTTAATATACCAAGCGGTGCACAGTGATATCCCCAGCCTGACACTGAGAAGAGGATCAGAATTCAACCCCCGAAACAAGCACTGCGCAGTTGCCCCGCTGCCAGCGAAAAAGAAACTACATTCACGTTTCTTCCTTGTCGCTTATGTAAATATCTGGAACAAATTACATGCACAGCTGCGGGAGATTCACGATCCACAGGCTTTCAAGCAGGAGGTAAATAAATAAATAAATAAATAAATAGTATATTCTCGGTAAAACGAGCCACACCTGTAAAGGCGTGATCAAATATGCATACAAGCATAGCTTCTGTGGAATGTTAAAACATTTCGTTTTAAAGAAAGTTATAAAAGAAAAGATGTTGTCCGTATGAGTGAGCATACTGTCAGGTAATAGTCAGACCTAGGGACATTATGGCGCTGTGGCGCGCAAAAATCCGTCAAAACACAAGTTGGCGGTAATTTCGTTAGGTAGTGATCCGTGAGCGCAGGAGCCTAAACAAGTCTTTTTGCAAGCAATAACCATTACGAGACAGAGATGATCTGTGCACCAACAAAGCATTCTTCATAGCAGAATTAGTTGCACAGGTTCGATGTAGAAGGCTGAGGACTGCGTCAGTGTGAAATGCTAAGCTGTGACTTTATTTTGTGGCGAGTCACATCAACCACGTTGCAGTGTTGTTAAGCGGACATTTGTGGCTTTTTATAGGGAGAACGCTTGCCAGGCGAAAACCCACCACGTCCTGGAACACTGCCGTAGCTTTCGTCGAACAGTAGTGCAAGTCGGTTATGCATCGTATAGACCGATTTTGCATTCTATTATTCGCAGTCGGTTGACAGCCAAAATTCTTCGTTGGTTGGCCGAATGGCTTAGTTCTGATACGGCAGCAGTCGTTGAAGCTGGTCAATGATGCAAGATTCGAAGAGTCGAATGATAATGATGCAGGTGAGTAAACACATTGTTAATAGAGGCCGGCTCTTCTATTATATTCATACTCGGCTCGCAATCCATGTCCAGCTATCCTCGCTGGACTTGTCATGGGGTCGGTGAGTGAAGTTGTTTCTTGTGGCTGAATATGTCCTTAATAGGTAAAAACGCCATTCTCCGCAAATTGGATTTAGGATTCCTGCAAATGTAAGTAAGTTTAACTGTTTCCATAGCCAAGTGAAAATTCCATGGAAGACCATCGGAATAGCCACGTATACGTGCGCAACGCTGTCCGTGAAATGACATCAGAATAGCTCCAGGTGACTGGCGAATAGGAATGTTTGAGGCAGTGAAGGTAATCACGCCAGAGTTGTTTGTGTTTGATTGTGGAACGGGGGATCCATGTACGTATTTTATTCCAGGTGAGTAAATTGTTCTCTGAGTACTAGGCAAGCTAAACCCATTTGTTTAGACCCCATGAAGGTAGCGCCTCCTGAATGGCGGAATGAGCTCCATTTGGACCAGTGTGTGGGTTTTTCATTTCCTGGAGAAAGGACCAAGCGTTTCGAGGATGGGTCGGCCAGTCCCAGTGGATAAACCTTCTTGTTTTGGCGGATGTACCTGTGGGAATCGCGGGAAAAACAAGGAACGGACAAGAGGTGGCAAAACAGAGACAGCAGTGAATCAAGAAGCAATAACACAGATTGGTGGCTCTCACCGGTGCCTATTTATTTATTTATTTATGACACATTCAAACTTATGTAATTTTGTTTAGTATACATAATTCGCAAGCGCGTTCTATACATTACGTCGCTGGTGTGACT
>OX104063.1:73602155-73680106 GCA_944474145.2 Dicrocoelium dendriticum
AAACCGTGTCCAGCTATCCACGCTGGACTTGTCATGGGAAGGGTGAGTGCAGTTGTTCCACGTGGCTAAATACGTCGATACCAGGCGAAAATGCCGTCGGGCCGTCCAGCGCGGGATCGTTACGGGTTTCTAACTCCGCAAATGGAATCGTAATTCCTTCAAATGTAAGTGAGGGTAATTGTCTCCATGGTCGAGTGAATTCTCCATGAAAAACCATCGGAAAGCCAATGGCCATCGGAATAGGTCAACAAACCAGCTGAGCAGTGATGCAAACAATCCAAGCGAATAAATGTTGTAAGGAAAGATTGACTCCTAGCGAACTCCAGGTATTCGCAGAGTTGAATGGAGCCTATGGCGACTAGCTGCAACTAAGCAGAAATAAGGGCTCTAGGAAAGGTAGTATCACTGGCCGATGTAGCCGTGGCATAAAGTAGTTTGGTCACTAGTAGAAACCTACAGTTTAAATGAATAAATCAACAGGCGAGCGAAGATTAGAGAGACAGACTTTCGAGGAAAATGAAGGCTGGAGAGTAAAGGAGTGGCTGCTTCCAGGCTACAGACATGCACAAGGATGCATGGAGCCAACGCCGACTAGCTGCTGAAAAGTAGAGTTGACGCGAGTGAGACCGACGACGGATAACGGCGCGCCAGGAGAATGAGTGGCCAGCAATAGAATTCGGATTAAGCCTTCAGTTACTAGTGGATCTTACGGTGGCACAGCTTAGGTCAACAAACCAGCTGAGCTGTGATGCACACAATCCAAGGGAACAAATTTTGTAAGGTAGTAGCGACACCTAGCGAGCTCTGGAAATCCGCAGCTTTGTATGTAACCTATGGCAACTAGCCGCTGCTTAACAGATAACATGGCGCTAGAATAGAGACTATCAGTGGGCAGCTAGAGCCATTCGTTTAAGACTTGACACCAGGGGATACCTACTGTGTCACAGTATAACTCACCAAACCTGCTGTGAGGTGATGCATACGGTCCAGGAGAATAAAGTTTGGAACTAAGTGGTGGCTCCAAGCGACCTTCGGGTATGCGCAGAGATGCATAAAGCCTACGACAACTGGTTGCTGCAGCTACTTAGCTTAGCGGTGCATTGCGCTGGGATAAGTGCTAAAGCACGCTGAGTAGGAGCAAGCCTGTGTAATACGTCCACAGCCCTACACAAAAGCGAATGGAGTATTCATGAAATGATTGTAAAGGAGAATGCATGCTAACGACGCAAGTGAGCTGCCTCACGCAATGGGATTCAGAATTCTTGGATCATTAAAAAATAACAAGTAAGTCATTCGGAGTAATGGGAAGACGTAGGTGGGGTTGGATATCCAATAATTTGGTGGAAACAAACGTTAGTACCGTCTTGTGGGATTATGCTTTAGTAGCGATCCGGTCTATGCTCCCACAGCTCATCCTCAGGAATGCATATTCCTAGGAATTCAGATATTGAGGTAGTGTTTAGAAATCTGTGTAAAGCGTTTCGAAACGCTTGGGTGGTCTTGGCTATCCGGATAGTCACCGGCAGCCCATGCCATGCGATGGCGTATTTATGAAGAAAGAAGTTGGGACGGATGCTGGATCGAGCCCTAGGCAAGGTTATGGAAAACGGTCTGGCTCGAATGGGGTCAGGATCATTGTCCACTTGTAGAACAAACCAATCACTACTAGAAACTCTGGTAGACTGGCGGCATGGTGAACCACTTCCATTTTGGTCGCTATTCATGCTATCCTAACATTTCATATTTCATAGGCCCTGAAGCTAGCGCAAGCGCTAGCCTGTGCCAAAGACCTCTGTCACACCGGCCAGCTGGAAATCCAGCTGGTTCGGACCACTCCTTGCCTCATCGTGGTCAACTGTCCGATAATTCTCCTTTAACTGACCCCGTTGCCCAACCTGCGTCATGCGTAGAGGTAGTTGGACTACCAGCGTCCATTTCGGCGTACTTTATGGTTCCTGATTTCACCGGTATGCTCCTTTGACCTTTTCCAGACTAGCAAAATATACCGATCTAACCTCTGTAGACTCAAAGCTATGTCGCACTTACGTTGACAGCTTGCTAGACTTGTTTACCCTTTATTAATATAGACACTTCCATCAGTATCCTGTACACTCCATCTTTCTCTAATGGGACGACCATCTCTCAGTGCCCTGCAATAACCTAGTCTCATCTGACCGGTGTGCCTCTTTGACCTTTTCCAGACCAGCAACATTTACACGGTCTAGACTCGGTAGACTCAAAGCTATGTAGCACGTACCTTGACAACCTGCCAGACTTGTTCACCCTCTATTTATATAAGCACCTCCACCTCTAATCTGTCCACCTCTCGACCCACTCCATTTGCCCTCCAAAATCAACCTTATCTCGCCGACTAATCTCGTCTCAACTGATCGGTAGCCTGCTCTCCGACTGCTGTGACGTTACTGCCCATCGTTCAGATGACTGAGCGCCGTCTGTATTCCATCCTTCTAGAATCGGACGGCCACCTCTTTGTGCCATACCCTAATTGTGCCTCATCTGATTAGTCAAACTCTCTGGAACTACTACCAGGCTACCGGGACGTTAGCGGTCTAGATTCCGTCGATCAAAAGCAGTGTCTCCCTAACTTTGATGGCTTGCTGGACTTGTTCGCCCTATGTTAATATAACCACTTCTATCTCTGACCAGTCCAATCCTACTGACCCCACTTATCTTTCCAAATGAACCATAGGACTCAATCGCAAAGCGCCGACCAAATCCAATCTCGGCTGATCGGTCTCCATCTCTCCGACTTTTGTGACCCTGCCGGCTATTGTTCGGAAAACTGAACGCTCTGTCTCCATTACCTCGAGAGCCACGTTAACTGTCGCATTTCTTAGCCCTAAACGTGAACTTTCGACTCTATCCTGTCCTTATCGCGCTCTGACTTTATTTCTTCTTCAGCCGGAGAGCGTGCTCTCAGTGCCCTGCTCTATTACCCTCTTCGACTATCGAAATCCAGTTCTAGGCTCTGCTTTACCAACACACAATATCTCTCACATTGCGAGCCTGCCTGACTTGCATGCCTTATATGCCTATAACCCCTTCCATCCCTAACCTGTCTATCTCTGCCGACTGTTTATTTACTTTCCCACCTCAACTGTGCGACGTACTCTAAGTGTGCCGACTAATCCAGTCGCGCCCGATCGGTCCCCTGCGCTCCGAGTTCTCTCAGACTGTTGTGACGTTACCGGCATTTCTTCGGAAGACCGAACGCTCTGTACCCAATACCTCATGGACTTTTCACACCTTATAAGTAAACCTCTTTCTATCCGGACCGTCTCTCCTCCTTATGGCACCCTCTACTTTCCTTTCTTCTCTAATCGGACTGCCAACTCTCAGTGCCCTGTACCAACCTAGTCCCATCTGACCGGTCTGCTTCTTTGAACTTTTCCAGACCAGCAACATTTAAACGGTCTAGACCCAGTAGACTCAAGCTATGTCGCACTTACGTTGACAGCCTGCTAGACTTGTTCACCCTCTATTTATACAGGCACCTTCACCTCTCGACCCACTCCATTTGCCCTCCAAAAATTAGCTTTTGGACTCAATCTCGTTTCGCCAACTAATCCTGTCGCGTCTGATCGGTCTCCTGCTTTCCAACTTCTCTTAGACTCCTGTGACATTACTGGCCATCGTTCAGATGATTGAGAGCCGTTTGTATTCAATCATTCTTCAATCGGACGATTTGAGTCTCTGTCATCCGTAACTCAGCCTCAGCTGATCAACCAAATCCTAGGAGACTGCTACCAGGCTACCGGGATGATAGCGGCCTAGGCTCCGTCGACCCAAAAGCACTACCTCCCTCACCTTGATATCCTGCTGAACTTGTACGTCCTATGTTAATATAACCACTTCTATCTCTGACCAGTCCAATCCTACTGACTCCACTTACCTTCCCAAATGAACCATAGGACTCAATTACAATGCGCCGACCAAATCCAATCTCGGCAGATCGGTCTTCTTCTCTCCTACTTCTGCGACGCTGCCTGTCATGCTTGGAAGACTGAACGCTCTGTCACCATTACCTCGAGAGCCACGTTAACTGTCGCATCTCTTATCCGTAAAGGTAAACTCTCGACTCTGTCCTCTCCTTATCGCGGTCTGTCTCTATTTCTTCATCTGGATAGCGAGCTCTCCGAGCCCTGCCCTATTATCCTCTTTGACTGCATCCTAACTAGCGAAATGTAGTTTTAGGCTCTGTATCACCAACACACAACTTTTCTCCCACTGCGAGCCTGCCTGACTTGTATACCTTATATGCATGTAGCCTCTTGCATCCCAAACCTATCCGTCTCCGCTGACCCTTTATTTATCTTCCCACCTTAACTGTTCGACTTACTCTCAATGTGCCGACTAATCCAGTCTCGTCTGATCGGTCCCCTGCTCTCCGAATTTACTCAGACTGCTGTGACGTTACCGGCATTTGATGAGAAGACCGAACGCTCTGTCCCCATTACCTCGCGAGCCCCATGGACTTTTCCACAACTTATAAGTAAACCCCTCTCTATCCGGACCGTCTCCTCTCCTTATGGCGCTGCCAACTCTCAGTGCCCTGTAATTACCTAGTCTCATCTGACCGGTATGCTCCTTTGACCTTTTCCAGACTAGCAAGATATACCGATCTAATCTCTGTAGACTCAAAACTATGTCTTGCTTACATTGACTGCCGGGTAGACTCGCTCACCCTTTATTAATATAGGCACTTCCATCAGTAACCTGTACCCTCAAACCTTCAATCGGACGACCGACGCTTAGTGCCATGCCGTTCTTTGTCATCATCTGATCAGTGAAATTCTCTGGGACTACTACGAGGCCTCCGGATGTGTCGACTATTCAAGTCTCGTCTGTTGGGTCTCCGGCTCTCAGAGTTCTCTCAGACTACCGGGATATTACCGGTGATTTTTCAGAACTGAACGATTCATACTTCGCACGACAGCGTCCTTGGCTTCACCACACTTTAGTAGTAAACCTTTTCATCCTGACTATCGTCTCCTAATTACTCTCACGAGTTACTCTTCGCACTGCCGTCCGCATTCATCCGCTCATAGCTGATTCTTTAAATTTCCTTTTCTTCTTGGTACGTTGCTTTACCTATGTTGCTCCCGCATTCGGTCTCAACCTAGTTGTCCTTAGTTTCACATAAGATGCCGCTCGCATTCGGACTGCTGTCATCACCATCGGTTTACCTGTTTCTCTCCAACAATCGTATTAATCGCTTAACTTTGTCAACACGCTTTGTTATATCCGTCTCTTGACCCTGCGCGTGCAGATCCTTCTTCTTACCTAGTAGTTGTAGTCTGAGTCACACCAGCGACGTGATGTAAAGAACGCGCTTGCAAATCATGTATACTAAACAAAATTACATAAGTTTTATTATCATAGGCACCGTTTCGCGCCACCAGTCTGTGTTTGTGCTTCTTGATTCATTGCTGTTTGACTGCCTCTTGTCCGTTGCCTGTTTTCTCCCGAGATTTCCAGTTACATCCGCCAAAACAAGAAGGTTTATCCGTTGGGACTGATCGACCCACTCTCAATAGCCAGATGGTTTAAACGCCTGATCTTTTCTCCGGGAGATGAAGAACCCACACATCGTTCCAAATGGAGCTCTTTCCGCCACTCTGGAGAAGCTACCACCACGGGGTCTAAACAAATGGTTTTAGCTCGCCTCGTACTCACAGTAGAACAATTCACTCACCTGGAATAATATATTTACATGGATCCACTGTTTCACAACCGAAGACAGACAATTCTGGCGTGATTACCTTCACTGCCTCAAACATTCCGATTCTCCAGTCACCTGGAGCCTTTCTGATGTCATTTCACGGATAGCATTGCCCGCGTATAAGCGGCTTTTCCGATGATCTTTCATGGAGTTTTCACTGGCCATGGAGACAATTACACTTACATTTGAAGAAATTACTAGTCCACTTTGCGGAGAATAGCACTTTTTCCTGTTATGGACATATTCAGACACAAGAAACAACTGCACTCACCGTCCCTATGACAAGTCCAGCATGGATAGCTGGACTCGGGTTGCGAGCCGGACAATATAATAGAAAAAGCCGGCCTCTATTAACAATGTGTTTACTCACCTGCATCATTATCATTCGACTCTGCGACTCCTTTACATCATTGACCGGCTTCAACGACTACTGCCGGATCATTACTAAGCCATTCGGCCAACGAAGGAAGAATTTTGGCTTTCAACCGACTGCGATTAATAGAGTGCAAAATCGGTCTATACGATGCATAGCCGACTAGCACTACAGTCCAACGGAAGCTACGACAGTGTTCCAGGACGTGGTGGGTTTTCGCCTGGCAAGCGTTCTCCCTATAAAAAGCCACAAATGTCCGCTTAACAACACTGCAACGTGGCGGATGTGACTCGCCACAAAATAAAGTCACAGCTATACGTTTCACACTGACGCAGTCCTCAGCCTTCTACATCCAACCTGTGCAACTGATTTTACTATGAAGAATGCTTTAATGAAGTACAGAACATCCCGGCTTCGTAATGGTCATTGATTGCACTAAACCTTGTTTGGGCTCCTGTGCTCATGGATCACTACATGGCAAATTTACCCCCCACTTGTATCTTGACGCAACAGATTTTGCGCGCCACAGCGCCATCATGGTCCTTGATCTGACTATTACCTGACAATATGCTCGCTCATATGGACTACATCTTTTCGTTTATTCCTTTCATTAAAACGAAATGTTTTATTATTCCAAAGAAGCTATGCTTGTATGCATATTTGATCATGCCTTTAGAGGTGTGTCTCGTTTTACAGAGAATATACCATTTATTTATTTATTTATTAGTGTTCATTTATGCTGTCTGGAGAACTAGAAGTGCTCCCACCAGAACATACAATGACGTGGTAGCTTGGGTGCCATTCAAGCCTTATTATAAATCAATGCCACTCATACTGAGCCTCCAAAATTGAAAGGTAAAGCTCATTAAGGGCAAACAGTTGCAAACTAGAACCCCACAGCACAAAAGGCACAATACTGCTTCACGTCTGGAAAGCCCTAACCCTTAAGCTCAAAGTTCTTGAGGCCATACCCATGCAGGCTCTAGCGAATTACACGTTTAAATGAATCTCGCCATTTTTCGAATAATAATATTGTTATGCTTGGCTATGGACCTATGTTGCTTACTGGCGATAAGATCCATGTTATAGGGTTCATAAAAGGAGCTAAACTTGATAAAACTTGCTGTATTTGTCTACTAAATTTATGGGATTTACCGGCTCATTCGTGTCAAATAGACACTGAGCTGTCCTGACTTATCCATGTAGACCAGAACTACGTAGTCTGGAGACAGCGTACACAACAGCCTAAAATTAAATAATGTTGGGTAGTTTACATATACATTCGTTTCGTCGACTAACTTTCCTCTGAAAACGGCACACTGAGGTAGTTTGACCATGGCCTTATTAAAGGAGCCCTGTAACTCCTTGTAGACAAAACATTCTACAGTGGCTTTTGCGGGTTCCCTTGTATATTTTTATGTATGCATCCATGTTTTATTACGTACGCTTAGAAAGTAACTTTTGCGGTCATAGCGTCGTACGTTGTATTTACTGCTACTTTAGTTTTATTATGCATTTATAGACAAGCGGCCCTAGAAAGTAAGATATAGCAAAAAGCCAGTTTTTATAATTTTAAATAAGTTCTAAGTACTTGTTTTAAAAATAACACGGTCTTTGAAGGCGATAGCTGACTGCGGTATTGGCAGATGCTCCAGAACACGGGAAATGCTGCAAGTATTGCGGTAAATGTGCTCTTTTCGTTTACAGCGAGTAAGTGATGTACTAACTAACCCACTAAATTTTAGT
The DNA here is from genome assembly GCA_944474145.2 of Dicrocoelium dendriticum. Classification (NCBI taxonomy): domain Eukaryota; kingdom Metazoa; phylum Platyhelminthes; class Trematoda; order Plagiorchiida; family Dicrocoeliidae; genus Dicrocoelium; species Dicrocoelium dendriticum. Next base: position 73,610,018 of record OX104063.1, read on the forward strand.
TCCATCGATAATATCGCTACAAACCGGGTTTTTGCTTTGGCTGCGTTTAATGCCCTTTGAGTTTGGAGCTAGCGGCCATCCCTTAAGCAGGTATATTCGTTAGATATTACCTTGACTAGCCGCACTACCTCGTGGCGCCAGCTGGGTGGTTTGGGTTCATCCCGTTACAGCAAACAGTTCGGCAGCAGGGTTCGAGGACGCGGTGGGTGTTCGCCTGACAGGCGTCTCCCCATCCAAAGATACAAATGTCTGTTTAACAACATTGTGACGCGGCGGCTGTGACACTCCACCCACCGAAGTCACTCCCATGCTTACTCGGAACATTGCTTCAAGTCAAAAGGTATCACGTATCCATTTAGCACCGACGACACCTTCAAACACGAGCAAAAGTGCAGGAAAACATTAAGCATACCATACAAACAGCTACACACGCCTGGATGGCGGCATCCAGTTTCGGAGTTTTCTGTCATCGGGGCCAGCCACAGGACGTATGCGCTCACCTACGGACCAGGCGTGGCTTGCGCTGCACCACCCACAGCTTCAACCACAAACACCATATTCACTGTAAACCCGAAGGAACAAGACCGGGAAGCAAGTGTATGGGAGCCAGATTTCATCCACGGAGCCGGCCCACACTCCTTCACAGGCAAACACAAGCACGCTTTAGTTGGGGAATCAAACGCACACAAGACGGTGGCTGGACCGTAGTCCGCTCCACACTGGGTACATGGAGCCATACTTCGAGCCTTGCAGGGCTACAAGAACGTGCACTTAGTCCCCTCCAGCAAGGACCATCTGTCTCGGGGAGCCAGTATGGACGAGGTAGTGTGTGATAGACAGGTAGGCACCTTGTCAACATGCACATCAAGCGCAGCCATATCGGGGCTTTCAAGCAACGACTACTCACTTAAAACGACAAGATGAACTAAGAAATCGGATAATACATGTTGAAACGTTGACCTAACTTTTTAATAAATGGGCGTATAAAACAAATTGGTTACGAACGAATCTGCGATAAGTTCAACACGTAGGAAAAATAGTTTAAGTCCAAGCTACAAAAGCGAAAATATTATCGAACTTACCTACAATCAGCTTCAGCCACGTGTGCAAACTTATGGAAGGTGTTAAAGGTAGACAGTAATATGAGAAAGCAGAGATTTAGAACTAAATGGCGAACCCAACACCAATAATAAAGAGACAAAATATGCAAGCACTCGGGTAGTAAATCCAATGAAGCGTAACTACAAAAGCTACGCCGGTTATGCCTAATTCTCTACAGGACACATTGTCGCTTCCGTGATGGCCCGAGGGGCCTAACTCAAGGCTCACTATTCCTGCCTGACTCAGGCACAAGCGACGACATATGCTACAGCAACATGCGCTTGAGGTCGATGAAGTACAACCCATTGATGCTTGCCGATTCCGCACCTGTCGCATTTTCTTGGCATGCAGGAGGCCATTCTCCCGCACATCGGAGACGGCATTCGAGATAAGGTCGCGCCATGTGCACCGATCCACTGCCTTCAATTCGCGTGAATTGCAACCAAGGGTAGAACGTGAGAGACTCACTTTGATAATGTATTGGTAATGTAACTTAGCTTACCCCGCATGCCGCGTCACAATACTCAAATGACCATATGCTAGCTGCCTCTGTATCCGCGTCGAATCCATACGGCTCACATGAACGAGCCACCTCAGGTGTCTTAGTAGAAGTATGCAGTTCACTGATTCCGTCCCACTCCGACGCTACGCTTCCGTGTCTGCAACTCTGTCGCCCCAACTGATGCGCAAAATCTGTCACAAATACTGCTGATGGAACCGCTCAAGATATCGCACATCCCGCCGATACATCATCCACGTTTCACTGCCGTATAGAAGAACGGACAGCACCATGGGTTTGTACATTGAAAGTTTCGTGCGAGTGGTAAGCCGAGGTTTGTTCCACACTCGGTACTCAAGCTTCCCCAATGTCGCCGCTGCCTTCGACACATGGATTCGCAGCTCACTGTGCAGCTTTTGATCAGTGGACATCACACTTCCAAGGTAGCAAAAGCGGGAGGTGGTTTCCTATACTTCAGCACCAATGCTGATTCGCGGCAATATTGAAGATTGCACCTCCGGTGAAGGCTGAAAGAGACAGACAGTTTTGCTTGGGTTGATGGAGAGCCCAAGTTTGGCTGCTGTCGAAGCCAGAGCACTAGTCATGTGCTGCAACACATCCGCGATGTGCGAAAACAACGCACAGTCGTCAGCAAACAGCAACATCTGGATAGTTGTCTCACAGACTATATTTCTCGCACCGAAACGACGGATGTTCAGCAACCCACCATCAACACGGTGCTCCACACGGACACCGTAATCACAAGCAGCATCAAAAGCACAAGACATCACTGCATGAAGATATATAATAAACAGGGCAGGAGCTAAGACACAGCCTTGCTTCATACCAGCGACAACTGCAACGTCATCTTAAGTCTTTCCACTCGGCTGCATCCTCGCCCGCATACCACTGTGCAGATATTTAATTAAACATACAAAATTACGTGCACAACCGAACTTACACAACCTCAGCCACAATGCCTCACGGTTCATCGCATACAAATGCGTTGGTGAAATCAACAAAATGGGGAACAATGGCTAGTGTCGTTCTCTGCACTTCTTCTGCAACTCACGAGCCAAAAACTCCATATCTATAGTGCTGCGAAAGGACGGAAACCCCACCGCGCTTCCGCCACGTTAGGTTCTAAAATCCGACTAACGGTTCGGTTAAGTAGGATTCGGACAATCACCTTGCCCACACAACTTAGCAAGTTGATGCCACGATAATTCGTGCAACATTGCTTGCTCCATTTGCCCTTTTACAGTGGTAACCCAAGGGTGTCCTCCAGCTCAGAAGGCTTTTCCTCCTCAATCCATATGCGTTGCACCAAGTGATGCAGCGCAGTCATCAATGCGGGGCTGCGGTGTTTCAATACTCCCGGCGAGTTCCCATCGAACCCGGCACACTTGCCGTTACGCAGCTGTCCAAGCGCTCTCTGCGTCTCATCCAGTCTCAGAGGGTCCGCCAAACTCACCTTTACATTGTGCTGCTTGAGGCCGTTCAATATAGGCCAGTCGATCTCTGTAGGTTTGTTTAAGAGATAGTTAAAGTGTTTTCGCCAGATGTGCCTTATATCTGCAGTGTGTACAGGTAGCGCCTGAACTACCATCGATCAGCGTCCTCAGCGGCCCCAATCTAGGTCCACACGCCGCCTAAAACTAGTCAAAGAATCCTCGTGTTGGTGGCTTTCGTAGCAGTATTCCACTTGATATGCCTTTTTGTCAAACATGCCCATTTTGATGCAACGGAACTCTCGGTTCAGTCATCGTCGTATTTTGCGTAGCCAACTAAACTTCCACAAGCCCCTGGGGTCTGCGGTATGTGCAGCAAATGCTGCGTTCTTCTTCGATAGCAATGCGCAAGCCGCCGCAATTTGCTCAGCAAACCAAGCAGGCCGCTTGCAGATTGCAAGCCTGATGGACTCCTCGGCAGCAACTGTCACCTGGTCGCGAATGTTGTGCCACTGGTCCCCCACTGTAGCTATGCAGTACACATCACACAGTCGCGCAGCAAGCGCATTCTCCAGCTCAATACGTTTCTCCACAGTACCGAGGAAGAGAATATTAAATTCACTCCGATTCACTGCTGGAGTGCAATACATAGATTTATGAAATTATATGTACAGTTCGGTCCGCACCAACTTGTGATCACTGCCACACTCAGCTCCACGCAGTACACGTGTCATGCGCACTCACACCATTCACGCTGAGGTACAATGACATAGTCGAGCAGGTGAGCGTGACTACTCCGTAGGTGCGTTCAAGTTGCTATATCACTCACACTCAGTGCAAGCCCAGTGTTTGAGTTCGTCAGGTCATGAGTGGCACACAGTGAGAGTAGTCTGTCACGGATAAGCTTGGCTGAACCAATGCCATGCGGACCGCTAACGTATGTCCACACCGATGCATCACGCTCAAAGCGCGCGTTAAAATCAGTCAGCAGAAATAGTCGGTCGCTCCTCGGCACAGACCGTATCACGTAGGATAGTTGAGTGTAGAATTGATCACGCGTGTCATCAGGATGGCACATGGTCGCACAGCAAGTGCTTATGAAGGTGGCAAACTTACCACTTCCGAGTCGTAGGCGAACAGTTATCAGTCGCGCGCCGATGCCTGTTGGTTCACCCACGAGCTAGCCATGGAGGCGATCGGATGTTGCAAATCGGAATCCATGTTCACGTGGTGCTGAGGTGGCGTCGTCCACCCAGTAAAATGTGTAGCTAAAATCGGCTGCATACAACTTCCCGTGCCCAGCGAGCCGCGTTTCACTGAGCACCGCAATATCGATGAGGCAGCACGCCAGTGCAACCGCGACCTTGCAGTGTGTCGCTCCGGGGGATCGCTCGAGTTCCGGTCCAGGAGTGTGCGCACCTTTCAGCACCATTTGCTGAGTGCTTTGTGTGCAGTCATATGATTGCATTGGTGGGCAATCGCACGCGAGGTGGTCGTTGTGCTTCCGAGGTTTGCTTGAGGGACTCCACCCGGAGCCTTTTGCTCAACAGCCTGCCCCATAATACAGTGAAGGATTTTGAGTTTTATCGAGGACTCCGCCCGCTGTCGTTGGCTCATATGCTTTAACCGCACAGCAGTGGCTGGTTTGAAGGTTTGTTTGAGGGATTCCGCCCGGAGCCTTTTACTCGGCAGCTTGGCCCACAAGGCATTTGGTTGCAGATCAAGCTCGGGCATATGGTTGCAGTGGCAGGATGCGATCTGCTTGACATCCGGCACACGCAGCCTTTGAGGTACTGGAACGATTCATCTATGTTTTGCGACCGTAGTAGGGTATGCGCTTGTGTCCACGGCCAGACGCAGGAGGATTTAGTCGGGTTTGCATTAACTTGCCCGGGAGCTGCCTGGTTTGAGGCTGACAGTAGCGAACCATTGAACACACGTTGGTGCCCACCCGCCGTCAGAGAAAATGCATGACTTTCCTGCTCTGCGCCAATCTAGCTGTGCGCTTATAACCCTCAAACCTGTTGTCCCGTAGATAGCTTTCACGGGTGGAGAGTCCACTACCCCTTCTTTACTTCCAAAGAGGATTTACCAGGGTACTGGCGGAGACCCCACGCCTGACAGGAGAATGACTCGGGTCCTCAGCCAAAGCGTTTGCTTAAATGTACGCCCTACATGCAGTGGGTCTAGCACATGGTCAGTTCACTGACTCATGTAGACTTGTCGCTTGAATCTTAGCAGGGAGAAGGGCGTAACCCATCTGCCACCCAGCGATCGCCACGAGGAGGTGTGCAGGACATGAGCCCATGGTATCTCAGCAGCAGCGTTGGGTAGAATCTCTGCGAGGATCTAGCGACCACCATCCTCAGGGCACCATAGTCTCTCCCGTCTACACACGCGTACACGCACACCTACATACATATGTCTATGTATGTGACAACGCTAGTGTTCCATTAACCTTAAATGACTACAGTTTGCACTCTTAACATGATCATGCCTGTGCAGGCGTGCCTCGGTTAGGTAATGATAAACATATTATTTTATTTTATTGTATGATTCCTAGTTAAATACGCCGAACTGCCGTCCGTTTTAAGCAAAGGTATAATTGTAATGTCTTTAGTTTTACTGGAAACCCTTACAAATAACGTTTTACAGCATTCCTGATGCCAGCGTTCTTCTGTTTTCCTTTGTGAGTTCAAAGTTTATCGGGACCCCTAAGCTGAAAAAGGGCTACTAAACCTTGAATGATCATTGTTGAGAGACGGTTCTTACTGCTTATGCGTACGACAATTAGAAAGTGCAAAAAGGGGGGAATGGAGAGCAACAGACCAACTTGAGAAGCATGGCAATCGACTTTGGAATCCATCTACTTGTAGCGCGGAACGCTTTGGGCTTGTTCACAATTTACAGGTAGCCGAAGCATTTGCTTGTTATATTATTAGGCGCCCAAACAGCCATTTCTGTTGTGCGGGTGCAGTACCTATGAGCAAGGAATACATAAACTTAACTCCATTATTATCCATGCGAAAGCATGCTGTTACTATACATTACGATCTGACCCTCGAGGTCGCAGAGGTTAGCTTTATTTGTTTATTTATTTAGTTAAGCAGTCTTGTACCGAATCACCGCTACAGTTTGTGGCCGCGTAGGAAACGGTGACCAACAAACACCCCTTCGCCCCGTGCGTCTTTGATTCATTGAAAGATCCAGCCAATCCTACTGCGCACATCCCGCTACTGATTGTGAACCAAGCAGCCAGAGAAACTTCAGACCTGAGACCCAGGACAACGCCAACCCCGGCTTGGTCGGTGCTCCGAGCTGCATTGTCTCAGGATGGGCGCAAGAAGTAAGCGCTCCTAGGGTCTCTTAAAGGTGATCGTAGCGTGAGAACAGAGCCCGAGGCTTGTACGCGGGTTTCCGGCAGGCAGCAGTTATCGATCGAGACGGTCTCCAATATTTGGGCAAATGCTGCCTGTTGACCGATTTGTAACAATGTGCGTACGTTTACTCATGTCAAGCAGGGGAGGCTCGAGGGCTGCAAATAGAAGTCGCTTTCTGGTTTGACCGCCTGATAACAAAGGGCTTATCAATTGGGCACGTGTGACATGCCGCGTTTGCAAGTTAGTTGAAACTGAAAGATAAACGTTTATCAAACCAAGGTGGAAAGAAGCAAGGTTTGGGGTTGTAAAGGTGGGGACAAAAGCGAAGCAGGAATAGGAGGGGGTGAAAAGCGTAAGAGGCCGGAAGGCTTGAGCAGTAGCATCCAAACCCCTAACCGCCCTGCTCGATGAAGCAGATAGGGCACCGTTGTTTATTCTCCGCGGTGGTCAGAGCAGCAAGAAAATGTATGACGAAAGTTTCCTAGTAATACACGGTCTGGATGATGTCGGGAAGCCCAGACTTAGACCCTACAAGGATTAGCATGCTAAACCAAACATTTTGGTTCAAAAACCTGACCGCGATGTGGCGGGTTTGGGAATCCGTTTTAAAGAATAAGGAGCCAACCTTACTCTAACCCCTAATCTAGTGGGCCAGAAGACATAGATTGCTTAGCCACTAAACTTTGACCAATGAGGTACGAGTGGTTCTGAAGATGCAGAAAACACTACTCAGCAAAGATCAGTGGGTCGCTGGGACACACAAATGATTGCACGAATGTAAGGTAAAGCCGCCTTATGATGGGGCAGCACTAACACGGAAAAGTAGTTCACCAATGCTGGACATGGTAAGTTTCCATATCCCCACGTTGTCACCATTGTCACCTGCGGATGTAGTCACACGTTGATCGTGCTCATGCTTTCCCCACCCAATTCCATAGCCTTACTGTAACATCGTGTGCAGTTATCCCATTAACACAACCGGGGAGCTCATTAGTTTCTACGTCAGTATGCTTCCTTTACTGGCTCCGCCTTTTTTGCCACTCATCAATCAATACACGCGCACAACTTGCATCAGGTGCAAGCGCTTGTTTAACCACTTTTGGTCTTCTCTCTTTGTGGGTCGTGAACGTTTGCAACGCTCCCCACTTAGAACAGCATAAGTGCATATGGTTTGAACGTCCCACTATTCACGATATCAGAAGCCATGTCAACTGGACTTACAAATGTAATTGCGGTTGACCTATGTGGTTCTTTGCAAAGAGACCCGTTCCCCACCCTTCAGTCACTGCCCATAGCCACTTTGTCTTCAACGTTAGTCCGTACACTTACCATGCTGGGTGCACGATAAGACACCGTTGTCTCGCGTTTCACAGTAATGACACAAATTCATTTTGCTAGCCGACGTATGCGTAGTAAATAACCAGTTATATTTCCCGCAAAATCGAGATCCGAAGGTAAACAAGTTGAAGTATAAATATGCAAAAGTACACGTACGGAAGCTGCTAAGGCAACAATAGTTATAAGGCTTATAAATCGCTAATGCAAAATAAATGGTTCACGCATTACTTCGGTGGGGTAAAGAGTTATTATTCGCTGGCATATGAAAGTGCAGAGTTTGCTCTTGTTCTTACTTCATTCCATTGCAGAAGCAATAAGAGAGAATCCAACGTCGAAGTGCCGGGGGCCGCTTCACTTACCGGCACAAGAACTGGACGCCCGTTAGGCAGAAGCCTCTATCGTCTATCTGACCTGCCGTGATCTGACCTGGCCATCAAGGTCACGTAAACCTCGCAAGATACGAATTCAATTGAAATTTTACATGAACTCAAGGAGTCATCATAAACGAGGATGTTTGGGATGTCAACGTCCATGTCGCACGACCTATTAATTATATCCTCCTATGAAATGTTCGATAGGAATTTAAATATTTTCTTCCAACGGAGGCTCTATTCATCCATAAGTAAAGTGCAGTTTTCACGGTGCTTCTTTTAAATCTAAACGTGTAATGCTGGTCCCTGGTAGCACATGTCCAGCTCCTGTCCAGTTTAGCATCCTAAACGTTCCTATGAGAGCATTAGGCAAAACTGGACAGGAACTACTACCGTGAGACGGCTAAAAATGGATTTTGTCCAGTTTACGGCGGGCCAATGAAAATGATGCTAGCGTTGACCAGTAGAAAATCATCACTATGCGTAAAAATCCGGTAGGTCCAGATCCCGTCATTGCCTACCCTGAGTATCCGAATACGGGCATCACACTACTACGCACTTAGCACCTAACGAATATATGGACTGTTCGGACCTAACGTTCCCCCAGTACCTGTTGCCGTAGTTGCTGGACGTGTGAGCCCACCTAGGCGGCGCTTCAAGCTTTTGGTCAGAAAAGGAAATGAATCTTACCGCCCACCTGAGAACATCACAAGGCTACAGAAAATGAAAACCGGGGTATAAGAGTGCTATATGTACTTGAAGTGTTGTAGTACAAAGATCGTTGGTATCAGAAAGCGGCATTGTCTATATGGTTAATCCGCTTCCGCGAGTGTCAACGTAGGAGGCTAAAGATGTGCATAAGAAAGCAGGGGACTCACATCATTCGCACTGCATACTTTACTTCGCTCAACAGACGGTCTTCTGTGCCGTGCGGAATGCAACCACGTTTGGATGTGGCGCGTAAGGTCAGCATCCGAGGCTGCAACACCCATGCGTTGCCGAATGATGCCTTGATAGTTTTTATGGATTACTAGATGCCAACCTACCTTGTATAAGGTCGTTCATATTTGTTCTCCTGAATGCAAACAAACCTCTTGCGCCGGAGTAACTTATCTCCGCGGCAACTGATCTTACCCTTAGCCACTCCATGGTACCCCGGCCGACGATTTGCATGTTATCACCGTGCGCAGCAAACAACTGGTTGACCTGAAAGTCCTTGAATAATAAGACGAACGTACGACTCTGTTTTTGAAGTCTGGGTCCTTCAGTTGTTCATCATATCTGTTAAACTCACTGAGAGGGATGTATGGCAGAGAAAGTCCCGGTGCAACACTTTGGGACTGTCGTTGCAGCATCTGCAACATTGCTTCGGACATGCGGCGATGGCCGACCAGTTCTGATCGCATGAGACATAACTCATTTAAAAATAAAGCTGAGTGTAATGCAATGCGTGTGGCGTCTTACATTTAATGGCCTTTAGTTCCTGCAGCGCCTCCAAATTGAATGGTACAACGTCAGCAACAACAGCGGGTGCGATTACTGTTTAGTAGGGGCCGCATGAACAAGCTACTTACGGTTGCTTGTTGATGGCCCTGGACGTGGTGGACTAATGCCACTGAAGAGAGAAGTGGGCGCACGTGCGTATGTTGCTGCAGCAGGCCTTTTGGGTTTGGTTGGACGCGCGGCATCTTCGTCATCGGAGCTAGAACGGACGGGCCGGCGTCTAAGGGGAAATAAAAATACCATACTACATTGCGCGCTTAGCTAGAAGGCCCATTGGAATTGTATCGTTGTGGATGGCAGCATCCCGAGCTCTGATTGACGTTCCATTTCTTGGGCCTTTTGGAAGCCAACTAACGAGGTTGGTTAATATAACAAAAAGACTTACTCGTGCTAACGATGATGGACATTGCAGTGCTGGCCACATAAACATCGGGCGCAGTGTGATTTTTCACCGCTGCATAGTAATGCGTACCCCGCGCGGAAGGTATTTGGGCGTACGCACCTTCTTCTCTAAGCCAGGTATTACTGACAATAGTTATTAAATCCTCTGAGTCAAGGAGTTTAACAACGCTGTATCCATGAAAAGCCATCGGTGCTGAAAAAGAAAGACGTTAATAGTTAGAGTGTATAACTGTGTGGCATAGGGTAAATTACAAGGAAATCGTTCAAGGGGAAAGCAATGCACTTGCATAGAATATGACGCGCTGAGAAGCTACCTACCTCAGTTGACAATTGCGATGCACGGAAGATGTATGCTGTTGAGGAATCCATGCTATGCGTGAACAGACTACGGAGATTCATAAATTAAATAAATAAACAGGTATATTTCTAGACCTGCTAGACGCTGCACCCTAAAGTGTTCAGAGCAATGCTTACATAAATCCGATGCTCTTGCATGGAAGTAGGTAAAATATAAGTATATGTTCATCGTTAGCAATTACAAATGCATTGGCATTGTTTGATATACAGCTACTGGGTCGCAGGAGCCCACGTAGACATTTTCTGGTTCCTTCGGGCGATATTGAGCTCCTTGTTCTTGTATTGTTAAAATTTCGCGGAGGTGTAGTTGTGCCTTTTCTCCTTGGAACAGAATCCAATTCGCCGAAAGTTCACTTTAAATTGATCGCACATTACTTGGCCACTCAGTTGTCCCAATTGATGTTGCGCACATGGAAGAAATGAGTGAAGGGATTATAAGGCAAATGAAAAGTTGAAAACAATTCCGATAAATGCAGACAAAAATAAAAACAATTTGTTAAGAGAGAAAATAAAGCTGCGTGCTTCAGTAGAAAAATACCAATTAATAAAAAATATAGCCGTACTTTTCTTACGCTGATATTCCTCTTCGGCGCAAAATTTCAACCTGTTATTCTCAGATAAAAAAAGCCTTTCTACAGTTAGAATACCGCTTAAAGTAGCATATAATTACGCCGGTCCGGACCAACTTTAGCGCCTGAATACGTTGAACGTAAAAGTAACACAATACGTGCAGTAGTTTGCGAGTTATTCGCAATTAAATGATGGTCTACGAATAAGGCCATTTTTATTTTTCGCTAAAAATGACTTTCTGCTTTGCATGCAGATAGCAGAAAAAAGAAAAGAAAATATAAAAAGTGGGGAAGCGGCGTATGTTCTAGATAGGCATAGCTATCCAGAAATGCTCTAATTAGCCCGTAATACCCTGCGACAACTACGGACTGCGCAGGTGGCCGAAAAGTAAACTTTGCACGCATACATGACAAATATACGCAAATAAGGGATGATCTTGCGCGAAAACGCTAGAAATCCAGCAAGGAATATTATATCTACATCGGAATTCAGGGAAGCTTGTAATTAACTCACGGTTAGAAGGCAACAGCATACCATTTTCAGTGGATACTGAGCCACATAAACAACCAGTAAAATAGAGTTTAGCATTTTTAAGCCTCTAAGCTTTTCTAAAGCTTACAGCAAGGCCGCATGAGCCAGGTCTACCTGAGTAACCCAGGGGATCTTTCAGATCCGTTGACAGGTATCGGCCTACAAAATACACACATTTCTTAGCTAAACATCACAAGATTTATCCCTCAGAGCCGATTTTCTATATTCATGAGGCTCTGTCTCTAACGTCAGTGAGCTATAGGAGCCTGTCACCAATAATAAAGAAATAAGCATGGGAAAATTTAGTAAAATTTAGCTAATTGCATTTGGGCGTGAAATCCGTTTTGGTCTACATTGGTTGGGCTTTAACAACTCTACTTCTGGTGGTTGAGCTTGCTCATACTTGAGGTATTGTTATGCCTCATGTGTAGTTGCACACTATTGTGCAGCTCTTTGATGAATTTCGATTTATTTCTCTCCATTTTTAAGTTCCGAAGATAGTGCCGGCGGTGTTCATCCAGATGGCAATGTTAACTGGTACTCTAATTTCACACCGACTATTTCTTTTGTGATTTTCCTGGCAAGAGCTGTTCTAGCACTCTAAGCAAAGAGCGATAAGGTAAATCAGGAGTAGAATAGTAACAAAAACCAGCGAGAGCTGGTCGTTCACCCGCCATTACGCATAACGCATGGTAGGCTTTGGAGCCAGCTAAAAATATTTACATGACACACGGGCGGCCAAGATAAGAAAAGTGGTGATAGAAAGTTTCTGGTGCTCCAGCCAGCCAGTGTGACAGGGGCCTCTCTGTCGTTGGTTGGCTTTCGTGCCAGTGAAATGAAATCTGGAAATGCGAGTGTTTTACGAGCAAAAGCAGTTAAAGAAGAGGATCTGGTTTTCATTATGCCTGTCTACTAGTGTTGCCAATAGCGAAAGGCACATATATACCAGATAATGCTAAGTATATGGGGCCAAGAGAGTATAAGTGGAGAGCAAAATGTCTGATTCTTGGGTCTAGAACTTTTAAAGTGCGCTCTTTGTCAACAATAAGAAAGATATATTTTTATTTTGCGGCTTACCTACTGATAGTGTTTGGAAACTGCTGAGTATAGTAACTAGTGCTCAGACTTAATGAAAAAGCTTCAATTAGGGCCCGCTGGCAACCGACATCTAGGAAGACACATAAAGGTTCATTTAAAGCCGGCATTTAGACGATTCTGGACAATTCTAATGCTACGCATAGGTGCATCCGCAGCAGAAAACGTTTTCAACATTCTATGCAAGGTTTAGGTCTGGTAGCGTGCCTTTACTAGGAGTACCTTAGAGGTCATTAGCCTAATATTTTTCCACGGATCCAGTGGTCAAGAAGTTGAAAAGTGATAAATGTAAGTCTGAAGAGAAGGGATGAAGATGTAGATAAGAAATAAGGATTGAAGGAAGAGGTCGTTGAAGAATAAGATCATCTTTTATTCAGTTTGCTATTCTTAAACCCTGGCAATGCACGACCATGTTCCCGGACACCTTCACAGATACATCTGTTAGCACTCTGGGTTTGGCATCGATGATGACCACGTTATCCGGCTTCACTATGGAAAACAATGTGCCTTGCAAACGAAACGCCTTGTGACCCTTATATGTGCACATCTCTACATTCCCACCAGTGCTTGCGTTGCTGAAATTAGGCGAAAGCTGTTCCTCTGCTGACGTACGCCGCATGATTTGAGCAACCGGACGCGGGGAATTGTGGATCATGCGCTTGATGGAAAACCAGTGAGACTCAAAGGGAAATGCTGAGGAGCTGTCTAACGTCCCCATCTTCTGTACGTCAGCGGGCAGAGGAACAAGTGAGTGCACGTTCCACGTCCTCTCACTGGGACCATGGAGATCAAATTAATCATGTAAAAATACATGAATTAAAGGAATAAGGAAGTCCATTAAGGCAGTGTGAAGGTGAGGGTGGTACATAATATAAGTAGCTAACGAGAGATCGAGAAGATTATGATAGAAAGCCTTAGGCAATATCCCAATTAAACACGCTGGTACGACGTAGAGCAAAAATTGACGCAACTCAGTTGCCTTCCAAGCTCGGTATTCAGCCAGTGATCGAAGCTTACGTGGAAAGTCCGATGTCCAAGACGGTCCGAAGTCATGCAGCCGTTCGTTTGCTACAACCAATCGCTCCCTGCGCAGTCGAAATCCACTGTCCACGGGCGAAGTGAGCCAGTCTTTATCAATCTGCGCGTTACACCCAAACATACTGAATGCATATAGTCAATTGGACAGTCGTCAACCAAATCTACATTCAAGGCAGCAACAGGCGACGGTTGGCTGACATTCCTTCGAACGGATGCGTTACTCCGCAGTATGCTATCCGTAAAGGGGTAAGTCACCTTCCAGCTCATATACTCACCACGTTGGGTGCACTTGTCACAGCTGTAATAACCGGAGTGTTCTTTCCTTCGTTTCACATAAGCGCGTACTGGAATGTCACAGATAGCGACTTTAAGGTGGAATAATCCTTCGCTTTGGAAAGAACGGATCTCATTAATTGTGTCGTACAAATAATCGTCCACGTCATTCGGTTTTGAGGTCCCACCATAAACTCCAACAATGAATGGCTTTGTGACCACTGGCTTTATAACAAGACACAAGATACGCCATATATGCATCTTGGATGCCAGCTGGGTGGTTCAGGTTTAACCAGTTCCAGCAAATAGTTCGGCGGCAGTGTTCCAGGAAGTGGTGGGTTTTCGCCTGGCAAGCGTTCTCCCTATAAAAAGCCACAAATGTCTGCTTAACAACACTGCGACGTGGCGGATGTGACTCACCATAAACTAAAGTCACTGGCCCGTGGATATTCGGAAAATGCTATCCAACCCACGAAAAGCAATCGCTTATTCTCACATTCCTGCCGATAACAAACAGTCAAAAATTCTGCGGCGCATTCAAAAACACAAGCTACATTCCTACACAATTACCTACGTATATACACCCATATACTTACATACACTGTCATGCCAAACATGTCCTTTTGTACAATTTGATCACACTATGTTAGCTAAATATGATCATGCCTGTAAAGGTGTGCCTCGCATTGTCGAGGATAAAAATTAATTTATTTATTTAAATGCAACTGATAGTCAAGTGCCGTCAACAGCGAGCGAAAGAGCAGAGCATGCAAGCTGTAAACCTCTCAGCAGATCTACATAACCGTAAGTGCCCGGGGCAACAACGCGTATGCGGGAGTTCCGTGGGGTTCGCATCAGCGTCCTGTAATCCTTCGGCAAATAATGGCACCCACGGTAGCACAAGCCCCAACAGAGGACGAACAAATGACGCTGGTACCTGAGGTTTTGCTATCAATTTTCTTACGTTATTGACCAATTCATCCGGGTCCCTGTCATTTTCACAGCAGTTGGTAACGTTAGTAGATGGCTGAACTGTGTAAGCAATCATATTTAATATATGTTAACTATCCTCTTACCCTTCTGTCGTTTAGCTGCTGACAACAGAAGCACTTCTTCGTAGCTGAATCCTGATATCATTCTTTTTGCTGCACGGTAAATGTTGCTACGAGACGGAAACTGTGCATTTAATTGATAACTTTGTCGACGTGATATGCTGAATATGAACACATATGTATTAAAAAAGCTATAACCGGAAAACCTGATAGGTGCGCCTGCGGAAACGCAGTTTCAAGGGAGCTACACAATGGCGCAAAACCAAGCGATATCAGCGACCAAGGTTACAAAACCGAAACTATGCAAATAAAATGACTTGCCGATGCATTTAAACCACAGGGGTTATGGTCAAATAATATCAATTATAATGCATACCAACCGTTTGTTTAGTAACAGATGTCAAACTAAATGCATTTAGCTGCAAGTAATGCATTAATACGTGAACTGGACATTGTCCAGTTTATGTCCAGTTTGCTACGTTTACTGGTACGATTGTGCTACCAGGGGTATGCCAAGTAAAAATGGAGATGTAACAGAGAAAAACTAGTAGCTCATATTATGTTCTCAAATTACAGCACAATAAACGAACACAAAAATTTTGGGTTTCCTTTGTCAACTGTACTCCTGTGGATATTTCGCGCACCATTATGATTTTGGTAAACAGCCAATAAAGAAATTTTCCATTCATATGAATTTTCTATTTTCGTCATGCTAAACTTATGGGATACTTTTCTTATCCTCGGTATTTAAGCTATAAAGCGTTTATGAAAGCTTTAATACAAACTAATAAACACTTCAACATCTTTCGAACAAGAATTGGTTTAAAAAGGTTGATTTGCTCCAAAGGAGGTAGCGTTTTACTTACTTCATTAATTAGGCATAGTTGTTTACGATTATGGTCTAAGGCTTAGATGTTTACCCCGTTTAAAATCTATGTATGAAAAAAGACGCCTCCTTTGTTGGGTTCCTATGATAATGTCAGTATTGGATCATTGGATGATATAGAGCAGAAGGAAGTTCCTGTGTCAGTTCCGTCACTTCCCAGTCGTTTCGGAGATAGCCTGGGTCATTGCGGAACAAGGTCCCAAAGAGAACCACTGAAGCTGCATTGGAAACAGCTGGATCCCAGTAAAAAAATGAGGATCCAGTAAATGCTTGAAACGTTCCTCGGTCTCGGCAACAACGATGGATTCCGGAAGGCGGTTCCAGTCATTCACAACGCGAGTGGATAAAGCCAGGCTGGATCGCACTGTGATCTGTTGTTGAACTCTGTGTTGAGATAAAAGAATGCCCGTAATTGCCTCCCCAACTCTCTTCTAAGAATACGTCAGGTGAAGATCAAGTCTCCGCGATGACGACGGTAATCCAGGGAAATGAGGTTTAGTTGTTTGAGTCGCAGGGAATAGGACAGCTCCCGCAGCTCAGGAACAGATTTGGATCCACGCCGTCGAACCTTTTCAATCATATCACATTCAAATTTCGTAAGAGCGTAGGCCGCAGGTATCCCGTATTCGAGAAGCGGGCGTACATGTGAAGTAAACAGGAGTCGGAAAAGTCCCGGTGTCAAGCGAGAGCAGGCTTTACGTATAGAGTGAAACGTCCTGTAGGCCGCAGCGACCTTTTTCTTGGTACCTTCATTAGATTGGAGGTCAGACGAACGTATCACTCCCAAATCCATCTCCTGAATAGCGTTTCTGAGCAAGGAACCACCAATACGTTAGATTCCAAATGGGGCAGACGCGCCAACTAGAAGAACTGAACACTTCGCATTATTCACTGGCAACTACCATTTAACTGACCAATCATGTAGCAGGTCGTGTCGATTGTAACCTGTCAGCATATTCTATACTGGATACATCCATCCACAGCTTCAGGTCGTCGGCGTAGATTAGGCAATCCTCCTGAAGTGTGGACTTTAAGTCATTGATGAAGACGTCTAAAAGCACGGGGCCGAGGACAGAACCTTGTGGGACCCCACTAGTCATGAGAACAGGGGCAGAAAATGTTTCGTTTACTTGCATCTGCATCGTGCGGTCGCGAAGGAAATCAGAGATCCAGGAGAGAAGGTTCCCGGCAATACCGATTCCTCGGAGTTTAAGCAAAAGTCGTTCGTGCGGGACCCTGTCGAAAGTTTTGCTGAAATCCACAAATACAACGTCCAAGCGTTTGCCGGAATCTAGCGAGTTCGCTCATTTCTCCTTAGCAACTAGTAAGTTCGAATTAAATGTGCGTGCCCTTAGAAAACCATGCTGTGCACAAGAGGATTCAGTTCCTCGAGGTAGAGATGAAGCACCTGCTTTAAGATCCGCCCCATAACTTTACACAATATCGACGTTAAGCAGATAATACGATAGTTGGCTGGATCTTGCCTGTTCCATCCTTTGTATATGGGTTTTACATTGCCCACTTGCTAAGCAGACGGGAGACGCCCAGCTTCAAAGGAAAGACGGAAAAGCTGACAGATAGGAGGGGCGATGTTCCGCGTCACAGTCCTAAGGAACAGGGGTGCAAGCCATCCGGGCCGGGTGAATTATGCGGATCTAAATCAAGGAGACGTTTAACCACAGAATTGATGCTAATGTCTACTTGATCCAATGGATAAGGAAAACTGGACACAGTGTTGTCGCAGGCGGGAGTTTCTTTTGCGAAGACAGAGGCATACTGCTGGGCCAAAAGACTGGCTTTATCAGCACCTTCGTAAAGTAAATTTGGATGTTCAAAGTAACACAAGGTGGGAATGCCACTGTCAGCCATGGTGCTTCTTTCTAGATAAGAGAAAAGCATTTTGGGTGTCGTTCTGGAATGTGCTGCTAATGATAGCTCATATTGCTGACTTTGCTCCCGCTTCAACCTGACACAAGAATTTCTGGTAGTCCTGTGGGAAGAGTAATGGAACTCTATTTGAAATTGCCTGAACCGATCCCACAATTTGCGTCTTCTGTTCATCAGAGATCTCAATTCACTGTCAATCCAAGGTGGACCCCTCTTGAAGGACTTTCTACGGGAGAAAGGAACGGCATGCTCAATAGGAGAAGTCATTTTGGAGAGCACAAGGTTCCACTCATCATCAAGAGGAGTCGGATTAGGAATACTCCAGTCCATAGGGCTTGCGGCTGTTCTCAGACGGAAGGAATCTGCATGCCAAAAGTTCCGACGACAACCAACTTGGCTATGGATCGTGAGGTGACGTGTCCATTGGAATGAAACGACACAGCGATCGCTTTTGCCGATGGGTTGAAGAACTGTTAGATTCGTGACATCTGACTGAGCTAGGATGAGCACAAGGTCCAGAATGTTTGGCGTTTGGTCGGCAAAAATGCGGGTTGGCATGGTTACATGTTGAAACAAAATACAATCGATAACAGTCTCAAGTAAGGTGGTATCAAAAGAATCAGTTGGACGACCACAAAGAAGTAAGTCCCAATCGATATTAGGGGCATTAAAATCCCTGACGATAACATTGTCCTTTCCCGCGCCGTGTTACCTGATCGAATCTAGCAAATGAACTCCGGATCCCGATAGCGCTCTGTAGACAACACCAATAGTGTAGGATCGGCATCCATCATGAATACGGCACCAAAGGACATCAAAATCACCATCATCGCCACTAGTAGCTGCGACCAAATGAGCCTTGAGTTCGACCTTCCAGTAAAGCAGAACGCCGCCACCGGGCCTACCTCCAAGGCAGTCGGCTCGACACAGACTGTATCCTGGGATAAAAACCTTTGAATCTATGATGTCCGCAAAATGCCAAGTTTCGGTAAATGCCACCAATTCGTAGCGAGTATCTGACGCAAGCGTCTCTACCTCATCAAGTTTATTTCTCAGAATGCGTACATTGGCAAAAATTACGCGCAGTCCGTTCTCGTGCTCTACTATCCTGGGTTGAGGAGAATTGGCCTCCAAGGAGTTTTCGTGGTTCTCCGGATTACGCGAAAGTCCACGAAGTTGAGGTCTGTCTCACCATTCGCTCGACGGGACCGGAGCTCATTAACGGCTGTTTTCATTTTAATACGATCTTCCGGAGAAAGATCTCTCGGTACGTAAAAGGCTCACCTTTTAAGCGTGGGGTCCGCCGGTGGACGCGTCGGCATTCCTCTTCGCTTTGGCATACGTTCTTGAGAGGGCGTACCTTGGAAGGATCCTCTTGCTTCCTGCCCAGTCGGAAGGCAGATATAATGTTTATACCCAATTTAGCTTCATCGAATAAAACGGAAATCATTCGCTCAAGGAACCCTTGCTCATCCAGCATCCTTTCTGCAGAGGTGTGCTTGGTGGATTCTGGGGCGTTCACAATGATAAGACATCTTTCACGAGAGGGTGGTAGAGCGCGGCCAGAGATCTGAGGCTATGGTGAAGCACTGTCCTTGATCAACTTTTCCAGCTTGTTGAATTTGTCGAGAACAGATTTCGTTTGGGTCTGGGAAGCAGTTTTCTTGGGTTTGGACATAGACATCGCCTGACCCATTTGGACAGTGGGAGTTTTACTCACCACGGCAGAGTATGTCTCAGGCGTGGGCTCACTGGGCAAGGCGTGTGTCAAAGATTCTGAATGGGAAGCAGATGGGACACGGCTTCGTTTACCCGCGGGGGTAGTTGAGCCGCAACTAGGTGTGGATGAAAAAAGTAATGAGGCAAGAGAGTCTAATGCAGTGGAAGCTTCAAACATCGTAGGAGTAGAATGGGGGCTCAGGACTGTCAGTCCGGCTGAAGGCGTCGACTGTTTAATGAAGTAGGCAGCGGCGACAGGAAACAGTGATAGTCGATGTAGTATATCGTTGTAGAGACTGATAGAGTTCAGGACAATTGTCGCAGCAGGCAATATGCAACCATCCGTCACACTCAGAGCACTGTACGGCCTTAGAACGCAAGGTCCCACCTTTACTGCAACTCAGGCATTTTGTCAACATAGCCAACTTCCCGGATAGCCCTTCCCACTTGATAAATTGAAAGCAAATCCTTCACAAAATCCGAGAACTTGGAAAGGGCGTCTCTATTCGCGCAGCAAACAGTTTTCTTAGACCGGTCGATACAAGATATCTTGGAACAGAGAAAATTTGACAATAGTCAAATTTTTTTACAAGTGTTTATTCAAACAACGTTTTCCACGATATTTCAGTAAATGCCATAGAATGCCTGGCGTCAAGTGGGTCAGTTCAGTTTGGCTAACCTGGGGATCAAACTTGAGTTAGATGCCGTTGATTCCTGCTTCAAACAACTTCTCCTCGGTGTTACAGTGGGAAAGCACGCGTTGCATCTTTTCAATGATAAAAAGGTTTCGCACGTCCCACTTAAAGCGTATCAGGTGTGTACACCCTCTAAGCCTCGTAGGTAATTTCTTGCAAATATTAACACAAAATACCAGGAAAAACTTGTGCGCAAGTTTTCTTGGCGTTCAAGCATATAATGGTGTTATTCTTGGTAGGTAGGCTGAACTTTGAACCAGTGCATTGCTGCAAGCTTGAGTATGCACCATACGCCCTTTTGTAAACCAATTTATGTAAACAGCAAGCGTTAAGGTCCACGCGATGAAACTAAAGGAATTGGAAGTTGAGGTAGGTGAATCGCTCTAAATATAAATCCGAATGATTTCCAATAAAGCGCCTCTTGTTAACGTGCCGCTGGGATATTTTAGTAGGATCCGGGCAACTATGCTTAAGCTGCAACATATGAATATGCAACATTCCATTTGCGGACAAATGCACATTCTGTAACGTTCTAAGCTTACTTTAGCAGTGTAAACGTGCCGGCCTACGTGACAGCCTTACTGTCATGCTTCAGCTGCAATAAAACGTATTTGTTCAGTAAAGAATAAGCTGCTAGGATAATGCAACCCAAAGTTCCACACTAAGATGCTTGGTTTATTAAGGGCCTTATGAATTGTTAAGGCCCGGGAGGTATGGTGCACTTATAAACAATGACGCAAAACGTTACGGCTGAGAGCAGCATTCGTCACTTATGAAACCAAGCCTCCTAAGCTACTATGTTCGCGCGCATGTTGTCTATTTCAGGTGATGGGTTGTTTGGTTGAGATATAGCTGATTTTACATCATCTGAAAGAAAAATTATGTGACTGTGTAGTAACATATCACGTAGCTCGTTTACGTACACTAGGAAAGACAGCGGACTTAGTAGGCTGCCTTGAACCACACCACTTGCAACGTCCATATTAGTTGATTCAACCCCATCTATTTTAGCAATTAGGTACGTTGCTTAAGATGGGAACGAAGCCAAATTAGTAAGGCCTGTCGTAAGCCATAAGCATCAACCTTCTTCAATAGATGCCGATGAGGAACTCGATGGAAGGCCTTTTGCAAATCAAGTCACAATGTTATTACCGCCTTGTCAGAACCCGTGGTTTCGGTGGTCAGGTCAAAAAATCTAATTGACAAGTCGCCAGGATCCTGCTGTGAGGAACACATGCTGAGACTTATGGATGACCCCCACCCTCTTCAGATAACCCAAAATTTTCTTTACCACTAATTTCTCCATTAAAGGGGATATAATGAAGGTGCGGTTTATCTAGCGGAAACTGCATAACTCTTGCATGGACATACCTTTGTGACGTGGCGTACTAATGGTGTGTCACCTAGCCTTAGGGTACTCAGCACGTGCCCTTTATAAGGTCAAAGTTGTCAGGACAAGGAGAGGAATAACTTCACCAGCATTTTTGTAAGGGTGGTACCCTTTTAGGACCCGCATTTTTAGACGGCCAGATTGCTGTTTTTGTTGACTGGATACTTTTAAGGTCAAAATGGGCAATGTATAGTGTTTCGTTAGTCTTAGTCTTGGTCATAGGCTCCCTCTTTATATAAAGTGACTCTTCGAAATAAGAGTTAATCAGCGCACACATTTTTCGCTGGTTAATGATAATGCATTCGCCTCCATTTCTTATACTATATTACTTAGGATCGTTCATTGATGTTCACTGACGTAGCGGACCAATGAGCACGCGACATTTGTTCCCACACTTTAGTGCACTGTGTTTTTGACGGAGCTAATGTAGCTGAATTTGCTTTGAAAGCCTAAGGGCTGATCATTTGCTCTCAGCACATAGGTGAAATTTAGAGTACCAAAGTATTTCCTCCGTAGCCTTCATATTTTCTTGAGTTGTTGACTGTGAATTCTGCACGCTGGTGGTTATTCATTTTAGTAATGTAAAATTGCTGTTAAAGCCTAGACGGACAACAACTCAGTACAACACAGTTGGGTCGATCCATTTACGGCGTCAGTAAGAAGGAAATCATTCCAGTTTCTCGCTGTTGTTAGCGTTGAAAATGTAGCCTAATTTTTGAGTGATGCGGACGACAAAGAACTATTCAATTGCGGTTACTTGTCCCTGTAGGTCGGCACGCCAACGGTATTGAGCGATGAACTACCCTGTGATCACTTCCAGTGAACTCGTCGGCCTCCATTGCATTTACTTCTGGGATATTCAAAATGAAATCCACCTTCTGCATATTTTCCTATCCAGGCGGTGAAGTGACATGTTGAATTCCTCCAAGTAAGTTTATAAGGGCAAAATCTTGCATACCTTGCTGTTGCAGTTGGTCTAAGCCAATTGACTTCTGGCATGCTAAACTCCTCGGTGATCAGTCTACAATCACACGGTAGGTCGGGGCTAGTTCTATTGACTCCAAACACGTGTTATCCCTAGCGGTTTAACTACCGGGTGCCCTACAGATACAGCCAAGAAAAAATGCTAGCCCATGAACTTCGGCAGAAAGCCAAGCTGATTCTTCAACTGCAGTAAACTTTTGAACCTGAGTGCCAACGGCTGAAAAAGCCCCCAATTTATTTATGGCGCACCCACACCTCACTTGTGTGTGTAACGTTAAGAAAAGTGACGGTGGCCACAGAGAAAGAACTCGTCACAATTATATGGTGTGAACCAGGTTTTGGTGAAGAAAGTCATATTTAGTTTGGACATGCATACCGGAAAGCAAAGAATATGCACCCGGTTGTTTAGCTACTTAGCATTATTAATCAAGAGTAAAATTATGCAGCTATGGTCACTGAGCTTCAATGCGGAAGCGCAGAATGCGCTGTAAGAGGTTGCACATTCAAATGTCAGGGAGCGGTGAGCAGGTGTAGCCACCGAAAACTGAGTAAGGGTCACCACATTTACAAACTGGTGGAGTAGTCTGGATGCACTCCGCAAGAGGAGGAAAATTTACCGCAGAATATCGGTGATGGAGGATAGAATGAAGTGAAGAAACGCCATATGCAGAAGCGTCAGGAGAGAAGTGGTGCAGCACAGATAAAAAATCCTCCAGGTTAAGTAAAGGAGAAGAAAGAGCGCAAAGATCCGAGTCAGGTGAAACCCCAAGACCTGGTAGAGCAAACTAGATCTGTTTGCAAGTGGTGACTAAGCATATTTGCTCACATCTGTTCACCGCAACGCGTAATGTGAGGTGCTAACCTGAGCTAAGCCGAATAGGGTCTAGTAAGTACTGATGCACTTTGGCAGCCGGTTAGCTTCCAGTGCATATGGGTCGATACCGCAGAATCCGGCTACCATCTATTTGAACACACCAATGGAGAATACGCAAAGGATGCTGAATAGAGAGGTGCTGTGTTTTTCGTCGTGAACCACAGTTGCGAATGCCAGCTATGGCTCTGGACACCTCATCTGAGAAATTGGAGTACACAGCAATGTAGTTTCAGGCGAGCTTTGTGTGGTGAATTTTAAACGTATTAGTTTAGCATTCGGCACCAGATTGACACCAGACTGTGTTACCGTAGAGCATACCTGAGCCCGGCTGAGCTTGCATGCATGATGTTAGGCATATCGAGCTATATGGTTAGGGTCGCAGCACTAAAGATATCGTGTTTGCGGCTAGTGAGTCGCAAGAGAAGTGTAGAGAACGACACCAGCCATTGTACTCGCTTTTGTTGATTTCACCAACGCATTTTATACGGTGAAACGCAAGGCGTTGAGGCTCAGGTTGTGTAAATAAGTAAATAATTAAATAAACTTTTATTCTCGACAAGGCGAGGCACACCTTTACAGGCATGATCATGCTTAGGTAACATAGTGCGATAAAAAATGTACAAAAAGTACATATTTGGCATAACAGTGTACGTAAGTGTATGACTGTACATACGTATGAAAGTTTGTATGAATGTAGCTTGTGTCTTTGAATATGCCGAAGCAGTTTTGACTGTTTGTTATCCTCAGAAATGTGAACATAGGCGATTGATGTCTGTGGGTTAGATAACACTTTCCGGATATCCACGGGCCAGTGACTTTATTTTGCGGCGAGTCACATCCGCCCCGTCGCAGTGTCGTTAAACAGACATTTGTGGCTTTTATAGAGAGAACGCATGCCAGGCGAAAACCCACAACGTCCTGAAACACGGCCGCGTAAGTTTGTAAGTTTAATTGAAGGTCTGCGCAGTGGTATGCCAGCGCGGGTGTAGCCGATTGGAGAGACCTCGGATGACTTTGCCGTTGTCTCTGATGTGAAGCAAGGCTGTGTCTTAGCTCCTGCCCTGTTTATTATATATCTTCATGCAATGACGACTTGTGCTTTTGATGCGGCTTGTGTTTACGGTGTCCGTGTGGAGCACCGTGTTGATGGTGGGTTGCTGAACATCCGTCGTTTCGGTGCGAGAACTATAGTCTGTGAGACACCTATCCGGATATTGCTGTTTGCTGACGACTGTGCGTTGTTTGCACACATCGCGGATGAGTCGCAGCATATGACTAGTGCACTGGCTTCGACAGCGGCAAAATTCGGGCTCACCATCAACACAAGCAAAACTGTCTGTCTCTTTCAGCCTTCATCGGAGGTGCAATCTTCAATATTGCCGCGAATCAGCATTGGTGCTGAAGTGTTGGAAACCACCTCCCGCTTTTGCTACCTTAGAAGTGTGATGTCCACTGATCAAAAGCTGCACAGTGAGCTGCGAATCCATGTGTCGAAGGCAGCGGCGGCATTGGGAAGCTTGAGTGCCGAGTGTGGAACAACCATCGGCTTACCACTGGCACGAAACTTTTGATGTACAAATCCATGGTGCTGTCCGTTCTTCTATACGGCAGTGAAACGTGGACGATGTACCGGCGGGATGTGCGATATCTCGAGCGGTTCCATCAGCAGTGTTTGCGACGGATTTCGCGCATCGGTTGGGGCGACAGAGTTGCAGACACGGAAGCGTAACGTCGGAGTGGGACGTATGTAGTGGACTGCATACTTTTACTAAGACACCTGAGGTGGCTCGTTTATGTGAGCCGTATGGATTCGACGCGGATACAGAGGCAGCTAGCATATGGTCATTTGAGTATTGTGAAGCAGCATGCCGGGAAAGCTAATTTATGTTACCAGGACATGATCAAAGTGAGCCTCTCACGTTCTAATCTTAATTGCAGGTCATGGGAATCGAAGGCGGTTGATCGGCGTGCATAGCGCGACATGGTCACGAAGGCAGTTGTCGAAGTGCGGGAGAAAGCGCTCATACATGCAGAGAAGAAGCGGCAAGTGCGGAAGCGGCAAGCATCAATGAGTTGTACTACATCGACATCGAGCGCATGGTGCTGTAGCACATGCGGTCGCGAGTGCTCGAGTCATGCAGGCCTAGTGAGCCATGAGCGACGTCACTCGGGACCACCACCGAAGCGACAATGGGTCCTGCAGAGCACGTAGGCAGAACCAGCGCAGCGTTTGTAGGTGCGCGGCATTCGCTTTACTAACCGCGTGCTTGCACGCTAACCTCTCTATTTCAGGTAGTGGGTTTTTAATTTTGTCCTAATGCTTCCCTTTCCAAATAAATTTCCACCCGTACGCCCATCTATAAACCTGCACAACTCGCTTAAGTCAATTGTAGTTAATTTCGATAAAATTTTCGTGTTTGTGTCATTTCCGTAAAATAATCTTTCTGCCCTCTTTAACTTATCTCGGATCCTTTATTAACAACTAATCTCATGCTCCTTAATTTAAGATTTTTGTCACGTTCCTTATCCAGTATTCGATTTATTTTCCTTGCTGTTTTCTTGCAAGTGATTGGATGTTGTTTAGTATCCCCGGTGCGGCTGCGCTTGATGTGCATGTTGACAAGGTGCTTACCTATCTATTACCCCCTACCACGTCCATCTGGCTTCGGGAGACAGTTGGTCGTTGCTGGAGGGGACGGGGTGCACGGATCTTGTGGCCGTGTTAGGATCAAATTGGTTCCATGCACTCAGTGTGCAGCGGACTAAGGCCCAGCCACTGCCTTGTGTGCGCTTGATTCCCAACTACAGCGTGCTTGTATTTGCCTGTGAAGGAGTGTGGGTCGGCTCCGTTGATGAAACGTGGCTCCCATCCACATGCCTCCCGGTCTAATTACTTTGGTTTTACATTGGATATGGGGTGTGTGGTTGGAGCAGTGGGTGGTGCAGCGCAAGCCATCCATGGTCCCTCTGTAGGCGCAGGCGACATGTGGATGGCCACAGTGACGCGCAAATCCGAAACCGGATGCCGCCAAACATCTATGTGGTTGGTGGTGTTCCCGGTGGCGTCGCTCATGGCTCACTAGGCCTGCATGACTCGAGCACTCGCAACCGCATGTGCTACAGCACCATGCGCTCGATGTCGATGTAGTACAACTCATTGATGCTTGCCGCTTCCGCACTTGCCGCTTCTTCTCTGCATGTATGAGCGCTTTCTCCCGCACTTCGACAACTGCCTTCGTGACCATGTCGCGCTATGCACGCCGATCAACCGCCTTCGATTCCCATGACCTGCAATTAAGATTAGAACGTGAGAGGCTCACTTTGATCATGTCCTGGTAACATAAATCAGCTTTCCCGGCATGCTGCTTCACAATACTCAAATGACCATATGCTATCTGCCTCGGTATCCGCGTCGAATCCATACGGCTCACATAAACGAGCCACCTCAGGTGTCTTAGTAAAAGTATGCAGTCCACTACATACGTCCCACTCCGACGCTACGCTTCCGTGTCTGCAACTCTGTCGCCCCAACCGATGCGCAAAATCCGTCGCAAACACTGCTGATGGAACCGCTCGAGATATCGCACATCCCGCCGGTACATCGTCCACGTTTCACTGCCGTATAGAAGAACGGACAGCACCATGGATTTGTACATCAAAAGTTTCGTGCCAGTGGTAAGCCGATGGTTGTTCCACACTCGGTACTCAAGCTTCCCAATGCTGCCGCTGCCTTCGACACATGGATTCGCAGCTCACTGTGCAGCTTTTGATCAGTGGACATCACACTTCCAAGGTAGCAAAAGCGGGAGGTGGTTTCCAACACTTCAGCACCAATGCTGATTCGCGGCAATATTGAAGATTGCACCTCCGGTGAAGGCTGAAAGAGACAGACAGTTTTGCTTGTGTTGATGGTGAGCCCGAATTTTGCCGCTGTCGAAGCCAGTGCACTAGTCATATGCTGCGACTCATCCGCGATGTGTGCAAACAACGCACAGTCGTCAGCAAACAGCAATATCCGGATAGGTGTCTCACAGACTAGAGTTCTCGCACCGAAACGACGGATGTTCAGCAACCCACCATCAACACGGTGCTCCACACGGACACCGTAAACACAAGCCGCATCAAAAGCACAAGTCGTCATTGCATGAAGATATATAATAAACAGGGCAGGAGCTAAGACACAGCCTTGCTTCACATCAGAGACAACGGCAAAGTCATCCGAGGTCTCTCCAATCGGCTACACCCGCGCTGGCATACCACTGCGCAGACATTCAACTAAAATTACAAACTAACGTGGACAACGAAACTTACACAACATCGGCAACAGTGCCTCACGGTTCATGGTATACAAATGTGTTGGTGAAATCAACAAAAAGCGAGTACAATGGCTGGTGTCGTTCTCTGCACCTCTTCTGCAACTCACGAGCCAAAATCACCATATCTATAGTGCTGCGAACCGAACGGAAACTTCACCGCTCTTCCTCCAAGTTAGGTTCTAAAAGTCGGCTAACGGTTCGGTTAAGTAGGATTCGGACAACCACCTTGCCCACACAACTCAGCAAGTTGATGCCACGATAATTCGTGCAACATTGCTTGCTCCATTTGCCTTTTTACAGTGGTAACCCAAAGGTGTCCTTCAGATCAGAAGGCTTTTCCTCCTCAATCCATACGCGTTGCACCAAGTGGTGCAGCGCAGTCATCAATGCGGTTCTGCGGTGTTTCAATACTCCCGGCGAGTTCCCATCGAACCCGGCACACTTGCCGTTACGCAGCTGAGCAAGTGCTCTCTGCGTCTCATCCAGTCTCAGCGTGTCCTCCAAACTCGCCTTTACATTATGCTGCTTGAGGCCGTTCAATATAGGCCAGTCGATCTCTGTACGTTTGTTTAAGCGATAGTCAAAGTGTTTTCGCCAGATCTGCCTTATATCTGCAGTGTGTGCAGGTAGCGCCTGAACTACCATCGATCAGTGTCCTCAGCGGCTCCAATCTAGGTCCACACGCCGCCTACAACTGGTCAAATAATCCTCGTGTTGGTGGCCTTCGTAGAGGTATTCCACGTGATATGCCTTTTTGTCAAACATGCCCATTTTGATGCAACGGAACTCTCGGGTCAGTCATCGTCGTATTTTGCGTAGCCGACTAAACTTCCACAAGCCCCTGGGGTCTGCGGTATGTGCAGCAAATGCTGCGTTCTTCTTCGATAGCAATGCGCAAGCCGCCGCAATTTGCTCAGCAAACCAAGCAGGCCGCTTACAGATTGCACGCCTGATGGACTCCTCGGCAGCAACTGTCACCTGGTCGCGAATGTTTTGCCACTGGTCCCCCACCGTGGCCGTGCAGTACACATCACGCAGTCGCGCAGCAAGCGCATTCTCCAGCTCAATACGTTTCTCCACAGTACCGAGGAAGAGAATATTAAATTCACTCCGATTCACTGCTGGAGTGCAATACATAGATTTATGAAATTATATGTACAGTTTGGTCCGCACCAACTTGTGATCACTGCCACACTCAGCTCCACGCGGTACACGTGTCATGCGCACTCACACCATTCACGCTGAGGTACAATGACATAGTCGAGCAGGTGAGCGTGACTACTCCGTAGGTGCGTTCAAGTTGCTATATCACTCAAACTCAGTGCAAGCCCAGTGTTTGGGTTCGTCAGGTCGTGAGTGGCACACAGTGAGAGTAGTCTGTCACGGATAAGCTTGGCTGAACCAATGCCATGCGGACCGCTAACGTATGTCCACACCGATGCATCACGCTCAAAGCGCGCGTTAAAATCAGTCAGCAGAAATAGTCGGTCGCTCCTCGGCACAGACCGTATCACGTAGGATAGTTGAGTGTAGAATTGATCATGCGTGTCATCAGGATAGCACATGGTCGCACAGCAAGTGCTTATGAAGGTGGCAAACTTACCACTTCCGAGTCATAGGCGAACAGTTATCAGTCGCGCGCCGATGCCTGTTGGTTCACCCACGAGCTAGCCATGGAGGCGATCGGATATTGCAAATCGGAATCCATGTTCACGTGGTGCTGAGGCGGCGTCGTCCACCCAGTAAAATGTGTAGCTAACATCGGCTGCATACAACTTCCCTTGCCCAGCGAGCCGTGTTTCACTGAGCACCGCAATATCGATGAGGCAGCACGCCAGTGCAACCGCGACCTTGCAGTGTGTCGCTCCGGGGGCTCGCTCGAGTTCCGGTCCAGGAGTGTGCGCACCTTTCAGCACCATTTGCTGAGTGCTTTGCGTGCAGTCATATGATTGCATTGGTGGGCAATCGCACGCGAGGTGGTCGTTGTGCTTCGGAGGTTTGCTTGAGGGACTCCACCCGGAGCCTTTTGCTCAATAGATAGGTGGCGACATCCGGTTTCGGATTTGCCTATCAATTTGGCCAGCCACAGGACGCCTGCGCCTACAGATGGGCCATGAGTGGTTTATGCTGCAGGACCAACAGCTCCAACCGCACACCCATATCCAGCGTAAACCCGAAGGAATAAGACCGGGATTCAGGTGCAGAGGAGCCAAGTTTGAGTAACGGAGCCGACCCACACTGCTTCACAGCAATACACTTGCAAGCTGTATTTGTGAATCAGTTGCACGCATTGAGGTGGCTGTACCGTAGTCCACTCCACACTGATTGCATGGAACCTCTGTTCTAGCCTACCACGGCCACTAGGACCGTGTACCCCGTCCCATCTAGCGACGGCCAACTCGCTCCTGGTGCCCTATGGACGAGGTATCAGGTATTAGATAGGTAGGCACCTCGTCAACATGCACATCAAGCCCACTCACATCTGGGTTGGTAACCAACAGCCTATACTTTTAAACGACAAGCCAAAATAAAATCAGTAGGTTAATGCAAACGACTATGCTAACTTATCTCTTCAATAAATGAGTATACGAAAAAACAGGTCGCCACAGAATACGCTTTAGGTTCAAGACGTCAAAAAATATATTTTAAGAAACTGTCACACACGCTAAAATGTTAGCATAGTTAAACAGAATTAACGAGCAACGTGTGCTAGTTAATAGAAGATAGTTCACTCAGATATTAATGAGACAAAATAGCAAAACCCACCTCCTGATATAACGAGAAGTAGCATGCGAGCAAGCGGTTAGTAAACCGAATGCTGTGTAACTACAAACGCTACGCCGCTTCCGTTTACGTCCACAAACGGAACCGTCGTCGTTTCGATGGTGGTCCCGCGTGGTCCCGCTCCTGGCTCACTAGGCCCATCTGACTCAAGCACTCGCGACCGCATGTGCTACAGCACCTTGCGCTCGATGTCGATGGAGTACAACCCAACGGCGCCTACCGCTTCCGAAATTGTCAGTTCTTCTCCGCATGTATTAGGTCTTTCTCCCGCACTTCGGCAACTGCCTTCGTGACCACGTCGCGCCATGCACGCCGATCGACCGCCTTCGATCCGCATGACCTGCTAGCAAGATTGGAACGTGAGAGGTTCACTTTGGTCATTTCCTGGTAACTAGCTCCGGTTTCCCCACAGGTCGCTTCCCGACACTCAGCTGGCCATATAATATCTGCTTCTGTATCCGCGTCTAATCTGCACGCCACACATAACTTAGCCAACTCAGATGTCTCAGCAACAGTATGCAGTCCCCTGCATGCATTACACTTCAACGCTACACTTCCGTATCTGCAACTCTAAAGCTCTACCGGATGCGCAGGACCGGTCGCCAACACGGTTAATGGAACCGCTAGAGGTATCGCACATCCTGCCGGTACCTCGTAAACGTTTCACTGCTACATAGAAGAACGGACATCTCCATGATTTTGTACACCATCAGATTTGTGCCAGTGGTAAGCTGACGGTTGTTCCACACTCGGTACTCTGACTTCCCCAATCTTGATCTTTATACATACATAAAGATACGTTTATGTTACGAAATATATATAGCAATTTATGTAAATATTTATCTATAAGGGTTAAATATCTATGTATATCGTTAGATCTGTACAAAAATAAGTATATATATATTTGTGCATTATACATACTTCGGGGGGAAAGAATGTGTTGTATAAGGGGTAAAATATGCGTTCTATCATCATCATCATCATCATTATACATGTCAGCTAGAGATGTTAAAATACCTCCGCTATTGTACCCCAATACATAAAGGAAATACATACATACAATACATAAATGAAAAATAAATACGATAGTTGAATGCCAGCTGAGCTACCAGCAACGGATACGCATCGTTCCAGTAAGCTACTAGCCGGCTACTAGGCAAAAACAAAAATTTAATTACCTTTTACCCTACGAAATAAGATCGTAGATGGAGGGGGAGGCTAAAGGGATGGGGAGGGACAAAGAAACTCACAGCAGGAACGCCACTGAGGTCGGCTCCTTGCCATATCAGCAAGTGTATCTAGCCAAACGTGTTCACCGTCTTTTGGACCCCAACCAGGGAGCCGTGAAGCTCCAACTGAGGCCAGCTCCGAAGTGAGGGCCTTCATTCCTCTGGCGTGCTTTCCAACTACCGGTGTGACTGAAATTCACGTATGAAAATAGGAACTATACCCCTCCCACCTCTAATGTAAATTTAGGGTACTATTTTTTATTTTAAGATGGCACTGGGGTAATTGGTAGTAACCAATGACACGCAAGAGTGGTCTCAAATAAGGGCCAGTATGGAAGTTTGAGGCAGTCAACTTCAGCGTGTATTTTGTAGGCTATAATCTTGGAAACGAATCAACAGGAGCACGGTTCGGCGTAGCACGGGAAACACAAAAGTATTTTGTGAAAAAGGAAGTGCCGTCAGGAAAAGGAACGGACGTTTTGAAGATTAAAACAACAGCAAAATGCTAAGTTGCGAAATACTGTAACGGCGTGCTTTCAGCGGTTTTCAGCAGATATTATTAGATAGAATGTAGCTTGTTTTAAAGTCGTAGACATGTTGGGTCTCTGAGACCAGAGAGCCGGCACAATGGCGAAAAGAATGTAGCAAGGAATGCGAAATTTCACTAGAGCAGTGAATATATAGAAAAATAATTAATAGTTAAAAGATGGACAATACCAGGGGCCGAATTATAAATAAAAAAATAAAAAATATTTTATTCTCGACTATGCGAGACACGCCCATGGAGGCATGATCAGATATGTACAACTGTACAAACATTTTATGGCAACCGTGACAGCCATAGTAGAAAATTGGTGGTATGTTCGTGGTAAAATAAATAAATAGATAGTTTATTCTCAGCTTCATAGAGACGCACCAACTTAAGCATGATCAAGGTTTAAAACTGTTGTGTATCACGACGATACATGGGTTCAATCGTGTGTAGTTGAAACGGTGTCGGGAAGAGTTGATGTGTGAGTCTAGTCAACTTGCCAGTATGTAGTTGTGGGCAGTGACTTTATTCAGTGGCGAGTCACATCCGCCACGTCGCAGTGTTGTTCAACAGACATTTGTGGCTTTTTATCGAGAGAACGCTTGCCAGGCGAAAACCCACCACGTCCTGCTACATTTCCGTAAAGCATTTTGAACATTAATGTTGAACTGGCAAAGCCGCTTGACGACTGGTTTTACCTTCGGTTTTTCGCAGAGTAATGGCTTCCAATTTCCTCTGTTAGTTGGACAGGTAATTTGATCGGGGTCGCCATTATTTTTGAGGTCGGTGGAGGAGAGGGACATCGTGATTATTCATCTTGTTGTACGTCCAGGTGGGCAAAAGTTCAACTTTTTCGCTGTCCAGATTTTTCAGATGTGTAATGTATGCGAGTATGAGGATATGTATAGTTCTCCATACTGGACAAGGGTTATGGTGAATGTAGTTCGGTCCTTTCGGAGTTCTACCATGCTCCAGGTAAGCCCTTGTGGGTTGATACGTCTGTCTTGGGCCAAAACTGTTCCTCAGTCCAGTCCCAGATCTCCAAGATGTCCCGGACCTCAGAGAAAAGGGAAAGTGGGAGAAAACCGAGAGAAGACCGCAAGAACAGGCATGGAGTTGAATATTGTTAGTGTCTTGTGTTATAACATTTGGGCTTGAGACAAAAGCATGTACACTGTGCAACAATAATTATGCTGAAAATGTCTTTTGAGTATCCTATAGAATCATTAGCCGTATAGGTGGATTGCTATCGCCTGTGTAGAGACAAGAGCGTTGTACCAGTAAGTAAAGTACGAAGTATCCGTTTAGTATGAGCCAATATTTGCGTGGGGATAGAGCAAGGAGAGTTAGAATATTGGTAGTGATTGTCAGCTGCATGAAATGTACGTAGTTAGCGTAATCAGAGAGGGAGGGCATACTACGCAAAAATAAGGAGGTTACCGCGAGAGAGACCTAAAGATCAATTGGTGGTAGGGCAGCGGAAAGATTGGACGCAGATATTCTAAAGGCATAAGGGTTACTGAGATACGGAGTGGCTCCTAACAAGCACTGGATCATCACATATGCATGGGGCCAATGGTCACTGGCTACTTCTGAACAGAGATGCTGAATTTACGACGACCGACAGGTGGTGGTGCTAAGAGAGACTCAGTGGCCAGATGTTGCCATTCCAATCAGATGCTTGGTCAATAGTGTATGCCTACAGGGTCGCTGAGTGTCAACAGGCCAGTAAAGGTAAGTGATAGGTCAACAGACTAGCTGAGCTGTAACGCAAACAATCAGAGAGAATAAACATTGCAAGAAGGAAGCGAGCTCTGGATATCCGCAAAGTCAAATGGAAGCTATGGCGACTAGCTGCTGCTAAGCAGAGATAGAAACTTTAGTACAGAATGTATTAGTGGCTGGTGTAGCCATATCATTAAGACGTTTGATCACTACTGGATACCTACAGTTTCGATGAAGAAATCAACATGCAAGCGAAGCTTAGAGCGACAGACGTCAGGGGAAAATAAAGGCTGGAGAGTCAGGGAGTGGCACCATGCAAGCTACATGGAGCCAACAATGACCAACTGCTGTCAAGAGGAGTTGATGCGAGTAGGACGAACGACACATAACGGCGCGCTAGGAGAGAGAAGAGTGACCAGCCATAGAGTTCGGATTAAGCCTTCAGTTAATTAGTATACTGTACTGAAGGGTTAACAAAGGACTATTTGGGACCTGTGAATGTCGACTGGTGAGAAGCTGATGCTGGAGTAATAAAGGTAGCATTGGTATAATAAAAGAGGTATGTGATCACCACAGAGCACGGTATAGTCCCGAAGGGGTAGTAATGTGGACCGCAGAATAATTAGGATATGCAAGGACTGAACTCTGCGCGACAGACGTCAAAGATAACGAAACCCCTATGGAAAGTCGTGAGACAAGATTAAATGAAGAACCAAATTACTAACTTAGGAAACAATAGGCTTTTCATAAATAGAATATATCAAAAGAGGACCAGAAGTAAGAGCCTACTTTTATCTACACAAAGGAGAAGAGCTGGGACCGCTTCATCGTCCGTTGATGTGAAAATGGTTAATAGTCTAGCCATCAAGAAGTGGGTCCGTCGAGCACTCATGGGTGAGATCCCAGTTTAGTCGAGAGAATATAGCGTGTTTATAAAGTTGTGGGCCTGTGGAGTCTCAGACGCCGGTCTGGTTCAAGCGGATTAAGAATGACAAGCAAAATAGTCAGGTGAGTTTAGCAAGGTCTAGGAATTTGCGCTGATGCAAAGCTTACATAGACCACTAAAAAGTTGAGATATTAACCGAAAGAAGGCCCACATACTATTTACAGGAGAGTAGGGTTAAGCATAGGTGCGGATGAGCCATAAGAAGAACAAAGTGGTGGGAAGCTGGTGCTGATGAAATATAGGGGGTGTCGGTCTAATGGCAGTGGGATGTGACCACTACAGAGTAGGCCGTGTTTTATAAAGGAACGTGGGATGGAGCAGGATGGTGAATATAAAAGGCGAAGATCAAAGTAGAATATACAGTATACGAGAGCAAATCAAAGGCGTAGATAGGACATAAGAAACGCAAAGTGGTGAGAAGCTGGCGCTAGTGGAATAATGCGGACATCGGTCTGCTAGACGTGGGATGTGACCACTTCAGAGTATGGTGTAGTCCAGAAGGGAAAGTAGAATAGAACTATATATTAAATAGAATAGGCAAGAACTTACCTGGACCATGGCTTCACTTTCACTCTAACCATCTGCACCCAACCACCGATGTTCACTGAGGGTAGCTGGACACGAATTCTTCGCTCCCCGGCAAATCTACATAAGCAGAGAAGAGCTCACGTGGTCCTGCAAAAGACCAACGCATCATATTCAAAAAGGATGTTTAGTACCCGACCTACCAATGGACAGGACCCATGAACGCAATAGGCAAACAGCTATGGCATCAGCCAGCAGAAAAATGGGACGAAACCTGACTGCGAATAACCAAGCAAACAAACTTTCAACAAGAAACATAGCCAGTTACAATTTGCCATTCAATGGATTGGCGGCAGTGTTCCAGGACGTGGTGGGTTTTCGCCTGGCGAGCGTTCTCCCCATAAAAAGCCACAAATGTCCGTTTAACAACACTGCAACGTGGCTTATGTGACTGGCCACCGAATAAAGTCACAGCCCATGACTTCACACTGGCATGTCAACTAGCGTCACAATTCTAGATAGGATTGTTACACTGGAACTTCTACACCTGCATATACTGTCGTCCTTTTACTTCCTACGATACGTTGACCTTTGCGTTACTTGTGCACGAACTCACTCTATTGGCATACATCTCTTGAGCGTGCTCTTCCATTAACTTTTAATGGATCATTCAGGATTCTCAATCTATTATTAGCTGAGGTCCCGTATCTCATGACAGCCAACTTATTGTCTCGCATTTTCATCATTGAACAGTTCCAATCATGGACATTTGAACACTTTTCTACTGTCACTGTTATAGTTGCCATAAAATGTTTGTACAGTTGTACATATCTGATCATGCCTCCATGGGTGTGCCTCGCATAGTCGAGAATAAAATATTTATTTATTTATTTATTTAACGTGAGACAAAAGCTTAGTGGGGAGGCCGAGAGGCAATACGCAAGGAGAGACCGGAGATATCAAATAGGATAGAGAGGACCAAGCATAAAGCTTATGAATTAGATAGGGGCTAGTGTTATGAGGCTAATGCTTTTACGCAATGAACACCTCGGTCACTGACAGCCGATTCGCAAAAGAAAAGCGATATTAATTGGAGATCCATGGCATGAGGAGCCTCAGAAGCCGGACTGGTTCAAGAGGGTTAAGAAGGACAGGCACGATAGTAAAGTGAATTTAGCGAAGGCTGGGATGTTGCGCTGGCGCTAGAGGTATATAGACCACCATTGAAAAGTTAGGATATTGATCAACAGAGGATCCGAATACTATATGCATTAGAGTAGCGTTAAGCATAGGAGTTGATAAGACATGAAGATTAAATGTTGAGATGCTGGCGCTGGTGCAATAATGGAGGAGTCGGTCTAATGGAAATTGGATGGGACGACTACAGTGTACGGTATATTCCAGAAATGATAGTAGGATGGAGTCAAGTACCGAATAAAAAAGCAAGGATCCAAATGAGAGTGGCAGACGTTGATGTGAGCTGAAAAGCTTGATAGGGAAGCCGAAGAAATACTCAACCAGTGGCTCTGGAGTTAAAGTAGTATAGGAAGGACCTAGCATAAAGATAATAAATCAGGCGTGGACTAGAATTATGAGGCTGATGACTGTGTACAAATGGGGACTGTGGTCAAGGAGTAGAAGGTTGTGGCCACCTCAGTAGCCGGTGAAGTAGGCGGGAGTGTGGTTTCTTAGTAGACACAAAACTTCTAGCCCAAACGAAGTAAAAAGCAAAACGCCAATGACCTTGACAAAATAACGTATTAATCGCCGTCAACAACCACTGCACATCCACCGCGGACTTTCGCTGTATTTATAGGTTTCTTACTGACCTTCGTCTTCTAGAATTGGAAGGCTAGCTACCAAGGTTAGTGGTTCCCCATATCTTTTACCGAGGTATCAGGTGGTTTCTTGTCACATGCAGAAGCTAGAACATTCCGGAACGTTCGAACTCGATGTGATAATCGTCAATAATCTAATAATCGCTAAACTAGTGGATTTTCTAGGCCATTCTTATTTTCTCGCGGACACCTCCCTTCTTGAGATAGCGTCCGAGATACACGACGGAAGACTAGGATTAACTTGCAGTCGTCGGGACGTGTTCTCTGACTGTCGGTCCATCTCCTTGGCAGAAGTGCCGGAGAACAGTGTTCCGATGTCCCTGTGCTGGATGCTTTGTTGGATTGTGTGCAGTGGTCCACAGCTACCTTCAGCAATTTGAAACTTTCCACCAGTAAATCGAACGCGAGGTCAGTAGGTCTTGCTTGTTCTGGTTGGCACAATGTGGGCCGCAAAGGGTTTGCATGCCGTGCCCAGATCTGTGCGCCCTCCATCACGTCGTACATGACGTTTCTGTACTTGCATTTGACCGTCCCTGGCGTCCATTTCGTATGCCCTTCCCGATAGTCACGTACTAGTACTTTCTGTCCAAGCGTAAACGATCGTTTCTTTGCTCCATGCTGCCGGTTAAAATCCTGTTCCATTCTGCGGTTTCTTTCATCAACAGAGGATTCCGAGCGCGGTCGGATGGCGTCGAAAGGCATGCGGAGCATCCGCTTCATCATAGCCTGTGCTGGAGTAACCGTCTGGCGCTTGTGGATTCGGTGTTGATCTGTAAAGTAAAAGGAACCGGTCAACCACTTTCCTCTATACGTCCCTCCTCTTTTGATTTGTGGAGAGCTCGCTTAAACGTATCAACAAACCTTTCTGCCTGGCCATTCGTCTGTGGGGAAACGGCAGCGAGCGAATGTGCTGGACGGCGCAATGCTTGCAGAACTCCGTAAACGTTGCCGAAGTGCATTGTGGACCATTGTCAGTCACAATTTTCTCAGGACAGCCGAATCTGCTAAAGGTTTGACGCAGTTTTGATACAGTGGCATTGGTGGTTATGCTATCCATGAGAAATACTTCAGGCCACTTGCTGTATGAGTAGACTATAATAAGGAAACTTCTGTCGTTGATCGGTCTTGCAAAGTTGACATGGATGCGGCACCATGGCTTAGTAGCTTTTGGCCATGAATAGAGTTCTGATTTTTGTGGCATTATCAAGACATTGGCGCGTTTTTGGCAGCGTTTAGCTATTTCTTTTAGCTGTTTGTCCATGAAGGGCCAGTATACATAACTGTGGGCAAGCGCCTTCATCCGGTTGATTTCAGGATGCCCGGCGTGGAACTGTCGAATAAAGCGCTCCTGCAGTGCCATGGGAATGACCACTCTTTCCGAAAATAGTATGCATGCGTTTACAATAGAGGGCGCGTGTCTCCTCTGGAAGTACTGTTGCAACTCGGCAGATGGACATGAACGTGGCCGAATTGTTATGTGGAACTGTGTAACTTTCTTGAGTACTGGGTCCCGAAGCGTTTCCGTTCGTACAGCTTGTGCGGTAACTGGTAGACCGTGCAATGCATCACTTACCAGATAGTTGACGTCAGGTTAGATCTCGACCGAAGCAGTGATTGTGTACTCATGGTTTTGCTGACGGCATCCATTATACGTGACAGAGCATCTGCTTGGCCAATGGAAATTGTCGACTGTTAATGGAACTCGAAATCATACCCATTAAGGTAAGAGCCCAACGTTGTAGCGGGTTGGCTGTGTAGACCGGGATGCCCTTTTTCGAATCAAAGATAGCCAGCAAGGGCTTGTGGTCTGTCAGATACTTGAAGCGGCGGCCATATAGCATTTTGTGGCATTTCTTGACCGCCTACACCATAGCCAATGCTTCTTTCCCAATTTAGCTGTAATTCCTCTCGGCCTTCGAAAGTGTTCTGGCGGCATGGG
This sequence comes from Dicrocoelium dendriticum, assembly GCA_944474145.2. Lineage (NCBI taxonomy): Eukaryota > Metazoa > Platyhelminthes > Trematoda > Plagiorchiida > Dicrocoeliidae > Dicrocoelium > Dicrocoelium dendriticum. The sequence continues at coordinate 73,649,248 of OX104063.1, forward strand.
CGATTGCTTTCTGAGATCCATCGGTGTATGTGTGTGCAATTACTGCGCTAATCCCATGGCTTGATATATATGTGGTTAGGACAACCTCTTTGCAGGGATCAAAATGAGTCAAAAGCAAGTTGGAGAACAATGATGTCTTGACCCGTTCGATGATATCTGACATTCTGCTGTCCAGTTCCAAGTTTGGCCTTTGGTCAGTAGCTCGTTTAACGGGGCATGCGGACGGTGCATCTCAGGCAAGAGTGCGCTGTAGTGGCTGATAAGCCCACAAATGGAACGCAAGGACGGTAGATCTGTTGGTGGAGGCATTTTGCTAATGGCTTCTACGTTTTCCGGATCTGGTCGACGTCCATCCTTTTCGAGGATAAAAACCGAGGTATTTGATGATCGGCGTGAAAAATGTGCATTTGTCCTCACGGATCCGGAAACCGTATAACTGTATACAACCAAGCAAGCATTGGGAACTGAGGTCACTTACTGGTTGAGAAAAGCTAGCTTATTAATAAAGTCGTGGGTATGTGGGGCATCAGAGGCGAGGCTGGTCCAAGAGGATAAAGAAGAACAGGCAAAAGAGTGAGGCAAATCAAGCAAAGCTGTGATATTGCGCCGGTGCTAATAGTATATAGACCTGTATTGAATGGTTATGAAATGGACCAAATGACAGCTCAAATAGTGTATACAGTAAGGAGGGTAAACCAACCATGTGTATGAGCCATGGGAATAGCAAATTTATAAGAAGTTTGTGTTGTTGGAGTAAGGGCTGCGTAGGTCCAATAGAATAGTGGTGTGAACACTACATAGTACGGTGTATTCCAGAAAGGAAAGTAGGATGGAGCTGGATAGCGGATAGGATAGGCGAGGATCAAAGCAGTATAGACAGTACAGGAGGGTAAACCAAAGGTGTAGATGAACATACGAAGCTCATGGTTGTGATATACTGGTGCCAGTGGAATAAAGAAGGCAGCCGTCCGGTAGACGAGAGATGTGACCAGTGCAGTGTACGTTGCATCCCTGAAGTGAGAATAGCATGGAGCCAGATAGGAAGTAGAATAGGTAGGATCCAAAGGAGGGAGGTAGATATCAATGTGCGATAAAAGCTTTGTAAAGAAGCCGAGAAGCAATGCTCAAGCAGAGACCAGAGCTTTCTATTCGGATAGGGCAAACAACCTCCTCGTGGTGCCAGCTGGGTGGTTCGGGTTTGACCCGTTTCAGCAAATAGTTCGGCGGCAGTGTTCCAGGACGTGGTGGGTTTTCGCCTGGCAAGCGTTCTCCCTATAAAAAGCCACATATGCCTGCTTAACAACACTGTGACGTGGTGGTCGTGACTCGCCACAAAATGAAGTCACTGCCCCGTGGGTATCCGAATAATCCTTTCCAACGCACGGACATCCATCTTCTACTCGAGCATTGCCGACGATATGAGAGTCAAAGTTAGAGCAGCACAGTTACAAACAGGAACCTTACAGTGACACACCCACACACACAGTTACATAGTTACACACCCCTACATAAACATACACTGGTGCGGCAAACATAACGTATTCTTGCACATTATAGACCACGCATTGTTGTCATAATGATCATGCCCGTAAAGGCGTGCCTCACCGTGTCGAGAATAAAAACTTTATTTATTTATTTATTTAGAAGCATAAGGTTGATGATTTTACGAAAATGAGGACCGTGGTAAAATAGTAGAGATGTCGCCACTTTATTGGCCGGTGAATTCAGACAAGAGTATGACAGACTAGTAGACAAAAGTGGCTTAGGCTAATATTAGGCAGTGCTAGCCGATACTAATAGATAAGTTATCTTATTTACAAAATCATAGGCATTTGTAGCCTCAGCTTCCGGGCTGGTCCACGAGCATAAAGAAGGACAGGCAAAAAACCAAAGCATACCAAGGTTTTTCGAAAATGAATAAATATTTATGTATTTATATGTTGCGTTGGCTTAGGCAATACCAAGTATGTCAGGTCCTCGTTTTCCAAGGAGGGGTTATTTAGTCTTCCGGCTATAGAGTGGCGCAAGGCTCGAGGTGAAATAAATCAATTTGGCAGCGTGAAAGGAAGTAGGTCGACCAAACGGTTTGCCGTCGGTCCGTCTAACCTTCCGGGTGGTGTCCACTTGACCCGCCTTATGCATGGCTCGAAACTTTGAAATACAAGGCTCGCGGAACACACCAATGCCGCATCTGCTGCAGTCTTGTAGTGGGACTGCCTGTCTAAGGTGTGGCTGGTATTTGGTTAGCTGCTGTGTAATTGCGGATTAGGAGACGGGACAGTGAAAGCCTCAAGGAAACTGCTTTACTGATGCCTCCAAATCTTTGCACGATAGCCAGGTGTTTGTGCTGGTATGTTGTTAACACAAGACGTTGGCGTACTGACCCTAAATGTTTGTTTAGGGCGTTATGGTTTTCCGGTAAGTCTCTCTTCTCTTCCTCTTATTATTCTTTATTTCAAACATCAGCCAGGTTGTATAGTAACGAAGCAGCAGTTCAAGTGGTTGATGTGCCGCTGTTACTGTTGCTGATGCAGTTCTGTCTCTGACGGCTACTCACCTCCGTTATTCATACCCATGGGGCGCCCTCCAGTTACACCCCCGCATCATCCAGTTCTCATTGTCACGTATAATGTCGTCCTACTGTGTTCATTGGCCAACGTGCGTTGTTCATCCGCCGTGTTCCGCGCAACCACCCAGTTCCGCTTAGAACCAAGTTGGACTAGGCTTGCTATGGACAACTGCATTTCTCTACTCTCGATCTGCTCCTTACACATATGATCAGCTTGCTTAGAAGGTACCCGATTTGTATAAATAAATTGCTACAGAAAGTTGTAATGCTGGACTTGCCAGGCTGATGGCAGCCACAGTCGTTTAGCTATACCGTGCGAGTATCGCGTTACTAAGGCATGAACGCTGCCAGCGGAAGCCGAGCTGGCAGTCGGAAAGCAGTTTCGGAGCCTCAAAGTGGTCCAGTAAAGCATCGGCGAAGATCGATTTCACCACTTTGGAAATCTTATAGTGGAGTTTTATCGGGTGGTAGTTGATGAGGTCCTTGTGCGTGCCGCTTTTGTAGACTGGCCTAATTGTACCACATTTCCACTAGTTGGGTACTTCACATTACGAGAAGAAATGCGTGAACAACTTCGCTATAGGCAAAGCTAGAGCTACAGCGAAGTTCCCAGGATCTTTGGATGGAAACCGTCCGCGCCTGGGAAGGTTGTTTCTCGCAAGGATTTGAGCTTCGCCAGGATCTTCTATGGATTGAACTGAACAGCAGTCAGGGACATTGATGCTGAGATCGGTGCATGTTAAGTCATTGTGTGGGGTAATGGAACGGGAAAAGCAGTTGCGTAATATTGTCACAGGAATCCTGCGGTCTTTTTTGCTGATTTTGTGAGCCCGATGGGTATCGCCATCTCAAGGACACCGTGCTTGTCTTGCCGAAAGCGGTTGTTGGAACCATACAGGGCTTTACGGTTGGCAGAAAATCTGCGCACAAGCTGACTCTGCTGCTTATTTTTATCTTCGCGTCTAAGCTGGACGCAGTGGTTACGTAGTAGTCGGTAGGCTTCCCAGTGCCTAACTGTTAGACAGGAACGATATGTTCTCCATGCTGTGTCTCTGTAGGCAATCCACTTCCGAGTCCGACTTCGAACGGGCGTGCAACTTGTTGCTTCCCTATGGGAACTTGTTTGCAAATCGTAGTTAAAGAGCACAGTTCGCTAAGGGTAGTGCAGAACGTTGACTACAGGTATTCAGCGCTCAAGGGTAGCGCCGGTAAGCAATTGTTTTCGAAAATGAGGGTGTTTAACACTAGTAAGACCGTTTCGCCGTTATACTCCCAGGACCGGTTAAAATGACCGCATTATTGTAGTTCAATATCCTGACTTTTATTTATCATTTTTCTCAATATACTTATTAAGATATGTGTAGAACATATCTGTAACTGAAAAATAATTGTATAGAACTAAACTTTTTCAAGACAAAACTAACGGTACTTGCTTTTTCAGATTTACCTTTGAAACATGAGAAAACCATCTCAGTCTATCCGCATGAGCCACAAACTATTTTTCCGCATACAGAGCACTCGCCGTTTGATGTGTTGTCTGTACAATAACCAATCCGACAATTCCGATGTTTGCTTGTCTCATGACTTTCCAACTGCGCTGTGTTGTTCGGCTTGAGTCCTGCTGGAGTCCACTGGAATACTTTCTCCTCGTAACCGAGATTTTACCTTTCCGAGATATGGAAATCCATTCACGAGATATTTGTTGTCCACTTCTGCTAAAATCCAAAACTTGATACTGAACTTATCAGGATTGCTGGCCGCTTACTGAAAATAATTAGAGCGGCTTTAGTACGGATACAACTGCTCGTGGACGATGAGGTTCCGCGAAGACACCTGGCTCTGTATAAAGTCGCAAAAAATGCATTCCAGAATTCAGATAACAAAGCCAACTTGTCAGTCTGCAGTCTTTCACCTCCGGTAGTTCGCATATCAAAACGAAGGAACCTCATTATTTCATTATATCTGTTCTCGCCAATTGTCTTCCTGAAAACAGGCGACCCGTATTGATCGTACCACAGCATATCCAATGGCATGTTCTTCAAGCTCAAAAGTCCCTGGTGCAAAGTAGCCCAATAAATGCATGCAGCTAAGGACTGCTTGTGTTCCACTGAAAAGTGACCCCTTCAACTCTCTTGGTCGCAGGTTTAGTACGCACTTGAATCTGTTTCATTATCTGGGACATGATTACGATGTCAACAGCAGTCGACAACCAACCATATTTCACAAAATTCTCAGTGTAGATATTTGGTACTGCTCTAACCTTGAAAACATTCGGTTGTAGCATCCTACAAACAGTAGTATTCTGGAACTCCATTGTGGACCACCAGGTGCGGTTTTTCAATGCATGAACATCACTGGAAGATGCGGAATCGGCTGATACACTCTCATTGCTGTCCTCGTGAATAGTGTCACCGTAAGAACTCTGATCAGCATGAATGCAGCGCTCTTCTGCCGACAGCTGTAAAATGTGCTAATCAACAACATCATATTCATTTGGAATAAATGAAAATATATGTAGTTCGGGGGGTGGATCCCGTTTATGAGCTGCTCTGCGAACTAAGTGATTATTGTACAGACTTTTGTTGTCTGACTACGTAACATCATCAGTGCGGCTTCAGGGGCCTGATTCGCAGTGCCTCGTAAGCGACTTCAATGTCCAAGTGCTTCTTGATCGAGTTCTGTTTTGAATGCCAGAATTTAACGAACTCACATGCTTGCCGGCCTCTAGCCCTTCCGAGGATAATGGCATGCTCTAGGTCTAATTGATGGTTCTCGGCATCCATATGCACTGACATCAGCGAGTTCTGATCGTGGCGACGAATGGCTAGGCTGTGTTCGTGTAGCCTTGTGCCAAGCTTGCTTCCAGTCTGTCCCACGTGGTATTTGTCGCAGCTCCGGCAGCAGATCGTATAAATCACACCAGTTTCTTCCTCTTTGCTAAGTTTATCTTTCACTTTGAAGAGTTTACTACGAATTGTTTCCTTTGGCTGGTGTGCCACTTTGATTCCAAAAGGCAATAAAAGCCTCGCTGCCATTTCAGAGATACCGTTGAAATAGGGCAGTGTTGTTCTCTTTTCAGCTGTTGCATTTGTCGAGGTGGGTCGAGCAACCTTTCGTGGTGCGAGCCAGCGTAGATTGAAGCCTTTCGGGTACGAGTTCCGCTTGAGCAGATTAAAGAGATTGTCTTCTTCTGCCCGTCTCAGCTGCGGTGTGATATAATGGGTTTGTGCTCATTCGAAAGGGGTTCGCACACAGCTGCGTTTGTGGGCTGCCGGATGATTGCTTCCGTAGTTGAGGATCTGGTCCATATGCGTAGCTTTTCGGTAGCCTGTTGTTTCCAGTCCTTCAGCATCAGTCCGTCGTATGAGAACGTCTAAGCATGGTAACTGCTCGTTGTTCTCTACCTTCCTGGTGAATCGAATGCCATGGAAAAACTGCTGATTAGTTCATGTGTTGCCTCCATTTTGGAATGTTTGAGGATGACAAAGTTGTCGTTTACGTATCGTACTTAAACTGTTGGTCTCGCAATCGGAAGTGCTATTTGCTCCAGCGTCTGCATCACGGTTTAAGGGAGTCGCCTGTACCGGGAGCTCAGAGAGCGATTCGAGAAGACGGATCGAGTTGCAGGGAAACTTTTATCGGTACAGTAAAAGATTCCCTGTTTATCTAGCTATAAATGAACGACACCGTGGACGCTCTAGCTGGAGGAATGGGGCAAGCACAGCACACAGGGCAGTTGCGAGTTGCAACCGAAACGAGCGCCAAGCAAAAATGGCGATGAACAAGTCAAATATTCGAACTCAGCAATCAGTTCAACAAACCACACCGGCTGCCTAGGTGTACAATGAAATAATTTTAGTTAGAATTTTACACAGGCAAAACGGGGAATCTCCAGACTGCTACACGGTCTCGGCTACGAGACCAGAGGTCAGCGATCCCATTGGTGTGCCTCTTATTTGTTCGTAAATTTGGCCATTGAAAGTGAAGTGTGTTGTTAGATAAAATTCCAATAATTCCATCATCTGTTTGGGGTCGAGTTTACTGCTTGTATCAGACGACATGTGCTCTTCTAACAGGCGCATAATTGTTTGTTTCGCCAAGTCAATGTCGATTAAAGTGAACAAGGCGGTAACATCGAAAGAGACCATTATTTCGTCTCGTTCAGTTGTTGCGGTTTAAGTTTCTCAAGGAAATGTTCTGCCGAGTTGATCGTGTGTTCGGATCCCGCGATTGTCTGTTTTAGCCGTCTTTAGTGCTCTTTTGCAAGCCTGTACTTTGGTGCTCCGGGTAACGATACGATGTGGCTAAGCGGCACTCCGATTTCGTGTATTGTAGGTAAGCCACAGAGCCGCGGTATTACCGAATCTGGTGGTCGCATCATCTTGTGGTACAATTTTGTGATTTGCCCCATTTGTTCCAGTTTTGTAATGCGTCTGTGGTTGCGTTCTAAGCGTTTTGTCGAGTCTTCGTTTTTCGGATGGTATGTGTTGGTATCACTGAGTAGGCGTTGTGCCGTCATCATGTAATCAGGTTTGTCCATTATAACAGTAAGGCGTCCTTTATCGGCCGTCAGTATAACTATGCTCTTGTCTTTCTTCAGGTTCTTTAGAGCTTTCCGTTCAGCGGTGTTGAAGATGGTGGTTTCAGTTTTATGACTGAGAGCCCGGATGATTCTCTGTCTGACCTTTTGTTGTGCTTCAGGCGCGATGTTGTACGATTTTAGGGTCGATTCAAGTGCAGCCAGGAAGTCGATAGTATTGGAGTCCTTACTATTAAGTTATTAACCTCGGACAATGACTGATTTTTCCACGTCCATTAATCCTCTTTTGGATATGTTTGCAATCCAACCATCGTCTTCCTTAGGAGGTTTCTTTTGCGAGATCGAAACACGCGCGATCGGAACACTGGATCAACTCGGCAGAACAATTCCTTGAGAAACTTAAACCGCAACAACTGAACGAGACGAAATAATGGTCTCTTTCGATGTTACCGCCTTGTTCACTTTAATCGACATTGACTTGGCGAAACAAACAATTATGCGCCTGTTAGAAGAGCACATGTCGTCTGATACAAGCAGTAAACTCGACCCAAAACAGATGATGGAATTATTGGAATTTTATCTAACAACACACTTCACTTTCAATGGCCAAATTTACGAACAAATAAGAGGCACACCAATGGGATCGCTGACCTCTGGTCTCGTAGCCGAGACCGTGTAGCAGTCTGGAGATTCCCCGTTTTGCCTGTGTAAAATTCTAACTAAAATTATTTCATTGTACACCTAGGCAGCCGGTGTGGTTTGTTGAATTGATTGCTGAGTTCGAATATTTGACTTGTTCATCGCCATTTTTGCTTGGCGCTCGTTTCGGTTGCAACTCGCAACTGCCCTGTGTGCTGTGCTTGCCCCATTCCTCCAGCTAGAGCGTCCACGGTGTCGTTCATTTATAGCTAGATAAACAGGGAATCTTTTACTGTACCGATAAAAGTTTCCCTGCAACTCGATCCGTCTTCTCGAATCGCTCTCTGAGCTCCCGGTACAGGCGACTCACTAAATCGGTTACCCCGACGCCGGAACAGTCCCAGAGCCGGAAATTTAGAACTCTTCTCCGGCGAGCTCGTTCCATTTATTTTTCATATTTTGCGGTTTATTTTTGCATGCAATAGCTTATTTTTTGCGTCATTTTTAAGCCATGGAATCTGTAGACCATAAGGTAAAGTCTCTACTTAGCTTTGTATCTTTCTCTGTACCACGATTTTGGGACATGGATCCGCTTTTGTGGTTCGCTTATCTTGAAGCCGTGTTTTACAACCACAGAATCATTTCCGATTACGCGAAGTATTGCAAGCTCCTGCCCTATCTCCCCAATGAGATACCAATGTGGGTTCGTGACGTTATCCTTTCTTAGACCGAAAACCGCTATGAGGTTCTCAAGGAGGCCACGATCAAGCGTGCTATGCCCTCTGAGAACGCCTGCAGCTGCTTTTCAGGGATCTGCAGCTGGGTGACAAACTGCCCTCAATCCTGCTATGAAAGATGCAGCAACTCCTTCGTTCCTCAGCATGGATGCGACATTACTTCGCGGACTATGGCTACAACGGCTACCGGAAAACACGCAAGCGATTCTCGCTACAGTAAGCTCCGTTTCGCCTGCTCAATTTGCAGATTTAGCGGATCGAGTTATTGAACGATCACAGCCACAAGCCAACGCCAGCAAGATGAATGCCGTCGCGTCCCAGGGGACTTCTAGCACCGGCTTGCAGCCAACTATAGATGGCCTGCAAACACAAGTTGAGACACTTAGTCGCCAGATTCAGCAGCTTACTTTGAATCGTCGCCGTCATAGCCGCTCAAAATCGCCCTGCGAACGTTCGAAGTCTAGAAACAGACAAGCTAGCTGTTGGTACCATCAGCGCTTTGGTACTGCAGCCCGTAAATGTGTCAACCCTTGTAACTTTGCCGAGAAGCAGGGAAACATCGGCCGGTCCGTAACGGCGACTGACGCGACCGGCCAACACCAAAGTCGCCTCATCCGCGTCAGGGATTTAACTTCCGGCACCGAGTTCCTAGTCGACACTGGAGCCAAAGTTAGCGTTATACCCCGTAGCCCAGATGAGGTCGTCTCACCATCGCCGACCAAGCTACGTGCCGCCAATGGTACACCAATCGCAACTGTCGGCGATAAGCTGCTAACGCTCAATTTAGGCTTTCGGCGAACCTTCCGCTGGCCTTTCATAACCGCTGCCGTGCCTTTTGCCATCATAGGCATAGACTTTCTTCAACGTTTCGACCTCATCGTTGACGCTAAAAGGAAGATGCTTATCGACTCTAGGACACAGCTACGTGTTATCGGGACTAGCACCAACATGGCTGCTATCACTCCCATTCGTGTCCTACCTCAAGCTTCACAACCTTTTATTGAACTTTTCAACAAGCATCCTAAACTCGTGCGCCTCCTGAAAGACTTGCCTACCGTGACGCCAAACGTTATGCATCACATTTGCACTCAGGGCCCACCTGTTTCGGCCCGCCCTCGCCGACCAGTCCCGGAGAAGCTCAAAGCCGCTAAGGCGGAATTCGAGCAAGTGCTCGAACTGGGAATCCTCCGCCAGTCCAAAAGTCCATGGGCAGCATCATTACACATGCTAACGAAGAACTCCAGTGACTGGCGCCCCTGTGGTGACTACAGAGCACTTAACAAACTTACCGTCCCGGATAAATACCCCATTCCGCACATGCACGACTTGACCTCAGCTCTAGCTGGCGAGTCTATATTTAGCAAAGTCGACTTAGTTCGCGCGTACCATCAGATACCTGTCGCGCCAGACGACATGGCTAAAACCACAGTCAGCACGCCATTCGGCATATTTGAGTACCTCAGAATGCCTTTCGGCCACAGCAACGCTGCCCAAACTTTTCAGCGTTTCATTCATGAGGTAACGCGAGGACTCGAAGGCGTTTATCCATCTCTAGATGAAATTCTCATCGCAAGCTCTTATAATGAAGAACATCTTCATCACTTCGACGCTCTCTTCAATGCTTAACCAAGCAAGGGGTTTACGTCAACCCCGATAAATGCGAGCTTGGCCAAAGTTCCATCGACTTTCTTGGCCACCGCATATCGGCCTCTAGTATCGAAGCTATGTCAGACAAATCCAGGCACTGAAGGACTATCCTGCTACCAGATCCTTCAAACAGTTACGACGATTCCTTGGCCTGGTCAACTATTATAGACGCTTTATTCCTAACTGCGCGAGCATTGTTCAACCAATGACTGACTTGCTCCGCGGTAAACAACGGTTTTATCATTTTGCAGACGACGCTGGACTGTCTTTTGAGAAGCTCAAAGACGCTATCTCCAACATAGCGCTTCTCGCCCATCCAGACACGTCTGCACCACTCTTCCCTGTTAACTGACGCTTTGACACTGCCGTCGGTGCAGGTCTTCAACAACTCATCTACCATCGATAGATACCTCTAGGTTTCTTATCGAATCGTTGATACCTGCCGAATTGCGTTTCAGCACCTTCGGGAGTGAACTGTTAGCTACCTACCTAGATATCAGTCATTTCCGTCAATATCTTGAAGGTCGACATTTTACAGTCTTCACTGAACACATGCCATTGTTCTACGCAATCAATGGCGCAACAGACAAGTATTCTCCGCGGGAAACTAGACACCTAGACTACGTTTCTCAGTTTACGACAGACGTACGACATGTCTCAGGTGCTCTCAATCCCGTCGCGGATGCGCTTTCACGCATTCAGCAGATCAGCTTATCGCCTGGCACCAACATGATCTAGCCGCTATGGCTGCTGCCCAATAAGCTGATCCCGACATAGGGCAAGCTACGACGCAACACCACTGAGACGATCACCATCGATCGACTCAAGCCAGCATTCCTCGACAAGTCTGACTCTTCGGTGCAGCAAGCACCTTCACAGCCTGTGCCATCACAGCTCGCACCGCAACCTCAGACGAGTCAGTCCGCTCCAGCAGAACCGACAACCTCAACCGACAGCACTCCTACTCGCCCTACTATCAATCGACGCGGTAGGAAGCTCAAGCCTCCAGTTCGTTTTTCGGACTTCGTTAGCACTTACTATTTTACATAGAACGTGCCTTCGAAATTTTCTGCTCTTACCAAACGTTTTTGAAAATCCACAAAAAAGACCAAAACGTTTTGAAACTACAAAAAAGAGCAAAACCTTTTGAAAACCCAAAAACAGCTTTGCACGTTTTTCGCTTTGCACTCTTTTGTGTATGGCTATGCATTTATGCTGCTTTTTCATTTTGCTTTCCATATACACCGTCGGTTGGTTGCACCTCGGTTTCACTTTTCGCTGGATCTCCGCACGTCAACTGGAAGTGGAACGAACTTCCTGCTCAACCGCATTCGTGAACTTTTACTAAACTGTCCCCCCACAAACAGTTTTTTACCGATTCGACACCGTAGGGAGGACGCGAGTGGGAGCCTGCTAGGGTCCGATTGCATGGTTCTCCCCCAGCAGCTGCATCAGGTTTCACATACTTGTCTCGTAGAAGGCTGGCCCGAGACGGAGAGGCCACACGTAGATCGAAGGACTGCTTACACAGTCCCTTCTGGGGGACGCTAAGTTTCAGTCTGGAGGTTCCCAGGTTTGTCTGTGTAAAATTCTAACTGAAATTAGTTTATTGCACATCTAGACAACAGGTGTGGTTTGTTGAACTGCTTGCTGAGTTCTAATGCTTGACTTGCTCATCGCCATTTTTGCTTGGCGCTCGTTTCGGTTGCAACTCGCAACTGCCCAGGGTGCTGTGCTTGCTCCGTTCCCCTAGCTAGAGCGTCCACGGTGTCGTTCATTTATAGCTAGATAACAGGGAATCTTTTACTGTACCAATAAAAGTGTCCCTGCAACTCGATCCGTCTTCTCGAATCGCTCTCTGGGCTCCCGGTACAGGCGACCCTCTAAAACCATTAAAGTACCCTGTAGGTCTGCGACTACCGGGCAGCTTCTGCGAGGGGATAACGCGCTTAATCTTTGCCTCTTTGAGGGCCTCAGCGGTTTTTGGTCTGTGAAATGATAATCTCTTGAACCTGCTTTGCTATCTCCTTGGGGAGATGGGACATTAGTTTGCTATACTTCGCGTAGTCGGAAGTATTTCTGTGGTTATTAAACTCAGCCTCAAGACGAGCGAACCACAAAAGAGGATCCATGTCCCAAAAAGGTGGCACAGAGGGATACAACGCTAAAGTTATTTCAAAAGCTCGTGGAGGACTCTCTGGAAGGACACTTGAAAGCGTTTGCATTGCTTAATCCTTCTCAGCACGGCTTTTGTAAGGGCTACTCTTGCCTTACTAACATGTTAACCGCTCGTGAGCACTGCGCCGAAGCCATTGATTGCGGAAAGGTAGTGGACGTGCTGTTCATTGACTTGTTCAAAGCTTTTGCCACCGTTCCACTTTCGCGCATTTTGTACAAGCTGAAGTCCTATGGTGTTTTTGGACCAGTCTTACGGTGGATTTCTGCTTTCCTTATCGGTAGGGAAAGGTGTGTGCGGGTGGGATCAAGTCCGTTTACATATTTCCCTTAGCTACTGCGAATAGCGACCTCCTGCGCATTCTGTTCTCTTGAGACAGGTCATTGCATCATTGGATCAAGTGATTATGTCTAACTCACAATGTTTGCATTGTGCGAAAGTGGTGACTAAGGGTATCCAGTGCATTGCCTGCAAACTCTGGGCATGTGGCCAAAAGCGTTGCTCGCAACTTACTGAACCGCTCTTCAAGACCTATGCTGAGCACAAGGGTTTGCTATGGATTTGTCGATATTGCATCGATGCTGCTGCGTTGGCAAGACGTCCGCCACATCAACATCCTGAAAGACGTTCTTCTGCTCCTTCTGCTAGGCGTGCCAGGAAGCGGAGCAACACATCTTCCAGCGACGCTCCAAAGGTCGCGGCCACCCCCGCCCCGTCTACTTCTCATTCGGACCCATTGATACACATCCGGCCTGTTGAGCCTACGACGAAGTCATATGCGGACGTAGTGAAGGAGAAAGCGACTTTGGCCTCGTGTGGCCAAGGTCCAGCCACATGTGTCACCAAGGCTAAGACTAAGTCTTTGAATAAACCTGAGCTTCCATCTTCTCAGTCACAAATGAAGATAATTCTCAACAGAATCTCTGAGCTGGAAAAAGTGATAAAGGAAAATCCAGCATCTCGTAAGCCACCAATTCCAGAGCGCATTCAGCCATCTCGTGACCGCTGTCTCATCATCGTGAACGCGGCGGAATCGGACAAGGCTACCTCGGCGGAGCGAATGTTGGATGATCAAATACTGCTCGAGCGGATGATTTCTCTACTGTTTGATGCAGGCGAACAGGGAATAAACATTGTCTCTGCCTTCCGCCTCGGTAAGAAGCAGGAAAATTCCTCCAAGGTTCGACCCCTCAAGATTGTATGCGGAAACGAAGAAGAGTGCGCGCGCATCCTTCGACGGACTCCACGTCTCAAAGGCGAACCTTTCTACGTGTTACGAGACCTCTCTCCCGAGGACCGAATTAAAATGAAGAAGGCTGTAGAGGAGCTCCGAACGCGCCGGGCGAGTGGTGAAACCGACCTACATATCGTGGATTTTTGCGTAGTTCGGAAGAGCACAAGAGTGCGCTGGAGGCCGATTCTTGTCACCCCCAGACAGTAAAGCATAAAAACGGACTACGCGTGCTATCTGCCAACGTACGCAGTCTAAGGAATAAACTGGACGAAATTCAGTTGCTTACTTCGGAGACTCGTCCAGACCTGATGGCCTTCACCGAAACCTGGCTATTCTCAGATATCACGGACTCGGAAGTGTCTATCCCTGGATATCACCACTCCCGGTCCGATCGCCACGGGGTGAGGTCAGGTGGTGGAGTAATTCTCTACTGGAAGACGGATCTCAAAGTACATCTAGTTGAAGCAATCAGTGACCAGGATGACAATTTCGAAGCCCTCTGGTGCCGTGTTCATGACGGATGCAGATCTCTCTTGGTCGGTGTCGTCTACAGAGCGCCATCGGGTCCCGGAGCGCGCTTGTTGGGCTCGATAAGAATGTATGGTGGGCACAAAGACTGTTTAATCTTGGGGGATTTCAATGCACCGGATATCGATTGGGACCTACTTCTTTGTGATCGCCGATCTGACTCCTTCGACGCCACACTGCTTAAAACCGCTCTCGATTGCAGCCTCGTTCAACATGTCTTGACGCCTACTCGTATTTTCCCAGACCAGACCCCGCACATCCTGGATCTCGTGCTCTCCCCGGCAGATTCGGATGTCACGAACCTAACCGTTCTTCAACCCATAGGCAAGAGCGATCATTGTGTTGTTTCATTCCACTGGACTCGCCGTCTCACGATCCATAGCCACGGTGGTCACCGTCGAAATTTTTGGCGTGCCGACCCACTCCGTCTGAAAACGGCCGCAAGCGCTACGGATTGGGGTATCCCTGAACACATTCACCTCGATGACGCATGGAATCTTGTACTCTCCAAAATGACGTCGTTAATTGAGCAGGTCGTTCCTTCCTCCCATCGAAAGCCCTTCGCTAGAGGTCCACCTTGGATGGATCGAGAGTTGAGGTCAAACATGAATAGAAGGCGCAAATTATGGGACCGCTATAGGCAATCTCATTCAGAACTCGACTTCTCTCACTACAAGACAGTCAGAAATGTTTGTGTCGCAATGAAGCGCCAGAAACGCCAACGATACGAGCTATCCTTGGCAAAACACTCCAGCATCGCGCCTAAAATGCTCTACTCTTATTTGAAAAGAAGCACTAGAGCTGGTAATGGCATCCCTGCTTTGTGTTCCTGTGATCATCAAGCTTTACTTCACGAGGACGCTGAGAAAGCTAGTCACTTGGCTAAGCAATACGCTTCTGTTTACGCGAAAGAAACGCCATTTAGTGACAGAGCCGTATCCACATTTCCATCTTCGTTGGCCCAAGTAGATATTAACACTGATTCTGTGATGAAACTTCTTCTTCAGTTAGATCCGTATAGCTCACCCGGCCCTGATGGATTGCATCCTTTGTTCCTCAGGACTGTGGCGGAGTACATAGCTTCACCCATATGTCAAGTCTTTCGTCGCTCACTAGAAGCTGGCCGTCTTCCTTCAGCTTGGAAAGTGGGTATCGTCAAACCCATTTACAAAGGAGGAAGTCGACATGATCCGGCCAATTATCGTCCAATCTGTTTGACGTCAATAGTGTGTAAAGTTATGGAACGGATCCTAAAACAAGCTGTTACTCTTCATCTTGGGGGACAGAATGTCATTTCTTCTGCCCAGCATGGGTTCAGAAAAGCACGCTCCTGTACCTCGAACTTGCTCGTTGCTAAGGAGACCTGGGCAAGGTCGCTAGACTCCGGCAAACGCTTGGACGTTGTGTTTGTTGACTTCAGCAAAGCTTTTGACAAAGTCCCGCATGAACGGCTCCTGTTTAAGCTCCAAGGAATCGGTATTTCTGGGAACCTCCTGTCTTGGATCTCCGACTTCCTAAACGACCGCTCTATGCAAGTGAAGGTGAATGACACATTTTCTGCTCCTGTTCTCATGACGAGCGGGGTCCCACAGGGCTCTGTCCTCGGTCCCGTACTTTTCAATATTTTCATCAACGACTTACCATCCACTCTTCAGACGGATTGCCTAATCTACGCTGACGACCTAAAGCTATGGATGGAAGTATCCAGCCTTGAAGACGCCGACCGATTACAAACTACGCTCGATCTACTCCATGACTGGTCGATTAAGTGGCAGTTGCCCGTAAATCGTGATAAATGCTCTGTTCTCCCCGTTGGCTCATCAAACCCATTTGGAACTTACCATATTGGTGGTTCCTTGCTCAGAAGCGCAACCCAAGAGAGGGATCTTGGAGTGATAGTGTCATCAGACCTCAAATCTATTCAAGACACCCAGAAGAGGGTCGCCGCGGCCTACAGGATGTTCCATTCTATACGTAGAGGGTTTTCTCTCCTGACCCCGGGACTTTTCCGACTCCTCTTTGGCTCGCATGTACGCCCGATTCTCGAATACGGACTACCCGCTGCCTACCCTCTCACCAAATCCGAATGTGATATGATAGAGAAGGTTCAACGGCGTGGATCCAAATCCGTCCCTGAGTTGCGAGACCTGTCGTATCCACACCGACTTCAACGACTGAACTTGTTCTCTCTAGGTTACCGCCGTCACCGAGGAGATTTGATTTTCACTCGACGTATTCTCAGAGGAGAACTGGGTTGCGAGTTACAGGACTTCTTTCAACTCAACACTGAGAGTTCGACACGAGGCCACCGCATGAAACTGTTCAAACCGAGGAATCTCCGTGTGCGGCTCAATTTGGCCTTATCAACTCGCGTGGTGAATGATTGGAACCGGTTGCCGGATCCTGTTGTTGATGCTGAGACAGAGGAACGTTTCAAACAACTGTTAGATTCTCACCTGAGCGCGCTGGGATTCTGCTGCCTCTAAGGCAGCTACAGTGGTCCTCTGCGGAACCTTCTACCGCAATGACCCACGCCATCTCCGCAATGATCGGGAAGTGAAGGAGCTGACAAAGGATCTTCCTTCTGCTCTCTATCATCCAATGATCCATCCAATGATCCAGTAATCAGCAGTGTGTGCGATGGCATTCGATTCACCAGGAAGGTAGAGAACAACGAGCAGTTACCATTCTTAGACGTTCTCATACAACGGACTGATGCTGAAGGACTGGAAACAACAGGCTACCGAAAATATACGCATATGGACCAGATCCTCAACTACGGCAGCAATCATCCGGCAGCCCACAAACGCAGCTGTGTGCGAACCCTTTTCGAATGAGCACAAACCCATTATATCACACCGCAGCTGAGACGGGCAGAAGAAGACCATCTCTTTAATCTGCTCAAGCGGAACTCGTACCCGAAAGGCTTCATTCTACGCTGGCTCGCACCACGAAAGGTTGCTCGACACACCTCGACAAATGCAACAGCTGAAAAGAGAACAACACTGCCCTATTTCAACGGTATCTCTGAAATGGCAGCGAGGCTTTTATTGCCTTTTGGAGTCAAAGTGGCACACCAGCCAAAGGAAACAATTCGTAGTAAACTCTTCAAAGTGAAAGATAAACTTAGCAAAGAGGAAGAAACTGGTGTGATTTATACGATCTGCTGCCGGAACTGCGACAAATACCACGTGGGACAGACTGGAAGCAAGCTTGGCACAAGGCTACACGAACACAGCCTAGCCATTCGTCGCCACGATCAGAACTCACTGATGTCAGTGCATATGGATGCCGAGAACCATCAATTAGACCTAGAGCATGCCACTATCCTCGGAAGGGTTAAAGGCCGGCAAGCACGTGAGTTCGTTGAATTCTGGCATTCAAAACAGAACTCGATCAAGAAGCACTTGGACATTGAAGTCGCTTACGAGGCACTGCGAATCAGGCCCCTGAAGCCGCACTGATGATGTTACCTAGTCAGGCAACGAAAAGTCTGTACAATAATCACTCAGTTCGTAGAGCAGCTCAAAACCCACATCATATTCATTCTCATCAGACTCCTTACAATCGATAGCTGTAGGTTCTTTTGAAAACTCAAAAGCTGTTTCCCACTTACGAGCCATTTTGTATCAAAGGGCACTGCCATTTATCAGACAGAACGCATAATATTACGGGGAAATCGTGCATCGTCTAGCTTTCACTCCCGTTCTAACTGTTATGGTCTGTGGCTTTCTCAGCCATAAAGTTTGCGACTGAAAATTATAAAAGAAACCGGACTTTAGGAAACCGGTCATTTTGCCCGCAAACGGGCTTACTCGGTAGCACGAACACAAGTTATGTACGACGTCTAATAATAATAAAAGTCACGAAATATCATTAAATATATTCAATTGTAGAAACTATGTACATTTAACAACGCCCAGCGGTCAAATTAACTGCTCCAGGCGTTCTAGTGTTCAATTTTCCTAATCAGTCCATCGTTACGTGTAAGACAGCATGCCGACAGGCTTTTCGGCAATGCGTACAAAGTCGTACCGGAGGACGCAGTGTCGCTCAGCCCCAAAAGTGCATTATATTTGACTTGCTCAACCATCAATTCTTCGTTGGTGAGGACGATGTCCAGCAGGGATATATGGCTGTTGGTTGGGAATCTGGTTGGCTGGCAGATATAGTTGTACAACTGGGCCGTGTGAAGAAGCTCAAGGAGGCTGGACACAAACGAGCCAGTCGTCGGAACGGAGTGAAATAGACCAGGTATATTGAAATAGCCCGTGATAAGAGGGTGTGTGTATCTGAGGGATAGAATGAAGTAGATATCGTGAAAGCTTTTCACGTCATTCTCGGAGGAGTTGCTAGGGGGCTGTAAACGAAACCGACAGCAGGTGTTTGAAACTTGATACGATTTGACACCACATGGTATCAGAAGACTGCAAAGCAGAGTCTGCCACTTTGGTGCAAACGAGCGCGGTGCCATAGTGCAGTACAACACCACCACCTGCGGTTGCGCGATCAGAGCGGAGGACGGATATGTAAGGAAGTTGGATTTCATTGTCGAAGATGTCGCCAGACAGCCGTGTTTATGTTAAGGCTATTAGGTCCGCTGGCGTTGAAAGAAGTCAAGATGGAAGTTCCTGAATGTTGCGTACGAGGCCCTGTGCATTCGTGTAAATGTAAGCAAGTCTCGTCAGCGTGACGGGAGCAGCAACAAATACCGCGCTGCCGGCCAACAGGTGACCAGCAGTACGCCGGTTTTGTTTGGAGAAATGGAGCCCTTAAGATTGCTGGAACTTGGGGATGTATAGTGTGGATCATTGGAGCAGGGGGATAGCTGCTTGAGGTTCGTTGGGGGGCTGCCTGTAGGGGTGGGTAGGGGAGCAGTTGACTCAAGACAGTGGGGCGGTTGCTCCGGTAGTGGACAACCTAGATACGGTTAGGGCAGCGTATTGTGCAAGTATAGAGGGGACTGTTGCTGCTGGGGGTGGCGGGCCGTGCATCTCGTCAGCGAGTGGCTTTCTGGACGTAAATGGACATCTGATCGTTCTCGTCTCTTATCAGCATACCATAAGGTGAGGACATCGCTTGCCATGCTAGCGGTGAGGAACGTCCCCTTCAGGAGACAGGGGCCGTTCCTGTATAACTTATTGCACCGGGTAGGTGGTGAACATCCGTCATGGATACTTTGACAACGATCAGCGCCTGCTTAAGAAACCGCCATTGGTCGTAGCCATGCTGCTGTCGCTGTTGTAAAGTTGAATCAGGGGCATGCACTTCTGGAATGCCGTTCCCCATGTTGGATCAGGGTTGGGTGGGTGACGTCGGCTGCTCGCTGCGTGCTGCGCGCTCAGTCGAAAGGATGTCGGGGTAGATACGAATGTGGTAGGCGCCAAGGGAAGTGTTAATTAGATAAAGCGCGCAGACAGTAGAACATCCTCCATGGCCGTGACTGGCTTCAAGTCCCCAATAAGAAGTATTGGCTTACCGGAATTCGGAGATGAAGGGAGGCCAGTCAATCTTGTGATATTACAGGGTTTATTCTCGGGAAGGTTTAGAGCGTCAAAGATTGGACTCCACATGACGGAGTCATGAGAATGGCGATTCCGAAGTTGCAGGTCGATAGACTCAAGAACGTTTGTGCATAAGAGAGAGACACACGGAGACACGCGTTGCAAGTTTATTTAGACACGAACATGGCACGGCACTAAGCTTCCTAGTTTGGTCCTAATGGTAATTGTCGCTACCAGTAACTGAGTGTGGCTCTACACTTGGTGACCCAGGTGCCGAACTCCACCGTAGGCATCTTGTAGCTCGCACCTCGGTGAGACCAAACCTTATCGTTTTTGTTTGGTTTTCCATCTTTTTTGTATCCATTTATCATGCCTGATCGAGACTTTGAATTTCCTGATAATGCATTCAAAATTGTCACCTTTTCTATCAAGCCGGTTATTAGCGGCGATCCACAGTTTGGGTTTGTGTTGGTAGAGCCTACGTTAATTCAACATGGGATCACTTCCGATTCAGCAAAGTGTAGCCAGCTACTAGCTTGCCGGCCCAGGAGCGTAATTCTGCAACTCAAGGATCTGTTGATGCAGCCTGTTTCTGCGCAACCCTACGACACTCTTAAGCAGGCCGTCATTAGCAGAAGCACACCATCCGAGCGGACCCGTATTCAGCAGCTATTCCAAGGTCTGCATTTAGGTGACAAGGAACCCTCAATGCTACTGAACGAAATGCGCCAAATGCTCAACACATCGTCCATGGATGATTCACTTTTGCGTGAACACTGGTTACAGCGTTTACCAGAAACAGCCCAAGGTATTCTTACCGCGATTCAACTGCAATACCAGGTGACGCCCGTCAACTAGTTGACGCTATAGTTACTCCTTTTCGTCATCAGCTCAATTGTGTCGATTCCTCATTGCCGGTTACCTTGTACGCATAATATCCTTCCTGTTCTTTGCTGTTTACACCTCACCCAGTCTGCCCATACTTCACAAGAATGTACCGCCATCTTAATAGAACTAACTGCTTTGTGCCGTGACTCTAAAAACAGGTCTAACAATAACAGACGCCACTCACGTAGCACATCGCCTAACCGTAATGACTCCGTGGGCGGTAATCAGCACTGCTGGTACCACCGCCGATTTGGTGCACAAGCCAAGCGTTGTGCCAGACCCTGCTCCTGCAAAGCGACTCAACACGGAAACTCTCGGGTCACGACTTAAAGGTGATTAGCGTCAATGGCCCACCCGACGGCACTCGCCTAGTTTGTGTTAAGGACTGCCAATCTGGAACCGCGTTCCTGATCGATACCGGAGCTGAAGTTAGCGTGGTTCCTCCCACACCTGGGGATGAGGCTAAGCCGGCCAGTCAGCCTTCGGGCCATCAACGGCACACAAATCCCTACTTACCGCCAGCGCTCTTTAACCCTCAACTTGGGTCTCCGTAAAACATTTCATTGGGCGTTGATTATTGCCGCCGTCCCGTTTTCCTTCATCGGCACGGACTTCTTCAGACATCTCGACCACTTGGTCGTTGCGGAACAACGAAGGATAGCTGACACCGCAAAGACGCTCAGCGTCGCTGGCACCAACGCAGGCATTGCAACTATCACTCCAGTCTGCCTATCCCACATACTACCACCGACGATGTCCAGCTATTCTCTCAGTACCTTAAGCTTGTTCATCCAATGACCGATGCTCTCCTCATGGCATCTCAGGTCACGCGCCATATCCGTACCCACGGTCTACCCGTCTCATCACGCCCGTGCCGAATTTCGCCGGAGAAACAGCAGCTAGTTAGAACGGAGTTTGGCACCCGCTCGAAATGAGAATAATCCGCCCTTCGGATATCACTTGGTCCTCTCCACTCCATATGCTTCCAAAGAAATCTGGCTACTAGCGACATTGCAGTGACTAAACAAACTTACGAGTCCCGACAGGTACGTCATCCCACATACGCAGGAATTCACTGCACGTCTCACAGACAAGACGATCTACAGCAAAGTCGATCTTGTTCGAGTTAATCACCCAATCTTTGTCAAGAAAAAAGACATACGTACAACAACCGTCATCACTTCAACGAAAGTCATCATAGACTACGGGCCGACCTGCTTATGGCATAATTGATCCTGCGAGACTCATATCATGTGTGCCGCCCTTTACTGCGACTCAGCACCAATACAACCCTGAGGGGCAGATCCCTAAAGCTCGCAGAACTGTATAGTCGCCTAGAGTGCTGCAGAAATTTCTTTTTCATTCATGTCTGTCACCTTTGGAATATTCTCCCAGAATCGGTCGTCTTTGCATCGGCACTAACAGTATTTAAAATTCGGTTGAATGACACACTAATCCACTTACTCTTTGTCACTTAGCACTACGTCTCCTTCCTGCACCTGGAGTTTACCATGGATTTATTTGATGTTAACTGTGAGTGCTGTGAATCTAAGCGGATTGCTGGACTACGGCGAAGCAAACGATAAGTCTTTATTTCATACTTACAATACGAACTATTTTATTATTATTATTATTATTATTATTATTATTTCGATATCCCTACCAACTATCCAACGGGACTTGCAATGCATCGCTTCTTAACCCAGCTAAATTCCTTGTTCATTGTTCATTGAATGGTGTTCAGGAAGTCAGACGTTACAATTTCTCCAATTCGGAAACGGTCTTATTGGTCGGAATGACCGAGGTCTAATTCACTGTAATCCGTATTCCTCATAGAATTTGCTTGTTGAAATCTAAACGCTCAACCGCTAATACAAATCCATACCCTGGATTTTTGATCGCTGTGATTAAAACGTAAGTCGTTAAACAATATACCACGTGATCCACTTTCATCCGCGGCTACCTCTGACTAAATGGCTCAGTTTAGGACGAAACCCGTCGTGGGTTGCAGTGTTGAGAACGAGCAACACCGGGCACCCTCCTTTTCCGCTACTACCTGACATGAATGTGAGATGGCACATCAATTGTGCAAGTCTGGAGCACGATGCTACTGCGCTCATAACGGCACAGCGCATGGCAACAACCTATTTTCAAGGACTCGTTCCAAATTCCCAAACAATTTAGACCGATAATTCCAAGAATTTACTGCGGACATTGTCAGCACCTGCTGGGTGATCTCATGGTGGCGTATAAGCCACTAAATACCCAAACGAAGCTAACAAATGTTTTTCAAAAAGTAGATAAAATATCTTGGTAAAACATCAGCTAAAAATGGCCACGTGCTACAGCCAATTGGAATAAAAAGCAAAGTTTTGCTCCCGAGTGGCTGAGCAGTGGAAGGCCTTCAAGTTCAAATCGTTAATCCCATACCGAAAAGGTTGCATGGTTAGTACGCTTATCGCTGTCAAGCCTTTGCTCATTCTATTTTTACTCAACGCAGCCGTCATGCACTCTTTCAAATCGGATTAAGTTCCCGTATTAAGTAAGTGCTTTTAACGGAATCATTCATCACGGATCGTTATTCCCGCAGCTAAACCAGTTATAACACTCCTTTATTCAGACTCATGCGTGCAATTTTCTTGAATTTTAGCAACTCACAGGTCCACAATCGCGTTCGATAGAGAATGCTCCGCGCCAATCGGCGATCCCAAAGTTACTCTTAAAAGACCATTCCTAAGAAAGCCAGGACCCAATCTGTGGCTTTTCATCATATTCGCCAAGCGCAGCAACCCGGTCGTTGACATGTACGCGTTACAATATACGTTGCATGGCGTAGCCCCGCACGAACCAGTGCCAATCGATGTTGCGTCTAAACAGCGTGTGGGTGCTTGTGCTTTCCGTGACACACTGGCCTAGCATAACCAAGAAAAAGCATGCGTGAGATCGAACTTAAGGGTCATTCATCTTCAATTTCATGTCATGGTAGGGTTGATGTGTTCAGTTGCAACCACAGCCATCATATAAAATGATTACACTTGGTGGTAGGTGTTGTAAGTCGCAATGCGCACGAGTGGTCAGGACATGATCGATCTGCTCTAAACGTGTCAGAGCATTCTACCCTAAGTACGCTGGAGTTAGCCAACGGGGAGCAAAAATACGGAATAATGTGACTAAAACACACTGATGTAGTCCGGCATGCAGAACAAGCCCAGTTGTCAAACTTCTATTTGTGCTCATGAAATGGTGTAAACAACGGATCAGTACAAGTTAGCAGTTGGCGAGTGTTGGGACTTCGTCATTGGGATCGAACAAAACCGATCCCTTTCCCTGGGTCTCAGGGTCGAAGCTTAAAGTTAAGCTTGCTAATCTACACACAGTATCGGCGCCACTTACACTGACCCATCCTAACTCCCTGAACCGGTAAGCCATATTAGACGTGACTATGTTTACCGTATTCCTGGAAGCATCACCTAACAATTCGGCCAAGACGCTGGTAGCTAAGAGCCGTAGGATACGCAGCACAGACAATAATCGGGCAAGGTACACATCGGTCGATAAAAAGTCACTGGCAGTGTCACCTGTATTTCCATAGTTTGTACCGAGTTTAAGCGGTACGACGCAAGTTTCGCCGTCATCTCCACTGGTACCACTTAAACAATCCAAATCACCAGCAAAATCTCTCAAACCGAGATCCGTTAGTTAAAACCACAGTGCGTCAACTCTCGCATGAACCAACGTTTTCTAGTCCAAACCTCGAATAATACAGGCTGGGCTTCTAGACGATCGTAAGAAGTGGTATTCTATCTGCGATAAGATGGACATTCGGGTTAAGACTCTTAAGCTAGGACACGTAACACACCACTTTACTTCAGCGCACCATGGTTGACATGCATTCTTCGAATAACGCTAAACTCGGCAGATGAGACAGTGGCCATTCCAATGTCAGTAGTTCATCTACGCAATTCCTCAAGAGAAGTGGACATAGTAATTGATCTTTATTGGAAACAACACCAAAAGAAATCTGGCAGCTAAGTCGGCCTTCTTGAAATCAACTGCAAGAGGACCATATTTGTTCATGAAGTTCCCGAGCTTATGGATTCTCCTATTCCTAAGGTGTAATTTCTAACGGAGAACAGTGGTGTCACACGCGTAAAGAACTCCCTCTGAAGGACGTTATCGCCTAATCTCTGACGATATTACCCTTGTCACTTAACTGCAAAGTACGCGATCAAAGGTTACTAAAGCGGATTCTACACTCTGCGGAAATGTCAAAATCCTGTTGGATTACTGATTGAATTTTTGCTCTTGGTTGTCATGAGTGGGAAGCAATTTGCCAGAATTTCCAATCCAAATAAACGCTTTGGCTTCACTCCTGCGGAGGGACAGACACAATAGTGCCCGCGTCATCCGACAGGACAGAGCAAAGAAAGAGAGAAGCTAGGGACCTGGAGAGCTCAGCGCAGGCACGCAGCCAGGGTGAAACTTAAAAACTAACGAGCTAACTAAAATCCCACTAGTGGTCAACCATCAAATGGTCGGCTTAAACTTAACACGGAAATTGAGATCCGCCGAAGCACTACTAACATTCAAAACACTATTTTGAATGTGCACTGGCGCCTAAGGCCTTATTAAGTTGATCAAACTTAAAACCCTCTAGCCATCGCAGACGTAAGAACACATCACGCTTACCTAGTACAGTCGAGCGCACCTCGAATAATATCTGATAAAGATGACACGTACTACACGAACCAAATGCGGAAAGGTGGAGAAAATAGAGGCGACTGGACCCAAGGTAGATTGTAAAGGTTGCAATAAATTAAGGGCGCTTCAGCAACGGCGTGGGAAAGTGCAGCGCGCGGTTCAACGAGCAGTATCTGGGGTATCTACAGGCACTTAAACAGATCGAGAGTCGGAGGATAGAAAGACAAATAAAATTCACTGGTTGGAAATACTGAAAGAGTACATTTCCCGGAATCCGTACAGACCGGGCTTAGTCTTGAGCTAGCTGATTCTGAGATCAATCTACTCGACATATCACTGCTTCGAAACGATATGGCTGGATGAGGGTGGTGGGGTAAGCCTTTATTACAGAACCAACACCTGATGTCAGTTGATAATTCACCTAGAAAGCCGCGCCCTTGATTCGCTTTGGTGGCGGCTACGGTTGCAGAACAAAGACACATACCTACTTGCCGCCATTTATCTTCCGCCAAACTCTACGTCAGAAATGGACTACAGACTGCATCACACTTGGAACATTGTGCAGAACAACTCAAGCAGTCACATTTTTATCGCGGGAGAATTTAGTGTGCACAATCTACAAATGTCAACAGCTGATAGCACACAGTTTAAGCCCTGTTTCCAAGTGCGAATTTTCAGCTAGCCTCTGTACAACCACATAATCTGTCCATCAGATTTCGAGGCTCGAGCTTGTGCTCGCAAAAGAACTCATGATCGACGTATTAATAGCAAGCACACTATTGGGTGACAGTGACATTGTTAAACTATGCTTGACTATGTACGATTTGTGGAGTATCCTTAGGAATAGAATGATAAGGTGCATACTCTCACGCACTCCAGCGCGTTATCCGTACCTAGTAGGGGACATCTTGGACCTTCCTAACTGAATACCTCTCTGAAGCCACCTACAAAACCAGCACATTTGTAGCGCAGACATAGATGCAGTAAACCCTCCGTCGTCGAAGCAAAAGCAACTCGTTTCTGAAGAGCGGAACACGTTAATACATATCTTTAATAGATTTGGTATGGCCTGTTCACAAGTACTGCCCAAATGCCGCAACCTGGACTGCACAGAGGGCACAGGGTAACTTTGTTTGAAATTGATCCGCGAGGACAATTGACACATGAGAAACAACTTATGAACCGATTTTGCACAAAAAACAAACTCTTGTACAGAGGCTTCAAGTGGAACGGGGACTTAATTCAACAAAAACATCAACGACAGCTATCAGTGATATTTTATATTACTGATAGAATCCGAGTAGCTCGAAAACAACAAACTGTATAACTTCACCATCAACACAATCCCCTCGGGTTTAATGCGGGTTTCCGTCATTCTACCACGCTCCGACGCACTGCTGGAAGCATTCTTCCACGATGCTCCTTAATACCAGCGTTGCTTAGAGCAATATCAATTGAGTATGAGGGCTGTTCTATTATAGTGATTTTTTCTCGGTCAGTAATGTCCGGGTGCCCGGAGCGTTATGAGCAGGAGTATAGTCATGAAGAAGCATCCACGATTTGCTGTCATAGTTATCGTCTGTTAAAGCGCACTCAGGGAAGCAAACGTTTCAATAATAATGCAACAATAATTGGCACAAGTGCGACATAGACAATAGTCAGGTTTGAAGTGCATGTGACCCAGGTGCAGTAACCGAAAGTTCATAATCTAATACGAAAAAGGAAATAACGCAGTGCCAAACATATCTGGCGACAATTAACATGTGCCCAACATTTACAGATCACACAGTGAGGCTAGGGAGGGAATATTAACAGTCACTTCACAGTGGGAAATGAAGGGCCAGGTATCAGGGGGAGGAGTCTGCTGCTACAAAGTGAACAAATTGGTGGTTTAACCGAGCGATCCATCTGTGCCTTTCACGGATGGGTGTGTAAAGTTTAATGCAATATCAGTAAACAATGCCGACTTTAATCTAATTATCCTTAAGACCGACAACGCGCCCCGGAAAGTTGGCTTGTTACGGTGTTGACGACATCTAAGGAAAATGTATACCTCGACCTCCCATTTAAGGGTAACCCCGCTTCAACGAGGGCAACCAAGCGCTTCCTCTACGTCACTCAGATAATGTAATGTGCTACAGATGCTGTGGTGATAAACAGCATAGGAACTTGCACCTATCAGCGTCAAATCACACAATACTCACTAATCCGATTATCCCTGCTGCGTTAGTTAGATAAGCAAGAATGAGGGGGGTTTTGAATTCCAGAGTGAATGAATCCCGGACCAAATGGGTTCAAGGTGAGGTCAGCCATTTCGCGTCCAATATTCCGTGTGCACGCAAACGTGAACATGTTTTATTGACCCCTTATCTGCTTGACACCGGCTCCGCATTTCGGCTGCTATTACGTAATCCTAATCCACGCTTATTACGGTTCGCGTAAGCCGTGACGACAAGCCAGCTAAGACCTGCCCTGTGAGTGCAGAAACAGTCAGTTTTTGACCTACGAATACCCCGGTCTTAGGACGATTGCCGCCGTTCATCTCACAGCATTTCACTGATTGGGAACACCCTTGGGACTGTATAAGATAATTACTAGTTATTGTATTGGTACTGATGAGACAATACGAAATGCGTGCATTTATCAGTGATCGTCTCCTCATTGTTTTATTCAAACTATTGGAGGGAAATAACTGTTGTAAAAAAAACAGTTTATTTCTCGGCGGTGCGCGAGACTGTGACGGCATAGGGACAAAGCAATGCTGACATGAATTCCCTGAGGCCGGTCACACATGCAATTATAGTGTCCCACTGACGCAAACCGAACTTTGGCGAAGTATGTGAATGGATGGTGTGTATCCGTTCACACGGGAGTTATACTGTGCGGCCAAATTCAGCAACACGTAATGCCTCAGTTAAAACGCTCGCATGTGTTCACCTGTGGCCATGGTACGCTATGCTACGTAAGGACAGGCTGTCAGGGCTTGTAGCAAGTGTCCATCCAGTTGCACACGTGGCCACTAGCTCTTTTCGCTACTTAGCTCCTGCTTCAGTCAAGTGGTGGATCAGGTGTCTGTCGCCACCGTGACTGTGCAGTCAACCATTGCTGACCCCGCACGTACGTCCGGTCTGTGGCTGCGGAGTGCGAGGCTTGCATGCATTACCTGCCGTCCGGTTAGATCAACCCGCCTCACTTTCGATAGTTACACCACATCTAGTCTGTTCATATAACCGTTGGCTTTTGCGATGCACGCTGGATCAGCGATCAAAACTCCGAGGGTTGACCGTAACTCCCGCCTACTTTCCACGAAAATATCCGGGTAAATCACATGTACTCGAGGTAAACCTACATCCCAATTTAGGCGAAATAGCCCCTCATTTACAGTTGCTGTCCCGCTTTCTTAAAAATGCTGGGCAGGATGTACTAATGTACCGATTTGAGGACGTAAACCTCAGAATATCCTCCTTTGATCATGTATAATGTAGGTGGAATAGCAAGAATCAAACAGTGGCGGTGCAGGCACACCATAAGGTAGGGAGGCAGAAGGCAGTGATTGCCCGGAAGACAAAAAGACCACTAAAAAGGGAGCGGACGGAAACGGGAACTGGCACAATCAGGGAGAGCAAGTGGAAGAACATTGGCTTAACGGAACGAGAGAAAAACGGGGCATGATGGACGTCCGTTATTGTAACATCCCGGACCAACCCCAAGCATTGTGTGTTGCATCCACGTTCACATAAATTAAGAACTATGGAAAGAAAACCCGGGCCGGTCAGAATGGGACGCGTAGAAGTGGAGATACAGGGGTGTAATGGGCGGGGAATACCCTTTCACGAGGCCCCAAAGCGCATGGTGTCGCGAGCGGAAACCCGGAGAGATGGTGCGTCGTGGGAAGGAAAGGTGATGTACGTCTGTGTGGGAATCCATATAGCTTGTGTTGGCCCCAATCAAATTTGTCCTTCATTGCCGTGCCGTTCTTGTTACAATAAGACCGAAATAACTAGGCCGGCATGTTTTGCGTGATAATGGACTGCGTGGGTGGAGAACGCGGCAAGGAAACATTTTACTACAATATGCAATGAGGGAAGAAAAGCGATGGTGAGATTCTTGGAACTTTAGTGGAGAATGCCTACATATTGTGTAGCTTGGTGGGGAAACTATATCTAAACAAACGTGTAAGATGACTACTCAAGTGGAGAGCGATTTACCATTCATTAAGTAGGCCACGCGCGACAACGACTCGCAAGTTGAATTCACTGGAGGCTTAAATTGACGATTTACACTTATGTTTACTTTCATTTCAACCATCCTACTGGACTTGTAAAGCAATCGCTTTTATACCCGTAATATATCATTGTTCATTGTTCAAGTTCGGATTGACAAATGCAAATCGAAATTTTCTATGGTTCAAGGTGGCAGATCAGATCTTTAGAGGGTTGCCTATTCCGGAAGCCCAGAGAGCGATTCCAGAAGACAGATCGGGTTGCAGGGAAAATTTTATTGGTTCAGCAAAAGATTCCCTGTTAGCTAGCTATAAACGAACGACACCGTGGACGCTCTAGCTAGGGGAACGGATCAAGCACAGCACACAGAGCAGTCGCGCGTTGCAACCGAAGCGAGCGCCAAGCAAAAATGGCGATGAGCAAGTAAAGCATTCGAACTCAGCAAGCAGTTCAACAAACCACACCGGTTGCCTAAGTGTACAATTAAAGAATTTTGGTTAGAATTTTACACAAGCAAACCGGGGAATCTCCAGACTGCTACATAGCCCTCTCCCAGAAGGGACTGTGTAAGCAGTCCTTCGATCTACGTGAGGACTGTCCGTCGCCGGCCAGCCTTCTGCGAGACCAGGTTGTGAAACCCGATGCAGCTGCTGGGGGAGAACCATGCAATCGGACCCTAGCGGGCTCCCACCCGTGTCCTCCCTACGGTGTCGAAACGGTAAAAAACTGTTTGTAGGGGGG
The DNA here is from genome assembly GCA_944474145.2 of Dicrocoelium dendriticum. Lineage (NCBI taxonomy): Eukaryota > Metazoa > Platyhelminthes > Trematoda > Plagiorchiida > Dicrocoeliidae > Dicrocoelium > Dicrocoelium dendriticum. The sequence continues at coordinate 73,679,375 of OX104063.1, forward strand.
GACAGTTAATAAAGTTCACGTAGGCAGTTGAGCAGGAAGATTGTTGAACTTCCAGTTGACGTGCGGAGATCCAGCGAAAGTGAAACCGAGGTGCAACCAACCGACGGTGTATATGGAAAGCAAAATGAAAAAACAGCATAAATGCATAGCAATACACAAAAGAGTGTTAAGCGAAAAACGTGCAAAGCTGTTTTTGGGTTTTCAAAAAGTTTTGCTCTTTTTTGGTAGTTTCAAAACGTTTTGGTCTTTTTTTGTGGATTTTCAAAAACGTTTAGTAAGAGCAGAAAATTTCTAAGGCACGTTCTACGTAAAATAGTAAGTACTGACAAAGTCTGAAAAACGAACTGGAGGCTTGAGTTTCCTACCGCGTCGATTGAGAGTAGGGCGGGTAGGAGTGCTGTCGGTTGTGGTTGTCGGTTCTGCTGGAGCGGACTGACTCGTCTGAGGTTGCGGTGCCAGCTGTGATGGCACAGGCTGTGAAGGTGCTTGTTGCACCGGCGAGTCAGATTTGTCGAAGAATGCTGGCTTGAGTCGATCAATGGTGATCGTCTCAGTGGTGTTGCGTCGTGGCTTGCTTATGTCGGGATCAGCTTGGTGGGCAGCAGCCATAGTGGCTAGATCAATGTTGGTGCCAGGCGATAAGCTGAACTGCTGAATGCGTGAAAGCGCATCCGCGACGGGATTGAGAGCACCTGAGACATGTCGTACGTCTGTCGTAAACTGAGAAACGTA
>OX104063.1:73680606-73787109 GCA_944474145.2 Dicrocoelium dendriticum
TGGATATTTCTCACTTATCACGGATTTGTTGCTAACCAAATTACTTCATATGGTAATTTAGCGAAGAGTTATGCCACCGTATCTGTATGCATTATTGGGTTTATTTTATTTCCGCTTGTCGTTTAAAGTGAATGGCTGTTGTTTGTTATCCCTGGTATGGTTGCGCTTGATGTGTATGTTGACAAGGTGCCTACCTGTCTATTACCCACTACATCGTTCATACTGGCTCCAGGAGACAGTTGGTAGTTGCTGGAGGGGACGGGGTGCACGGTTCTTGTGGCCGTGCTAGGCTCAAAGAGCGGTTCCATGCACTCAGCGTGGAGCGGACTACGGTCCAGCCACCGCCTTGTGTGCGCTTGATTCCCCAAATACAGCGTGCTTGTGTTTGCCTGTGAAGGAGTGTGGGTCAGCTCCATTGATGAAACGTGGCTCCCATCCACATGCCTCCCGGTCTTATTCCTTCTGGTTTACACTGGATATGGGGTATGTGGTTGGAGCTGTGGATGGTGCAGCGCAAGCCATCCATGGTCCCTCTGTAGGCGCAGGCGTGCTGTGGCTTGCCACAGTGACAGGCAAATCCGAAACCGGATGCCGCCAACCATATATAGTTTACACTTGGCGCATGAGTGCCACAACATGCCGACAGCGGCAAGAAAACAAAGAGGGGAGAAAAAGCGGTCAGGAGAAAGGAGTCTCATACACGTTTGCCCTTGGGTCCGATTCCCTACCATCTCCGACTGCGCATCCAATCACGTGTGCGCATTGTCCTTAGGTCCCTAACCTTGGAGTATAGTACGCCCCACAGTGGCTTACTGCAGTGTGAACGCCTTGACACTTCGGATCCAGGTTACAGGTTGACCACCTCTCCTTCGCTTTCAACAAATGCAGGCGCATGCAAAGAAATTGCTGCGAGGCAACTGTTAGCAGGCATACGTGGGACTTGTCCGAGTCACCGGAGCGCACGAAAGAAAATTATGCAGCTCAGTGGTCGACAGAGACTGTGTGAATGGAAAATCGGAGGGCTAACGTCACCATTGCTAATGTAATGCTTCCAACCTACACCAGCGATGCTCTAGAGGCAGCGGTGATCAAAAGCAGTCTCTGGACATCGCTAGCTCCATTGGGCCATATCTCGTAGTTATACAAGAGCACTGCTCGTGATGTAGCGCTGTAGGCTGCAGTTTATTGAAGGTCTGAGATTATGCCAGCGCCGGAGATGTCGGAGTTTGACAAAGGTTACTATGGCTTTGGTCATGCGCAAATTGATCCCCACCATTAACTCGCTAACGCTGATGCAACTCCTGAGGTAAAGGAACTTCTCGACTACTAATAAAGAAGAGCCGGAGAGGGTGAGGATAGTAGTAGCTTCCAACCAATCCAGGGGAAAACCTTCCACTTGCCAAGGATAGAGGTTATTCCGAACTGGGATACAGATGTTGCCAACCTGCGCAGCATGTCCTGGGCGGCCTGCTAAGAGTCACAGATTACGGTGATGTCGTCAGTATACTCCAAGTCACAGAGCCGACCACCCACGAGTAACTCGACACCACGAGGCCAATAGTTTCCCAAAGCACTAAGGTGTTATCCACAACGAAGTTGAATAAGAAGCGTGATGCGGGACAACCCTGTCTCACGCCACTAGTGATACTATAGGGGGTCGAATGTTCGCCCGCCCGAGGTTCGAGAGTAAATGGCCCAAAGTATGTTAACATATTTCACAGGCGCTCCCGTTCTCAGCAAGCACCTCTATTAACTGGGTCGAATGCTAAACATATATCCAGGACGCAAACCATTATAACGGAGCTGAAAGCTCGGCGGTGCTCGAGTGTCTAGCGGATCGTAAAGTCGCGTTCCATACAACCCCGACCTGGACGAAAACCAGCCTGTTCTACACGTATGGGCTGTTCGCGTACTCAAATGAGCCTCTGTAAAAGCAGGGAGGCTAGCACTTTGGACGCAGCGCATAGGAGACTGATCCCCCCGTAGTTTGAACAATCCATTCAGACACCCTTTTGAAGATGGGCACGAGGACCGCTATGTCCCAGTCGGACGGGATTGTTCCTGTGGCCCAAAGCTCTTGAAGGAGGGTAGTCAATTCAGGATAGAAGGACGCGTTTCCATCCTTGAAAAGGACCGGGGCAATTTCCCGAGTATAAGATATTTGTGGAGCTTCAGAAAACGATGTTCATAGGCGACCTTGGCTTCATATGCCGGAGAGGTGCTTACACACCTGGGAACAACGTGGAAACGAGAAGAGCAACTCGAGGACAATGGTAGCCCGCTGAACTGCTGTTCGAATTGTTGTGCCCAACGTGCAAATCGGCGTTAGTGAGGGTGATTTGGTTCACCACTAGTTACATATTCAATTTTGCTTGCAGTCGGTTTCTTGTCGCCGGTAGATTGGATTAGAGAAAAGTCTACGGAAGTTTCTTGAAGATGCAGCATGTTTCATCTCGATGACAGGCTGCGTCCACCAGGCTTCGTGATATTTCTTGTGGAGCTGTTTGAAGTCGGCGTAGGTAGCTTGAAACAATGAGTTATAACGTCAGCAGGCATTGCCCGGCGGTCTTTCATCAGTTGAGGAGCTCAAGCGGAAATCCATCATTTGATGGTGTGCTTAGCAAAAATACAGCTGACGGACTGGTGTATAGCACTCCGGATGTGTGTCCAATGCGCTTCAATATATAGGAGTTGAGGGGTCTTCAGATTAGAAGCTAACGAGCTCTGAAAAGCACAGTACATATTTGGTGCGACAAGTTTGTCTAAGTCGATCCCTTTCTGACGACGCTGTTGGGTGCCATTAAAGCGGAAGATGTTAATTTGTGGCGGATTCAAACATCAGGTAAAGACAAAACCTGTGCCGACAGCCTTCCCTGAAAGGAGCAACAAAGGTAACACTATTAATAACAGAATAAGGTTCTCACCCTGGTTACAGAAGTGAGTGGTCAGTGGACCTATAGTTGTTCACAATAGCTTTTATAGCGCTGCCTGAGCTCCTGTGGTATTTGATGAAAAGTCGGGTAATCAGCCCAGAACTCCTCACCCTCTGAGACGCTGCCACTGATCTTCGGCTATTCTTAATCATCTCGCCCACAGAGCGAAGGAGATTTATGTACAGTTACTTCCACAAGGAAAGCATTTCAGAATCCGCAATCTGGGGAAACGCTCGATTGCGCACAGCCCCGCTGGGCCTCATACCTTTCTCCCACTTTATTGCCCATCCCTTTCTCCAACGCTTTTCGCATAAGATAGAACTGTTTCTCAGGGTTGTCCAAATGATAGCGTAATCCGGATATCTCCTCGAATGGGGTTACTATCGTTTTTGTACGTGTCTACCTCTGAGGGAAGATTATCTTGTATCATGGGGTTTACTGGGGAGGGTTTGTTTATTTGGTTGGTGCGTTATGTCGATATTCAGGGAGTTCCATTCATTTGCTTGTATATTTTTGTACACATGGGTCGTGCACCGTAATATTCCAGTTATTCTGAGTTTGGTTCTTAGAATGTTGGGTTTATTTTGTACTTGCTAATGTTGGTTGGGGTCTTTGGAGTTTCATTCCTTCGTGACATAAGAGGTCGGTTTGAGCTACCACTCTCCTTACTTATGTTATGCATAATGTTCCTTTTGTTGCTAATTTCAGGAACGGCTGTGGAATCAGGTTTTGTTTTTACCAGATATTGGCACTATCCGCAAATCCACATCTTCAGCTGTCCTTTTACTGGCTAAAACATTAGAATAACGAGAGTAGTTTCAGAGACTTCACAAACTGACACCAACCTGTCCGAGTGTGGCGAGTGAATTATCCCTTGGTTACTCTACAGGCTAAGTAGCAAAGTTCACTTATCTTGTACTCCCCAAACAATGAGATCAGTCCTAATATTTCATAGCTTACTGTAACACTGATAATAAAATCGTCCCATCATTCTTGCAAATTTCCTCCATTCACTTGCACATAGACCACGCACTATTCTGCTTAAACTCAATATTCAAATACCGGATATTGATGACAGAGATCGATAGGTCCTAGTGATCGAACTGACCAAGGTTCATTTCAATGAGAATTACGGTCCTATAGCTTCAGCTTGCACATCGAAATGCGGTCACACAGCGTGTACTTATAAATTGCTCTCCTGTCAAAAATACCTCTCGGTAACAGTTAACTGGAGCAAGTTCGGTTGTTACCTTAAGCGTAAATGGAGTTTTGGAGCAGATTCACCTGGGTAGCATAGCGACTCCGGTGCTTACATGAAGTTATTCAACGAAATTCCCAAAAGCAATATATGGACAACAGACAAAAATGAATTCCATGAACTGTCATCGCTAGAGGAAATTTAGAACGCAATACCATGGGCTACCGCTCTTAGTTTCGTCAACTTATTTAATGAACCCTAGACTTAGAACAGAGTACTGAGCACACAAGTCATGGGACTGGCAAATCAAAAAGCGGTTCTTATGTCTTTTAATTCCTCATACTTTATATTCTTTGCTTCATTGTTGGCCATGACTGGGCTGATCTCTTGAGGTGACGGCTTACACCTTGCAAACTATAAAAAATTATACCCATGCAAAGCATACCGCTATTGATTCACTGGCTTAGAACAAAAAAGGGCCATATTTTATTGGTCCGCATGACGGAACAGGATGAGGCTTCATCGCCCATAATGTATGCATGAAACAGCCCTTATGAAAAAAAACATTTGTTACCCGGCTGAGGGCCTATTTATTATTTTGCCACACCGACATAGAGCCAGTTGGAGCATGGAAGTGCGGGTGAAAACCGTCGAGGGAATACTCTGCATGGAAGCAGATCCCCTGGGGACAGTTCCATGGATAGCCGTATAACGTTATTTGAACTTTCCTTGAAATCTACATTTGTGATTGTTCCCAGTTTCTTAATCTCGCCAATACTTTCGAACTGCTAATCACTTCAAAAACCCATATGGGAACCAATGTACAAAATATGTAAAATTAAGAATATTATACAATTACGTTGTACAAGTTGATTAGACCACACAGTTGGTTTGTGCCTCGCACTGTCGAGGATTAAAACTTTTATTTATTTATTTATATATCAGTTGATCAGAAATGTTCCAAAACAGTGTAAACTCACTACTGTATGTCGTTCAAAATACGCGTCTATGTGTGTATTCCGTTGGATTAGCAGACTGTAGGACCTAACTGGCGTCGGATGTGGTTCATATTCACCAGTAGTTGTAGCGAACGCGTGACCTTATGCTCTGGACCAATCAAGGAAAGACCAGTGGTCCCGGTGGTATCAGGATAGGATCGAACTCCCTATTTCTGATGGCGGAAAATTCTACTGATGCTGTAAACGATTGGATAATGTGCAGCAGCAATGTTCTAGTGCGAATGACATCTGAAAAATATTTGCCGAAGGCCCGAAAGTAAGAGAAGTTAGTCAACTTGCGGGTGACAATAGATTCTTGTGTGGAATCGTACGGGAAAAATCAAGACGAAAGAAACACCGGGGAATGTTTACTCAATAGTTTACGAACTGAAGGGCGTTAGCTTATGTAAATAAAAATGGGGTGTCGGAGAAACAAACAAATAATGTTCGATAAAGTTACCTTATAGAAGACCTCTTTTGATGGCAGTCGGCTCCACGAGGCCTTGCGAATTGAAATGATGCGACTTTCAGCCACATGTAAACAGCCAGATTGGCCTGGCTGATTCGTACCGGATATTCTACAAGGTAAAGGGGTACACTCGTATACGTATTGTTGTATAATGTACCACTAGGTTACGTTAGGTTGCAACTGTTTCAAGCTCCTGTCTACATGTTTGGATTGAATATGTGAGATGGCGATCAGCGGAAGGACAACTCTGCAATTTGCATTCCAATCTAAATTGCATACTCTTAGCCTCTGAGGCTGATGGTCTCTCCAACGACTCCTCTACCAACCAATGCACAAAACGTCAGTAAACGGCGACTAACGTATCACCTTAGAGGTACTTTACCAAACTTGTCTCGTTTGAACAAACAAACTGAGCACTGAAACACCGATGTAAAAATTCATTGGGAGGTGAAACAAACGAAGTTGCTGGCTATTCAATTCCCCCCCTCTGACTTTAACTCAGATGTTTGGTGTATGGAAGAAGCAATGACCAGTAAGGTACTATCCTTCCGGGACCTTACTGACCGGTTATTGTCAGTGTCAGAAAATAAGTGCCGCAGGGAGGGAGTACTGCAGCCAGACCAGAAGTGAATTAGCTTCAGAGCCCAATGTGTACTCTTAATAAGTACGTAGGAATAACAGGCTGGACACAATTATTCAAAAGTGAAAATGAGCTGACTTGTTCATTTATGCTGTGTAGAGGAATAATTGCACTGTTGGCCATGAGATCAGGATTTAGTCACCACAGTGCGTCTAAAACCATCACTGGATTTCGACAATGCCGATGGAACAATGGTGTATTTTGGGTAAAAAGCAAAGCTACATGGGTTCCTTGGGATGAAAAGTATCGATCAAAAATTCATGATAAAATGAGAAGTCTTTTGGTGGACACACCGTAGACATGTGTAAAATAGCCGAGATGTTCGCAACGTTGAAAGTCAGGCGCATGGATTTCGAAGTGCATCAAGTAACATTCATGTTGTATCCCTCCTCGTGCAACATGGAACTCGCCCTGAACTAATCACCAGATGAGCTGTACGGATGACCGAAAGGGGGCGTGAAAATGTTTGATCAGCGGACACAGGATAGAGATGGAAAACGAGCAAAGCCTTGCATTTTCTGAAGGATATGTCCCCAACGACAGGAAATGCTTGATAGTGATACCGCTTACTAAGGGTGCTGATCCGAGTAAAATAGAAAACTATAGATCGATCTGTTTGACTTCGACATTATCCAAAGTTCTCGAAAAGGTTGTGAAAAGGTGTCTGCTGTTGTTCTTCGAATCGATGGACCTATTGACGCCAGCGCAACAGGGCTTCACGAAAGGGCGATCCTGCATCACCAACTTGATGAACGCAAACCACCAGTGAATACGAGCTCTCAATGAACAGAAGGATAATGACGTGGTGTACATCGACTTTAGTAAGGTGTTTGACAGTGAACCACGAGGTACTCTTTGGTAAACTGAGGACATACGGAATCGGTGGCATGCTACTTCAGTGGTTACACGAGTTTATTGTGGGACGAAAGTTTAGAGTACAGGTCAATGACTACCTGACAGACTGGTTTCCATCGACCAGTGGCGTGCCTGAAGGAACTGTACTTGGGCCAGTAGTATTTCTGATTCATATCAACGACCTTCGGCAGCAGCTCCACTCACCATGTGCCTTGTTTGCAGATGATTTGAAAATTTGGAGGATAATTGAGAACCAGGACGACTGCGCTCGCCTCCAGCATGACTTAAAGCGACTATCAACGTGGTCCACTGAAATGCAACTCCCTCTTAATGCAACCAAGTCGGAGTTCATCAGTATCACCAGACGTTGAGCCACTTGATCATACACCTTGGACGGCCAGTTGCTCCAGCCTAGTACATCTGTCAGAGATTTAGGAGTGCTCTCCCGACATGAAATAAGGTCACTAGAAAATACAGAGCAATTATACCGTGCGGGACTTCCTATGCTCTGGGCATTAAGACGCAGTTTCTCCACATGGTACAAAGAAACTGTCCCACGTCTATTCACCTAGCTTAACAGACCAATTCTTGAATATAGTGCCCCAGCTTGCCATTCGACAACCCAGTGGGAAACTGAGAAGTTGGAGAAAGTACAGCATATCGAAACTAGAATGACACCGAGTCTTCGAAAGCTTCCGTATGAAAAACGTTGTGAAAGGCTCGGACTCTACACACTATCCTACCGCCAAATAAGAATTGACCTTATTCTGACCCATCGAGTAATACACTTGAATTACTTCCCTATACTGCGGCCAATATTTCACCTGCGGAATCCTGTAACACCCGAGGACACCGTTACAAACTCAGGGTCCCGTGCATGGACAAAGTATCACATCAGCTTTGTATAGGACAAAGAAACATAAACTAATGGAATACACCACCAGAAGGATCAACAGAGGCTGATACACAGAAGTGTTTTAAGACACGTATCGATGATTATTTCGGAAACCGGTGTTTTGTGAAACGGTGCACATACAATGTTAAAAGAAGACCTCGTATACCAGGAAATAATAACACCAATACGCACTCCTAACCGAACAATGATAAACAATTAACTGACCAAACACAACCGCTGACGATTCACAAGTATATGTTTTTGATTTCGCATAATCCGATAGAGTTGTGCAGAAACCGTTCTACTTGCTTTTAAATATGTCTCAGTCTTAGTCGCATTCCGGTTTGTAAACAAGTGAACCGTTAGTCGATTTCCATGTGCGAGCGATTATGATTCTGTGAGAATGTTACTAATGGATTATCCATTTGAACAGTTGCATTAATCAAGTTTCCTTCAGTATAACTGCAGTAGTAAACCTTGATGTTTTGAGCTTTCTTGTGGCAACGAGCGGCTTGCTATTAGGTTGTCCCAAAATCAAATGCCAATTCTCCCTACCATTTTAGCATTTTCTTGAGGTTTCTTGAAGGTTCATTAATAAGGGTGTATAAGGTTACACGATGGAACGATAATGTTACATCGTCGATTGTGCTACATTTTCGCAATCACTGAGCAACGGCCAAATGAGCAACCTGCTACTTGTGGATGCTTGTTGTACGAGTTAGTATAAGGATACAAATTGGTTGACTCTTGTCGAAAACTGCGTGATGTATAGACAGGGACTCTCTAAGTTACGGTAGCTTGGTTTTATGGTTCATCCGATTTAAGGCATGGAACTACGAAAGTCAAGGACGTAATCCAGCGGATATTGTCAGCAACATGCAGCACACTGTGGAGGAAGACATGAGACAAAGTATGCGTGAAGTTTCGTCACACTTTGGCCTTCCAGCAACCACCATTCATCGCTATTTATACCAATCCGGAGTGGTTCCATAGCGCGGACAACTAGTACCACACAACTCGACTGATGAGCAGCTTTCCAACTATCCTACCATCGCACTTCCAGCGACCACCCGAAGAAGCAATCATCCATAGGTGATCGTTGTCGTTAATGGATACGAGAAGTGGGCGCTCCATGTCACCTATAGCAGGATCAGCTAGTGGATCGCAGCTGATGAAACGCCAGCACGAGTCCTGAATGGTGAACTACATGTCAGAGAGTGATGTTGTTGGTCTGGTGGGATGGCCGCTAGGTCATCCATTAGGAACTACTACCTGAGAATTCCAAGCTGAGCGCAGATATCTACTGACAACCACCACAAAATATGGTCAACAAACATGAAAAATGTCCAAAAACGGTTTGTATCCTCCTCCAACATGACAACGCACTTCCTTATGTGGTAAATGTGGCGCGTTTCAAGATTCAACAGTTCGGAATCGAAGCTCAAATGCACCCAGCATTTAGTGTAAGGTTTGCTACTATTGGCTGGAAGTTGGATATACCGTGCTGGATTCAAATTTTTTCGGCATAACTCAGTTATGCGTGATTTTGTGAGTGAATTGTGCACCAACATTTGTCTTTTGGTATATTCTTCAATCTGTGTAAATTTAGTGGATATTCTCTGACTAATTTCGGAGTTCGCATAGATTGGTCCAACTGCCGCCTGTGTCCGCCATCTTGGATTTGTTCAACGGTAATCACCCATCATGACAACCACACCGATAAATGGAAATGAATTATTTTGTGCTAAGCAAACTTGTGCCAGGGGAGTAAAAGGAGGGTTGACTTGCAAAAACTGCCAAGACAGTTACCATACGAAATGCGACAACGTCTGTGGAACCGACATAAAGAACCGCAATACGCCGGGTTCACTTTGGTTCTGTTAGAAGTGCACGACGGCTCCACTAGCACAATGCGTACTAGCGTTAACACAAAAGTACGACAGCCTAGTCGCCGAAATAGAACACCGTCTGAATGCAACACTTGCTTCGATCGAAGCGACAATAGCACATCTTGCACCTTATCCGTCGCCCTCAATTGCTGCCTCGAAACCAAGGAAAAGAGCCAGGCGGTCACACGTCCAGGCAGTACTCGAAACATTGGAAACCACGAATCAAGTCGTCATCGTGACCGAGAGAAGAATGCCTAGTCCCATCGCCCACATCCTCTTATCCAATCTGCCGACTGATGTAGCCTCTATAACACCCACCTTCCCGATTGACCAACGAAATCCGAAGCCCTCTAAAAACCGATCTACCTGTGCAAGCGTTGTTGCTCCGGATGACCAGAGTGCAACCTCAGTAGTCTCACTCAGTACAGCCGCAAAACGAGTCAAGAGCCAGATGCAACCTACAGAAACGTCACTAAATCCCTCGATAACCGTGGTTCCCACATCACCGCAGTCTAGTCCGGACTACAGGGCATTGACACTTATATGCACCAACATTCCTGAATCCAAGGCAAACTGTTTAAGGGTAAACAGCTGGATAATTTAAAGCAATGGAATTTGCTTTGTCATAAAATCGGAGTTCAAGGCAGTCTGACTAATAAAATGCGCATCACTAGACATCCAACCTCGAATCATTATGGGGAATCCTTGCTAATGCGGGTAACATTGGAACAATAGATGATGATGTCGAGACGGTGCTTTTGTCGGCACACCGCCTGCGAACTGAAAGCAGTGGAATACGCATACTTCCGGTGGTTCCATAGAGCGAATGCCAGCTGGACAAAAATAATTCAAACGACCACCACACGGAGAGTAACAAAAGAATTATTTTCGCTCATGACGTATCCGAGCTACAGACTACTAGCAACGAAGATGCTTACGCTCAAGACCTGGATGAATGGCGTTACATGCGTGAAGCTCTCTGTGCGGATGACCTCATGCTTTTCTCGATTACACGGTTACCCGTATCGCCAAACTACAGAGGCGGTGGCCTGTGGATACAGAAACTGACGGTGTAGTCATAACAGACGGGCGTGAACTTGCTTCGTAGCTGGCAGTTACTACGCAACACACTTCCTGCGGAACTACGACTAAAGACGGCTGTTAGAGTAGCAGCCGCTCGCTGTTCTCACGGAAACCACACATCACCCGCCACTCATTATATGCACAACAGCTACTCAGAAACCTATGCGCTAAGACCCATAGCTATCGAGAAGTCTGTCGATGGACTACACACCGCAAGTGCAAATCGGACCAAAAACAGGTTGCATTCCTATCGAGATTTGCCAATTCAACCAAAAAATGAATAGGTGCCGACCTCTCATCGGATGGCACAAATCCACATCATTCATGTGCTCGTAGTCAACAGCTTTTGACATCCAATAAGCTTTCCTGTATGTATACCAAACTGCAAGACTTACTGAGTAAACTTTCCGAAATGCGGCTGCGTCCACGATCCAAAGACTGCGACCTCATCGCTATGACGGAGACCTGGTTACACGCTGACATAAGTGACATGGAGATCGCACTACCCAGCGTGTCCATTGTTCGGCACAACCGACCCAGCAAAGGTGGAGCGGTGGCTCTGTACTTCCATAAATCGACCTCCAATGTGAGGTGATAGAGGAGGCGGTTAGCACGATACAAGATTCCCCTCGGTGCAGTCTAGGTTTAAAAGGCGACGACACATGCTTAGTGGCGGTCATTAACCGCCCTACTTCCTCCAGGCCCGAGAGGGACTTCTATCTGGCATCTGCAATCAGGAGGTTGATAAACACAACTTACAGACACATTCTCATTACTGGCGACTTCGACTTCCACGCTCTGGAATCCCACGCATCTTCTGGAGAACAGATATTCACCAACGAATAACTAATGGTCGTGAGGATGATCCTCGACTTCCCACATGGCCGCAGCGATCAAGTTGTCCTACTCGTCGAACATATTTGCTATGTAGAATATCCCGTGGAAATCGGCGGTACAACGAAAACGATTATACACTTCGACGTATTAGCTCCACTAGGTGAGAGAGTCAACTGGACATTTCTGACAGACCAAGCGACAGCCAGTTTAACTCTTTGATTGCCGAAGCGTCAGTGACTAAGACCTTTTCGCCCCAGAGATGTGGTCTCGTTTTTGCGTAGCAGCACACGCAAGTGTATAGCGGTGCGAAAGGCATTCTGAGGTATTTACCAACTCTCCCCAAGCACAGAGAACTGGATAGCCTAAGCGACCCAACGTAACTACTGTACTCAGCTTGTTCGCGAGGATAGAAATGTGTACCAGCAGAAGTTAGCGGTGTGTATGGCCTCAAACCACGAGCTTCCGTATCAACACGTCAAAAGCCTAGGTACAGTGAAACGGGAAATTCCTCCTCTTCAAACAGCGGACGGACCAAAACACGGACATCGATGGAGGCGGCGAATACCCTGCGCCTAGAATATGCTCCAACATTTCAATGCGAGCACTGCCCACATAACACTATGACAAGGTTCGCATCACCCAAAACCTCACGCACATATCCTTCACAGTAGAAGCTGTACTAAAATATCTGTTGAGTATGCGCAAACACAGCTATTTTGGCATTGATTATATACACACGAAATCGCCGGTGGTGGTAGGAGAGAGTTTAGCTTAGCCTTTGGCTCGATTCTTCCAACATTGTTATAAAGAAATTTACGCGCCCGAGATGTGGAAGCACGGGATGGTTACTCCTATTCACAAAGGAGGGAGTCGTTCCAATCCAGTCAACTACCGATCCATAATCTTACTACCGGTTCTTTCAAAGTTCATGGAAGCTATTATTTCTGATGCGCCAGCGGCCTACTTGGAAGAATTTAACTACCTCACACCGGAACAGCATGGCTTCTGACGAAATCGATCGTGCACTACAAAGCTAATGCTAGCACGATCCAGCTGGACTGAAGCAGTAGACTCTGGCACAGCAGTTCGTGTAATCCTTCTCGACATCACAAACGCGTTCAACCGGTCAGATTATAGCATTCTACCGTGCAAACTCCAGACGTTTGATATCGGGATCCTTTCCTAGGATGCATCAGAAGCTTTCTTCTGCATCGGCGCCTGGACATACGTGTGCATGAATCGCTGTCAGATCCCATCCGATTTGAATGCGGAGTACCGCAGGGATCGGTGTTTGAATCGCGATTATTTTTGACGTATATTACCGATATCACGCGCATTCTAAGCTCGAACTGCCTTCTTTCTGGCAATGACATCAAGGTGTGGAGGGCTCTGAATACACCAGATGATATCACGATACTTCAAGCTGCTCTGTGCGAGGTATATGCGTGATCAATTCAGAATCTACTTCGATTCGATGTGGACAAATGCAGAGTGCTTCACGTACGGCACAAGTTGGTGCATTGCTACAAACTCGGCATCCAGTAGCTTCAAAGTTCTTTTGACGAGAATGACCAGAGGTTTTTGGTCCGAGTCGACTTTGGCTTTTCGAATTTGACGGAAAGGCCTCAAAGAGGGGCATCCAACATGTGGGTCTGTTGATGCGTGCATTCGGACGATCCTACCCTTCTATTTTTCTACAACTTCCCGGCTTCTATCGTACGGCCACATTTGTGGAATACGCCATACAGTTGTGGTTTACGTTGGGTAAAATGGTGTAAGCATAAAATGTCCTGTAGGTTTGCAACAGAAGATATTTCAGATCACCGGATTTGGCATAATAAAACGCGTTGACCTGCTTTCATATATTAGTGGTATAAAAATATTGTTGTGGGAATGGGATAGCTCCATATAAAACGAAATATTAAGTTAACATGTTTATTGACCATTGTAACGAACCATCGGATTGGTCACTAAATCGCAGTAAATTACGAGCTTCGTTGTGGACTATAATGCAATAAAGCTACTTAGCTGGAATACATTTCAGAGCATTCATTCATGTTATCAATTTTAAAGAGCTGACTGCGATATCAAAGCTTTTTTGAATCGCCCAAGGTAAGTCCCAGACAACGGATATGCTAAGGGGGCTCCAGGATTGCCAAACTCCGAGGGAGAAGTCAGCTCGTCGACAATCTACACGACTGTATTGTTGACTCAGTTTCAAGCTGTTGCTTAGAAGGTTAACTTTCGGGCAAAGTTCCTAACTATGGCGGCATTCGTGACTGGGGTCGAGCAGTACTCGGAATACCAATATGAGGTCCGTAAGTAGACATGGGTAGCGTCCGTTGTACATTGTGTTTCTTAAGTCATTTCTGGAAAGGAAGGTTGCGCTTACCCTTGAAAATTCGTTGACCGACCTCGGGGGATACGAAGACTGCAAGGTCACATTCTAGCCAAGATTGCCAGACTTGGATGGCGTATTCTACGTGGATAAGCACGTAGGCCTTGAGCGTCAGAGAGAAATGGGTGGATCTAAACTCTCGATTGCCCTCTGCAAAAGGCGAACACAGTGGTTACCTCTTCTTAAAGGGGACTCTGGCTGTCTGGAACAACCGAAGTCACCCTATATCAGCACACCGATGTCACCTTCCTTAGTTGTGGTCTTCAGATCGGGCGCCCAAACCCCGTAGATGTGTTTGTGTCGATGGCGGATATGAACAACTCGGCAATTGTCTACACTGAGTGAGAGCGCGTTGCTCACCGATAAGTTCCGCGTGTCATCGAGGTCGTGCTGGAGGATTTCGAGGTCTTCCAGTCCCTTGATCGCCAGCCAAATCCTTACGTCATACGCACAGGATCAGTAACTAAAATCCCCCAAATAGTTACTCTAAGCGAACGGTACACGAATTTCATTTGCAGTCTTGTTTGTGATGTCCATAGCACCGGATAGTGTATTGCATATATTGGTGAAGGTGTGGAAATTGGGTGTTGCCTTCCCGAAAACACTGGATAACTGGTGGTTGTGCAGTGTCTTCAGACGGGCAACACCCAATTTCCAGCTGCTTTGACTGCAGTCTCAGTGCTCGCAGTGACCAAGATTCACTACAATATGAATCGCCGTCCATATAGAGATTGCGCGTCGCAATTCAATCACACAACGTGTAGTCCAACATTGACACTCCAGTTAGGTGAAGGTATCTTTAGCTTCGTAAAGCCAACCATCCAGTGAAAGGTGGCGATTCTAGGATATCGTTCAACTTTAGCCCGTACAACAACAGTGCCATCTGGGGTGCAGTTATCGTAGGCATAAATGACGCCATCTGAATGTATGGGAGTTGCTTAATGACGATTACCGATATTTATCTCGTAACGATTATGTCAGGCTGAAGGTTAAAGAGCGAAGCTAACGTGCCACACAAACTATTTATCCAAGTTGAAGTGGCTACGTTAACTGGCGCCATCTACATCGGTGTGTGTTGTTTGCCAGTAACGTGGTTGCTTAAAGGAAACCTCACGGTGGCGAACCGATCACATGTTAGAAACGGATTGTAATAATTGATCTTGTTGACACACACATACAACAAGAGTAAAAGCCATCTTATCGGCTAACTTAGTGAGTGAAGAATAAATGTTACCTAGTGTAGCTGCTAATTCAATGGTGCTGTTGCATGAACTCCTTTGTTTCTGTATCTCGACTATTTCACCAGGCCATTAAAGCATCCTCGGTTACTCAGTCTTAATTGTCCGCACTTTTGTTTGCATCACTCTTCCTTGGTTATTTCTCCACCTATCATCATGACAAACTGAGTGATGACAAAAGGATCCAAAGTACCACGCGGTGTTTGATGCCCATTCGGTTACCTGGAATGAACCGATGCACTTCATCATGAGCTAGATGGTCGCATGAGGTGAAATGATACAACTGCATAACTACATTAGACCGGTGGTTATTACCAATGGTTTCTTGGCATTTGCGAAAACGTTGGGCTTGTCAGCTTAGTCCTGTGCAATGAACAATATTTCCCCACGGTTAAAATAAACAGGTCTTTGACAAGTTTCGTAGAATTGTTGATATAAAAACTAGGAAGTATAATCCACGCGGATCATTTGATTAAGAGTCTATTGAGTTAAATTCGTCTTTGAAAAGCAACAATGTAAAATGAGAATTGAGTGCAAACAAAACAACATGAGATCCCGTGACAGTCAAGGGGTTGTGTGTGAAAAATGGAGGTAAAGTCGCACACTCAACTACCGATTCCTATGGTCCGTGTGACACGTAACTCCTTCATGATGACTTGACTACGGTAGTCCCTAGTAGCACTTTCTGGATAACCTGCTGATGGGAGCTACCAGCAATAAACAATTGCTTTCTGAAGATATTCCAAGTAAGGAAGGAAACAACTGAGTTTGGGAGAGTTCCAAGATTTGCAAACCCGAAGAGAAAAATAGTTCCGTCGACATTCCAGACGGCTGTGTTGTTCACTCAATTTCCGGCAGTTACCGCTGAACTTAGTGTTATGGGTATCCAAACGTCCCCATAATGATCATAAGCTTAAACCACGGAAGGTAAAGTGACTCGAATCAGACAAGTGCACATGTTTCGATCAGCATTCCAACTCGTGAGACATTCACGTTTCGGTTATCCTTTGTACCTCGGAAAACATTCCTGTTTCAGGCCAACCTCCCTCCAATCATAAAACATTCAGCCATATTCTACCTAAGAAACATTCAGTTTTCCAGTCCAGCCTCCGCATCTACCAACCTTCACTTTTTGTCATGTTCCGTTGGAATACTTTCATAGTACCAATTCAGTTGCTTCCAGGGTCCGCTTAAGTAAATCATTGGCACCATCGAGATATAAAAGAAACGATGGACTGCGCTGTAATCGCATTGAGCCTGGCTGGTAAAAGTGCCTACGCGAAAGGCCTGTCTTTTTGTCTTGTTCTCTGGGGTTGGGTAGCTGCGTGTGAAATTGCGTTCGGTCTAGGAGCCCGTTCAAATCGCACGTACTGACCGTGTTGCGCCTATCTCACGGATCGTACAACTTCGAATTTTGTCGGTTACTTTGTCGTGCGTGAAATAGTTCCAAGCCTCATTATTTCGCCGACCAGGAGAGTTGATACTAGATCGTCAGTGCGTGGCGTAACCAAGTGGCGGTTATAACACTTAGTGAGGTGCTTAACTTTCCGCATTCGGCGATCTACGTGAATGTGGTCACTTAGTACACTAAAAAAGATCACCACGTAGCCGTCAGTAGCATCTACTGAAAACTTTAGTAATTTCAGCTTTTACTGACAAGAGAGGTTGCGTAGACCTTTGACATTCTTTGTTGCCCATCGTTGTGGTGTCTCTAACACCTCCAGGTCGAGCTTCAACCAACGTTGCCATGATTCTATAATTTATTCAACGTGAGGGAGCACGTAAAAATTGTGCAGCGTTTTACAACTTGTTTGCTGCTAACTTACAAATGTCATGCGCAGCAGGCCGACATGCTGTTCCCTTCTTTGCACAGCTGCCTCAGCTTGTTTTGGACAGTTGAGATAACTCTATACGACCACACTGAGGCCGCGTTCCTGGGGACTGGTCTGCAAGCTGTGTTCCCCAGCCAATATATGTACGCATGTCTATAACGCAGTTGGACAATTCGACAACTTTCGACATTGATTGGTGGAATATTCTAAGCGGACCAGTTTGAAATAGTTTTGAAATCGCGCTGAAGCTCTTCATCGTCGTCCGCCCATCAGATCTCTCGTGATATTTTGATATAATTTGCGAGGAATAAGAAATTAGACGAAATTAGCCTCGCTAGATTGTCCATGGAAACCAAATTAATCGAGCCCCAAACATGCAGCCTTATGGTACACCACGCTCCATCTCATTTGCGTCGAAAGGGAATCCCGGATCTTTCTTTTCAACCGACGTTTATGTACAATTTGCCCATTCAGCCCTGGATTAAGTCTACAATGTCGTAGTTGCGAAGCTTGTAGAGCACTATTCGTTACCTTGAGCGGTTAAAAGTTTAGTAAAGTTCAGGTACATGACACCGACCCTTGCTCCGCCATCAGCTACTTCGGTTCGCCTACTAGGGGCAACTGACAGGTTAGTAGTAATATGAGAGACTCTGGCGGATGCTTTGTCCCTGGGGGCTATTAAGCTGTGGTTTTCCAGATGCTGCATCAGTGCAACTGCGAAGAAAAGTCTTTGTAAGCGAACATGTGTTTTGGATACTTCATAATCTGGATTGTACAATAGTATTGACATGAAAATCTGTAGAAAGACCAAAAGGGTCGTCAGTCATCACTGGCTTCTACCACACGATAACAAATATCGTCGATGATTGATCCCATAACTTCAGAAAGCACAGGTAGCCATATTTTGGATGGTAATTGGTAGGGTCAGTGCGACTACTTTAGGAACAGGAGTGATTACCTCTCGACTCCATATAGGTGGAATGTTGTTCTGCTCTAGACATCGCTGAAAATAGCCATTGGTTTTGTTGGTTTATTGCCTGCTGCCTTCATCACCTTTGGTCGAAACTTATCTACTCTCTGGGAAATGTCGGTACGCAGGGATAAGTACTTTTTAACACAGCTTCTGCAGTGAAGGTGATGTTGAATGAAGTTGACAGTGGAGTAATAGAAACGAGTAGAGTGTTTTGGTTCGTCACCATCAGTAGCGGCACTTTCCGCTTGGAATGTTCAACCCACGCACCGTTTGGAGTGGTACAGTGCATTGACCTTTCAAACATCATTTCTATGACGGCTATGCTAAACTTCAGGGTGTTCTGTCTTTCGAGTCGTTTAGCCTTAACAGATTTCCGTCTGATAGTGGAAGCAGATGAGTGTTGCTTCGGTCACAAGTGATATGGACAATGTGTAGCAACAGACCCGTCAAAGGTGACCAGCAAAATATCAGACCCGAATAGGTTTTCATTAATTGCCTTCAACTAAAGGAACTGTACAGTATATGCCACTGCTCAATACTCAGAGAAACGTACGAAAGGTTTTGCACACGTTTCGGAATATAGAGCCAGTCGGGGTTCTCTTAATTCCACTTCTTCGGGTATCATTTGGCCACCAAATCTTGATGTGTGTGTGTGTGTGTGTGTGTGTGTGTGTGTAAAATGTAGCTAGGAAGCTAAGGCATATAGCTAGGTGATTTTCACAAAGCAACATTATGCTGTTAGTTAAGGGTATCAATGACGTCTGAAAATCATCAGTTTGAGTCCACTTTTTCCCGATTAACATTGTTAGACAGAACTGTTAGAGCAGCCACTACTAAGCGCTTATCATCCTTTAACTAATTAGGCTCAGCGCCTGGTTCCACCTAGTGGAACCACTACGTGTCCAAATCTCCTTAATATGGGGGCTGTGGCTGCAAGGCCCCTAATGGATTTCAGGTCACTCAACGGACTGAATAACTTGATGCAGAGGACACAACCCAACTCTCCAGCTCCCACAGGCTATTACAACAATCATGGACCCTTCCCCTCGAACAATTTTCTAGATGGCCATACTCAGTGTCAACCCCATCCGCTGTGGCCACCTCCAAACCATTATCCACTGTTGGCAATACGCGCACTTTTTCAACACTTGCTAATCTGGGTCCAGGCACACGGCTTGAAACCCCAGTGTTTATAACGCAACCTAAACAATCTTCCTCAAATCTCACATCTATCTAGATATTTTTGATAAACATTCGTTCTCTTCATTCTAAGGTCCACACAATACGCTCGTTTGTTTTGGTGAATAATCCTGATATAATATTATAACTGAATCTTGGTGTCATGATGCCATGTCTGACAGTAGTTACCTATTTTCGTATATAACAAGTTTATGAGAAATCGGCCTGGTCGTCGAGGTGGTGGCTGTGTAATTTCTCTGAAAAAATTGCTCGCAGCAGTACCCTTCGAGAACAAAGTGCTGAACAATGTTCATGAAACACTCTGGCTTACGATATCTGTTAATCAGCAACAGCTGCTTATGGGACGTATATACGGCGCGCCAAACTGCAGCTAAGAAGAGCTAGAACTTTTGATGCTTGCATTTGAATGCGTTGCGAGCCTACCATTTTTACATAAGATTATCGGAGGTGATTTCAATCTGCCTTCGATTTCATGGCCCATGGGAACCGCTCCTCTGAAATGCCTAAACCTTATCTCCTGTATCCAAATTAATGGTTGCCAGCAACACATCTCCCAACCTACCAGAGGTGAAAGTACTCTGGATCTCATATTTTCATTGGGAATACCTGCAATCAATGTTAACGTTCTTGATGAATTTCCGGGGAGCGATCATCGCGTGATCAAACGCCGCCTAAGACTACGCATGGCCGATGTACAGAAAACATTGCATTATCGTCTGTTCAGTTCTGTCAAATGGGACTCTTTCAAGGATCTGGTTCGTTCGATGAATTGGGATAAATTCTTTCTCTCTTCATGTCCTCAACATGTGACGGACCTGTTTTATAGTATAATCGGCTTCTGCATCGATTCAGCAATACCACTAAAATGTGCTTACCAAACTAAACAAAAATCCGATCGCGAAGCGTTGAAGGCAGCACGAAAGCTTCATAAGATTCGGCAGAAATTTAAGTTAACAGCTGACTTTGCGCTATTCTTACAGCAGTCGAGGCTAGTCGAAAAACCGAGGCATCAACATGACAAAACCCTCATTCTAGAAGACTATAAAGCTCTGAACGGTTCTAGCAAAACAGCTGAGCAAGCTAAACTATTACGTCCCCGGGGTTCGCGTTGCAGCGACAATTTCAATTTTATCGCCACACCTGATGGAACATACTACGACGCACCAGGTGATATCTGCGAAGCTTT
This sequence comes from Dicrocoelium dendriticum, assembly GCA_944474145.2. Lineage (NCBI taxonomy): Eukaryota > Metazoa > Platyhelminthes > Trematoda > Plagiorchiida > Dicrocoeliidae > Dicrocoelium > Dicrocoelium dendriticum. Next base: position 73,701,231 of record OX104063.1, read on the forward strand.
CAGTGCTTATTTTGCCGAATCAATGGTCAATGAATCACCAGACACAACAACACTTATCATACCGCACAAATATGTAGGTTTAGACACAGTGGAATTCACTCTAGCGAAAATCACTGGTCAAGTCTCTCGCTTATGCTCCTCAACGTGCGTAGGCTCTGATGGGATTCCCCCATGTTTAATAAAAAGCAGCGGTAGTGACTTCCTTCTGCTTTTGCTCAACCCCTTTACACTCTCTTTTAACAACAGAGTATACCCTACTCAATGGAAAACTTCTGTCGTTATCCCGCGACATAAAAATGTCGCTGCCCAAGAGGTCAAAAACTTCTGTCCCATCAATCACACACCCGTCGTATTTAGAATAATGGAAAGGATAGTGAAAGATGGACTACTTATATTCTTTAACAACGCTAACATCATCAGAATTTGGCAACAGGGCTTCATGCAAGATCGATTCTGCGTAACGTGTCAGACTGACATTTTAAGCCACACAACGGCTGCCATTGACAACAGAAACAGTGTCGTAATCCTGTTCCTGAATATGCGAAAAGCCTTTGATAGAGTGCCTCACAGAAGGTTACTAAACAAACTGAAGGCTATAGGCATTGGAGAACCGATGTTCTCTTGGCTGTCTTCATATTTAATTGGTAGACAGCAGGTGGTACGCATAGGCGACCATTTCTCTAAACCGCGAGCAACCACTAGTGGAGTGACTCAAGGGAGTGTTCTTGGTCCTCTTATTTTTCTAATTTATATTAACGATATATTCCAGAGAATAAGAAATGGTGTTGCTTTTATCTTTGCTGATGACATTAAAGTTGTCTACTCACAACCACGTGCAAATACTCAGGAAACCGTACGTCTCATTCAGGATGACCTATCTGCCCTTGACTCCTGGTTCAAACTGTGTCAGATGTCATTTGCCGTGGACAAGTGTAATATTTTGTCGTACAAATGCCAAATACCGCCAGACAGTTTATTACTACAAGGCGCATATTTCTGGCAATGCAGGGCAGTTTGCGACTTGGGAGTGCGATATTCAGTCACGCTTAACTTTTCTGAACACTGTGACTTTCAAGTTTCGAAAGACTGAAGACCATCGGTTACATCTGCCATCATTTTTAATTCACGGAACCTCGCATATCGCTTTACAAAACATATGTATTGCCGGGTATGGAATACTGTTCAATGGTACAGTCTAATCTGCGGAAATCTGACCAGCATGCTCTTGAGAGGGTCCAGAGACGCTTCACGAAAAAGCAATGTGGATATTCCTCAAACTTGACATACAGAGAGCGATGTGATAAACTTGGATTTGACTCGTCTTGGCTTCGGATAATGAAGCTGAATCTATATTTTCTTTACAGAATCTTAACTTGTCAAATTTGCAATCTTGATAACGGTGTTCACATATTTTAATCAGCAGATATCCAACAAGTAACACAGAGGTAAAGGTCAAGATTCCAAAATTTACTACGAGAATCAGATAACGTTTCTTTAACCCAATACTCAAACATTCGGAACAAACTTCCAACTATTATCAGGACATGCTATACACTTTGCAATTTTAAGCTTGCGGTTAGTAAGCATTTAACCGTCCAAAGCGTGATTAATATGTTCGGGATATCACAGTCCCTAGATAATGCATTCGAAAACGGTATCGATGGTACCTGAATAAATTTTCGAAACACTTACACCTAACATTTCGGACAACAGCCCCATACATTTCATTATATTTTTTCTCGGCCCCAGTATCTGGCATGTGATTATGAAGAATCCTGATTCAATGGCAGGAATAAATAGCAGTACGATTCTAATGACTCTGTTACCAAATTTGCAATTACGCCCATGTTTATTTCTGAAAATGTATTGATGCAATGTCATGGAAAGGTTGTACCATTAGTTGATCTGTTCCTTTTATGGAACAGCTTCTCGCTTCGTCGAGGAATTTACCATTTATTTATTTATTTGACTCGATATGTATTAGACGTACATGAGAATAGATCAACCTTTTACTGTCCTCAGTTATCGTCTCACCCATGAGGGCTTGCTGTAGTTTCCAGTATATTTCAGACTTCGATAAACAACTATCACCACTGAAGCGCACATTCCACCAGTAACCATTAATATCCGTGTCTTGGGGATTCTAAATAGAATAGCGATATCTTCCAGTGCACAATTTCGGTGGCCTCTGCACCACAGCAAATAGTAGTGTAAACAGAAACATTGGAACAACACAACCCACACTGTCACTGATTGCCTCCGACTGAGCTCAGAGGTGGAATCGCACGAACAACCTGGCACCCAGTTGAGTACAGTGGTTTAATTAGGTTTAGTATGGGTGACGCTGGCACTGTAACTGCCGCGATATATAAACTCAGCTGCATTGGACGCCAGAAATGCGCAAATTTCGTCAATGGACTACGAGCCAGACGTTCACCGATTCATTAGAACACTGCTGCTTTGAAGGTTGGTTTCGGCGATAATTCGCATGTCAATATCAACGGTTTGTGGCTAGCCAGTCGCTCAAGACACGCACTTTTATGGTCTGGATACTCACGGTAGACCAGATAATCGATGGAATTAAAGTATGCCTTAATATGTCATATTTCACTTTCAAGTCGAGACTGTACTCTCAGGAACAGTGACTTGCCATGGGGTCACCAATATCCCCCGTATTGGCAAATCTGTATATGGAAGACTTTGAGAGAAGGGCGCTGACAAACTCCACTAGTTCACCAAAGATTTGATGGCGCTACGTGGATGATATGTTTGTGATTATAAAGCGAGATATTAAGGATGCGTTTTTAAATCATCTGAACTCCATTAATGGAAACATATACTTTACTATGGAACTGGAATTTTGCAGCGGCACAATGTCATTCCTCGATTGCCTAGTTCACAGGAACGGTGGACGGCTAAAGACGACGATATATCGCAAGCCGACAGATACGGACGGAGTGCTTCATTACAGTTCGGGTCATCCAAAACAAGTCTATGCAGCTATCGCATCCTCTTTGTTTCACAGAGCCCAGACTCTGTGTACAGAGGAAGAGGACAGGAAGGCCGCGCGTAAGGAGACAGTGAGCAAATTAGTAGACAGTGGATATCGGAGGCGGTTGGTGAAACCCAAATTGCAGAGAGCTCTAAATCCACCTCTGCGATGCACAACGGAGTGGATTGGGACGGTGGGAATCCCCTATAAAAAGGGAACCTCAGAAGCAATCAGACGAGTACTAAACAGGGAGAAATTAAGAGTGGCTTTTCCAAATGGTCAAACGCTCTATTCAGCAATTGTGCGTTTGTAGGATCCACTTCCAAGAGATCGGACGACAAATTGTGTTTATAAAATCAGTTGCAAAGATTGTGAACACATGTATACAGGTCAAACAGAGAGAGAGCTAAGCACGAGGATTGTAGAACACAAGAGGAACGTTTCGCGTCCACCGAGAAATGAGCCTGAACACAGAACCCTACTAAAAGATTCAGCGGTGGCCATACACGCGCTAGACACAGGACACGCGATTGATTGGGACAATGTCGAGATACTTAGGAGGGGATTACCAGCAACAAACCAAAGGTTGATTGCTGAGGCGACCGAGATTACTAAGACTAATAACTGTGTGAACAGAACAGACGGGGTGGAGTTATCGAACGCGTGGCTGGCTGTGTTAACCCGGTCAGTCAGAAAAGGTGTCGGCGCATGACCTCAGGTCAGAGCGTGAATCAGCAGTTGCAGAAAGGAATGCCTCACATGTGAACGACCGGTGACGTGGATCAATGAGAAACGCTCGCTGCTTGTTGTTTCACTAACGTGACCACTTGACCTATTGACCTGTAACACTATTATCCAATGGTTCATGTTTTTTGTCTTGCAACCTTCTCATAAAAAGCTAAGCCAATTTTATACCAATTCACCTGGCCTGAAGAAGCTCTTGTGTCAAGGACGAAACGTTGCCACAATAAAACCCTACCAAAACCGATTTGTATTCAAAACCTTCTGTAATCATGGTCTGGATACCTTATGATACACTCACTGGGTTTGACATTTGACCTATCTTGTTAGAGTGGGTGAAGAGGGCAGCAGCCGCCTGCTGCTGACAAATCTTATCAGAGCAGCTTTTCCGGAATTTTGAGAGAAAATCATTAATGAAAGGCTAACAAAAGTGATGAAAACGTTTATGATGGGACACAGGATGACGTTCTGCTGCCTGTTCCGAGAGATTGGTTCATTCTGAAAACACTCCAGACAACTTAAGACACAGTTGTATAAGTAGAAGTCAGTTTTAGAGACGAGATCTGGAAGATTTTATGAACTGATCCTGTGCCCAAGTTAGCTAGACGTTGTCTGTAGCTAACAAGACCAACCAATCTTCATTCTTTGAACAAAGGTTTCACAGTTGGTAAGCATTCGAGATCCATGAATCGTGTCTCTATGTTTCATAAAAGCGGTACGAATAGCAAGATAATGACCGGGAAGTGTAACGTATATGAATGCTTACAGTAGACAAGAAAAAGTTATGGTGTTAACTCAATAAGTCAAGTCAAAGGTCTGAGGCCCAATGATAAAATTAGTGTAGCGACACACTGTCCAGTAGGTAGAGTGAAGACAGTGCACAGCCGAAATAAAAACACTGGCACGACGTGGGTTGCTTCATGCACCCCGCCATTGAGGTCGGCTACGACGCTACCCACAGAAGTGGTGCTAAGGATAGACTTACCACTGCTCACACAGATCTTCTCGCATTCCATGTGTGTCCTCACGAACGTATAGGAGAAGGTACAAAGTTTGCCTAAAGTTACGATTAAGAGAATGGTAATACGCAGACGCACGTCAATTAACTTGGTGTAGATTGAAGTGGATTGTGAATGATACACATCGGTTGGACGCATAACGCACTAGTTCCTGCTGTTGGCTCGCCGTCATCCGAATCCCTTCACAGGTTTGGATATTGTGAGACGTAGCTGCATGTAATCACAATGGTCTAGCAAATGGATATAGAGGCAACAATGCCATTTAGATTAACAGATAAGGGGACGTCAGAAGGTCATAACCATCGTGGCATACTAGTTGAAGGTGAGCAACACACTTCAGTTACTATGCCGCGAGACTGAGTTAAGTCTCACTGTAACCTTACTGAATTTCTGGATCCTTATCAGACCGTAACTGAGCTGTCGCATATTAACAGTTAGGTTGCCGCCACTCTCATCGGCATTGTACCTATATTTATACTCAGAAGTTCTAGGTGGTTATGTAATACATCTGCCAGCCCCCCGGCTCCCTCGACGTGTGTTGTTTGCGCGCCGGGAGTGTGGATGGAAGAAGAGGAGAGGTGGCCAAGCGATGACTTGATCGAGAGGAATGAAGTCCTCACTTCGAAGCTGGCGTCCGTTGGACCATCTCGACTCCCTGGTTGGGTTCGACAGATGATGAACACTTCTGGTTGGCTACACTTGCTGACATGGCTAGAAGCTGACATCAATGGCGTTCATGCTGTGAGTTTCTTTGGCCCACCCCATCCCTCTTAGCCTCCACCTCCAAGCAATACCGTTCTTCTTAGCCTAATATCATTTTGCGCAATGGATTTCTTGCTGCATAGAAGCCATCTGGGAGCTTTCCGAAACGATGCCCATCCGTTACCGAAAGCTCAGCTGGCTGGCATCTGTTGCATTTCCCCCTTTTTCCTTTATGTATTGCGGCACAGTAGCTAAGGTGTTTCCAACTTCTAGCTAACGTGTATAAGAAAAGTATAATGGTTAATTCGGTAAAAGATGTGCAATCCCAGCATCTCTTAAGTGATATGCTAACTTGCAGGCCCGCTGAACGAATGTTTGGAGAAAAACAACTAGTCAGACGTCATTTGGGAATCATGAGAAACTCATCCCTCCATGCAGTGCGACCTGTCAAGGTGATGAACTTCATTCATCGTTAATTTCACACACTAATGTATCAAACAAGTTAACCGTGTAGCATTAGCACACTGTTTTTACCGTCCTGAATTCAAAACCTGCAGCTAATCGCGGCGCAGACACAAACGATATAAGAGAAAATCATTGCGATCCGACTGGCTAGCTAGAGGTAATAAGGAAAACATCGCCGATCAATTATATCTAACGTTGATGTGGTAGTGTAACCAAACCATGCTAAATATTTTACGAAAGAATTCACGTAAACGCTGCGGTGTTCATCGAACACCTGTCGTTGCCCGATACAAAAGATGGGTCAGCACGGCACCACAAACATTAGAGAAAGAGCAACGGAGTTTGGTCACATTACCGACGCACATGAGACTGCCATTATGCGTTGCATGGCTTTACAGCCTACTACTCTGCTGGCTGCATCGTGAATAACCGCATCAACGATTTCTCGACATATTGTGAGTTTGTTTATACACCACGAAGCGGAAATAATGTAAACAAGTGTGAACCGAAATGATGAAGCCAGGCTCACTTTTTAACCTCACCGCAATCCTAATTGAAACACCATGCGGAGTCAATTGGTAGCTACGCGTTCTAGGGGGCTCATAGCTTGCGTTATGTTGCGGCACACCTAACTTTCCACAGCCTACGTGCACAAACCACTATGGATCACGTAATTGGGAATTGTTCACCTTGTTCATTCCTCATCGATCGTTTAATCGATGGCGCTGCAGCTCCCATTGGAGGAAATTGTGTGTGATTGCATCCATGTATAACGACCGAATACCATGCGTGCCAAAGTAGGCCTTTCATGGAATCTATTTTTAACCACTGTTGCCTCCGATAAATTGCAATTAGACACAGCTATACAACAGAGAACAATGAGAATAGATAAGATGAAAATCAAGTTTATTCTCTGAATGCTTTCATTAACCAACGTTCACTCGTAAACAGTCTTAGGATTGCTTACCAAAATCTCGCTCGCTTCGCACAAATTTTTGCTTTCATTTCGGTAGATAACTGATTGATAAATCGAGGTGCATCTGATATGAACTTTGTTGGATTTTCAAGATATGTAGACTCCCAGTACTAAATAATAGGGAAGAAACAATAGCTTAGCGGGAATTGATCATAGCAACCGACTTAGCTTGCGTCAAGGTTAGTGCGCTCCATTTGGTGGCAAGTAATATTTCTGACAAATCTAGTAGATCTGCATGGGTCTAGTTGCTATGCACTCTTAGCCTTCTTGATGAAGTATACTGATGCATGGCATTCAGACAATGGTTGATCAATGAACTCGTCACCAAGAAAGTTGTGGTGTGTTTCCCAAGTACTTGGCGCCCCCTGATTTTGGCATTGTAACACCAACCTGGAGTTTAAAGTGATTGGTGCCGTGGTTTCCTCCAACCACTGCAATTACTGTATACGTTAGTGATCAGATAAGACAAATGTGTCCACATCTGGCTGACAGTACCAGAGCAACATCAATTCCGACAAAGCAGCTCATGCTCTACGAGCTTTCTAATTGCACGCAACAGCTGGACTGAAGCAGTTGAAGGTGGAGCAGGAGTTGATGTCATCCACCTGGACTTCCCAAAAGCGGTTGATCGCTTAGACCACTGAATTCTCCTCCATAAATTCCAGATCTACGACATTGGTGAGCCACTGATATGTTGCCTAGGCAATATCCTGCACGAATGTTGGCTGGATGTGAGAGTACGAGGATCCCCGTCCCAGGCGCTTGAGGTGCAATATGGTGTATCACAAGGCTCGACGCTGAGACCCCGTCTATGCTTGCATTTCATAAACGATCTGACGAGGGAAATTGCTTCCGCTTTTCTATTATTCGCGGATGATACCATGTTATGGCCAGCGATCAGAGAACCGAACGACGACGTAAAGCTCCAGCGTGATCTCAACACGATTTCGAACTGGTCAGCTCAGAATACCTTACCGTTCAAGGTGGAAACATGTCGCGCTGTTCACTTGCGTCATAGGCATGACTAGGTGTATAAGCTTGGATCACAGGTACTACAAATGACTTCCCAGGAACGCGACCTTAGTGTGTTCATCCAAAGTGGCCTTAACTATTCAAAGGAATCGGAAGCAGCTGTGAAAACAGCCAATCAGCATGTCGGCTTGCTGCGAAGAGCATTCAGAAGTTTCGCCCTATCCATCTTCCGCACGATGCACAATTCTGACGTGCGCCCACACGTGGAATCCGCCCTCCAAACTTGGCAAGCTTGGTTGATGCGCGACTTAGAAGTGCTAGAGAAATCACAATGTAGGACCACAATGAACGTCAAGGGTTTACGAAATCTGTCCTACCAGCAGAAGCTGAAGTCACTGGGAGTTTTCAGCTGCCGTTACCGAAGGCTTCGCGGCGATCTCATATTAGTCTACCAAATATTATGTGACGCTAACCACCTATGCCGTCGCCTGCTGAAACTCAGCCAAAACACTAGTCCAAGAGGTACCCCACTGAAATTGAGTGAACAGTATATCCGTCTGGAATACTGGCGGAATTATTTTTCTCATCGGGTTTGCCAACCCTGAAAAGTTCTCCCAAACTTCGTTGTTACTTCCTCCACCGTGGGCATTTTCAAAAAATACGATTAGATATCACGTCTGGTCCCCAAGACTTTTTGCCTTAACTGTGCTACTGCGGAATATATTAATTATCCCTTCAAGCCGGAGTAATATTGCACATACACCTGAGGAGGCGGCACAGAAATGCGTATTCTTGTTTTTACTTTTCTCACGGAGTACGTCAACTATAACTGCCCTATGTTGCCTCATCATACGCGTTGGATTCCCATTTACAATACTACTAGGCAGCGGAGTATCTGTTCGATAACGGCTCAAATGGACAACGAATATATCTTTTGATATTGTAGTTTTACGCCCACAATCCTGCATTACTTGTCACGCAACTGTTATTTTACCCGTCATAAATCATTGCTCAGTGAACTACCAGACGACGACGTACCATCTGGTCGTTACTGGCACGGTCAAGCGATTTCACCACCAGCTGGTGGCAGCGCTTCGAGCTCTCCAATAACTTCCGTTGTGCGAAGCCCCTCACCCCATCTTCATCCTTGGTATAAGAAACACTGTAAAGACCGCTTTCGAAGTGATACCATTGCAGACGGCCTATAGATGGTATCTTCAGCAGCGTCCAATTACTCTACCGCTTCAGCTATTTACTGACCGGTTAACGCACTGGAGCTGTGAGTAACGCCCGCCCGGTCCACTTTTGCAGAAGAAGCTCAAGAACCTGCATATAGATCGTGAAGGAACAATGGTCTCCTTCGACGTCACCGCTTTATTTGCATCTGTCAATTTGCAACTGGCAAAAGAATCCATCATAGAACGCCTGAACAACAGAGATGAGAAAATTGGGAGTATGACGACTGCAAGCATTTGCAAGCTTCTCCAACTATGCCTCACAACTTACTTCTCGTTCAACGGAGAGATCTACGAGCGAGTGAAGGAGGCACCGATGGCATCACCAGTATCAGGTCTGATAGCTGAGATCGTCATGCAATAGTTGGAAGAAGATCTACTACCAGCTATTAACCCGAAGTTGTGGGTACGCTATGTCGACGATACATTTGCAATACTGAAACGCAGTGAAGTATCAATCGCACACCAACTGCTCAACAATGCCATGGATGGGATTCAGTTTACAATGGAGTTAGAGGCAGAAAACACGCTCCCATTCTTGAATGTGTTGGTGACCAGAACAAACGATGGTGAATTTCAAACATCCGTTCACAGAAAAGGAACACATACGGATCAAATTTTGAACTTCTATAGCAACCACCCAAAGTGTCACAAAATAAGTTGCGTGCGGACACTATTTCGCAGGATTGAAACACACTGCAGTACAGTGGAAGCCAAACGGGAAGAAGAGAAACACCAATTCGATTCGTTCGAGCGCAATGGATACCCACGCAGCTTCATCCGCAGATGTCTAAACCATAAACTTATGAACATCGAGCCGATACCAAATGCAAGCAAGAGGGTCGTTTTGCCGTACATGAAGAACATATCTGAAATGACTGCCAGATTGCTCAAACAATACGGCATCGTGGTCGCTCATAAACCAACCGCTACTTTGAGAAGAATACTATCAAACCCAAAGGACATTAGGAATGCACTAGAACGAACAACCATCGTGTATAGAATAAATTGCAATAATTGTGAAATGAACTATGTGGGGAAGACAGGAATGAAATTGTCCACAAGAATACAAGAACATCAGAGGGCTTGTAAAAAGCATTGTGCATCGTCTCTTGTCTCAGCGCATGTGGATGAGGAGGGACATAGCTTCAATTGGAACAAAACGGTGATTTTAGCCCAAACAACAACACAGAAAGTAAGAGAGTTCCTAGAAGCATGGTACTCCTCTAATAATTCGATCAACATGCGCATCGACGGCGACCCCGTGTACCATCAACTCAGAAAGAAAGATCGCCGGCGAATTGCAAGACGTGGTTCAGCCGTGGAAGTAAATGGGCAGCGATCACGTGGCGCAAATCGAAATCGCCACCTTCAAAAGTCATCTGCCCTTAGATGACGGACTGACAATTTAATAAGCAGCATTATACGCTGCCTATTACTGCACTGAAGATGCCACCTCGCATGGTGGTGAAACGTATGCGATCTCTTAACCAAGCTCGGAAAAACGATCAACAGGTGAACACCGGTGAGGTGCCCGAAAATGTATCTACTTGTTCACTCGTACTGTGTCGCGCAGCTGATGTTTTACAGTTTCTACAGTCGATGTACACCAAACTTTGCAGAGTAATAAGAATCCCAATCAAACGCGCGAGGATTTATATAAACCAAACCAAAAGAGATTTGCATTAAAGGATTTCATGACATAGGGAACGCGTATCATGATCACCGAGAAATTGATCTGGATGCATTAAATCTGCTGTAGAACTATCAACATGCGGTAAAGAACAGTGGAGCGGACTGAAAACATCGAGATAGTCAGGTGCGCATAAGGTGTAACAACGCGGCGACTGCATTTTGAGGCGGTGGATACTCGTCAAAACCAGCAGCTGCATTATTAGAATCAGAGGTCGAAATGTCGGTGGCCAGGTGACCAGCCCTAGTCAATCTAATCTGAGCGGCGTCGGTAGATTGGTCCGGGATTGTAATCTAGGGCCAAAACCCATAGCGCCACTATCCCCAAGGTTGTGGGCACTGGTGCTGTGTTCAGAAAGTCTCATGATTGCTCCCTCCGCACCGGAACTCTTGGGAAGACAGTCAAATAGAATCGTGGTTGCATTTGTGACGAATTTCTATCTTAACGAGATTGTTCCAGATTGTTGCACCTTTATTCAATTTTCACTCTAATTAGACGCTATGCAAAACCGATTGGACATTTTGCAACCAAAAATTGACATTTTGCAAAACAAGCTGGACATATTGAAAACCAAGTTGAGCACATTGCATTCTAAGCATAAAATCAGCAATGTGTTAGCAAGAAATGGGGATTAAGGCGAGTGGATGATGTACAAAAGACATTGTGGTCTTGCTAATGCAACCAAACTTTGTAAGCAGTGGGCAGTTTCTCAAGCCCTTCTCTTGATCGTGAGTCTCTATCACCTAGAGCAAAGGCGATGACCTAGTTACCCCCTTCTCGTCTCTTGTGTGTGTGTGTGTGTGGGTGGGTGGGTGGGTGGGTGGGAGAGCATATACAGTAGCATGAATATTGGCACAGTGTAAGCTGTTACGACTTCACTAAAGCCAACTTAGCTTAATTAACCTTGTGATGCCCGAAACGATCAAATTGAGGAACGAAGGAAAAGAGGACGCATCTTGAGACAGTGACGGCACAAGCGATCACCATCAGCACAAAATGAGATCCTTACCAAGCTTGTGTTCGTTGACGGCAAAACCACCAACAAAGCTATTGAAGCCGTCGATGTTAACGAGAACACGGCGAGAAATATCATCAAGCATAAAGCTTGAATGCAACAATACGCAGTGCAAATGTGGAGTGAACCTCAGGGAGAAGCTGACTCCCGATGGCGCGATGTAGCGACTGTTGAACGACATTCCGTGAACACTGGTGTAGCTGCAGCAGCGGTCACTTCAACGCGCTGCAGAACATCAGGTGTGTATTGTTCCCGGTTGTTTACTTGCCATTTGCACGGAGCATTTTTGCCTTCTTGCCTGTAGGCACTCATGACCTTTCTTTCTGTGCTCTCGTTGACATCGACGACTTCAGCAGCTTCCTGCGTGGTTTTGCCCCCTCGACAAACATAAGCTTGGTTAGGATATCTTTCTGTGCCGAAGATGTTCGTTTGCATCTACACTGTCTAAATTGTGCTTTCATTCGATCGCGCACCCACCGGCCTCGTACTTAAATCGTATTTACCGTCATAGTTCCATTCACAAATACGTGTGTTTACACTCACTCGATCTGTCTTCGTCAGTGCTATTTAGTGTATTCAATCTCTCGGATCTAGTTTGTATGGATCACCTTTTATCGCCACATCTCACTTTTCATATCGTTCCCACAGAAACACAAACGCGGAATTTTCCGCGTCATGATCCACACGGTAATGTTTGTGGTCTCAAATGAAAATTAACTTAAAGATATATACGACGAGCTATCCACCACAGCTTTCAAGCAATAAGTTAAGTAGTTAGCGGACATGTTGCGTCCCCATCGCTCATTCTCTTTGTCTACATTTCAGAGGAATTAACAATGCAACCGAGCAATCCCCTTAAATCTGGCCCACAAGAACTGGACGCACCAAACGTGTCGACCTTGAAAACGCAGCCAATTCGGTGCGTAGGGGCGGACAGGCAACCATACCTTCTGGGCCACTGACATAAAAGAAGTCGATCAACGCAACGGTTTGTAACAAACAATCAGCAGTCCAGTTTATGATAATGGGAATGGAGGTAGTATGTGAATTTCATTCAGGCCAGAAAAACGTAAGAACAGGAACTCAGTGTTTCAATTGCTTTGGCATGTCGTATTCTAAGTGTTCCAAGCTCACAGTAAACCAGTTGAAGATGTACAATAGTAGACCAGACTCTCTGTAGTTCGGTGCAGTGGTACTGTCATCCCACTGGTAAACATTGCATATAAACTACCGAAGAAGCACTTAAGATGTGTAGCAAGGATTTGCAAATGAGGAAATGCAAAATCGCTTCGTTAGAAGTAAGCGTGACAGTGAGTAAAGCTGAGTGCTTCGCACTAGCTTCCGGCTCAAAATGGAGGAAGAACGATGGATAAGGTTTTAACAATGGTACTTGTTGCTTTAAACGTCAATACTACCAGTTGTCCGAATACGCCTGAAACAATCACTACCGGTCCGATTGGAAGGAGTACGCCGGCGTCTCGTCCACACTCCATACTGTTTCGAAATTTCAGGACCTCGACGCTAGTGGTGCTTGGAACATGGCTAGTGCCAAAGTCAATCGGAAAGTCGGGCCTTTATTTACTCCAACTGGACCCAAAGTAAAGGATGAAAGCGAAGCTGGTTGTATACAGACCAGTTGAGCAGCTGATCTCAATCCGGGCAGCTAATACTATGCTATCGGTAATCCGACTCAACTTTCCAAACTGGATGTCAAAGTCTTTAAAAGAAAAGCAACTCGATAATGTGAATCAGTGGAACTTCATATGTGACGTCATAGATGTTGTAGTTAAGCTCGCCAACGTGGCACGTGTCATCCGCCAACGAAACGAAGGGCACAACAGTGGACCAACAATTCTCTGGGTTATATTGACTTCCGCCGATGAAGCAGAAGCAGTCCTTTTATCGATAACTCTTCTCCGGAATGGGTCATTTACCATCCTTATCTTCCCGGATATTCCGTGGAACACACTTAACTGTGCGAAGCTCGACTTGGAACACTACCGAAAGGAATGCATAGCCAGGACCATCCCTTACATGGTGTTCCCGAGGCTTAGGTCATATTGAGCGCGTAGCGACCATCTACGACACGGAACAGTGGCGTTGCCTTCGCGGGACCCTCTCTGTGGGAAAGAACATAGCATATCTGCTCTCGAAGCTGCGCATCTCGCCGTTTTACAACGGATGTAGCCCAAGGATTGTGATAGTGGTGCTTCAATCGAAACAATTGGCAACAAGGGCGTTGAAGTGCTGGTATGTGCATCGCAGCAGCCTAACTTCCTGGCTCCGGAATAAAGCAGCATTCCCTAAGCAAACATACGGGAGTAAAGATTTAGGGGGAAGACTTCCCGACAACGTTCTGGGTTACGTCAAACACCTAGTCAACGAATCTGGTGAACGTACCCCATACGTTATGTACATAGAGAGGAGTAAAGTGGCAATGACAGCAACCATGGATATGACACAAAGGAGTTTATAAAACAAAGCAAGAAGACGACAGTTTGTAGACGCAAGCATTTCGTATTGTCTCTTCAGCACCACAAACAATAGCTGATGAGGAATGTTAAGCAACAGCGCATGCGACCAAACAAGGAAGCAAACTTGGGGATCAAGATGGATGAGAAAGATTAAGTCTTTATATCCACCGAAGCCTGAGACTGACAAATGAATGTTTGTACACGTACAGCATTGGCTGCTTGCATCTACCAACTCTTGTCTTGTTACATTATAAAATGAGTTCGTCACCGCCCTATCAAAACCTATTAGAGGCCGACCTATCACCAGTCGCCAGAGCATTACACCCAAAATCAAAATTGTCCGACTCACTGCGCAGAACAGCGAATTTTTTCTGTATGTACACCAACGTACAAGGTCTCCTGAACAAGCTAGCCGAACTGCAACTACGTCAATCATACTATGCCTGAGACCTCTATACGTAACGTGAACCAGGTTGCACTCAGAAAATACCGACACTGAAACCGCGACACATGGTATATCGGCTCTTCAAAACGATCGCTCCATCGAGGGCGGCGTGGTACTTTTATATTACCTCAGGGACTAGCAGTGCGGACCGGTAGACTGTCCGGCGCCGAGGATCATAGAGTCACTCTGATGCAGTCTGCGACTGAGACGCAACCACACTTTCCTTGTGGAAGTTGTTTATCGTCCCCCAATGTCCACCCCAGAGATGGACTCCCGCATGTCATTAGTCTTGGGGAGGGTTCTGCGATGACAGAACAGCCATGTTCTCCTCTCAAGTGACTTTAGTGTTCACGATCTGGAGGTTCCGACACTTCGGAGTGCGAAATTCAAGGCCGACCTGCAAGAGCTACTTGCGACCTTTTCGCTAGTTAGCCAACCCAGTTCGCTCACCCGATTTAGAACAGGAACTAAAACATCTGCGCTCGCTTTAGTGCTCACAAACGAAGAGGTCATGATCGACACATTAATGACAGACTCCCAAGTAACGACGACCTGTGTCTTGCGGAGTATCCACTTAAAGATTTTTAGTTGTTTCGAACAACCACATATTACGATACGTTAACAAAACTTGTTGGAGATGCCATCTGGTAGTTTTCGGACGACCGTTCCATTGCTAATGTCCGGATGGATCTGATCGTATTCGCTTCGGCAAACGGCCCCTTCCTTCTGCAACGGCTCCATCACTCATTCGGAGCAGAACCCGAAAACGCAAGAGGTAACAGTTGCAGCGTGGCGTGTGTACAGAGCAAACCATAATACTGACAACTGGAGCAACTATGTTGTGCATCGTAATCCCTGGACCACGCTTGTCTGTTGGGACAATGTAGTACACAAGCAGTGCCTAGCGGAATGGTTTTGTGCATGTTTCTGTAAAAAACATGTGAACTGCCTGTGGAACGTGAAACGCAGTGCTCCCCCACTCATATCAGCAAATAGATGTCCTCCAATGGTCGAGTATGTACCTAACCTTCTACAGCTCCAAAATGCTCCAATATTCCGACGCGCAACCAGCATGTGTTACATAACTGTGCCGTTCTACGAGGCGCCATTCTTTAACCACGTCACTTTTAGCCCAGCGACGGTTTAGAGGAACTTGCTTCCGTTGCACACCCACTGTTCATACAATGTTTTCTAAGTTGTATGACAGATTTGATCACCTCATCCTCCAGTAGAAGTTGCAAGCATACGAAATTGTGTACCCTGTCCGTGGGTGGATCGGAAGTTTCATAGAGCAGCTGCGTCTTCAGCTTCGGGCTTGGTGCTCATTTTCTGATACTATGGATCTGGACTGCAGTGTTCCACAAGGGTCAGTGTTGGGGCCGCGTTTGTTCATTGTCATTGTTGGCGAAATGGTGCGTGTCATAGAGTCGGATTGGCTAAATTTTACCGATAACATCAAGATTTGGTGAGCGATCGATAGTCAGGAAGATCATGATCTGCTGCAATGAGACTTAGACCTTACTTTTAAATATTAAAAGGCCAATGTACTTCATTCAGCGCGGACTAGTCCAAAACCGTACATGGATGTTAGCGGGACACTTAATGGACATACATATGTTGGAAAACATTCTTTGGTACCGATTTGTTTCCTTCCGCTACCACTGGTACTAACATTTGTTTAAACATTTCCTTTCGCTAAGATCATTGTCAGCATCTGGGTGCTGTTCCACTTCTCGGATTGCAATTCCACTTGGCTGTTAATGCTCTCTCTTTTATTTCTTTGTATACCTCTTATTGGCTCCTTTATTGATCGACTTCATTCTGCTTGCATGTTTTCAGCAATATGGTTGAGTTGAATTTCTTTGAGTAGTTTACTTTCGGCTCATTCTCAAAACTACTTAAACTGACGTGATGAAATGCACACAATCCTTTCCCGGCGCGTCTTTGGAGTTCTTCTTGCGGTCGTGGGTCGAATACATTAAATTATATTATATTACTAATTAGTAATACAAAGAAATTCTCGCAACCTTTCGCACAGAATCTACAGACAAGCGGAAGTATTTCACCGTAAAAAAACTACCATGTTCCCGCATCGTTGTAGCTGGATACGGCGTCTGATATTACTATCCTTTCTCGATCGACACGGTCAAAATTTTGTGGACTGTCACTGAAGCGCACAAATCTGAAGGCCCAGAATGCATCCGGAAACCACTGAAGTTAGATGGTGTGTTTACATGTAAAGCTAAATTTAGTGATCTGCAACTTCTCGGAACTATCTACTTAGCTTCATGTGTCGGCATTGACCTTCTTGGATTGGATTGAAAGATTTAACTTATTAATGTGCCGCTCAGTCTCATTTGTTTTGAGAGGAGTACAATGCTAAACCGTATAATCTTCCGACTCACACAAGTCCGATGACTTAACGGGTTACTCCGATTCCTAACTCGCCAGATGTGAAGTCAACAGCTGAAGCCCTTATGCGTCGAAGGCTAAGAACCACGCTAGATCTACTTACTCCCAAGCACCCAAATCCAACTAAGGAATTCAGTCATGGAGCGCCAGTACACCAGGCGGTATGGGGCAAGGAGAAGAACTTTCAAAGTGGACGTGTTCGTATTTGTGACCTCTAATCAGGGACGGTGGATCATTTGGATGTCAGTACGAGTCTTGCGGCGTCGAGGCATGGTGATGTACGATGTTCAAGTCCCCACACAGTTGTGGAGACTTCATGCGAATCAATTGAGGCTACGGTATACACGAGGTCCTGTTGGACATTGGCACGTTCAGAACATTTGATATACATGAAATTCAACCTATTGATTGCTTGGACAATGAGGTTCGCCACAGGCCAAAGTGAACCAGAAAATTTGTGTAGCCTTTTCAACTGGATCCCCGTCATAACAGCTATACAACCCTCAGGTAAGTAATTTTTAAGAAGTGGGTGCTGTTAAGGAGACCTCTAATGGGCATACATATTTTGGAGAACATTCTTACTTACTGATTTGTTTTCTTCCGGCATCGCTATTATTAACATTTGTTTAAACATATCATTCCGCTAATTGCGTTGTCAGCATGTGGGCGCTGTTCCACTTGGCTACTAACGCTCTCACTTTCCGTTCGTTGTATGCCTCTTATCGACTCTTTTATTTATCAACCTGCATTAACTTCATTCTGCGTGCATGTTTTCGGAGATATGGTTGGCTTGAGTGCCTTTCAGTAGTTTGCTTTCAGCCCATTCACAAACATGTTTAAGCCTACGTGCTTCAATGAATACAACTCTTTGGAGTTCTTCTTGATGTCGTAGGGCGAATGCATTCTCTGACGACACAAGGTACGCCAAAACTTTACTTTCCGATGTGAGCATTTGGACAAAATCTTGCACTCTGCCTCACAGGAGTGCGACCCTCCGGTGGTGATGCAAGATGAGCACGGTTGTTCGGCGTAATTTTAGAAGGCATCCAAAATCACGAACCAATATATTGGTCTCTCACGAAGAGCATTGGCGCGGTTCGACCAATCCATCTTTTCCAAAATGCTTAATGCGTATATTTGGGGCTCCACGGAGAGTACGCGATTCATGACCTGCAAACCTTGTTAAAACGCGATCTGACTGGAGAGGAGATTACCCAGTGAAGTGCTTGTTTCATACAACATACCATCTGCGAATGAAATCCCTGAGAGTGTACAGCGGAAGTTATCGCCGGTTACGGGGCGACCTCATTCTAACGTAACAGGTCTTGAGAAATCCCGGTCACGCTTGCCGCTACATCCTGTAAAGTAGCTGTAACGCAATAATTGTGGGGTCACCAGCTGTAACTGGCCACCAAATGCAGGCGGCTGAAATGCCGCCGGGATTATTTTTCTCTTCGAATTGGTCAAGCGTGAAACACACATCCGACTTTCGTCATTTCTGCGCCCATGCTACCCGTTTTGATATAACGACTCGATGATACACTACACTACCTTCAGTACTTGATTTGATTTCTGTTCCTGGAATACCGACAAGTCGCAGGCAAACAAAACGAAATCGGGGTAAACAGGTATACATGTGTGTTAACGTGGGTAATATGTTCAGTCCATGTATGTGTATTTCACTAAAGTCGCTTTTTTGAACTTGTGCCATTCACACAAACTATTCCAGAGGACTTGTCAAGCTTTGGTCTTTTTATCCGTATTATACCATTGTTCCATTGTCGTTCGTCGCTCATTTTGATCTTTTCGTGGATCCCCCGACTAATAATGCGAGGCTGGGTTAAGCGAAGTCGTAACAGCTTCCACTGTGCCAATAGAGCGATAACTGATGGCTTAAACCGCTTCACAGTGTTCGTCCCAACACTCCAAGCGTTGTGACAAGCTATGGATCGGTTGTCCACTCTCTTCGCGTATTGTCTCGCTAACACCAGCTCTCTGTTATAATTGTGGGAAACGCCTCTGTTCTGATAGCCTAGATGCCTGATAAGATTTTCACTGGCACGGTTGGAGCACGCCTACTGTAACGGCTTGTAACGCTGGCCAATCTAACGGATTTGCGCTGACCTGATGGCGTAGCTTAGCCCGGGGTACGCGCTGGTGGGACTGAAATTGAGCGAGCGTGAGAACGATCCTAGCCGCACGTATTCGGGTAGACGCTGAGCCCTCGGAACGGACGCATACGAGAGTGGGTTACGGTAGACGCGCGCTAGTGACTTAGACGCGAATGCTGCCCCGCTAATGACGCACACAAAAGCACGTCACCCGCCCGACTCCCAAGTGAGGCGAAGAGGAAGAAAGGCAAGTGGTCCTCTGAAGGCCCTTTTACGACCGACAAAGGGCGCCTCACAGCCAATGCAATGGGCCATTAAGTTAGGGAAAGTTGCTACAACGAAGGAATAGTAGTTTGTGAAAGAAGATTGTCAACAGGTGCGCAGTTGGGCCGCGTCTCGGAGTGGCTGAACGCTGCTGCGTTGTGGAGAAGAATTGGACCTCGCTTTCCACAACCATTATGCCAGAGTTTCTGGCGCGTTTTTGCGGGGATATTTGAGGGGCCCACAACGCCTTCCTTTGAAGAGAATGCGTACCGCTTCTGACGAGGATTGACCTGGAGGGCTTTCGGCGACCTCCGGACACTTCCTGTTCGTCGGCAAGGCGGGTTCTCCAGACGCGGCGGCGATTGAGCGGCTTCGATCGTGGTCTGTCATTGTGTAACCAATCCAAAGGTACCCAGCAGGATATGCAGCGGCAGGCGCACGGGAAGGCTTGCTGGCGTGGAGGTTTCTCCGTGGCGCGGTCGAGGTTGATTGCGATGGCGAACCCAGTTGTCATCACCCACGGTGACATCATGTAGCATGTCACCTCCCCTGGCCGTCACTGTTGCTTTGATCCAGTGTGGATGACCTGCCTGGTAATCGCGTAGACCGGGGTTCCAACGACGAATTCTTTGTGCTTGGTGCAGGCACCAGAGTGGCTAGGTGGCTTCTCAGTCGGAATGAGCGCTTCGTTAGTGGTGCGTAGCTTGTGGCCCATCAATGTTTCAGCTGGTGACTGGCATCCTGGCGTAGCTGGATTAGGTGTGGACCGGTACGAGCGCAGGAAGGTTTGAAGACACTCATCCACGGTCCCCTCCCCGCGAGATTTCAAAAGCGCCCACTTGAAAGTTTCGACAAAGCGCCCCGATTGACCATTGGACTGGGGATGGTAAGGCGGTGAGCGGAGGTGTTCGATGCAGTGTCGGCGACAAAAGTCTTAGAAGATGGAAGATGGTAAGATGGGTACCATTGTCGGACACCAAAACCTCGGGAAGGCCATGTTGACGGAAGATTCGTTGGCGACAACCCAGAGTGGCGGATGCGGTTGGTGGGTTGACGGCGACCACCTCTGGCCATTTGGAATAGGCGTCGACCACGACCAGATAGGAAATGCCATCGATGGGACTAGCGTAGTCAATGTACCCTCGAGACCACGGTTTCGCTGGCGGATGCCAAGGAACCGGTAATTGGAGTGTTGGCATCTTTGAGGCATGTTGACAATCCTGGAACTGACTGACTTTGTCATCGGTTCTGTTGTTTGGTACTGCTGGAGAATGTACCACGTTGCAGATAGCCCGAAGAGGAAGATCGGCCAAGCCAAGGGTTTCGAGCCAGTCGAGACCAAGCACGTTGAGCTTCGCCTTCCTGATGTAGCAAAGCGCGTTGAACGGGGCGCCCCGGAAGGAGACGGAGCAGCGCAGCTGCCCAGTTAGCTGCACGCAACCACCACAGGCGCCGGTGGCAGATTGGGAAGTCGGTTCGAATGGTGATTTTCCAAGAGGTCGCCAGAGATCCTCGAAGATGATCGTGATGTCCGACGCAGTGTCCAACTGCAATCGGACCGACTGACCGTTGCTCAAGAAGTCGACGAATTTTCTCCGATCCACAGAGTTGATTTGAAATGTGGACAGCAGGCTCAGAGAACTGCCAACCGGACCAGGTTTGGGTGTGCGTCTGGGTCGGGACCTCTTCTTTGGATCGCGGGTGGGGGCCAGCCCAGTTTTGGCCCCCTTGGGAGATGGAGGGTGGCAGTAACCATCCCGGTGTCCCACCCTGCCACAACGTTGACAACGATGTTGGCGGAACTTGCAGTCGTGATGGAAATGCCAGGCACCACAGAATCGGCACGCGTAGGGTGGGGACTTCGCTCGGTCGGATTGGATGGGGCGCGCGGACGTTTGCGCTCTAGGTGCTGTGACTGCCTGGACCGTATCCGGTGCGGCAGCGTTCTGGATCATGGCAGAATCGTGCTTCAGGTTGAGCAGCGTTTGACACTCCTCGGCCAAGTTCTGGAGTATGACTGAGCTATCCTGTTGTAGTTTGGACAGGAGGCGCGTCTGGATATCGGCATCGTGTGGAGGCCAGAGACGAAAATCAAGCATTTGAATTGGTCCCCGGGGAGTAAGCCAAGTTGAGAACGTTGGCATTCACGGCTGACCACACCCACGTACGTGACGCAGTCGTCGGCATCACGTACGGCCAGCTGCAGACACTGATAACGGGCATTGAACAGAGAGGACTGCACGCTAAAAATCTGGGACAAAGTTCGGACGGTCTCGTCAAAGGTAACGTCGCCTGGGTTCCTCGGCAAGATGAAATTGGTGTAGAGTTTGTTTTCGGACGTACCAAGTTTACGCCGAAGCGGCCGGACCTTCCACGCGTCGTCCTGACTAGCCAAGTCAACGGTGAACAGGTCCTTTTACCGCTTTTATCAAGATTCGAAGGTTACCCCGGCCTTGGCGTCGTACAGGAATTCGCTGATGCCGCTAACCACATGGTACACTGACTGGGAATTAGCGCCTGGACCTGCATGAAGGGAAGAACTGGAGAGCTTCTCGGTTAAGACTGACATTAGTTTAAGTTGTTGCTGCAACATCAGTTTTAAATCGGCGTATTCGTTAGTCATGGTTCGTCAACTCTGTCGTCACTGTTAGGGTTGAGAGAAGCCGCTGTTACGATCACGCGCAATGTTTGCCCTGGGCGCCACAGGGTTCCCCCGAATGCAGAACTGGTTATTCCTAGCAGCATATAAAGTGTCCTTTGACCTGACAACACAGTAACGTGAGCATAACACTCGTCCACTTATCGATGGCTTACTGACCGCGCATGGAGTTGCATATCAATTATTTTTGGTGCATCAATCCCCTGTGAATTTGCTGGTGCTTTTCGATAACTCTCAGTATTTCGGCACTTCACTTTTCAGACGTCCTACTTTCGGAATTCCGAAACCCTATCTGCATTGTCTAAGGTTATTCATGAACGAGTAACGCGCGACGCACACAAGTACGAATTAGACGATACGCTACAAATACCACTCGCACATGTCTCATTGGAAGCCAGTCCCATGTAATTGGCTAACGCTGGACCTCAGATATCACCGCAACCCCCGTACGAACGTATAACCATACGTACTTGCATACATATTTCGCCGGAACATTGAATTTCTTAGTGTCCCTACCCGCTCCTAGTGGTATACGCTATACAACCAGAAGTCAAAAGTGATCAGCCAGAAAGGTAATCAAAGCACGTCATTTTTCAAGAAATCAGGAAAAAGTACACAAATGTGCCGAATCATATTACCACATCCCGCAAAACTGATCTCACTGGTTGCTGATCTGGCAACGCGCTCCAGAAACTGCAACCTCTATTCCATTTGCGTCATGAGGTTCTGGGGATCCCCGGCCAGAAGTTCATCTTACTGCATTCGCATTTCATTCTTCACTCGGGCCTTCACCGCCTGTCAAACATTTTCGATGGGATTGAGGAACTGGGTTTGGGCTCAGTCTCAGAATGGCAATCCCTTCGTATCATTCGACTGACGCAAGTGCTTCCAAACGTTTGTGATATAGTGCATTGTCACACACTACGATCACCTGCCGTAACTCTACTTCCCGCTTCAGCTTGTCTAAACTGCCTCGCAGCCATTCGTGAGATAGGGGGCCAGTGAATGAGCCTCTCTGGGTAGTCATCGAAACGTTTCCATCTACTGTGAGTGCACCGATGATATGCAAATTCAGGCCTCTACTGTTGGCTACTTTGACACAGGCCCTCACTCCTCCGGGCGCCAGACCACGAGTACGTTTGCAGTAAAGGTTGAAGTTTGTTTCGCCGATCCATATGGAGAACTTCCCCTTCCTTTCAAGTTTGAGAAACTTTTGAACAAACTCCTTTCGTATTGCTTTGGTTCGATCATTGTTCATTCCTTCTAGAGTCTGATAGGTGTTCTTTATAGTCATCAAACGGTCATCCAGGTATCGTGCGATTGTAGACATTAAAATGTTCTTATCCATATCGGCATGTACTCGAACTTGCATTTGGTGTAGTGTTAGAGGTGCGTCCTTCGCGATCCACTCCAGGATGTCATCAATCTCTTCCTCCGACAGAATGCACTTACGATCGTGCGGCTGCGTAGTGTCCGGCTTCTGATCAAGAGAGCGACGAATACAGGAGTAGGCGGTTTGATATTGCACATTGTTCACGGTTGCCACGAGCTGCCGGTCGTTCCCGTTGACGAAGACATCCATAACTCGGTCACGAATGTCTGACGAGATACTCTGTCGAACACGAGAAGGCATGTTGACCACGCTGGAATGAAAGGCATTCATTCAGTCGTGCGCTTATGTTCCGGCCATTCATTGCTCGCAGACCAATTGTGATCCAGCGTTTCGGACGTGGGGGGGCGCCTGGTAGCTCGTGGCACCGCCCATGTCCATGGACTCGAGGTTCATTCACAAGTCTGACCTAGTCAACGGGCAGCGTGCTCACTTCACGACTTACGCACCAAACCATAGCACCCGGTCAATTAGAACACATTTGAGGTCAAGGAATTGGCTTAGAGCGGCTGGCGAATCGCACAGGATTTTGCAACATTTTGCACTGTTTGCAAAAATTTGCACCTTCTTTACAAAATTTTGCGCTATCTTTCACAATTTCTGTCATTTTTGCAAGTTTGCGGGAAATGCTATAGCGTGCCAGTGGAAGTCGTCAGCGTGCGAGTGAGGCAAATCTTACGGTGGTATAATAGTTTGGATCGCACCTTTTTGGCCATGCTGACAGACTGAGTGGCGTCCGTTTCTGGAATGCGTAAATCACCTTGTAGCTGCCCACACATTGTTGGACTTGGAGGGGTGAATGTTCGTTCGAATGCTGTGGAAATGCGTCGTCGATTGTGGTCAAAAATCAGGTTGTTGCTTGGAATAAGGTAACATTGTGTGCTTGCATATGGGTTAAAAGCTGCCGGAAATTAGAGTTCCGGATAAATGTGGGATGCACTGGTATTATTCCTGGGAGCATGAGCTCGCTACATGGTTCCATTTAACTCTAGATTAATGTGTATGGATCCAGTGGTTGCAACAGAATATGACGGAGTAGTTCCGAAACCTACGACGAGTGCCTGGGTATGCGGCCGACATGAAACTGGTAACTGCTTATTGATCTGCAGGTAAACCGAACTGCATCACACTAATCGCCAAGTGCTTAGTTTCGGAGGTTTCTAGACGACAGAAGAAATAAGACTGCAAAGCGTGCCGCGGTTTTTCCTAGTACCCTTTTTCCTACGGTAACCAAAATGACGCTCGTGGGAGGGAATTTTGGACTAATTCGCAACAATGGTTTTCTCAAAACCTTTCTATTAGTGCACCGAACGCAAATGTAGCTTGCACGTAATCAGATACTACCCTTGTAAGCTTCATTCTTTCTGTTACTCATAGATAGCATTTTTGAAAGTTATCAAACTTATTTGTCAGGGATGCGAACCTCTGTACGAAATGCGATAGGCGGATAGAGCATATCGGCCGTCACGCTACGCTTATTTCCAACTAAGCAATGAGTCGCTGCTATTCAGGTCACGACTGAAGCAGTGCTTGACTCCGCTGGGCAGAGGTCACAATCGGTTTAGGCGTAACCCTGAATGGTCTGATGCTTAGGTTGGACAGGTCCTACTGGGGTAATAAGGGCCAGCCATTTAACTATAAGTTGGGTGGAACTGAAAAAGACGATTAAGGAAATCACGTGTAACAGAGATTGGGAGGGAAACCACCGTGCTTTTCTCAACTAAAGCTGGTGAGGGCGTTACCTTGTCCTCTGCACGGCAGTAACTTTTAAGTCAGTGGTTAGTGATGGGCGCTATATCACATTTAGTTGAGTAGTCACGTCGGTTATTACCACCCCCGTAACCCGGTGGACTTAAGTCACGAAATTATAACCATTTGTTGGCGGAGTATAGCCTCACAGGGGCCAGACGGAATGCTTTCTGCTGACGATTCCCGGTAGGTGGAAACAGACGTACAGTGTTTATCCGGACGTGTGATGGCGGTCTGACTGAACCGATAGGTGATGTACTTCTACTTATCAACACGGAAAATACGTCTATCATTTATCTTACATGGCAATTAGTCGCGTCGATTAAAGTTTTACCACTGAATCCTAACTTCGTCTACCAGCCAGAATGGACAGTTGACTGCCAGTTGAGATTCAGTTCGAAAGCTCGCAAGAGTAAACCTCACGACTTGTCCTTTCCTCCGATTTGTGTGTGGGTGACAGTAAACCGGTACTGGGCACACCTGCATATGACGATACTTCAATATGACCATCTCCATTAGGATTTCGGTGCCATAATGTGATAAAGTCTAAATTGGAGCTCCATGAAGTTTCTAGCACGCATCATGCGTTCAACCGAAAAGAACTGGCAACGATTGGAAAAGGAAGCCTTATCTGTAAGCTGGCTTCAACAGTATCTCACCAACGATTGAGCTCATTGACAAATGAGGTCAATGGGATTCAGCAAATGTCCTTTCCGCGACTGTAGTGATGGGTCCCAACCTTAAGCGCATAAAGTTACCAAACCGCTTCATTGCTGGTAACAACGACCCATAACTTCGTCCGTTTGCGTGTCATTGAGACACTAAACAAACCCAATTATCCCTTTCAATCATTATGTTTGACGCAGTCCCGGCATATAGCCCTTTAAACATTGTTCAACAATCCGCTAACGGACGGACCGCGACCTAGTTCTGTCAGCAGTCTCAAAATCTCTAACGGTTAAGTGGCTTCCGAAGCGTTTGCTGGCATACCATTAATCACAGCACGCGTAAACGTACTCAGCTTGCTTGACGACTGTGCATTTAGGGTTTCAGTCTAGTCTCGCCTGCTAATCTTAGTCCATGCACACCCTAGCAGTTTTGCAATGATCACCTATGAGTCGTGCTAGTGAAAGCAGCAGAGAGCAGGTTTTGTTGATGACCAAGATCCGATTAAAGCATTGAAGGCGAGCCGAAACACATGTCAACAGTCTACGTAAGGTGAACCGGGGAATTCCTTCTCTTCAAACGGCGGAAGGACCAAAACACGGACACCGAAAAAGGTGGCGAACACCCTGCGCCTACAACATGCTCCAACATTTCAATGCTAGCACTGGCCACATAACACTATGAAGATGGTTGTTGTAGCACCAAAACTCACTCACATATCCTTCACAGCAGAAGCTGTACTAAAATATCTGTTGAGTATGCGCAAGCACAGCTATCTTGGTTGATTATATACACATAAAATCGCTAATGGTGGTAGGACAGAGTTAGACTGAGGCTTTGGCTCGATTCTTCCAACAGGCTTTTGAAGAAATCTACGCGCCAGACATGTGGAAACAAGGGATGATTACTCCTATTCACAAAGGAGGGAGCCGTTCCAATCCAGTCAACTAACGATCCACAATCTTACTACCGGTTCTTTCTAAGTTCATGGAAGCCATCATTTCTGATGCGCCAGCGGCTTACTTGGAAGAATTTATCTACCTCACACCGGAACAGCATGGCTTCCGACGAAATGGATCGTGGACTACAAATCTACTGCTATCACGATCCAGCCGGACTGAAGCAGTAGACTCTTGCACAGGAGTTGATGTAGTCTTTCTCGAATTATTAAACGCGTTCAACCGGTCAGATCATAACATTCTACTGTTCAAACTCCAGACCTTTGGTATTTGTGATCATCTCCTAGGATGTATCCGGAGCTTTATTCTTCACCGGCGCCTGAAAATTCGTGTGCATGATTCGCTGTCAGATCGCATCCACTTTGAGTGCGGAGTACCACAAGGATCGGTACGAGGACCACGATTACTTTTGACCTATATTGCCGATATCACACGTATCATGAACTGGGACTCGCTACTTCCTGGCAATGACATCAATGTATAGAGAGCGTTGAATACACCAGATGCTATCACGATACTTCAACTTGATCTGGATAGGATACGCTCTTTGTCAATCCAAAATTCACTTCCAGTTAATGTGGACAAATTTAGAGTGCTTCAGCTACGGCACAAGTTTGTGCACTCCTACAAACTCTGCAACCAGCAGCTTCAAACGTCTTCTGAAGAGAAGGATCTGGGAGTTTTGGTCTCGGTCGACCTTGGATGTTCGAAGTAGGCTGAAACGGCGTCTGGGAGGGGTATCCAACATGTCGGCCTCCTGAAGCGTGCATGCGGGCGATTCGGCACTTCGAATTTTTCGCAACTTCTCGGCTCATACATACGGCCACATGTGGCATACGTCATACAGGTCTGGCAGCCATGGCTGGGAAGAGATCACACCTCCTTGGAACTACCCCAAAGTCGGACAACCAAAAACGTCAAGGGTCTGTATAATTTGCCTTATGAACGAAGGCTACATGTGCTCGGGGCCCTTAGCGGACGAAATCGGCGATTACGCGGGGACCTCAACTTGACTTGCCAAATTTCGAGAGATCGCAAGCACACATTCCGCTACTCACTAGATCTCAGTGACAACAGCAATTTGAGAGGCCACCATCTCAAACCGGCAGAGCAGCACAGTCGCTTGGAATGCCATCGGAATTTCTTTTCCGTGCCTGTTTACAGAACGTGGAAAGCCCTACCGGAATCCGTCATACGTGCTCCTCCACTGGCCAAATTCAAATCCCGAGTTAACCGTGCACTTATTTCGTTGCACCCTTACATGACCCATCACCCATGGATAAACACAAGTGTCTGTATGCGATTTCATTGGCGACCAAATCCCAGATTTCGTTCTACCTTTTTCTCCACTTATATGTGTACACCAGAAAAAGATGATTTTTAGCCACATCCCACTTGCCGTCATTTCTTACGGATTTACCTTGGATTTACAGCCTATAGTACGTATACTTCAATGAGTTCACGGGTGTAAACCCACTTTTGCTAACAATCTCTTTATATTTTGAAGTTTCACTATAGCCATCCTACGGGACCTGATAAGTATTAGCTTTGCTACCCGTATAAAACCATTGTTCCATTGTCCCAAAGCTATGATGCCTATCAGTTGCACAATACAGTACAACGCTGAAACCAGTGCCCCGTGTCGTTTATTCCACCGGCCGTGGCGACGTATCCAACCAGACTACTTCGACTAGAACATTGAAACCGTATTCCTGCTATTTACCAATGGCAGTTCTAAATGAATGCATTAATGCAAATGACGTCTAAAGCGACCTTAGTAAAATGGGTTCTGCGTTTTTCACCTTTGCTATCTCAAAGAAAGTATACACGAAATATGTCTCTGTTTTGTTGATGCTAACTTGATCTGTTTTGCGTCGAAAAACGCAACTTATCATATTTAATTAGCTCATCATCTCTAGATTCGAAACAACGTAGCAAAACGGACAGTGTAAACAATCGGATTACAAGAAGCGATCAAATAATCCACTGAGATAAGACCTTTTTCGTTTCTCTACACTCAAGCACGCTGTAAAGTAGTCAATTGTGGATCGCATGTTTGGTGGGAATCCCAAGATAAGTTTACATCTACCGTTTCCTGCTGCATGATATTTAATAGGCGAACGATGGTAAAAGCTAGTGTCTTCAGGGGTGATAAAGAACAAGTTCACTTTTCAGAAAGATAACCAGGAAGATAACCGGATAGCCACACAAACATCACTGGAAATGTGTGATTGTGGTGGTCTTCTTGGAAAGCTTGTAGTGAACATGGAACATTTATGCGTTCAGCATTTTGTGACGTTGGATTTTATTCTTATTTATACCTTCCGATCATCCATTTATTTTACTGACGGCACATCCGGTTCCCCTTCGAATATTCCCTAACGTGCGCGCTGCCTTTCACTCTGCTCTTGCTATTTGTTTCTAGTTCATTACAACTCTGTACAATACACGTTGAGTCCGACATCTTTCTCACTGCTGAATACTTGCTATCTATATTCAGTTCTTACTGGTTCTCGTCACAACCAGTACCTGAGTTCCGCTCGAAAAATTGTGACCCTCGTTGCGAACTCCATCGCAGCCATCTTGAATTCCTCCTCCCTGTGAGACTGAACATTGTCGTTTTTATTTGGTACCTCCAGTTTGCATTATACGGTATTCTATCATAACGTATCAGTTCGACGTTAGACTTCCCGTTCCCGCTTTAATGCCGTTACCATTCCCGTCTCGCTCTTTATAAGCACTGATCCTCAGTTCGGGTTTGTGTTGTTGGAGTTGGAATGCACTCGCCGTAGCATCACCTACGATTCAGCGTAGTGTAGTCAGCTACTCTCTTGTCTGCCCAGTAAGCTGATTATGCAACTCAGGGACCTCCTAATGCAGTTTTTCTCTGAGCAGCGTTATGACACCCTCAAGCAGGCCGTCATAATCAGAGTCACGCCCTCTGAGCAAACCCGCTTCCAGCAGTTATACCAAAGCCTGCAGTTAGGTGACAAGAAGCGCTCTATGTTGCTAAGCGAAATACGTCAGATGCTCAACACATCATCCCCGGACGAATTACTATTGCGCGAACTCTGGTTAAAACAGTTACCGTAAACAGCGCTAGGCATGATTACAAAGATTCGATTATAATCGCCTAGTGATGTCTGCAGTGAACTGAGAAATACGGAAACGCTTAAGTCCCTTAGAAAAAACAAAAAGTTAAGGAAAGCCTAACACAGTCAAATCACAGTTCAGTTCCAGTTACTGTGAATGACATACTTGTCAAGCACGTCGAACACAATGGGAGCAGACGTTCAATAGAAATTCCACAGCAGATATGCGGCTTTAAGCAAACTCGAAGGTAGTGTACACAAACAGCAGCAGCACAGCCGAAAATCAGCACTACGTGACCGTGGATTTTGAAGAAGTGTATTCGTGTAGTTTTGCGTCAATCCAAACGAACTGTACAACAGGTGTCGTGCTAAAAATGACCAAGCGAAATAAAAAAGGTAAGCAATAATGACCACTACATAACTTCACCCGTAGAGCACGAACTGGTAAGGAAACACTCGATAAAGCTATTTAAGCAACGAATTCAGCTAGTTTAGATGGGAAAGAAACAAAGCGGCCTGAACTTGTGTGTCTGGCATCAATGGTTGAGCGAGTGCACGAACCGTCTGATGCATCAGCATCTGTCGGTTGACTAACTGGGAGCGACCATCGGGAATCGGTCTAAGTAATTTTGTCTGAAGGTTCAAAAATAGGCTCAACATACGCAAGTTTAAGTCGATCAGTACTCACTGGTTCCTTGGATGCATTCGTCCTTAGGATGAAGTAGTTGGGATTGCGTGACAAAATTTTGAAGGGGCCTTGGTAGGGGATGTTAACAGCTTTCGAACTGCATCGATGCAAATGAAAACAAACGGACAAGTGTGTAAATCCGGATGATTTCGTTGTTCGTGAGCAGTGGTTCGAGGAGAAATGGGTCGAATGGCTCGAAGTGCAGTTTAAGGTGTTCAGTGTAAGAAATAGGATCCAATTCTCCAGTGACTTGGGAATCCAAGATCATCTCACATGCTAGTCTGAGAGACGTGCCAAAGACGAGATCTGCAGGGCAACACTCAACATCCTCTTTGACGATATAACGAATATCAAGAAGAAAGGCTAGAAGGCGCTCAGACCAACGTGTGTCAGGTGAACGGGCTGTGATGGCGGCTTTTGGCCGTCGATCCAAACGTTCGACAAGGCCATTTGCAGCGAGATGATAAGCAATTGTGCGAATGTGAGTACAACCCAATATGCGTTTCAAGTCACGAAACAACGTGGAGCTAACTTAAGGTCATCTATCGGTGGTGATCGTAACTAGTAGGCTGAAAAGAAAAATCCCTGATTCGAAAAATGCACTAGCCGCAGTTTTAGTAGAAGTGTCACGTAAAGGAATTGCGTGTGGCCAACTAGTGAAACATGCCACACACATCGGAACAAAGGTGAAACCGTTAGATAGAGGGAGCGATCCAACTAAGTCTTGGTGAACATGTCTAAACCGTGCTTCATGGAGTGAGAAAGTTCCTGGGGCAGTGATGGTGTGTCGTTGAGCTTTGCTACTTTGACAGCTGAGACAATGCTTAGCCCATTGCCGGATGTCCGCGGGCATATTAGGCCGAATGAAGCGATCGGTGATTACCTTCACAGTGGATCGAATGCTTGTCTGCCATAGTCCATGAAAATGATCAAACACAGTTTGCCGGAAAGACTGCGGAACAAGCATTCTTGACTTATCGGTAGAAACAACACAGTAAATCGTTGCGCCTGAGTTTAACACAGGCAGTTGCAAATGTTTCAATGAAGTGTTCGGTCGAATTTGGGCAAGTTCCGGATCGTTCGCATAGTAAATGGACAAGTCCTCAAGGTTGATGGGCTAGAGCGCAAGCTGGTGAACATGAGTACGAGACAATGCATAGGCAAGAACATGATTTGGACTGTTGATATAGCGAGTGTTGGCACAGAATTGACACAGGTAATCCATGTGCCGTGTTTCTTGTGGGGAATAGAGATTGGAAGCGGCACGGGAAGCTTTGACAAGTGGCTTGTGGTCCGTCAGGATTAAAAACGTCGTCCTTCAAGAATATTCCGAAAATGTTTGACGGCCAAGTAGATTGTGTGCAGTTTGCGGCCGAAGGTGCTATATCGGGTCTATGCTGGCTGTAGCTTCCGAGAGGAGAGAGATAATGGCTGGATCTCATTGCCGATCTGTTGCCGTAAAACAGCTCTCACAGCGGATTCTGATGCGTCAGTTTTAAGAATAAGAGTAGCTTTCTCATCCGTTTTCAACTAGCTGAGGGAAGCTACCTGGCTTAGCTACTGTTGATGGCAAGAAATCTTGTTTCCTCTTCCGGTGTAAGCGGGAACTTCTTCGGGTGACCTTTAAGCAAATCAGACGGTAGTTGAAAAACAGCAGAACATTTTTTATGAACCTTCCATAGTAGTTGACGGCTTAGGCTGTTAACAGGTTGCGGTGTTGGGCAGTCTATGTTTGCTTGAGTCTTCTCAAGAATGGGACTGATGCCCATACTATTGATTCTGTGGCGAAAAATTATATCGACACATGTTTAGCCAAACACACACTTATCAGGACTGGTGGTGATTCCGTGACGGTTAAACCGCCCAAAACTTGTCGAAGAGGTTTTAAGTGCTCTTCTGGTTTGGCACTGACTATTAAGACATCGTCAAGGTTGAAAAAACAAAGTCTAGGCCATTAAGGGCTTGGTCCATGAAAGGTTGAAAAGACTGTGCGGCTTTGCTGTGGTCAGAAGACAAATGGAGGAACTCGTATAAGCCGAAAGGCGTGATAACGGCCGTTTGGCAACGTCTTCAGGTGCCATTGGGATTTGATGGTACGCTCGAATAAGGTCAAAGGTAGAAAAATTGGGTTTTCCGGCTAATCGCAATGAGAAACCATGCATATGCATATATATATATATATATATATATATATATATATATATAATAGATTTATTCTCAACGGTTCGAGACATGCCTTCAAAGGCACGAGCATGGTAATCTAAACGCGTGCCATCAGTAATGGTACAGAAAGGTAACGAGTTAACCAATACATACTGGATATATGTGTTCATGTATGTGTAGTATTTAAGTGAGTGTATTTATAAGTAATCGTGCTGTGTGACGTGGCTATTAATACTGGGAATTTGTGAGTTTGTTCGGTGAATGCGTTGATACAGTAAGGGACCAGATGAAATTTTTGAAGTGGCTGACGTTCGCGAAAAGTACAAGTGTTCTAACGCTGTACCCGCAATCGACCGGTTGATTCACGACTGCTGGTAAATCTGCACCCTTATGCCTGCTCTGCTTGACGCCTTGACCAACCCGACAGAAAGGAAATCAGAAGAAGACTCAGCCGACCAGAGTTGTATTAGAATGGAGAATACTCATATTTATAGGTCGCTCTCACCAATCCTCTAAACACCACCTGGCAGATATAGCTACCTGTCTTCCTCGTACGCCCACGCTCCATACTTGATTGTCCGCTCCGTCTGACCAGTTCACGGGCACGCCAGTCTTCATCCGCTTACCCGGGGCATGGCAACGTACATGGTGTCGGACGTAAGAGTTCATCAGCTTCCGATCATGCCTTGGCAACAGGCATGCTGTCTGATGCGCGAGTTCGTTAGCTTTCGGCCTGGTCATGGCAACACACTCGCGGGGTCTGTCCCAAGTAAACTTTGTGGCAGACACGCGCGCGTTGGCACTCAGCATTCTCGCCCACCTGCCACTTCCTTTTCTAATTGAGTCAACTTGCAAACCCTTCGTAGCTTTTCGTCCAGGGAAATATTCGCAGCCATCGTGGTCTTCTCCGCTTCCGAGCCGATCTGCATTGTGCATCTGATGTTTGCTGACCCTCAACTTCAAGCCCGAACGTGTCTAGTAGACTGTCTTAAAGCAAAACTGATGGTTCATGGGCACCTTGGGTTTTGCCATGGTTCGATCTCAACTGATTGATGTGCCTAATCTACCTTTCCCGTCCAACCATCACCTCATAGATAACTTTGCCTTTCCGGCCGATAAAAGTTCCGATCGACCACTCCTTCGGCCTTCTAAAAGCCCGGGTGTAAACCATGTCATCAACATTGAAGTTACGGGGCCGGACTTTACGATCTTCCTTCAGGTGACTACTGCCGTGCTTTTCTGTTCGCCTTGGTAAAAGATTATCGAACAACGTCCGAATCTTTCTTGCAAATAGTATTTTTGTGGGGGATTTCCCATCAGGGGCGTTTGGGTTCAAAGCGTTCTGTTACGCGCATAGGAAAAATTGAATTGCATCCTGTGAAGCTTTTCTCTGCCCCGCTTTACAGAATGCACATTTGAACGTATCCACGAACCTGTCCGTTTGATTGCGGATGACATGGTAGTGAGAACATCTGCTGAACTCCCTTTTCCTCGCACCACTCGCGGAAAGATGTTGTGGTGAATTGTGTTCCATTGTCTGTCACTAATATCTCTGGCAGGCCAAACATCAGAACAGCTTCTTCATCTTGTTGACAGTGTGTTGGGCAGTCGGATTATTTACCGGAATCACATCGGGCCACTTAGGAAATGAGTCGACCAAAACGATGTAAGACTATCCACTGATTGGTCCTACATAGTCTAAGTGTATCCGTTGCCACGGTTTCTCTGCTTTAGTCCAAGCTTGCCACTGACACTTGGGAGGGGTTTTCGCTTCAAGCTGACAAGATTCACACTGTTGGCCACATTTTTCAATTTCAGAACCCATTTCTGGCCAATAAACAAAACTGCATGTCAAGGCTTTCATGCGGTTGGTACTAGGGTGCCCCGTGTGGAACTGCTGCAATATTTGCCTTTGTAATTTCTTTGGCATCACCACTCGATCTCCAAACATCATTCAATTGTCCACGACTGACAGGGATCAACGTCGATTGTATAACGGTCGCAACTCCATTGCTATGAATCCGTTTGGCCAACATGTTCGTACACTGCATCGCTTTCTCCAAGATTCTGTCCCGTCATGTCTCCTTACGAATGGTGTCGGCTGTTACTGGTAGTCTTTTCACATTATCAGGCAGGATACATTGGACTTCTGACACGAAACTGATAGCTGCAATCACACAACCATCGTTCTTCTTTGGGTGTG
The DNA here is from genome assembly GCA_944474145.2 of Dicrocoelium dendriticum. Lineage (NCBI taxonomy): Eukaryota > Metazoa > Platyhelminthes > Trematoda > Plagiorchiida > Dicrocoeliidae > Dicrocoelium > Dicrocoelium dendriticum. The sequence goes on from OX104063.1 coordinate 73,736,316, forward strand.
AATTGATGAGACGAGACAGCGCATCTGATTGACCGATTAGTTGCGTGGTTTTATACTGTATACTGAAATCGTAGGCCAGTAGTTTGGTCACCCATCGTTGCAATCGGTTTGCCGTGAAAACTGCATTTCCTTCCTTTGACCCGAATATCGACAGAATTGGCTTGTAGTCAGTCAGGAGTGTGAAATAGCTGCGATACAGCATCTTATGGAACTGTTTCATTACGAAAACGATCGTGAGCGGTTCCTTTTCTATCTGGCTATAGTTCCTTTCAGCTGGCGTTATTGACCCTGCTGTGTGCGTGGTAGCCTTCTCTCTTCCATGCGGAAACACCGACACCATAATTGGAAGAATCCGTAGAAACGGGAACTTTAAAATTCGGATTGAAATGATTCAAGCGTAGATCAGATGTGAGGGCTGCTTTGTGAGCGTTGCGTTCCGTGAATTTATATGATGGTATGGACATTCACGCTTGTACTATTTTATTCTCGTGGAAAATTGTTTTCCCGTTTTACGTATATGGTCTTTGTCACAGTTCTTGCACTCTATCTTGTAGAGGACATTTTGGCGTTCGTGTGCTTCCAGTTTTTCTTTAAGTCTAAATGAGATTCTTTGCAGAGTCGCAGTTAGTATATTAGCTATAGTCCGGTTGCGTGATTTGGGGAATCTGGCTGTCCTTTCCGAGGCGTTTCTGATGTACCGCAAGCGATGTGTTTTGCCGTGTTCGGTGCAGGTGCGGTAGTTTCGCTCCTTCGCATCTCGATTTGGATGGGCACAACGTTATCTGGGACAAATCAGCAATTCTGGCGAACGGATAGTCGAGAAATGGATGGGAATTCCTCGAGATATGGTTCACTACGGCGAATTCAGGGATCCTTCGCATTGAGCTTGATCCCGTGTACCTACAGCTGAGAACGCGTGAAACTAAACGGCCAAATATCAAACAAACAGAGGTCAAGTTACACAGATCGACTAGACTTGTTTCAAACGCTACGTCTCGACGGCACTTTCCGTGAGATTTTCCTCTACGGAGCAGTGCACTGAAGATGCCACTGAGGGAAGTGGTGAAGTGTTTGGCATTAACTTACTCAACTATCGGAATGAATCAAATCGTTAAATAATATGTAGTACGTTTCTCCAGCCGTTTCATTGGATGAGGGCTGGTATATAACAGGGATGAATTCTGGATACGACATCCTTGCTATGGCTTCAAATACCGCTGCTACCCATACGCTCGTTGATAACGCCAGTGGTCTTGCCACAGCGGACGAATACACGGTTAGCTTTGCCAGTCAGTGTGCTGAAGATGTGAGCAGCCGCTTGTATAGCAACGCTCACGAAATGGTGTAATACATCAAGCGGTTCGAGAGAATCTCCGGGCCATACTACAGTGTTCGAACATCGAAAGCAGATGCACCTGGCGGGAAGACATTGCTAAAATATCCGTGCCATCAGAATGGTTTTGCCCGGCATCCTGATGAAGACAAAAGAGGAAGATTGTTGGATCACACATTTTGCGGGACGTATTTCACTGTTGGTAGGCTGAGGAACTACGTTCAGAATAACCAGGTTCCACGTGGGGCATAACCACGAACTTCAGGGAGACGAAGCATTAAAGTGGTTCAGTAGAAACCGTCGGTTAGAGCCGGAAGAGCTGGAGATAATCAGGCCAATGCTGGGAAGTCGAAGCCGAAATTCAGCATCCGGTTCTACATCCGATCGAAGTTCGGAAAATACCTGATGAACGCGGAAGTCGGCAACCTACGAGCGAGGCACATGTTCGAGCGCAGCAATCCAAGTAACGTGCTTTTTGATTGGGTAGCTTAAAATGCACTGTTTTAGGATATATACTAGACCTGGAATCACGCTTTAACCAGCCTGACAGAGCTCGGTGTTTGCGCGACGGATACAATTGGATCACGCGATTCGTCTACTCCACGCGCGAGATGCTGGAACTGTACTCCCGGTTTCCCGACTTTTTGCTTATTGCTAGCACCATCTCCACTAAGCAACAGAAGTATTGTTTATACCAGCTGCTTATAGTTGATGGATGCCGAAAACGTCTGCCGGTTGTCATTGCTTTTCTCTGGCGGGAGACGGAGTTTGTAGATGGTGCTGCTGCCTTCAAGTCCATCATATCCGATGGCGCATTGGTCATTGCGAATGTTGTACATAACGTCTTTCCTTCCGCACATCATTTCCTACGTCACATTCATATACTTAGAAAGGTTGTCAAACGTTTCCCGCAATCCACTTCATTCAGGAGTTTTTCATCGCAAGGTACACGCGCAAATTTTGGAAATATTTAGCTAGTTTGGAACTTATTCGTGCTAATTATCAACCTTTCTTCCACCATATCGGTTTCTTCATTCTGCCCAACGCCTGCAGATGGGCCAACAGCAGGATGCCTGGTGCTGAGACATACGGCATACACGACACGAATATGGTGTAGTCCATGCATCGCTGCCTTTAATGTTGAAACTGCTGAATGGGCGAATGGGACAATGAACAATGATTTATCACGGGATAAAAGCAAGTGCTTGACTCGTCCCGTAGGATGGTAGCGGTGAATATGATGCAATTAAAATATGTCTGGGTCATCTATCGAACGTCTGCAGAGATGAATACTTTGATAATTAACATCAGTGTAAAATGAAAAAAATTATCACGCGTAAACGTTTCGAAAGACACTGGGGTGCAGTGATGGTTGAGGTAAGGATTGAGAAAATAAAATATGGTCGCTCACTTAGGTCCATTTGATACATAAGTCCTGTGAAAACGGGCTTGGCGTAATCCACAATGAGGAGCTTAGGTAACAAAATGTTGGGAGCTAAGAGCAACATCTAATCGTTTTTTTGAAAACATCCAAGGAGAGGATACAACTGAGTCTGGGAGTGCGTTCCAGGGTTGGTAAACCCGAAGGGAAAAGTAATTCCGTCGTACTTAGACGGCTATATTGTTCCTTCAATTTAAGCAGTTACCCCTGAGCTGTGTGTTGTGACTAAGTTTCACAAATGGCGGCATACGTGGTTGGGGTCACACTGTATCTGATACGCTAATATGAGATCGCCGCGCAGCCTTCGATAACGTCCGCTGAAAATTCCCAGCAACTTCAGCCTTCGGTGGTAAGAGTGATAGCGCAGGCCCTTTACATTCTTTGTTGCTGTTCGTTGTGGTGCCTCTATCGCTTCTAGGTCGCGCTTCAACCAAGGTTGCCAAGCTTGGATTGCGTACTCAACATGCGGGCGCACGTAGGAATTGTGCATCATTGGGAATATTGATGAGTCAAACCTCCCAAATGCACTTCGCAGCATGCCGACGTGCTGGTTGCCTATTTTTGCAACTAACTCAGGCTGTTTTGAACAGTTGAGGTCGCTCTTACGGCACACCAAGTCACTTCCTGGGAGCTATCTGAATCTCTTTTACGGTACACTTGGCCATATCTTGATATGGAAAGGAAATCGGAAGTAACTGATCTAGCCAAATCGTTAATGAACACCAAGAATAGACGAGGTCCAAGAACCGAACTTGTGGTACTCCACACGTCACATCGATTGCATGAGAAAATGATTCTCGGACTCTCACCACTAGCCGTCTTTCTTGTATAAAATTGCTAATCCAACTCAGGATTGGATCACCAATGCCGTAGTTCCGAAGCTTCTGAAGGAGAATTCGATGGTCTAAACGATCAAAGGCTTTTGAAAAGTCCAGGTAGATGACATCGACTCCTACCCCATCATCAACAGCTTCAGTCCAGCTATTACGTGCAATTAATAGGTTAGTATTACACGAATGCTTTTGACGAAAGCCTTGTTGCTCTGGGGCTATTAAATTGTGGCTTTCCAGGTATTGCATCAGCGCGTCTGCGATGATTGATTCCATCACTTTGGATAGTACGGGAAGTAGTGTTATTGGACGGTAGTTGGCAGGATCAGTGCGGCTACCTCCTTTATGGATAGGAGTGATGACCCCTTGCTTCCATACTGGTGGAATAAGGTTTTCCTCTAGACGTCGCTGATAGAAAACAGCCAGTGGTTCTGCTAGATCACTAGCTACGACTGCAGAGCCTTTGGTCGGATGTTATCAGCTCCGGGAGAACTGGGGATACGCAAGGATAACAACTTCTCAACACAGTTCCGAGTGAAGGTGATGTACATTCATTAACTTCTGCTGATGCGTGACCTTGTCTTCGCGGATCAGTTTCACACAGAAGTTACGACGTGTCACGTATGCAGTCCAGGTTTCGGCATTCAGCAGTCCTTGTGATTTCGCCATGCCAAATCCCTCGGGACAGACATTACGTGTTCGCTCCTCAGATGACTAGCTTGTTTTTGGAAGGACATGTCTGATCTGCGTTCAGTGTGTAAACGTCCTTGTAAATGTTCAGGCACATCTGGGGGCATTCGAAAGTCCAAGATGTATCCTTAACAAGCTTGACAACACATTGTAGTGCGTGACAGTATCACTTTATCCTCCTCCTTTTCAGGGCACTCGGCATACATAGGATTGTGGGTAGCCATACGAGTGTCACGGATGAGCGCGACGTATTTGATATGGAACCGACAAAAAGCGATATCGGATGCATCTCGTAACGACCTGCGTATTATGAGTCATCCGGAGTTGGACTGCTTGTGTCGCCGATTGCTGCCGTACGCCGTTTTCGTGATAATGTCTGACTTGAGTTCAACGTATCCGGTTGTGGTTCTCAGCAGCAGTGAGCATGCAACTGTTTTCAGCCATCGTCGACTGCAGACGGTGATCACGACAGCAGTACGTGCACATGCAAGACTAACATGCGATTTGGACTTCCATGCAGACACGTGCTGCGATTAGTACAGCTTAACAGCGTGGATGTCAACGAACTACCGGTCAGCCAACGATACACGAGAGCGAATAATGGGACACTTTCTGTTTCAATTGCGCCATTGGACTCACCTATAATCTGTAGGCAAGAACCGAGCGCCATTTTGGTTACGGCTTTGAACAATCTACGTGCACTGGATTAGTGACTGCAGCCAGTGCAATTCGCCCTGTTTGCCGCGTTGCAACGTAGTTTTGTTCAACAAGCCGGCCCGCAAGAAATGCCTCTGTTTACCCTCCCCATGCAGTGCACCTGACCACGGACACAAACATTGGCGATTACAACCGGCTGCCGCAGTCCACATTTCTGAACTTGGACGCTGCGGTTTTCCATCTGCCGGCATTGCCGGAGGGGCCTGTCACATCGGCCAACGATAACGCGGTTTTTAGCAACGAATGGAATGCGGCAATTGCAAACTCGGATGAAGAAGGCACTATAGCAGCGGTCCTACCTGGTGCACAGCAGACGGCGGCTATTTACGACACAAGGCATGAACATCGGACTGCAACAGCTGGCGAACCAACTGACCATCCAAGTTTGCAAGATCTGGTGGTCGAGGAAGATACATGCACAAAATACGGCTTACAAGATCCGGAAGAAAAAGAGGGCCAAACAATACATTGGTTTCAATGCCCGTATTGTACACCTTGGTATCATCGAAGCTGTCTGCTGCAGCCCCTATAATAACTGTTTTCAGGTGCTTTTTCTGTGAACAGATATTTTAATGACGCTGCGCAGTGAGTTGATGGCCTTTTGCAGGCCGGATATGTCAACTTGTTTTTCCTGTTTTGCTTTGCTTCGTGTGCGCTAATGATATCGTTAAATATCCGCCACTTTATTGCTCCTTTTATTGCCATGTAACAATGAAGTGCGGAATAGGATAAACCCTCCGGATAACTGGAACCAGAAGAGTCAGTCAGCGCGCGCGAATCACACCACGGTCAACCAATTAATACCCACGCACTGCACTGCAGTCCCGCCGCGTCGTGAAAAATAACAAGGTATCGAGGGCCCGTTGCAGAGTCTGGGGTCCATCGAAGTCAGACACTATGTGCCAAAACTTTAGGTCATCTGCAAACATGAGAGATGGTACCTCTAGCAGTTCGGGCAGCTCGTTGACATACAAGGAAAATAACAACGGGCCAAGCACCGAACCCTGAGGGACCCCACTGAGGACTGACTGTCGGAAAGACAGACTAGACCCGACACGAACACACATCTCTCTCCCTTCCAGAAACGTGGTGATCCATTTTAGTACACCCCCGGATATTCCATAGGACCGAAGTTTCAAGGAAAGGCGAGAATGTGATACAGTGTCGAAAGCCTTGGAGAAGTCAATAAACACACATCTACTGCATGACCCCGAAGGCGGATGCAACTTCTTCCCTTTACGTCCACCGCATAAAGCCAACCCCACCTCAGCATGGCAAGATGGTGTAACCATTTGTTACTTGGGTCAACATGGATCTGATGGTTTCATATGCGTGAATAATGCTAGATAATAATCCATATAATATTTATCTATTCTTCCAGGATATCAACAAATAAGAGGAAAGGAAGTATGAAGCAAAATCCTCGGTGTGCAGTATAAAACAAATGGAACGCCTATGAGTAATCTGCACGTTTCGCCATACTGTCGTCTTGGGCAATTTACGCACATAATACACATTGTAAATAAATAAATGTTTTTTCTTGAATTTATCGAGACACAACAAATCAGGCATGATCAGAATGTACAAGCAGTTATGTTTCGCAACAGACACTTTGCTATGTATATACTCGGCAGTGGCCGAAAGACTTACTGACTACGGTGATTGAGGAAGTTATCGTGAGAAATGAAGTCGTCTCTGGATGAGGATACTTTGGGTTCAAGTGCGCATATGCAAACAGTCAAGGCACGATAAGTGTAGAGAAAACGGTATATGTAGACAGAGAGTATCTTATTCTTGTACCTGTCAAGAAAATATTGAAATATGGCTCTTGTCGACTTGCCAGTAGGTAGCTCTGGGCAGTGACTTGATTCAGTGAGGAGTCACATCCGCTATGGGCGACGCGAAGTTGTCACAATTGACCGTCTAAAACCCGCCTTTATGGAAGAAACCACCTCGCGTACTTCGTCTAGTATTGCTTCGTGCGACGTCTCAACTCATCGCCCTGACTTTCGGCATTCTATTTTAGTTTAACCAGTCCACGATCCCGGTCTACAAGCTTCAGACTTCCCGACATCTCCTGAATCCATCCCGCCGCCTCCCATGACAAATCGCTGTGGTCGGAAAGTGCGTAGGCCGTTCCGGTTCTTCGACTATGTGCAGTGTAGATACGTTTAGATTGGTATATATTATTTATATTTGTCCGGTTTATGGTGGAATAACGTTTTGAAAACAAACAAAAGAATCAAATCCCAGAAACACTTTTTTCTAAAAATTCAGAAACCAAACAATATAAACACCCAGATCATACGTTCATTCTTCCTGGAGTTTTCTGAGGGTGTTCTTCTATTTTCTTTTCGCTACACACCCCAACCCTCCCCTTTGATCGACTGACCCACAAGAGAAATATGTTCGAGGACCCTGACGCGAACGCTGGTCATTTCTCCACGAGAAAAGCGTCGTCTTTTCGCGGGACAAGGGTTGCTTCTTCTTAAGACGGCGGTCGTTTATTCATGGGATGATGGTCATTTCTCCGTGGGACGAGGGTCGTTTTGATGCGGGGCGGGGTGCGGCAGGCGAAAGACCACTCACAAGCGCACCGTTTGGCAGTAACGGAAGTTGAGGTCCTGTCGGCCTGCTTCTGGGCTAGCCACGTTTTGGTAGTCCGACAAGCACGCTCCGACGGCCCGCCGAAATGCACGCTGCCCTGCAATCAATCAATAATAAAACACAAACGGCACAGCGGACTCCTATTTTCGGCGACCGTTCATTTGGCACGAACGCTCGGTCATTCGTACTCGGCACGATTTTGCCCTACGAACCTCGATTCAAAAGTCATAATCGATATCGAAGGCTTTCTGTATTCTGCCTTTTAGGGGGAGCTCTGTAGCGCTAAAAAAGACAACTGTTATCCTTTATGTACTATTTAATTGTTGACCAATATATCAGTATTCTTTCTTGTTGTCATCTGCCTTACAACCGGCATAACACTCGGCCGCCTTGTGAGTTCCTGCGCTGACGTGTACCTCCTGTCTTACTTCATCCGTCTGCGCCTATTTGTATCCCATCGAATACCGTCCGCTGTGTCCGACACCAATTGCCTTCTGATATCCGAGCTTAGTTTCGCACACCACTGAGGTTACTTATCCATGGGTGAAGCGTGTCGTGTTCGTTATTACACATGCTCAGTGTGAGCATGTTGCAACCACACATACAGCCTCTTTACATCCGAAGAAGTCGTTTGCTTATGTTTTAAAAGGGGCAGCAGTTCAAACTAGTGTATTCCATCGTTGCAGCATGCGACCGTTTAGCACTACCTTGTAACGAAGGTCGTCAGGCATCCTGCGGTTAAATGGCTTTTGGCATCGGCTGGATGCTGTTTAGTGGTAACAACAAGTGTAACCATTTTCCGAACAGGCTGCTGTCTTTTCACCCGTGTCCGTTTATAAGTTACAGCTACATAGTCCGTAGTGTACGGTTGTGAAACCTGGCCGCTTAAAGCAGCGGACCTGAAGAGGCTAGTTACGTTCGACCACCGGTGCCTTCGTAATTTAGCTCACATTTGGTGGGAACACCGCGTGAGCAACGAGCGTGTTCGACGCCTTGCTTATGGTACAGAAAAAGGAAATGAACCGCTCAGCAACGTTATTTCACGCATCACGCTCCGATGGCTCGGCCACGTGTTACGCATGCCAGCCCACCGACTTCCGCGACCTGCGAGGTTGGCGCGCCGGGGGTATGGATGGAAGAAGAGGTGGGGTGGCCAAGCGATGACTTGGTCCAGATGAATGAAGACCCTCGCTTCTGAGCTGGCCTCGTTCGGAACGTCTCGGCTCCCTGGTTGGGGTCCGAAAGACGATGAACACGTTTGGTTGGACACACTTGCTGACGTAGCAAGGAGCCGACCTCAATGGCGTTCGTGCTGTGAGTTTCTTTGTCCCACCCCATCCCTCTTAACCTCCCCCTCCAACCACGATCTCATTACTTAGCCTTATATAATTATGCATAATAATTTTTTTGGGTGCACAGCAGCCGGCTGGTAGATAAATAAATAAATAAATAAATGTTATATTCCTCGGTGTATCGAGGTGCAGTCCAACTATGTGGTCTGATCAATGTGTACAACAGGATCGCAAAAAAATAATCAATTTGTTCACGCTTTTTACAATGGATCCAAAACAGGTACTAAACTAATTGGCAGGATTAAGGGATTAAAGAAATTAAAAACAGGAACAATAACGTAAGCAGATTTAAACAGATGTCCAGTTAAAGTAATACGGCCACTCGTGGAACCATCCCCAGGGGACCTGCTTCCATGCAAGGTATTCCCTCGAAAGGTTTCGCTCGCACTTCCATGCAATAACTGGCCGTGTGCCGGTGTGGCATAGTAGCATATGAGCCATCATCTGTATATCATATGTTTTGTTCATTTTAGAGCTGCTTTTGAACATGTATTATGGGCCATGAAGGCTCAGCCCAGTCCGTCATGCGGATCATTCTATTATGGCACTTTTTTATACGCCAGACAGTTGGTAGCAATTTGCCTTGCATAGGTAACGTCTTTTATAATCTGGAAGCTGTAATCCGTCACCACAGGAGATCAGCCCATTCGTGGCCAACTATGAAATAAGGAAGAATATAGAAAAGAAGAATTATATGAAAGGGGTACTATATCGTCAATTTAAAAAATAGGCAGGTATGTTTTGTACATCGGCGTAGAATCTATCGGGCCGATCATACGATAAATTGTGTAGCGTGACAGCCGGAGACAGATGATTGTACGAGTTATCCATAGGCAAAAGTCGCATAGGGAATCAGTTATTGCCATCACTGAATTCAAGTATGTGTTTCTGGACTGTTAACTTCAGAAAAGAGGGGGAAATGATTAGCACTGGAGAACAACTGTAGGATGGGGAAAATTACGAAAATAGTTCCTGACGTCACACCAGTAAATAAGTTTGCTCTCGGTTAAGCAGAAGACAGTTATCTAGCTACGTGTATGATGTGATGTGACATAGTCCCACCTTTTTGGCAATTGATCGACTTACATGTTGAAGCCACACCGATTAAAAAGCAATGCTGATGTCGTCATATGTTAGAACACAGAATGGCAACTGTGCCAGTCAAATGAGGGCGACCTATGTTAGTAATCGTTGAAATGGGCGATTATTTGTCAGTGCACTAAGTAGGCAGCGATTAACTAGGTGGATGGTTGATGCCCGAGCTTGTTAACGAAATGTCAGTCGCACAACCTTGATACCTGAAAGTGCTTGGGAAGAAGCACAATACCAAGGCGACATAAATGTGCGGGTATTGTCCTTATGGCACTGTAGTAGTAATGATTAGCAGTACACCTCGTGAACAGTGCATCGCCCAGCTGCCTACGAGCGGAGACGGATAGTATGACAACCACGGAATGCTAGGGAATACAGAACCGTAATAAGAGATTAAGCCGGATTATGATGTTAACCACCGAAACCGTTGTCCGCGCCAAGAGACACCAGCAATAAATGGAACAATGACGTCCGATACTAGTAAATGTCAATGCATACACGACTAAACAGTCCTCGGTTGTGTAGTTATACCAGCAGTGAGCCGAACCTCCGATTGAGAATAGTAGTTGAAATGGTGTGGTAGTATAGGTGGTTACATGGAGGAACAGCAGGTGCGGCGGACTGGAACGCAGTTCGCAAACGTCTAAGCAGTGGTTGGGAAAAATCTCAATGACCGAAATAGACGGGTACCAAAGGCAGGGAACGTAATGGTTCGCAATTGACCACATCGTTGCAGTACGCACCGGCGAGAAATCACAACATATAATGCTTATTGCCAACAGTCGTATGGATAATATATAAGCCAAACGACTGAGGCAGTGAGTGTAATTGTCCTAATCTATTACTTCTTTTCAGAACACAGTAGAGAAAAAGGACCGTATATAATAATCATTGCAAACTAGGTTATGAGAATTATGGAAGCCAAAAAACAGAGGTGAATACTGAGAGGATGTACCAAGGTCCAGTTATTCGCCTAACTACGTAAAATCCACCGCAGTGTGGTGCGATGACTTAAGTCGTTGGGCGCTGCATGCAAGTAGGTCTGCTGATGTCATGAGTGCGACGAATTTTTGAGCCTGATATTCATGTTTCATGTATGTTTGTATGACAGTTTTGCTGGGCCTGCGCGTGAAATGCATGAACATTTGCTGAAGGCAGTAGTGGAAGCACGCACTCACAATCGGCTGTGCTTACTTCGTTGAAAGGAAATGTAGCACCCACTTGCGCTTCGACCGAGCAGGTTGCCGTGTACAATGGAAAATTTAAGTTGCGTACGTATTTTTTAATACACCGAACTGTAATGTGGGCCCAGATACACTCAACCTACATAACACTGCTATATCCGTTGCATCAGCCTTGTGTGATGTGTCATATGCGGATAGTGAACATGTTGTCTATCGTCCCATGATGCAATACGAGATAAGCTACCGGGATATCAGACTAATAAGGCCAGACTAATGTGAGGCCAGTCCTCAAGTATGAAACGGATTATCCACGCCATATAAACGCGCAAACCATAGAGAAGTCCATATCTAAGTCACTCAGGTGCATTAAGCTGAACTACCTGATTGCCTCGGTACCCTGTCAAAAAATTGGCTCAGTTGCAGAATATTGCTCAATATGCCAGACAGCGTAATAGTTTTATCATAGACAGTAAAGCTCCACGTTACTTTGACCTGTATGCGATTAGCGCAGAACAGGTTGACAGTGTGTGGTTCCCTAAACCTTGTCTATACATGTTCAAGGCGATAGACATCACCACTGCGCACTTATGAGAATGTGATAAACCATGTTACTGAAGTAAACTCTGTTTCGCCTAGGACTAAACGTGGCCTAAAGTGCGACACCTTGACATACGGTTTATCCTCTCAGTGACACCTGATGTTACAAGCAGTAGTTTATCTTCGTAAGGGCTAGGTTGTGCATCTGATAATGCCATGTGTGCTCCTTTCTCAATGAAACTCCGCGTATGGGAACGGTTGTTTCACGATTATCTTACTCAAATGTCCAATCCTGTAGTATTACAATCCCGTATATTATCAACATAGTATGAGCCTTCTACTCGTAATTGGCCGCTGCAAAATGTCGGTCATATACGATGTACCTCCGATCACACCAGAACATGTGTGCCTTAGTTTGTTGAGCAGAAACTTCATTTGTTCATTTATGCTGTGACAGCAAGGGCCTCTGGAATGAGGAATGACGTTTGAATTTGAGGCTGTGCATGTGCTCACACTCATCATGACATCGGAACTCACTGGATGCAGCGTACAACAGGTTACACCATGGCAGCGCATTTGTTTTCATGTGTTGCTATTAAGTGAACCTGGTCCAACCTATCCGTATTCGCTTCCGTTTCCGCATCCTTATTATTAACCACTGTTGCTTTGGCCCATTGCACCCCAAGGCACACGATTAAAAACCGTTAGAACACACCGCTTAATGGAGTTCAGCTTCGCCATAGCAACGCAGTCGTGCTATCAGCGTTGTGCATTAAAAGCTTGCATACTGTTACTATTGTTAAGCACGTTCACTATTGATGTTCATCTGCCAGGTGGATTAACACGCAGCACATTTTTCTACAGGATTGCTAACTTGGTGTATACAAAAGGACTTTCGTCCGTCTTTTTCGTTCTGCTTCTTCGACGTACGGAATCGTTGCTGTATAGGTCTGACAAAATCTTCGACGCTTCTTCGTTATGCAGTTGTCAAACGGTGCATAAAACTTTCTCAAGAAAGGTGTTTCGATGTCTCTGCATGTGAAATATATGCAGATGTTTTGCACTGCACTGAACTTTCAGTTGGGTGCAGCCAAGTACACGCACCTTTGCACTGATATTTAGCTCGCATCCGCTTAGCGGGATGATGGTGCAAGAGAAAGTACCACGCAATGATACTAACAAGGCCCGATAAAGTTAAGGTAACTGTCCACATGGATATCACAGACATTGCAAACTGAAAGCATAGGTAAGTCTGCACGTCTGTCTTGAAGGTGCATGCAGCAAAGCAACCTCATGGAATCGGCAACCCACTACATAATGCGCAAAATCGGCAACACGAATCACCCCGGCTGTACGGTCCACGAAAACATTTTCTCTAGCATACCCCTTAGGTGTACATAAACAAATTCGGGGACATTTAGCTTGTCGTGTTCAGCTCTCCGTCAAGCGACTTACTGTGCGCAGACACCGACACCGTAAACACATGCTAGCATGATTGTCCGGACACTCATAGCATTGCATTTTGCATGCTCGTGAAGCACGGAAAAGCGGCGTGCATGCTACGCACCCTTCTCATGTCAGACACGGGAATGAACCATGTCACACATTTTGTGTTTCCAATCATGTGTACGCTTGATCATTTCTGCGGGTAAGTATGGTCGCCATCATATGCTTTACTAACGGGTACGATTGTTATTAAGGATTTCCGCTAAACTCGGGTTATGTTAAAAGTAACGCCCCACAGACATCCATGTGCCCTTACGCCGAGGCAAGATTCAGTAATTTCGCCTGCAAGCCGCTCTGCACAGCCTTACCAGGCAGGCCGATCGCAACCCTTGATCACAACTCTAGGTTGAAATGCGAACTGAGTGGGTGCGTGGACTTGCAAGGCTGGCTGCCCGGGCCTTACTAGCCACGCCGGTCGCAACTGTTGATCGCACATCAACGTTAAAATGAGAACTTAGTGCATGCGCAGATTTGCGCGGTTTTTCAGCCCTGCCGCAACTTCCACAGGCTGCCCCGACCTTATTAGCCAGGCCGGTCGCAACGGTTGTTCGCACAGCAACGTTGCGATGCGAACTAAGTGCATGCGCAGACGTGCAAGGCTCGCCTGTTCCGGCATGAGCAGAGGTACATCGTAAATGAATGAAGTTTTACAGCGTCCAATTATTGACTAAATATAGGAAAGCACGCGCTGTCTAAATGTTCCGTGCTAATTGCGTGCAGGTCAAACTAACCACGCAAATGTGGTTATACGTAGAACTTAACGTGCTGCACTCGCAGGAGCATCAAAGCTATCATACACACATACATGAAACATGAATATTAGGCTCCATAGTTCGTCGTAATCATAACATCAGCAGAACAAATTGCATACAGTGTAAGTGTAGTATTCGCAGCGTCCCGTCGTTCGGTCTCCGGAGTCTGCAGCAATGTCGTAACGCGACAGTGGTAGAGGCGGTTCTACGGCAAGAGCATCTGCAGTTCTGTGGTTTTATTACTCAGGAAATGTAACCGCAGGCACTGGTGCTACTTGTATGAGGATAACTGCAACATATGTGCGGGAGTCAACCGTGAGCGAAGGAGGGTGTGTGCTCTTGTCTAATGTGCCGTGCGGGACCTGTCCCCGCTAATCTCATAAGATAAGGGTTAGAACAAGTTGGAGAGATTCTGGCTACTCCAGCCGGATTGGCAATCATTGACATGGTGCACAGGGTGTGGGGTAACAAAAGCGTGAAATGGTGTGGATATGGTAGTTGTTGCTTAATCGTGTTCAAGGCAGAAGCTGCAGCGGAAGGGAACGTGCAATGCGAATAAGCAGCATCAGAGCGCGAATAAGTTGGATAAGTGTTGGTTACTTCTGTGGCGATCGTCTAAAGGCGAGGTGGAGTTAGCGAGTCGAGACCGTAAATTAGTTCCCTTTGGAACAGTGCAACCGACTCACACATTAGCAGATATAAATAACTCATCCCCAGTTCTTGCTTTCACAAGTATCGCAAAGGTTGTCCAGTTAACGATGTGAATCGGGAGGTAGACAACGACTGCATATGTTGTTGCGGACTGGGCCGTAGGTCGCTTTAAATAAACCGAGCGATGCACTAATCTAATAGTACTACCCTAGTACTCATGGCCAACTGACAGTCAGGTTGATGGAATGTGCACGGCAAGCATTAAGGCAAGAATATACTACGTCCTGATTGGAGCGGTTACATGTTGTGTCCAGCCGCTCAAATTCATACTAGCCAATAGACTTGCATACGTCGTCGTTGCATCAGGTGGGATTCACTTTAACTCAAGCAGGTTGAAAGCTGCTGCAACCAGTTTGTATTCGCACAACACATTGGACGACTGCTCACAAGTAACCATAATTTTGTTGTCACTATTAGCTGAGGTATGGGGTTGTCTGTAAACGCGTCAAAATGGCTCCGTCGATCCCAGGATATCAGCCGTTATCCATACTGAGTCCATGATTACGGACACTTTTCCTTGGTTTATATTTTTGATAGAAATGGCAGCTCACACCCCTCGTTTATGCACACCAGCTTGTATGCGAAGCTGATAGTCAGGAGGTGAGTATACCTACTCTTAATCATAAGGGGAAAATCATGTTTTCAAAACAAATATTGCGTCCGGGTCGTCGAGGAAGGACAGTGGACGCGGGATTTGCATGTTATTGCTTAGAGACCTAACATTTATAAGCGTCATTGAGGAAGAACAATAAGAGTCTACTAACTTGATGAATGAGGCAGTAAAGCCATTAATAGCTACTTGTCCATCTGCAGAAATTGTAGGAAGTGAGTGAGAAAGCATTGCAGTATGTAGTTGCGCGTTGACGTGAACCTGTAGTGGCTCATCACCACCTGGTTTACAAAACGCGCAAGCTGCGCGGTAGGAAGCAGTGGGTCTTTTGGCCTAGGTTTCTGAACCGGCAGCATAAGTTTGAAGAACGTTGCAGTGCGTAATAACCTGGGTGCGCGGAAAGTTGAACGGATCTGTGTATGTCATCAAAGGAAGCCCTAATGGGCTGTGTTATGCATGGTGTGTATTGGGTGTTAGGTTGCTAGCGAGAGGGAGCATGAGCACGATAAGTATTGGGAGGCAAGTGGGAACCATGCAAACAGGTTTGAGTAAGAATACCAGGGTTGCCGTAAACGAGAAGCAATAACGTGAGTCAATTAATGAAAAGTTAATACCCTGCGTAGTAAAAAAGTTGCTAGCAAGTGGGAGCAGGAGAAAGATACGTATTGAGAGGGTAGTGGAAATGCAATGCTGTGATGCCGCATCATATAGGCTCTTTAGTATTCCTAGCTTACTTTAGATTGGACACGGTACTTACCGTGTTTTGCCGTATGTTGTCTAACTAAAAGTGTTCCGGCTGCTGTTCGCACGATTGATCTACTGGGGGTTAAATTTGAGAAGTTGCATGACGGGCTCCGTGAATCTTATTGTTAATGGTAGTCGGTTCCATGTGTAGGACTAGTTAATACTAGTCCGAGACGGTGCGCGAAATTAAGCGCGGATATCAGAAGGCAATTGGAGTCGGACACAGCGGACTGTATTAGATGGGCTACAAAAAGAAGCGGACCGATGAAGCGAGACGAGAGCGAACATGTGAGCGCGGGAACTTACAAGGTGGTCGCGTGTCGAGCCGGTTGTAAGGACGATTAAAACAAGAAAGAATAATGTACAATCGGTCAATAAGTAAATTGTACATGAAATATAGCAGTTATCTTTTTGGGCGCTACAGAGCTCCTCCCTAGAAGGCTGAACATAGAAAGCCTTCGATTTCGAAAAGGACTGTTAAATCGAGGTTCGTAAGGCAAAATCGTGTCAAGTAAAACTGAGGGAGTGTTTGTGTAAATGGGGTTCGCCGGATGTTGGAATCCGCTGTGCCGTTTGTGATTTGTTATTTATTGATTGCAGGACAGCGTGCATTTCGGCGGGTCGTTGGAGCGGGCTTGTCGGACTACAAAAACTGGCTAGCCCAGGAAAAGGCCGACAGGACTTCAACCTCCGCTGCTTCCAAACGATGCGCTTGGGAGTGGTCTCACCCCGCTCCCCGCCGCACACAGCCCAGCGCCAAAACGACCCTCGTCCCGCGAAGCAGCGACCCTCGTCCCGCGGGGAAGTGACCAGCGTTTCCGTCAGGGTCCTCGAAAACATTCCTCGTGTGGGCCAGTTGATCGAAGGGGAGGATTGGGGCATGTAGAGGCGAGAAGCTAGAAAAGAAACACGCGCAGAAAACGCTAGAAGGAACGAACGTATAATCTGCGTGTTTAAATTTTTTTTTGAATAGTTTTTAGAAGAAGGTTTTTCGGAGGTTTTCGATTTTTTGTTTGTTTTCAAAAGGTTATTCGATCAAAAATGGGGCAATTATATACAATATCTACAAAGCTAAACGTATTTACACTGTACATAGTCGGCGAAACGAACAGGCTTACGCACCTCCCGACCACGGTGATTGGTCGTGGGAGGCAACGGACTAGATTCGGGAGACGTCGGGACGACTGAAGCTTGTAGACAGAGATTGGAGTTTGGTTGAACGGCACTAGGATGCTGAAAGCCGGTGCGGTGATTTGTGACGTCGCACGAAACACTACTAGACGAAGTAGGCGAGGGTTTTCTTCCATAAAGGCGGGTTTTAGAAGGTCGATGATGACGACTTCGCGTCGACCACCACGGTCAATTGTGTACGCCTTACTCGCACGAGGTAACACCTTGAAATGTCCTATGTACGGCGACTGAAGAGGCTGTCGAACACCGTCTGCGTGAAGAAGGACGTGTGAGCACGTGGACAGCTTCTCGGGCACGTACACTGGTGTCTTCTGCGATCGAGGAGCGGGTGGACGTAGCTCACGCATCTGGTGAGTCAATCGATCAGTGTAACTTCCGTAGTCAAAAGTGGAAGTACATGGGGCTGGTGCTACCAGCTGTCCGGGCAACCACAGCGTGCAACCGTAGACTAGCTGCGCTGGTGTGGCGTCGAAGTCTGTTTTAACCGTGTTTCTTAAGCCTAGGAGAACGAGGGGAAGTGTTTCAGACCATGAAGGATCTGCGGGCGCACGTAGCGCTGCCTTCAACAGGCTGTGAAAACGCTCAACCATGACGTTAGCGGCCGGCTGATACGCCGTCATCTGATCGTGTCGACAGCCTAAATCGTTAAGCAACGTGGCAAAGATTGATGAGAAATGTGACGCTCGATCGGTGGTCACGATGGCGGGACAGCCGTATTGAGCTACTCAGCACTCCAGAAAAGCTTTCGCTACTATTTCCGAAGAGCAGTTATGTATGGGCATAGCTTCCGGCCACCTAGTGAATCGAGCGACACAGGTCAGCAGATACACATAGCGCTTCGAAGGCGGCAGAGGACCTACGAAGTCGACGTACACGTGGTGAAAACGTGCGTCTGACGTCGGAAAGGTGCCTAAGGGGCTTCTTGTGTGCTTGTGCACCTTCGCGCGTTGACACTGAAGGAAAACAGCTGCCAAAGTACGGACGTCCCGATTAACATTGCGCCAAACGAATTGTGTGGTTACGAGTTTAACCGATGCACGAACGCCTGGATGAGGCAAGCCGTGCAACGTGTCGAACACAATCTGCCGAAGTTCGCGTGGGATGACTGGGCGCGGCGTGCCCATAGATAAATCGCAGAGTATAGTGCCGTCTGATGATGTCAGCGGAACGGGTCGTATGTCCAATGAGGGAGACCTGCGTAGTAGATCAACCTCTGGGTCGTTGAGTTGCGCTGTGGCCATGGCTGTCAAGTCGATAGCAGTGCGGCGTCAGCGGAGATAGCTTGGATGCGGGAAAGTGCATCGGCGACGGCGTTGTGCACACCAGAGACATGCCGTATATCGGTCGTAAACTGAGCGATCTAGCAAATGTGGTGCGACTCTCTAGGAGAGTATCGGTCGGTAGTCGAGCTGAGCACGTAAGTCAGGGGTTTGTGGTCGGTGAAGACGACAAAGGAGCGGCCTTATAGGACGTGTCGAAAGAGACGTATCGCTAGATACACAGCTAGTAGTTCTCTACCGAACGTGCTGTAGCGAGATTCTGTAGGTTGTAGGCGTTTGGAGAAAAACGCTAAGGGCTGTCACATGTCGGCTACGCTTTGCTGCAAAACAGCGCCGACCGCCACGTCCAAGGCGTCAGTACTGAGGGACAGTGGAGCGGCCGGATCCTGATGCGCTATAGAAGCTATGTTGGCGTTAGCCTCTTTCAGCGACTTAAAAGCAGCGCGTGCTGCGACAGGAAATTCGAATTTCTTGAGTTTCCCTCGGAGAAGGTCCGTGAGGGGTTGTATCAGCGAGGCGCAGTTAGGTATAAATCGTCAGTAAAATGTGGCAAGGCTATCAAAACACCTGAGCTGTTTGAAAGAACGAGGCACGGGGTAGTCGATGATAGCTTGAATTTTATCCTGCAGTGGCACGACGCCTGCAGAGGAGATACCATGGCCGAGGAAGCTGACTGAGTCGACACCAAACGAACACTTTTCTGCGTTGATCGTCACCCCGTGTCGAGATTAACGATCAAAAAGTTTTCGTATGTGGCGCATATGCTTTTCTCGTGAAGTACTTGCAATTAAAATGTCACCGATATACGCGTAACCAAAGTCTAAGCCGTGACAAACTTGGTCGATGAAGCGCTAAAAGGTTTGCGCGGCATTCTCTAGACCAAATGGCATGCGCAGAAACTTGAACAACCAAATGGGATCGCTACGGCAGTTTTAGCGATGTCAGCGTCGGCTACCGGAATTTGGTAGTATGCGCGTACCAAGTCGATTTTGCTGAAGATAATTTTACCCGCCAGACTGGCGGCGAGATCCACTATGTGTGGGATCGGATAGCGATCAGGCGTTGTAACCGTATTCAAGGTTCGATAGTCGCCGCAAGGACGCCAGTCCTCCATGACCTTCTCCGGGACCATGTGCAGAGGCGAGGCCCATGGGCTGTTGGACGGTCTGACGATACCGAGCTGAAGCATGTGGTTGAATTCACCTCGTGCTGCGCGTAGTTTGTCAGGTGCAAGCCGTCTTGGTCGTGGGCTAACTGGCTGACCACGCGTGACTATGTGATGAGCGACCTCTGTCGTGATTGGCGGAAGCTCTGCAGCTGTTCGTACCAGTTGCGAGTACTCAGACAGTAGGTTCGCATAACCTGATGGTACATCGGCGATTCGAAAAACGGGACTGATTATCGGGGCGTCCGTAAGAATGCCTTCAACCCCTAGTTTAGTAAGGTCGTCTAAAACTCTGTGGCGACCAGCATCAACAAGCAAGCCAAAATGTCCGAGGAAGTCGATACCGATAATTGCGAAGGGTACAGACGCAACCATGAAGACCCACTGAAAGTCTCAACGAAGATTGAGGTCCAGGTTCATCATGCGCTGACCGAATGAAGCTATGGTAGAACCGTTGGCCGCACGCAAATTGTGCGTAGGCTCTGAGTGCTTGTCGTTAGCGGTCGCTTGGCTGACGCTGACTTCCGCTCCCGTATCGATCCTTAACGTAAAACAGTCGGTTTGCTTGGTTATTGAATGATACGTTTGTCGTGCTAGTATGCGGGCTATTCGTTATACCTGAAGCAGCTGGGTGGTGCCTAATGCAGGGAGCCCGACAACGTCTAGCTCTTCCACCGTATTGGCGGTGATACCAACATACTTCTTCGACGGGTTTGACATTATCTGACTTGGAACTTGTAGGGAAACTGTTGCGCTTTCTTGCCGAACGTGACGTACTCGGTGCAGGCACAGACGAGCCGCAATGAACGGTAGCCAAAACGTGGTCAGCATTTGACCGTGGCACACCCTGCTTCGAAGCCTTCATTGCTGCTATCCTGCTGCGAAGTAGCGCAGTTTCCTCGTCTTTAGAGTCAGATCGGCCTAACGACTGGGAACAAAAATGAGATTCGGTTTTCATCGGTGAGAATACGTCACCGGAGCTACTGGTCGTCTGCTGCGGAAAACGTTCGAACGCAGCGTCTGCCTTGGTAGCTAATTCGTTCAGGGGTGTATCTATAAACATGGACAGCAATACCGGCAATGGCTCTGGGAGACGTGCAAACCATAGCTCTTTTATCCCTTCTTCGCTCAAGAATAAGGGACATGCAGCGCGCTGAAGTTAGCGGAGAAACGCCGACGGCTTGCGATCTCCAAGCTTGAGGCCATTGAGCTGTTCAAATCGAGCTCGTGCGCTGGGCTGTAACTCTTTTAAAATCGCTTGCTTCATTGTTTCATACTTTGCCTTCTTCGATGGGCAGAGTAGAATGTCCTCAACCAGCGTCACAACCGACGAAGGAAGGCGTGGGACGAGCTGATTGTACCTCAGACGGTCCGCCGCAATGCCCTTATTTTCCAGTTCGCTCTCGAATATCTTAAACCAAACCTCTGAGCTGTGTTCCATGCAACTTGGAACAGCCAAAGTAAGCATGGTTACGCTGTGAGACGACTCAGATGCCACTCTCGAAATGTGAGTCGAAAAGACAAAGGATGAACAAAAACACGATCAAAGTACCAAACGTACGCAAGAAACAAATGAATACAGGTATATAATCGAGAAAGAGGAACGAAGTCACCAAACAGTTCAAACGAGTGCGAATGGGGGTAATCAATTTGTAGGACTATTTAATACTAGTCCGAGACGGTGCGCGAAATTAAGCGCGGATATCAGAAGGCAATTGGAGTCGGACACAGCGGACTGTATTAGATGGGCTACAAAAAGAAGCGGACGGATGAAGCGCGACGAGAGCGAACACGTGAGCGCTGGAACTTACAAGGCTGTCGAGTATCGAGCCGGTTGTAAGGACGATTAAAACAAGAAAGAATAATGTACAATCGGTCAATAAGTAAATTGTACATGAAATATAGCAGTTATCTTTTTGGGCGCTACACACGCAGCAGGGAGTAGCGCCTTAGCTTAGTAGCTTCTGATATCTACATGGCTTTATCACTACCACACAAAATGACACTGACAAGTTATTCCAAGCGACATTTCACATCATTACAATATATTTCGGATATGTACACTAAAATAACACTTCCCTGTTTCTACCTTACGTCTGCACTCTAGTTGTTACGCTTTCAATCATTTTTGATCCCGGACTTACGCCAGATCATAAACGAGTTCGTTCCCGGCCAGTGCATCAGACATTACGTTAACCACCAATTTAATTAATTAAATATATATATATATATATATATATATATATATATATATATATATATATATATATATATATATATATATATATATATATATATATAGCCAACAGCGCATTTTACGCCAAGCAACGTCCCTGTTGCGAAACAGTCGCTTGTAAATTCTCGATCACACCAGATTTGGTGTGTCTCGAAGTATTCGAGAAAAAATCATTTATTTAAATGCCTATTCTTTTCGCAAGCATCGGATATCCAGTCCCATTAACCGCATCCCAATTCGTTGTCAAGCATAGCTGCTATGTTCTAAGTAACCAATGCCACTGAATCACATTGCGCGACTCAGCGCCCCTGAAATCGTTTACATCGATGCTCAATTTTGCCTTTCCCCATAAATTTGTCTTGCTTTTCTGTTAAGGGTCGTTGGGATTTAGCTCAAGATTACCTTTACTAAGCGTTCTTAGCACCCGTCTGCTAGCAACCTGGGAACACCCATTCGCGAAGCGCGACGCAGCGCCTCAGCTGCGTGCCTTCTGGTATCTATGTGGCTTTGTGTCACCAAAAGCCATTTCATTTCCTGAATATCGAGTATCCATTCCTACGTATATCCCGCTTTTTACGCCAGTTATAGCTGGCGTGGCACAATGATGCTTCACCCAGAAACAATTATACCTAATTATTACACTTCACATGCGTGGATATGTCCGTATAGCCAAAGCGTTACCTAACGCTGGCTTTGTCGACCTAGTTGTCTCCAATTTTTTCGCGCACTAGCCTTATCTCCGAGTTCGATGCCATGACTATACGACATTTCTCTATGTGTAAAAGTTGAGACGATCTTCATTCCTACTTTTTTAATAATACCCTTGAACCATTGCTATACGATTATACCTATTGTACCCATGTGCACATAAATTCACAGGTGTGTCTCGCCACGTCGAGGTTACACCAGTTATTTATTTATTTATCTCCTTCAGCCTGTGGGATATATCGAACGATCGCACTGATACCCGTAGTGACCACACCGCACTGGATAGCTGCAGCAAAACCTGGAAGCGATCACTTTCGCCGGAAGACTGTGGTGTCATGTGCACAAATGCTACATATCTCCAAATGGGCTGACCCTGAATGGTAACCCACTAGGAAACCGCACAGCAGTAGGAGAACTCGGAGTACGCTACTCAACGTCACTTAACTTTAAAGGACAACAGCGCTGCAAGTGCCAGTTCATTATTAGGACGCATATGCAGAACTTTGTCGTTGGCAGATTTTAAAGCCACACTTTACAAGCTCTGTGCACATCCTGTTTTAGAATACTGCTCCATAGTGCTATGTAATGCAACGAACTTAGACAGATGTGCAGTGGAATAGGACCAGCGTTCTTTTACCAATCAGCGATCGTCCGCTCCACACCAAAATGCCGTAAAAAGTGCAAACAGTTTCAGCGGAGTCTATTATGGGTACGCCGCAGAATAACAATTTCGTTGTTTTGTTTCAAATCCCAAAATCTCCAAAGCTGCTAACCATGGAATATAAGAAATTCCTGGACCAACAGTTGGCCGATATAAATATATCGAGCGCAACCCAAAGAATAGGGGCTTTGTCCCTAAATGACATCAGGTGCAGCTACACAGAGTGACTTCTACTTGCTGCTTCCAACCAGTAAGCAGTAATCAGCCAAACGACTATTGTTCATCGACATCCCTGCTCAGTAAACCGTACGCCTTCATTTTAACAAGTACCAAATGTAATATAAGAAGTAAGCTTTTCCCATGCAAGTATGCGTTCGAACATGTAGCGCCCAAAAGGATAACTGCTCCTTCCTGTACAATTTACTTGTTGACCGATTGCACATTATTCCTTCATGGTCTGAAACACTTCCCCTCGTTCTCCTAGGCTTAAGAAACACGGTTAAAACAGACTTCGACGCCACACCAACGCAGCTAGTCTACGGTTGCACGCTGTGGTTGCCCGGAAAGCTGGTAGCACCAGCCCCATGTACTTCCACTTTTGACTACGGAAGTTACACTGATCGATTGACTCACCAGATGCGTGAGCTACGTCCACCCGCTCCTCGATCGCAGAAGACACCAGTGTACGTGCCCGAGAAGCTGTCCACGTGCTCACACGTCCTTCTTCACGCAGACGGTGTTCGACAGCCTCTTCAGTCGCCGTACATAGGACATTTCAAGGTGTTACCTCGTGCGAGTAAGGCGTACACAATTGACCGTGGTGGTCGACGCGAAGTCGTCATCATCGACCTTCTAAAACCCGCCTTTATGGAAGAAAACCCTCGCCTACTTCGTCTAGTAGTGTTTCGTGCGACGTCACAAATCCCCGCACCGGCTTTCAGCATCCCAGTGCCGTTCAACCAAACTCCAATCTCTGTCTACAAGCTTCAGTCGTCCCGACGTCTCCCGAATCTAGTCCGTTGCTTCTCACGACCAATCACCGTGGTCGGGAGGTGCGTAAGCCTGTTCGTTTCGCCGACTATGTACAGTGTAAATACGTTTAGCTTTGTAGATATTGTATATAATTGCCCCATTTTTGATCGAATAACCTTTTGAAAACAAACAAAAAATCGAAAACCTCCGAAAAACCTTCTTCTAAAAACTATTCAAAAAAACAAAAAATTTAAACACGCAGATTATACGTTCGTTCCTTCTAGCGTTTTCTGCGCGTGTTTCTTTTCTAGCTTCTCGCCTCTACATGCCCCAATCCTCCCCTTCGATCAACTGGCCCACACGAGGAATGTTTTCGAGGACCCTGACGGAAACGCTGGTCACTTCCCCGCGGGACGACGACCGTTTCTCCGTGGGACGAGGGTCGTTTTGGCGCTGGGCTGTGTGCGGCGGGGAGGGGGGTGAGACCACTCCCAAGCGCATCGTTTGGAAGCAGCGGAGGTTGAAGTCCTGTCGGCCTTTTCCTGGGCTAGCCAGTTTTTGTAGTCCGACAAGCCCGCTCCAACGACCCGCCGAAATGCACACTGTCCTGCAATCAATAAATAACAAATCACAAACGGCACAGCGGATTCCAACATCCGGCGAACCCCATTTACACAAACACTCCCTCAGTTTTACTTGGCACGATTTTGCCTTACGAACCTCGATTTAACAGTCCTTTTCGAAATCGAAGGCTTTCTATGTTCAGCCTTCTAGGGAGGAGCTCTGTAGCGCCCAAAAAGATAACTGCTATATTTCATGTACAATTTACTTATTGACCGATTGTACATTATTCTTTCTTGTTTTAATCGTCCTTACAACCGGCTCGACACGCGACCACCTTGTAAGTTCCCGCGCTCACATGTTCGCTCTCGTCTCGCTTCATCGGTCCGCTTCTTTTTGTAGCCCATCTAATACAGTCCGCTGTGTCCGACTCCAATTGCCTTCTGATATCCGCGCTTAATTTCGCGCACCGTCTCGGACTAGTATTAACTGTCCTACACGTGCTAAATTGCTTCCGTATTGCTGGTAGACAAGGTCTTATGCACACTGCGTAAAGGAAGTCTTCATCAGCACCTCTACGACCCCTCACAGAACAGCAAATACTAATTCATGGAGAAGCGCGTAAGTGCGCATGGATGGAAATGATGCAAACGCCTTGGGTTACGCAACATGATCCCTTGGTCCTTGTTAATTGGAAGATAACAACTGCCTGACGAAGAAATAGGTAGATCCAGTTCTGATGGAGTAATGGAAGTTGTGGTTGGGACTTGATGGCCAATGATGGCAAATTGAAAAGACATTTTTGGTGCTAATGCCATGTCGACATCATAAGTCTTTAGTGTACTTTTCCGAAGTCAGAAAGTTTTAGTGCAAACGCTAGCCAAGACCCCAGAGATAGAGCCTTCGATGTAGCCGCAGCGGCATTCCCCATTGCTCAATGATCCTTTCATCCCCTAGGAACAAGAAATTGTAACCCCCACCAGATTCAGCGCCGCAGGCACCATCGGAATGGTAAATTCACGTAACTTAGCCACGGTAAAATGTCACACTACTGGCAAGCTCGTTAGTAGTATGTATTACCATTCATTTGTATATTTAAGTGCTCAAAGATTGTAGCGATGACATCAGGAAACTCATTACTGGAAAGTTAAAAGCTATGATAATGTTTTAAATAAATTAAGTGAACATTGAAAGAATTTTATAATAACACAAACCTAAGAACTTATGCATATGCTAGTTTAGATGCAGACGTTTAACAAGTATTATAAAAATATATGACTAAGTGTACATTAACTAAAAAATAAAGTTATACTAAAGTGAACACATTACTGTGATAATAAGAACCAACAATGTTGTAAATAAATAACATTATAAAATCTAATGGAAGTGTATGACCATAAACACACGGAAGCTTAACTGCAAGCATTTATCACTTGGTATTTATTTTTCAGCACTCAATGGCTCCTTGGCATCCGACAATTGCTGATGTACCAAACCGCGAAGTATATTTTTGTCATATTTAGAGTCCGTTAATTAGGTACTTCGTTTTCGACTCCCTTGAACGCCGTATCTTTTCCTGGTCGAGCCATATGAAATAAACTGAAACAGATCAATAGAAAAAAGAACAAAACTACTAAAAGTCATCTAGCTGGATTGAGAGTGGCTCTGCGAAATAAATCATTGCAGAGCATAAGTATTCCCATCATACTTAGTTTAAATATTCGATAAATTGTGAGCAAAATGGACGAGATTAACAACAGCTTGTTCTCGAGAATACGCGAAGCTTGGCCGGACCGGGATTCTAACCAAGCTGTTATGAGCATAATGTGATGAGGGTGGTATGGTACGCTAGCATAAAGGTTGCTTAGGTTGACAATGAAGGTAAAAAGGTATAACAAGAAGATGTGCATGGCAACTACGTCTACGTGATGATATAAACGGATGGCAAATATAACTACTCTGTGGTTGTTCAAGTAGATAAATATGGGCAATAAATCGCTGTGGCGCCACCTTAGAAGCGGTAATCATGGCGGACGATATGGCTACGGTTTAGCATTTCTTGCGTTCCTTTTCCCTTAAATTTGCTGACATGGATGAGCATATGAAGAAATTTTAACTAGCGGCTGCGACGTAATTCTACAAGCGGCAAGTGTTGACTATGCTTGCCATCAAAATTGACTTGTGAGTACCTACCTTATGGGCAGGGTGAAATTTGACTTCGCTCCAACCGTTTTAGGATCGCTGTCCCAATGGTGAGCCTTTTTTGACCTACCATCAAAATCTTCCATTGTCCTTTCGCTTAGCCACGTGAATTAAAGCATCGTTAGAAGCCTGTTTTTTCGGTTTCCTCTCAAACACTGGGGACATTAGACGAGGTCTAAGAGAAATGTAGGTTGGCCATGTTCCCCGTTTACTTGTGCGTACTCATTTCAGCCCCTAACCACATGAAAGAAGCGTATGCAAACACATGAACATGCACTGAACTTATTGTTATTCTTCCTTTTTCTAGTATAAACGCAAGGATCGATTAGCACGTCGATGTACTGGGAGCTCTTCTCACCAACCGGGACGCTGGTTGAGCTAAAGCGTATTTTGTCCCTGGATCCTCTGTCCTGAACCTTTGAGGTTTCTAAAGCCTTGGGTGGTTACTCGGTTTTTCATTGAGTGGTAGAGAGCAGAAGGGAGGTCCCGTGTCAGCTCCTTCGCTTCCCGATCTTCCAAGGATTGCAGGCGAATTGGCTGTGTCATAGCTCAGGATGTAGTATCAGTCCTGCAGGATCCTGGAGTACTCAGTAGGAAGATGTCTAGCAAACGTTTGAAACTCGCTTCTGATTGCGCATTGACAATCGGGTCCGGCAGTCGGTTCCAGTCATTAATTACTCGAGTAGAGAGAGCAACATCTGAGCGGACTTTGAACCTCCTCGGTTTAAACAGCTTCCAGCTGTGACCTCGAGTCGAGCTGCCAAGTCTTAGCTGAAAAACTGCCTTAGCTCGTTTCCCAGTTCTCCTCGTAGGATGCGTCTGGTATAGATGAGGTCTCCGCGACGTCGGCGATAGTCTAAGGGAAAAAGGTTCATCCTCTGTAGTCGGGTGGGGTACGGGAGTTTGCGTAGCCCAAGGACAAATTTCGAGGCTCGTCGCTGAATTTTTTCTATCTTGTCACTTTCATGTTTAGATAAAGGGGCTATGGCCGCAAGTCCGAATTATAGAAGGGGACGGATATGGGAGATGAAGAGAAGTCTAAATATCTGCGGCGTCATTTTAGAGTTAGATCACCTTATGACGCCCACATCCGGTTCGTCATAGCAGTTTTCTTTAACGTGTCAACGGTCGTTTTGAGATCAGAGGAAATTATTGTCCCCAGGTCCTTTTCCTGTGTGGCACCCTTGAGTAGGTGCCCGCCAATGTGATACATGCACGGCGATTCAGCAGCACCTATGAAATGGACTGAGCATTTATCTTTGTTGCCCGGTTAACCCCACTTGATAGCCCATGTGTGTAGTAGATCAAGCGTTTCCTGTAATCGATCGGCGTCTTCGAGGCTGGACACTTCCGACCATAGCTTGAGGTCGTCTGCATAGACCACACAGTCCGTTTGTAGCATACTTGGTAGACCATTGATATATATCTTGAACAATTCCGGTCCGAGAACGGAGCCTGGTGGTACGCCAATCTACATAGGCACTGGGAATGAAAGGGTATCGTTTACTTTGACTTGAATGTTCCGGTCTTGCAAGAAGTCACTGAACCATAGTAGGAGGTTCCCAGTTATGCCAATTCCGCAGAGCTTAGAGAGCAGTTCCTGATGCGGGACTCTGTCAAAAGCTTTGGTGAAGTCGATAAAGCCCACATCTAAACGTTTTCCAGCGTCCACTGATTTAGCCCACTTCTCTCTATCGACCAGCGGGTTAGTGATGCAGTAATGTCCCTTTCGGAAGCCATGCTGGGTGACTGAAGTGAAGTTCAGATCTTCGCAGTGTCGGTGGATAGCATATTTAATGAGATTTTCCACGATCTTGCAGGCGACCGACGTCAAGCAAATTGGCCGATAGTTCGCATGGTCCTGGCGGTTTCCACCTTCGTATTTCGGCGTAACTACACCCGTCTTCCAATCGATAGGTAGTCGACCAGCTTTAAGTGAGAGCTGAAAGATTTGACAACGTGGGACGTCAATGAATTCTACTACCATCTTGAGAAAATGTGGGTGTAGCCCGTCTGGGCCTGGTGAGGAAGATGCGTTCAGTTCTAGTGGTAGCTTCAAGGCAATACCTGCATCGATATCGATATGTTCCAGAAATACTGTATGTGCAAGTACCTGAGGGCTTGCGAGTTTGTCTCCCTTCGTATATACTGAGGAGAACTGTAGAGCCGAGGTCAGCTATGGCGTCAGCAGCACAGTGTATTATACCTGGCTCATCAGTAGACAATAAAGGAATTCCACTGCCCGCCTTGGAAGATCTATTAAGGTATGAAAATAGTATCTTTGGCCTAGAGGGGGATTGTTCGGCTAGGCTATGCTCGTATCGTTGTCTCTTTTTACTTTTCTGCAGGGAGCAAATTTTCCTGGGGGCTTTGTATTTAGAGTAGTTTGAGTCTAAGCGGGAAAGCTTGAATCCGTCCCATAGTTTCGTCTTTGTTTCATGTTGGCCCTGAGTTCTCGGTCGATCCAGGAGACCCTTAGAAAGGGGCCTGTTACTGTGGTATGGGACGGCCTCCTCGATGAGCAGCTTCAATTTTGGAATAGATAGTTCCAAGTGTTGGGGAACATTCTAGTCCAACGTACTTGCTGCCGCCCTTAGCTTGAATGCGTCGGTTCGCCAGAAGTTACGACGGCGTGCGCTCCTGGTTCAGATAGCTTGTCCATAGGAAGGAGATTGTACAATGGTCGCTTTGACCTATGGATGGTAGAAGGGTCAATTCTGAGACATCTATCAGGGGCGGAGTGAGCACAACATCAAGAGTATACGTAGTCTGGCCGGGAAGAAGCTAGTGGGCGATGTTATATGCTGGGAGAGATTCGTTTTGAGGACAGTTGCAAGGAGGCTGCCGTCCAAGGACTCGGGTAGAAAGTGGCAGTGTATTAGGTCCCAATTGACATGCGGGACATTGAAGTCTCCCACAATAAGACAATCTCTGCGGTTTCCATGCGATTTGATAAAGTCTAGCACAGAGGCGCCATGTCCCCATGGGGTTTTGTAGATAACGCCAACCATAAGAGATTTGAAGCCATCGTTGATCCTACACCAGCGTATCTCTGCGCCACCAACAGCGTCGCTGACGGCTTCTACGAGATGAACTTTAAGACCGTCTCTACGGTAGAGAACTACGCCACCACCAGCTCTTGCTCCAGCTCGGTCAGTGCGGAAAAGTTGGTATCCTGAGATGTGGATCTCAGAGTCGGAGATATCTGAAGTGAGCCAGGACTCAGTGAAGGCCAACAGGTCAGGAAGTAGCTTTGCGGTAAGAACGTACACCTCGTCAAATTTGTTTCTGAGACTGCGAACATCTGCAACCATCACTTGTAGTCCATTCTTTCTCCTTGTTTTTAAGTCCCAGGGAAGACGGACAGTGACTTCCAGCGGGACCTTATAGTTTACTGTCCGGGGGTGAGGAGAATTGGCCTCCGACGGGATTTCGGAGTCCTCCGAACTACTCAAACATCCACAATATGGATGTATATTTCACCACTTCCCCGTCTTGAACGTAGTTCTTCTACAGCCTTTTTCATTTTGACTCGATCCTCCGGTGAGAGGTCACGAAGTACGTAGAATGGCTCACCTTTGAGACGCGAGGTCCTTCGCAGGATGCGTCGGCATTCCTCCTCATCCCGGCAAACGATTTTAAGGGGGCGAGTTTTCTAGGTATCTTCTTGTTTTTTACCAAGACGGAAGGCAGATACAATATTGATCCCCTGTTCGCCTTCATCGAATAGCAACGAGACCAACCGCTCAAGCAGTGTTTGGTCATCTAGTATTCTTTCCGCAGGGGTTGCTTTTTCCGATTCCGCTGCGTTCATGATGGTAAGACAACGGTCGCGAGATGGCTGGGTACGCTCAGGAACTTGTGGCTTGCTAAGGGACGGATTTTCCTTGACAATTTTCTCAAGCTCAGATTGTCTGTCGAGAACTAGCTTCATTTGAGGCTGAGATGATAGTTTAGGTTTGGGTTTCTCGACGGGCTTAGGCCTGGCCTTGGCGGCGCTTGTAGTTGGGCTTTGGCAAATAGGAACCGAGACCGCGCTTTCCCTCACAACTGCTGCGTAAGATCTTGTTGTGGGCTCAATGGGCAGGACCAGTGTAGATGGATCCGAATGAGTAGTGGACGTGGTTCGGCTTCGCTTACCCATGGGGGTGATCCAACCGGAGGTAGATGGTGATGGTGAGCTCGGTGGAGCAGATGAATCGTGAATAGTATCAGGCTTCGTCGGAGAAGAAGAATCAAGGCGCAACGCAGATAGTCCGGCGAGAAGACGCCTACAATTCAGTGAGGCACGGCAGTTGTCGCAAAAGAAGTTAATGGCTGGCGAGGTGAGTCGCTGCAAGAGCACATATTGATTAGGACATATGCCGCAGCAGGCGATGTGCATCCACCCATCATATTCAGAGCACTGCACTACTTTGGAACGAGTGGGGACACCTTTACTACAGGACAAGTATTTGGACGCCATGAAAGATGAAGTCCAAATATTCACTAAATGGTTCTCCAGAAACGATCTTTATTCTCTTTTCTTCGCCCAGAAAGTCTCAGTGGAACGTAACACTCAAGAGGACGTCGGTCTCACAGATCACTGGACTTTAACCAGCCACTCGCCGCTTGCGCGCCACTAATCATTTGCAAAAGACGCATTTACTTTGACTTCTTGTGAGTTGATCATTTCAGTGGAACTTGTCTGCGTGCCCTCGGTTTCTTGGTTGTTGTGCCTCTGTTGTTTCGCAAAGAACCTGTCGTCACATGCTCGGAGGTCAAGTTGACTTTGTTTCGCCCCTTACGATTTGGTGAGTCCATTTCAATACATACGTAGACACTTGGTATTACCGACTGGTGCTTTCGTCGATTGCATATCTGGTCACCGTAAACCGGTTCACAACTGTTGCTTATTACATTTATTTGATTTCCTAACTCTTCTGTCGATATGGTTGTGAGTGCAGTCCTAACTTTTCGTGTCCTTCCGATGACTGGTTTCTATATATGGCAAAGCTGAGTATCTCAAAGCGGTTACAGACTTGACCGGGAGCCCGCAGTGCGGTATTTGTTGTTATTGGTTCCTGTTGGACGGTACTGATTTGCGTCTGATGTAGTATGCACTTATGGCTAGTAGCGAGAGCATACCGCACGGTTGCGTTGCCTGCTGTCTGCCTAGCACTGAGCCTTATACGTCAGTAACTAGCAGCCCGATGTCTGTGGAAAGCCTAACGTCTGTCCCAACCGACTGGAGCCGCTCCGTCATAGTCCCAATTTTCAAGGGATGCTCACGATCGGAATGCGGCAACCATAGAGGAATCAGTCTGATCTCCATCGCCTCCAAACTGCTTGTCTCTGTCATCCTTCACAGAGTGAGTGGCACTTGTGAAGGCCATAATCATGAGGAGCAAGTCGCAGTTCGTCGCGGTCGAGGCTGCATGGACCACGTCTTCACTTTGCGTTAGTTATTGGGGCAACGTTACACATATTGGCAGTCCACCGTTGTCGTGTTCCTCGACACCAAAGATAAGTTCGAATCGGTGGATAAATGTGCAATTTGAGACTGTCTACTAAGGAAAGGTGTATCTGAGAAATATGCAATAATTATCCGAGCACTATACGCGCGTATCTCGGCCAGAGTTAAGGTTTACGGCAGCTGTCGTCGCCTTTTAATAACTCCAGTGGTGTGAGACCAGGATGCTCGCTGTCACCTTTCCTATTCACTTCACTATTGACGAAGTCATGGAAATCGCGTTAAAGGGACACAACTTAGAAAGCGCGGATCTGCTCCCAGGAGAACGACTTCTTGACTTGGAGCATTCGGACGATATTGCCCTATTCAGTGACAGTTCTCAGACCTTCCAAGCGGCACTGGATGGATTAGCACTGACTGTCAGCCGTTTCGGACTTTACTTTGCACATGGAAGTGCAAAGCGTTACTCCAAGATTGGCCTGGACTGCCTCCTTCGCTGACGGGGATCAGCTAGAAGTCGCTCAGAAATTCAACTACCCGGGAAGTTGTATCAGTACCTGTAAGATGGAAGATGAGATGAAGAACCGTATAGTAAAAGCTCGAGAAGCTTTTGCTAACCTTCACCACTTTTGGCGCCGGCGCGACATCACTCTCGCCCTAAGGATTAGAGTGTATAATGCAGCGATACGTTCCACCCTACTGTACGATTGTGCAATCTGGCCCCTTAGATCAGCGGACATAAAGAGGTTAGTTACGTTTGACCACCGGTGCCTTCGCAATTTAGCTTCCATCTGGTGGGAACACCGCGTGAGCAACGAGCGTGTGCGACGCCTTGTTTACGGCACAGGAAAAGGAAACGAACCGCTCAGCACCGTTATTTCACGCACCAGGCTCCGATGGCTCGGCCACGTGTTACGCAAGCCAACTCACCTACCCCCGCGACCTGCGAGGTTTGCGCCCGGGGGTGGGGATGAAAGAAGTGGAGGGGTGGCCAAGCGATGACTTGGTCGAGATGAATCAAGGCCTTCAGTTCTGAGCTGGTCTCGGTTGGAGCGTCCGGGCTCCCTGGTTTGGGTCCGAAATACGATGAACACGTTTGGCTGGATACACTTGTTGATATGACTAGGAGCCCACCTCAGTTTCGTTGGTGATGTGAGTTTCTTTGTCCCACCCCATTCCTCTTATCCTTCCATCCAATCACGGTCTCATTATTTAACCTTTTATTATTTTGCATGGAAAATTACTGTTTTGCTGCATAGTAGACGGTAGATAGCTTAACGGAACGATGCCCATCGGTTACCGGTAGCTCATCTGGCTTGTACCTGTTGCATTTTATTCACTTTTTCTTTTAGGTATTGCATCACAGTATCTGAGGTGTTTCTCACCTCTAGCTAACGTGTATAATGGTGATAATGATGGTGTGACTGCACCATCGATCGTCGCACAGGTGGCGTTGCTTTTGTACGTCAACTCAGCCCTTACTGTATTGACGACCTATAATTGCGCGCTCGCAGATTGTTTTTATATTTCATCCGTGCAACTGAAAGTTGTGTCGATCGATAGAAGTCCGATAGCGCTGAGGCTGGTCTAGTTGATGTCATCCGTAAACCTTCGATGAACAGGTATTTAGTGATGATTAAGTTTATTCACCCCCACCTGAACTGCCAGAATTTCTCCTGCCATGCTGTTTCAATTTGTTTTGCTACTGAGTTCCCTATCTAATCTTGCACGCTCCCCTGCATCAGTTCGTTGAGTTGCCCACTAGATTTATGATGGGACAAAACCCGTCCCTTGTGGACTTTTGCCAACAAATTCCCTGACTTCGCCATGAACGTGGTATACAACTTAGAAGCGGAGGTACCGGGGGCACTTGTTCACTTACCTGTGCATGCAACAGGACGCTCGTTAGGCGGAGGCCAGTATGGTCCTTGGAACCTGAGCTGACCTGTCGGTGCTAGCGACCAAGCTCGTCAGTAGCTTATTTGCGGGTATGGTGAATAATCGTCCCCACGGGGTCCATATATATGGATTCCCAAGAAGGGAGCTTAGTCTCTTCCCGAGGCCAAATTAGAAGTAACGGCATTCATGTTTACAGGTTGTGGGGTGTAGACATTGTTGACAAACTGACGTCTACTAGCCACGCGAGACTTCAAAGCTTTGAACGAGTCTGCCAGTCGGACGGCATACATCTGTCTACTGATTGGGATGCAACACTGCATGCCACATGCTATCCACCTACGATGCTCCATTGCGCTTGTCGTCCGCATCACTGAAGGCAAGTGCATCGCATGTATACGCCTGGCTTTTAGACCGCCAGTAAACCTGCCCCGCCCGGATTCCTTGTTTGGTGGTGCAATCCGGTTTCGGCGTGCGTTATGTCCTTGTTTTCACGGGATACAAACCATTTCTCAGTATTCAAGCTTTGTGGGTTACGAGCGATTTAAACGCTCTCCCGCAAGGTCGGTAATATTGGTGATTGGTTTGAACGTTATAAAACATTACGGCATTGTGCTCCTGTACTTCGCTTAGCCGAATCTGTCAAACGTTGGTTATCATGTGACACTTTACTATGTCTTTCTGATACCCCTGTACTTGCTACACATTGGTGACCACCATCATCTTGCATGCACCATTGCAGTAATCCTGCCTCATCTTTATGTAGCCTACATGCATTGATGAGAACTACATCTTCCCCCTGTCTGCAAACTAGCGGATAGCAGCAATGATGTGTGGCAGAAATGGACCCCACCTAATTTCGGAAAGCAACTGCAGGTGAGATTGTCTGCTCATAAGGTCCGCACTTGCGGTCTTTTTTCTTCTATGTTGCACCCGTCCATATGCGCCCTAGTCACAGATTGCCAGGTGGCACGGCCATGCTAGATGGTCGGGGTTGCTCACCGAGTCCAACGGCATTTTTATCCAGCTACCCATTTCCTGCACACCTATATTGTGAAAGGCCCACATCGACTGCCCGGATGTGCACAACCTGGGTACCTCTTGATTCTGTAAGTCAACCTTGCGTTACATCTATGCATATTGGTTTCCTGTGTGTTTGTGGCACAGTTTCCGATACACCGTTCCTCAGTGCTTGCGCGTTGTAGGTCAAGTGCACAGAAACCGCTCCCAATAATGACGTGAATATTTGGAATCGGTACAAACGTCCGCCTTGAATTACATGGCATGTTTCCCTTTCATTACCATCTTGTAGTGATTATGCCATATTTTAGTGATTATGCGTTGATAAAGATGTCAAACATTTGCATACCATGACCCGAAAAATGAAATGACGTTTGACCCGCCTAAACCTAGTACCAATGACATTGCTAAAACCCGGCTGGCTAGCCGAACGTGGCTGGCTAGCCGAACAACCTCCTCTTGGTGCCAGGTGGATTGTTCGGGTTTAACCCGTTCCAGCAAATAGTTCAGCGGCAGTGTTCCAGGACGTGGTGGGTTTTCGCCTGGCAAGCGTTCTCCCTATAAAAAGCCACAAATGTCTGCTTAACAACGCTGCGACGTGGCGGATGTGACTCGCCACAAACTAAAGTCACTGGCCGGTGGTTATTCGGAAAATGCTATCCAACCCACGAAAATCAATCACTTATCCTTACATTCCTGACGATAACAAACAGCCAAAAATTCTGCGGCGCATTCAAAAACACAAGCTACATTCCTACACAATTACATACGTATATACACTCATATACTCACATACACTCTCATGCCAAACATGTCCTTTTGTACAATTTGATCACACTATGTTAGCTAAATATGATCATGCCTGTAAAGGTGTGCCTCGCATTGTCGAGAATAAAAATTTATTTATTTATTTATTCCATGCATGCTTCTTAAAACATTACTTTAGCCCCTGTCGGTGGCTTCGCTCGTAAAGATAATGTCGTCCGCTATGGGATGTACATGAACCTAATCAATACTCCTGGTGGAGGCGCGCCGTGTCTATAGTTCATACTTTGCCAGTGGCCATTTTGCTGCCACCGGTTTAGGACCTATGTAGGCCCGTCAGGAAGGCATGTGAAGCCAGCAGCTGTTACTCCCGTAGCAGCGATGCTGCTGAAGCTGCCAAAGGACTTACATAGGCACAGTGAACAACGTTCACGGAGGCGTGCGAAGTTCGAAGTATGTTTTATCAGCAGCAGTACTCATGACACCGCTGTGCCGCCAACTTGGGCTCAGTAAACGCGCGTCGCGAACGTCTGTAGAGTTAACAATATCCGCTATGTTAGTCGCCATAATGAAACAGATATTATGGGACAAATATGGGATAACTACGAATACGTCTTGAAGGCAGGTGGAGTCAATATTTGTAGTTTACCTCGTGGTACTATTGATGTCAGTGTCTTGGGACATATATGGACCAAGTAACCACCGTTCATGGAGACTGGTAGAGCTACCTCAATATTGATGCACCTCTATTGGACATACATAGGCTTTCGCTTGTGAAGACAACATGGATACCGGTTAATTTGCGAGCATGCCGCCCCTGTTATGGGACCTATAATACTTCTCCTTGCACTGGTCATGCGGGCGAGACAACCAAGAGAGTCTCCTTGAGTGCCGACAGTAATGCCACATCTGTGGCGGTTATATAGGCTTACGAAGCACCCATCACGTTGGCATGAATATCCAACTATTTAACACCATGTCTCCCGCCACTTGCAACATGCCGCCTCCCTGTATTTCTTTCGTCAGGGCTCCAGTAAATGACCATATAGGAAAATGCAAGTGTGCAAGGACCTAATTCACGTGTATTTCGAAGTACCTTGTCTACCGCGCCTCTTGCTCTCCTTCTTTCCCCATCCTGCACACTGTGATTTGTCTACCGCACCGCAGTTCCACCATATTTACAGGTGCGTGGTGCTGCTCCAATCAATTACTGTTTAGCTTAAGGATGCTCGCCCATGCTTCCGTACTTTCCAGCCCACTCCACAAATAGCATAACCTGTACTCATGTATCACAACTGCCCGCCATGACGTTCGCATTCCCCTGGTTAGTTCGCACTGTTACCTGCCTCCGCTTTCCAATTACTTTGTGAACGACCGGACGGCCCTTTTCAGGGCCACACTATGTCCTATAGCCTTATGGTGCATCCTTACAAGGCAGTAGTGTCTACTCAAATGCTTGCATGTGCCGCACCACTTGGCCGCTAATTCAGAGGATGGGTACGTAATCGTAGACCACATTCTCTAACGCTCTATTACACTTCCAATTCTTAAGTATGGCTCTTCTATGCCGGGACCGAAAACCACCAAAACCTATTTCAGTATTGTCACTTTGCGGGTTATGAACACTTTGAGCACTCCGAACTCAGATGGCAGTAGTCGCATATGGTTCGAATGTCTGTTCTTACACCCAACAAAAACAGACCCAATAATACACAAGTCTCGCTTTGCTGTGGATGTTGTTAGTCATTGCAACCCTTCCAATGCCACTCCATTCAGCATCGCTAAAGCGATATTAATAAGTGCGCGCCTGGTCTCTTCGGCAAGTTACCCGTTGTGTTGCAAGCGCTTCCTTTTTGCATAATAACAATTCACTACACTGCATTCATGCATGTACTACTACACCAAGCTCCGTTAAACAATGAGCGTACATTATCCTACAAATTATTACGCATCAAATTAGTTCGCGTTCTTCCATTTTGA
Source organism: Dicrocoelium dendriticum (assembly GCA_944474145.2). Lineage (NCBI taxonomy): Eukaryota > Metazoa > Platyhelminthes > Trematoda > Plagiorchiida > Dicrocoeliidae > Dicrocoelium > Dicrocoelium dendriticum. The sequence goes on from OX104063.1 coordinate 73,774,511, forward strand.
CACCGTGAGCAGATTTCCGCTTACATAATATAAATGATTGCTTACCTAACTTTGGAAAAAGTTCAGTGCATATTGCTACCCGAAGTCAATACACCTGGTTAAATTGCAGTTGGCAAGTGCATGCAGCAACAATAATGTCGATGGCCTATTATATTATGCCGCAGGATGACTACCAGCGCTGACATTCAACGAAAAGAAGGTGCCTCCCTACATAGGGAATGCCCGCATTTACCGATCGACGAATGTGTTACCTCATTTCCCAGTATAAGTCACACTTACAAAAATCCATATAAATTCCAGTAATAAAAATTACATCTAAATGTATGGACATGTGTTGGCATGGTTTTCATATATATATATATATATATGTATATATTTCAACTGGTAGTTTTGCAGTTTTGTCCCAGTGCTTTTCTTTCTTATATAAATGTTTACCAGTACTCTCTTCTATAAATTTGCGCAAGTCGCTTACACCAATAGCAGTTAATTTCGATAGCATTTTCATGTTTGTGCATTTCCTTAAAATATACTTTCTGACCTCGTGAACTTATCGCGGATTCGTTAGTAATCATTTTTTATACGCTTATTTAGTGAAGAGTCATGTATCCGTATCTGTATGCATTATCCTATTTAGTTCATTACATCTTACCGTTTCAAGTGATTGGCTGTTGCTTGATATCCCCGGTGTGGCTGTGCTTGATGTGCATGTCGACAAGGTGCCTACCTGTTTATTACCCACTACCTCGTCCATACTGGCTCCAGGAGACAGTTGGTCATTGCTGGAGGGGACGGGGTGCACTATCCATGTGGCCGTATTAGGGTCAAAGAGTGGATCCATGCACTCAGTGTGGAGCGGACTGCGGTCCAGCCACCGTCTTGTGTGCAAGTGCTTTCCAAATACAGTATGCCTGTGTTTGACTTTGAAGTAGTGTGGGCCGGCTCCGTTGATGAAACGTGGCTCCCATCCACATGAGTCCGGGTCTTATTCCTTCGGGTTTACACTGGCTATGGGTTTTGGGGAGGAGCTGTGGGTGGTGCAGCACAAGCCACTCATTGTTCCTCTGTGGGCACAGGCGTCCTGCGACTAGCCACAGTGAAAGACAAATCCGAAACCGGAATCCGCCAACCATACATATATGTATATATTGGACCTATGTCTAAGAACTTGTATTTAAGTATATATCACTTTGCGCTACTTTTACTCATTTCCATTATCATATAAAAATATAGTATAAATAAATAACTATATGAATATATATGTACATTTGGACGATATATATCCATACTATCTAGGATATCTGGTATTTATTTTTTAAATGCAGTATCAGATCTTTCAATATACCCTTACGTTTATGTATTAGATTTCATGCTATTTCTTTTTATCATTAAATTCTCACCACGTCTGCGCAATATGCCTACTGGGTGGCCGGCACATAAATTATTCGAACTTAATTCTGCGTCAATAAGTTGCAGTGCACAACTATACACTTCTTATGAGTTCATATTACCGTTGTCACTTTTTCAGCAGCTTATTTATGAAGATCATTATGTAGTTCTGTGTACTTCTTATATGGATTTTACAAGTTCCCCCATTTAATTGCATATTGCAAAAATATATGACTTCTCCATCTCTTTCACCGGTTAACATTCAACAACACCACCATTTCCGTTTCATTTTTCTGTATGTTTTCATTTATTTCACTTTGAGGATGCAACGATTTTCCCGTTGCAGCAAATGATATTTTATAAGGATTCATCACTAACGTACAATCACAGCACACCATGCGAGGTATGCCTGAAGTATATATTTCCTACCACCTTTCAGCCCAATTTGGTTCATAGGACACTTGAAATAGGCTTAGATATATTAGACGACTAACATATTTTACCGTTTAACAGGCCCTTGAAATATCAGTACTGCGCTGCAATTACTCCGTTTGGAATTTTCGGGGACATGTTACCATGGTTACAGTAAACTACTTTACTGCAAACGTTACCTTATTGTGACACCTTATAATCATACGCAGTGCATTCAATTTTATTATTAAAACCTTACTAATTAACTTTTAAGTCTTCTGATTGTCTTCTAGATGCCTGCTGTTCCATTTCACCTTGGCCCGTAACAAAATTTCCGCCATTGGTTAGAACCCAGCTCCCAAGCTTGGCGTAGTTACGCTTCAAGGGACCCGGCTCTATGAGGATGCGGGCGACACGGTTAAAACAATCAAGTGATCCATTTACCATCGTGCCGACCGGAGATGCACCTACCGCAACCGTGGCGGAGGAGTTATTAATTATTTTAATCCATTGTGGTGCACTTCAGCAAATGTATGTTTACCTTCTCTTCGTCACGTATTAACGTGTTTATTTTTAAACTTAAGCCAAGCTGCTTAAGTGGCTACTAAACGATTTTACTGGCTACTATCTACGTTTCCCTCAGCTGCCCCACCCCTGAAACAGAGGAATTTTAAGTGGAATCCACTTCAACTGTCATCGACCACATTGATTATTATCTCTTCAATTTTGCTGAAGCTTGCAACAGAGTCGGCACTACTTTTCACACTGATTTTGGGTTATCAAGTGTTATATACACTCCCACCAGGCAGGACGCATCTTCAAACCTTATAATTGCAAACAATTTGAAGCTTTTTTGCGTGCGACCAAGTGCCCGTTGGTAGCTGTGTTCACACAAATTCAAGTTATCTTCTGTACTGGAAAGCAAAATAATTCACATGGAGCTCACACGTCGCAAAGCTCGTAAGCTTAAAAGAAGACAATGTTCCCTTTAGAATATATGTCGACTAGGAGAACTGATTGCTTCTACAGACATTACCATATTCCTTGACAGTGATTTATCTACTTGCTGTGACCAGTTAACGAGCTATTACAACTTCTATTTTGTTACCTGCTGCCCATTAGAAATGATTTATATTTATGCTGATCGGTTTTATCTCTGTGTCTAAAATGCCTGCCTAGGCTCATCGAGAAAGCTTTCCTACAGAAGGATTACGTTGCAGTTAAGTCTCTTTATAGTTCTTGCAAGTTAGAGTTGCCTCGTCTAAACCATTTGTGTCCAGACCATTCTTGGAAACAACAGCTGCCGAGTGGTCAGGCGGAGGCTTAAACAACTTAGTGGTGTCTCACCGAGAGTCGAATACAGTCGTGGACCTCGAAGCTTTGAACCGAAAAGTTTGTTTCATTGCTAACTACACTTCTTTCCCTTCCTTCCTCGCTTAGACAGTCCCAGGATTACTTCATCCGCCAATGACAATAATACAGTACATAATTACCTGTTAAAGCTAAATTCCAGCAAAGCAGGTAAACCGGACGGATTATCTCCCCTTTTCCTCAAGGTGCGCGCTTATTCCTTGGCCTACCCCTTTACTGACCTGTACACGTCGTGCCTGAAGGAATATAAAATTGCCGACTGTTGAAGAAATGCTAGACACACTGATGCCAAGACAAGCCTCAGATAGATGCTGGCCAATTACTTTCATCACAGTAAACCTGAAGGCCTTCGAGAAGATAAATCTGCTAAAGATGCTGCCTCAAACTCTTCCACCTGATACGCTTCAGTTTGTTTATGGTAGACTGAGACTTTCTGAAGGTGCACTAGCCTATGTTTTGCATTTAATGCTGGGTCAATGAACAATAAGCTCAAATTCGTCCACATGTGTTTCCTTGGCAACAGCAATGCATTCGGCAGTGTAAACCGTGGGCTTCTTTCGAGAGTCCTATGTGATACCGAAATCCAAATATCCCGTTTTTACCTGCTGTGCGCCTATTTCTCTGGTGGTACCCGGTTTACACGCTTTAGGGATAAATGTTCCTCGCTACCGACCACAGCCACCGAAGTTCTTCAAGTAGCCAAGTTGTCGCCATACCATTTTCTACTTACATCGCCTCATTGCCCGCTCCTGATGAGGCGATATTGCTGAAATATGCAAACGAGGTAGTTTTAGGTATCTGGCATCCGATCTTAGACGCTGCAGTTAGGCTATAAGCCTATCTGGACGACCTAGCATTAGATCCAGAGCTCACTTTTAATCGCGAAATGCATAAAAGTGCAGTGGCGCTCCTTTCCCCAACCCAGTGACCGCGGTTATTAGCAGCTTCTAATGGATCGCTCTGAAGTTCAAATAGATGAGGAGCGGTTGCTCTCCACCGAGTCTGTGAAGTACATGGGTGTTACACTTAGCCGTGATCTATCATGGTTACCCCGTGTGAATGAAGCTTTTACAAAGGTGAGGAGGCTGTTCTGTTACGCTGCTCGTTTGCGATCCTATTCTGTCTCCCGCTACCTAATAGTGCGAGTTAGCACCGCTTGCGTTTTACCTCACTGGACTTACTGCTCCCCTGTGACATTCCCCGGTTTCATAAAGATGCATTTCAAAATCCAAGATAGGTCATTGATACAATTAGCTTGATGTAGCAGTATCCTATAACCGACATCTTTTAAGATTATTGTGTCGACTCACTTCAGTTCATTTAAAAGGCTAGCTTCATAAATGTACGCTGATGCTAATCACCTTTATGATACACTGCCTGACTGTATAACAACTTCATTCACTAGACAAAGGTCCAGCTCCACTTATTCCCGTATGTTGGCTTACCACGCATATGAAGTCGCACACTTGGTGTGCTTTATTGCAACCAGATATTAGTGGTTACGGAGCTTACAAGCAAGCAAACATCGCAACAAACTTACTGTATTTGCTGCTTGGTAAATTGATGTGTATTATTTGTACAATGCCAAAAGGGTGTGTGTGTATAACGGCTGAATATTCACCTCCATTCATTGAATCAAGCTGAAAATTGAAATTTTCTCAACAAATGCATAGTCTAAGCCCAAGTTGCCGGGTGGTATCTCAAATTCAATAAGAATTTCACCGGGCTAGACCCCAGGTAGACTTGTTCAGCATATGCCACAGTCAATTCGTATTCATGCACAGTCAAGTGATGTGATTAGACCTTATCGATGTTTTGGTCACATTTTCAGTGCAGGAGAATGGGCTAAGGAATGTACTGAGCATAGCTTTTCAGAATGCCGGGCCGCATTTGCAGTTGGTGCGTAAATCATCCCGCATTCAGATTAAAGCATCACTTCGAGAGTTTAATCCGCAAAAATTGGATTCCAATGCGACAACGTATAGGTACTGTAAGTATGGACCTACGCTTGCTCATTCAGCCCAGACAAAGGACCAAGAAACAGAACGACAGAGGCGGAATTGCAATGCATCGGAAGCGACCATGTTTGCTGATAACGTTAAGTTACTCTAGTGGCCATGTATACTGTAGGATGTCAGTCAATACACGTGTGCTATTAGTTCTGTTTGCTATTAGCAGTGCAACGATAAGCAGTTCGAAATTCAGAGTGCTTTCTAGTCCGGGGTCAGTGGTATAGTGCGGATAAAGTAGCCGAAACCTAACATATTCTGCAGGATGGTGTGCTGGGTTTCTCAAACTAAAATAATCATTAACAGCCTATCCGGAAATACTGAATTCGCGGAGCAATCAATTTCCATCTGAATCGTTCACATGCGGTTTACTGCGGCTTGAAGTATTACTGCCTTCGATTTTTCCAGAAGAGCTGAGTGGGTTGGTGTCGTTTTATTTTCTGTGTGTGCGTATGGTTATAGGGTGCTATATGCTATGGTATTACGCTGCCAGCACATTGGCGACACGATCTTTGAACAAAGTTAAGGTACTGGCTGAAATAACAGGTGTTGGAAGTCAAATCTGTGTGCAGTAAGCACACAGCGGAAAAAGCCCCTCTAGACTTTTGCCGGTAGTATTGTTCCTCCTGTTTAAGACACCGGCATTTCAGTCTGCTTTCATGTCTGAGCTTTAGCAGCTGATAACACGTGTGCATAGAGATGCATAAATACTGGTAAACCGTCATAAGGTCAAAAAGCAATCACCGTGAGCGTCCACTAAAAACTCCCAGCATACCCAGACGTCGTTTGCTGGTTAAGTGTTTTAGTCCCTTGATATTGGTGCTGGCCCGACATTATGTAATCTGCAGAACGGTGGGGTCCCACTTCTGCAAATGCTGCAATGCTTGTGGCGAATACTCCAGCTGAGTAGGTTTTATGCAAAAATTGGTCAGAAGAATATAAATGGATTGAAATGACCAATAGCTCCATTTTAGTGCCCCAAGCTTTAGATGCATTTTCTTGGTGTTAATAAAGATTGAGTTCAAAAAACCAATGTCTTCCTAGATCGGCGCACCGAGACCGTTTTCACAAATTCATTGCTGGAGGTCCTGGACGCCTACTTTATCGGTATGAACCACTTGGTGTCATGGATGGAGTGCTCGACATTTATCCACGTTGTACTGTTGACGGATCTGGACTGATAATTTATAAAGCAGTTATAAGGCTTTTTGAAGCTTATATGCGATCATCCGGCAATTAAATCGACCGATAAATTTTGATGTGATTGGCTTGGAGCAAAAAGTGTGAAATGAGTTATCTCACTAGATCTTGAGGAGAAATCATTAACAAACGATGCATCCATACCAAATCTTTTGCCACACCTCATTACACGTACACAGAATTTGTTGCAAACTCACGGACCATCATTACTAGCCACCTGTGCCAGAGGAAGCTTCCAGCCACTCTTGGAGGGGACCATTAAGGATATATTTCTGTAGATTGGCCGGAAGTGTATAATGTTCCAACGGCTCGAATGCCATAGTGAGGTTGAGGTGGACACAAACAGCTACTGTACCAACATCCACGGTTTCGGTCCAAAGATTCCGTGCAAACTGTAGATTGTTAGTGTAAGATCAGTTCCCGTGGCTGCCAGGTTCCTCTTGTCCGATGTAGTCAAGTCCTTCTGTATACTAGATGTGTGCGTCAGCCATGATAGCTAACAGGCGTTTGAAAGAAACTGAACAAGTATCACCGGACGGTAGTTAGCCGGGTGGGAACGACTGCCAAGTTTGAAAATGGAAGCTTTTACCCCATGTTTCTGTGCCGTAAGAACCTGCATCACGTCACTGCAATTCTGGAAGAAGCGCGCCAATATTTCAGCAACTACCTAAGCTGTCATGGCAATCGCTTTCGAGCGATGATCATCATTTCAGGTTGAGCTGTGTAGACGTGTATACAATAGCTTTCTCCTCAGTCTGCATTAAATTAGCGGTGAATCGGTTTTAATGGTTACCAAATACGTTTCAATGAGTCAAAATATCACGTAAGGTATTAGATAGTTGGCGCGTACTGATTTCGCAGGACGTTCGTTTTTGCTTTTACGTGGTTTCGTTGATGGACGCAACAGGCTACTCTTAGGCAACTAAGATGCTAACTTTGTCTGTCAAAGGTGGCTGGTGCACCGGCTATCACGAATTGCCACTAACATAAACGCGCAAAATTCATAGCAATAACGGTAAAACAACTGAAGAAGGTAGCTCGACGGGAGTCTAAGATGCCAGAGCAGCATCATAGCGTATAGGCTAAGTGGCGCATGGGCTACCGTGAGCACACTGATCAGAAGGAGTTGATAAATTTACAAGCTGTTACGTCACTTGCGGTAACATTAGTACATTGTTAGTCTTTGATCGGATGTCGCGGAGTGAAAAGTATAGTGGACAGCGGAAGGAGGGGCTACCCCCTAGATCGGTGCCCATAGATTTATAATGCGAAGGTCACCAAAATACCGTCGGCGACCTTAGTTTATCTGCACTGCTGATAATACTCAACGTTGCTCAGTAAAGCTTACGGGACAGGCGACGGTTTGACACCATTTATAGCCTGACACTGCACATCGGGTTGTCCGCGACCTTATACTGTTTGAACACTAGCACGGGAAAATTCATGGTTGTTAATTTGACTTCGCACTAAAGTGCCGTTAGTAACACCATATTACCTGAACAATGATTTCAGTGATCACTCGTGGAACACCTTCATGTGTGCACCGTACTGTGGTTCTGTTTCCGTAGAAACCTTGTGCCGTAATTTTCTGTTGGTCAGTTTCCTTTAAGTAGTGTCATACAATATGGCGCACCTTAAGCCGCTGTTAGTTTAGGTAGGTGTCAGTTTGAATCGCAATAGATAGCCACTTGTAACGACGTGTGAATTTTTAGAGGGAAATTGCGCTGGAGGCGCCACTGTTTATGGCTCTTACGTTTTAACATTGGTAAAGACATGTAAAATGCACCGGTAGCCAGATCCAGCACTCTGTATTGACTTTGCTCTAGTGAAAACGTTTTGGTCTACGCTTCTAAGTGTATAGAGTAACACCACCGTTAGTTGACCGCTCGAAGGACTGAACCAAAATGTTCAACCTGGAGAAGTGGTCAACTTACAATGGTTTTTGTTAATGCAGCGTAACCTACTTTCCAAATCTTTTATGCTCGACAAGGCGAGGCACGATTTTACAGGCATGAGCATTTTGAAAAAGCAATGCGGGATCAAGAATGTGCACAAATCCAATATGTTTGCCATACCAGTGTATGGTTTTGTAGGGGCATGTAAGTATGTAATTGTACGTGTGTACGTAGCTGTGTGGCTTTTGTTTGTTCTTGTACTGCTCCCTTCTTAAATGTTTGAATTTGTCGGCAGCGAGCGAGTATAAGGCTGGTGTCCGTGGGTAGGAAAGGATTATCCAAATTACACATTGTGAGTAGAGTAATTTGAAATTAATTTCCAGATAAACCCATTTTGGGCACATTAGACAAGGTCTCATGCAATGGTTAACGCGGTTTAAGCGTACATGGTTATAATAAAACAAAAATCTATGTGACTTTCAAAGAGCAAGCATTTTTTGCAGTAAAAGTTAATATTTATATATTTCTCTCTTATCAAAATGTACCTGGAAAAGCATTCTCAGCAAAGGCTCCACTACTCAGCATGCCTTGATTATTTTTCACAGCAAATGATTTCCGTTGCATCCACAGATATTTGATTTCCTCTTCTTTTTAAGTTTTTGTGCTTTCAAGGCCACCGGCACTCAGTCACTTTTCTTCTTCTTTGGGAGCAACAGTTGCTTTTTCTTTGTTTCTGTAAGGGAGTTCCACAGTCAGTATCCTATTGCAAATAGCATATGTGTCTGGTTCAATGCAAGGTACCAAGTCATCATCCAGTTCAGCAAACTCTTTACAATAAATTTCGTCGGATTCTACTAACGCCGTTGGAATGTCTAACAAGGTGAGAGCATCCGGCTCATGAGATTGAACAAATCTGGCTTTTCTGGAACACTTCTGTAGTATTTCTGGTTGAACTTTGAACCAACTGAAAGCTATCTAAAGCACAGCATGCTGAGCATTAATTGAAGCAACAGATGAAGTTCCTACCGTATAAAAATCATTAATACGCAATTTTGCGGTAGTCCATTGCATGAGCTGGACTCGGCGGTTAATTTTGCAAATTGTATTGATCCCATGGTCTAGACCTTATAGTTGTGAGGTCATGGTTGGAGGCAAACTTAGGTATACTAGTTGTGAGATTTTTACATGTGTGTAAATAGGACAGTTTTCCACTCTTCAATTAAATCACCGTTTCTTCTTCATTACTACTTTGCCGATACCGCTGACCCACTCCGTAAATATGGCAGCCGTCATCCACGCAAATTGGTTTGATCTCCAGGCGACGGGAAGGTTTTCAGGATTTAGATTTTTGAACGCACATGGTCTAACGGGTTTAGCAATGGCCAGATGCTTTAGGTTCTCCCCACTTATGTTAGCACACAACCGAACTGTAAAAGGATCTTTGGAATGTTTTCCACTCTAGGATTCGTCACTCTTTATAGAAAGGCATTGCCTTGAAAAAGTGACCGGATTCGTCAGCGTTAAAAGTGTGGTCAAGTATGTGAAAATTTTTCGGTGAAGACTTGCACAAACTTTTCGGGCACTTCAACGGATCCGCCACGCACAACACTAGAAAGTTTAATGATTGGGTTCAAATTTCTGTATAGCCAACCATTGACTGCCTAAAAATCAACAGCCCCCACTTCTTGTGAGAGCTTTTAGCAATTTCTTGAATCATCATTTGTTTGCACCAGCACAGTGTAGCCTCATCCACTTCACTGTGTGAAGCTTTCAGCCGCTTTCACTGTAGATCTCGTTTATTATCGTGCCCCTCCAACCTCGTGCTTATGTTTGAAAGCCGTTAACGTTGTCTTGCTAATAACAAAATGCTCTGCTGTCTTTCCTTGGCTACTGTTTTCCAGAAAATAAAGCAAGCCAATCTTTTCCTTCAAATTCAATATCGGAGTGCGTCTCTTTGGACCAAAATGTTGACTTACTCGTAAAGACTGATCCTAAAGTGTACATGGCACGCAGTAAATCTAAGATCTACGGTTCTATCAACGTAACCCTAGTGGCACAGCAAGCAGTGTGAATTCAAGTTGGCAAAGCTATCCGATGGGCAGCATGGACATGATTAGAATTGCTTGGAGATGTATATTTTTTATTCCGCTTAACTTGAAAATTGTTGTTTGAAAGCACCAATATGATGGTTACTATTGGTAACTGTTGGCACCAAAATGAACGACGTTAGTAAATGAGAAGGGCAATGAGTTACCATCTAATAGGTAAAAATCACGTAATTGCACTGTTCCTTCATTGGAAAACGAAGCAGTAAGCTGGTATTTCTCTGGCAGTTGAGAGTAGCTTATTGGCGGTCAAAATGATTGTCCATTCATTGAAGCATACAGGTAGGATCCTTTTCGCATGGAAAAGATGATTCGGTTTGATATTCTGGAAATTAGTGTGGCTAGATTACGATACGTAGAAGGGTAAGACAGGGTGAAAGGTAATAGCGAAATGTCAAGTATGGACTGTAATAAACCAGCTGTCTAGACACAAATAGATATACCGTATCGTAAATTTTCGGGTGGTATCCAGCAATCCGCGAATCAGGATAAACAGGCTGCTCACACTTCAAGCACGCCCGGTGGCTCCTGCTGAGGCCTGCGAGTAGCCTACACAAACGTTTGCAGTATTATGAATAAGCGCGATGAGCTTTGTTGTTTCGTTGCGTCTGAGCGGCCAGACGTATTGGGACTCACAGAGACATGGTTGCATGCAGAGTTATACACCCAAGAACCTGAACTCAACGGTTACTCCTGTTTCCGATGCGATGGACTAAAGAATGCCCACGGTGGTGTTTTACTTTACATCCGGTCTTCCCTGCGTGGGAGACTTGTGAGCACGTACCGAAGTGAGGATGGTCTGTATGAGCTACTGTGGTGCTCCATCCGCCTCAGGCGCGGAGAATTGCTTGTGGGCGCAGTTTATCGCAGTCCCCTGAGTCGTTGGCTGGATTGGCTGCCCATTCTTCGGACCCACATAAGTCGTCCACACTTTCTACTTATGGGCGATTTTAACTGTCCTCGAATAAGATGGCCTGATGTGCATTTAATGCCTGGACATAGTGAGGTTGAAGCAAAGTTCGTGGATTTGGTACTTGAAACTGGTGCGTCGCAACGCATATGCAAGCCAACACGCATTTCAACACGTTCAACCCCGTCCTGTCTCGACCTGATGTTAACGAGTTACGAACAACGAGTGCGTGACGTTAGGATCCTGGAGCCCCTGGCTAGGAGCAACCACTCAGTACTGATAGCTGGTATGGAATTATCTTTTGCCGTATTCACATCTGCTGCAGCCGGCTCCCAACTACTGGAAAACGGACCTCAATGGTCTAGCTCAAGCCGCGAGCCAACTGGATTGGTCTCTGTCACAAGCTGCATCTGTGGAAGATTGCTGGATATTTATAAAAGAGAGATTGACATCATTGTGTTCCCAATTTGTGCCATTGAAATGTCGAAAGTTTGGACCGATTAAGCCTCATTGGTTTGACAAGGAGTATGGAAACCTGGCTCGGAGGCGGCGCAGACTGTGGGACAACTTCCTCCTCTCTGGCTCTGCCAATGATTACGAAGGGTATAAATGTCAGCGAAACCCCTGCAACAGTGCAAAAAAGAATAAACGCCGACACTTTGAAGTACAGCTCGCATTATCCGCGAAGACCGCCCGAAAGAGAATCGTTGCATACGTGAAGCGACGCCTGAAGCCGGCTGGTGATGTGCCAGTGCTGGATGGCACGGATGGACAGCTCCTAACCTCCAGCACTGAGCGTGCGTCCGCGTTGGCGGCGCACTTCGATTCTGTTTTTGCGATTAACCAAGTGTCTGTTTCGAGTTCGACGTGTACCGCTTTTGCCGAACTCGATGGTCTGCATTGCGGCTTTGAAGAGGTAGCTCAACTGCTCTCCAACCTTGACGGCACCAAACCTGCCGGACCTGATGGGCTTCACTCACTGGTTCTCAAGTCACTTTCAACCATCCTCTCTCCTGTCGTGACTGACCTTTTCAACAGGTCGCTGTCCGAAGGTTCGTTGCCGGTTGACTGGAAATGTTCGGTGGTGAAGCCTATTCCTAAAGGTGGTGACCCTAGCAAAGTAGACAACTACAGGCCAAATTGTCTGACACCTATTTTGGCAAAGGTTTCTTAGAAAATTCTGAAGAAGGGATTGCTGCAGTTGCTACAGTCAAACAAGGTCCCGACGCCCCCGCACAGCACGGTTTTATAAATAAATAAATAAATAATTAGGTATATTTCTAGACCTGCTAGAGGCACTCACAGTCTGTGT
>OX104063.1:73787608-73918893 GCA_944474145.2 Dicrocoelium dendriticum
ATTCAGTTGTTGGTTAGGTAGCGGAGATATTTCATTCAGATATTCTGAAGTACCTAACGTTTTAGCGATAATGGATGTTTCCTTGATTTCAATGGATGTGGACTGAGATGGAGGAAGCCTACGATGAATCGCTGCAAGGGTGTGAATGAAACAAGAAGTGACAAATGTGTGTGCCGGGAGAGTATCTATGGCTTGTTACGGCCTTCGTCTTAAGCCTTTTAAACACTATTGTCTATTTACAGTGACACCGAATATTTCAACAAAGGGGCAAAGGTATATGTTGCAAACAATTTACGCGGTTAAATTTGGAGAGATAAGGAGCTACTGCTAGCGCAGAGGTGCAGGTTACCTATAATAATGCACTTTAGCTGGACAGTAGTAACGAAGTTAAGACAACAAAATGATAGTAATCCTAAATGTGCGAAAGTATCGGTGGCTAACAAAGGCTTTTGGATGAAACCTTTTAGTTGCTAGTGGATGCCTATATTGTCTTAACACATGTCAACAAACAGCAAATGTCTATGACTCAGGCGCCGCCAAAGTATAAAGCTTGGTGGGATAACAGAGCGGTTATAAGCAAGCCCCGAGTATGCGCAAACTGCTTGGAGCCTACGAACATTAGCTGCCGCTAATCTAGGTGCCAATGGCAAGACGAAGAACTGTTAATGACACTGTGCGAGAGGGAGCATGGATGGCTAGTAATGGCATTTGGATGAAGCCTTCCGGGTACTAGTGGATACATACAATATCCCAGAATATGTCAAAAAACAGAAACTCTATGTGACGCAGACCGTCCCCGATAATCATGGTTGGAAAAATCAAAGGGTGGCTCTTAGCATGCGCTCTATAACCGCAGATGCATGGAGTTTACGACCACCAGCTGCTACTAACCAGTGGTGCCGAATTTAAGATGATCCATAGATGCTGGCGCTAGGAAAGACTTTCAGTGGCCTGATGCATCCATTCCATTAAGACGTTTGGGCACTGGTGTATACCTACAGTGGCACAGCATACATCAACTAGCCAACGAAGATAAGTAGTACAGATATTCCAAGAGAATATATGATGAAGCGACAAGGATGGTATCCTAGTGAGCTCCAGCTATAAGCAGGGGTGCACGGAGACTACGATGCTTTGCTGCAAAGGGGTGAAGAAGGTAATAAGAATGACAGACAGTGGCACTTGGAGAGAGTTTCGGTGGCCAGTGACGTCATTCGGCTTAGGCCTTTAGGTACTAGTGTTTGTCTAGAGTGACAGAATAAATGAAGAAACAGGCGTAGGTATGTGATGCAAAGCATCCAGGAGAATAACAGTTGGAGAATTAAGGAGTGGCCCCTAGCGCAAGGCTACATGCTACCTACTGTGACCCGCTGCTGATGAAAAGTGGTGACGAAGGTAAAACCGAGAATTGATAATGTCACTAGGGGAGAGAGTATCGGTGGTTGGCAATGGCCTTTGGATGAAGCCTTCTAGTTGATAGTAGATGTCTACTTTGTCTCAGAATAAGTAAACACACAGCAAATGTATATGACCCAGAATCGCCCAGTGAATGGTTGTTGGGATAAAAGAGCGGCTCTTAGCCAGCTTCGGCTGGGCGCAGAAATGTGTGAAGCCTCCGAAGGATAGCTGCTGCTAGACAGAGGTGCCAATAGTAAAACGATGAACAGCTATTGGCGTTAGGAGCGAGGATTAGTGACGAGCAATTGCATTTGGATGAATCCTCCTAGTTACTGGTTTATACCTGCAGTGTCCCATAATAAATCAACAGATAGCAAATGTATGTGACGCAGACAGCCTCAGGTAATAATGGTAGGAGAAGTCAAAGCTTGGCTGTCAGCAAGCTCAGGATATGCGCAGATACATGGAGCCTACGACCATTAGCTGCCGCTAAACAGAGGTGCCGAATTTTAGACGATCGACAGATGATGGAGCTAGGAAACACTTTCAGTGGCCAGATGTAGCAATTCCGGTAGAATGTTTAGTCACTATTTGATACCTACAGCGTCACAGAATACACCAACAAGCCAGAGAGGGTGTGATACAAACATTCTACTAGAATACAAGATGGAGAGACAAGGTGTGTATTCTAGCGAGCTCCAGATATGCGCAGGGATGCACGGAGTCTACGACGAATTGCTGCAAAGAGGTGAAGAAGGTAAGAAGAGCGACAGATAGTAGCGCTGGGAGAGCGTGTCGGTGGCCAACAGCGGCAATCGGATTAGGCCATCCAATTACTATTGGACATTTAGAGTGACAGAATAAGCCAATAAACCAGGGAAGGTATGTGCTGCAGACAATCCAAGAGAATAAAAGTTGGAGAGATAAGGAGTGGCTCCTAGCGTAAACTTGCACGCCGCCTGCGATGACTCGCTGCCGCTGAAAAGTGGTGACGGAGTAAGACGAAGCACAGCTAATGTCGCTAGGAAAGAGGGCATCGGTGACGAGCATCGGCATTCGGATTAATCCTTCTAGTTAATAGTGGATACCTACAGTGATAGAATAAGAAACGAACCAGCGTGGATATGTGCTGCAGACAATCCAAGAGAATAAATGTTGGAGAGATAAAGAATGACTCCTAACTCTAAGATGCATGCTATCTACCGCGACTCGCTGCAGCTGAAAAAGTTTGACGTAGGTAGGACGAGGAACAGGTAAGGCCACTAGGAGAGAGAGCATATCGGTGGATAGCAATTGCATTCGGATGGCACCTTTTAGTTACTGGTGGATACTTACAGTTACAGAATGGGTGATGCAAGTAGTCCAGAAGCATGAAGTTTGATACGTGCAAGGAAATTACCGTTAGTTATCTAGTTTTTACCAGATGCGGCGGAACAAGATGAGGCTAGTGAAGTTGGACCCGCTGATATTTGCACTGATGGGCTAGATTCTGTCATTGCTTAGTCGGAATAACGGTCGTATATATCTGGTGCGGAGAGTTACTTGGTGGGGCCTGTGCCCGAGATGTTGGGTTTTCGGATTTAGTGGTGCTCTGGGCCAAGTTCCCAACGTTCATCCTCCGTCATATTTGTGTTAAATAGCTCGTATGTAGGCAGCGTAGCAATGTGCCTATGTAGGGGTGATCGGAACTGTGCAGTATTCTCGGCTTCCCTAACTTGTACTGGTAGCCCGTTCCAGACGTGGGCGCGTCCGTAGAGAAAGAAGTTGATACGCTAGTTGGTGAGGGCTGTAGGTAGGGTATTGGCTAAAGGTGTATGGCGAATTAGATAACGAGTGTCACCGTTTTGTTAGATAAACCCTGCGTGGTTCGTGTTCGGTTTGTTTACCGTCTAGAATAAGAAGGTGAGGTTGAGTCTCCTTCTTCGTAACCATAAAGGTTCAAGGCCAAGATGTTTACGGCGTTCATGGTATTTGAGAGTGGAAGGTCAAAACAAGCTCCTTGTGAATGAGCGTTGTACTTTCGCAACTGCTATTCGGTCACTCTTTCTGGAGTTGGTAAATATTATTGAGCAGTGTTCCAAAAGAGGTCTAGCGCATACTTAGTACAGAGTGAGTCTGGATTGGTTACAAACATTGTCTTGCAGATGTGACCAATGAGGGATCTGGCTTTTGCTACACTATAGCTAACTTATTCCGAGAAATTTAGTAAGCTTGACTAGTGTACGCGGAGATCCCTTAGGGTTTGACAGTTGGCAAGTGAAACGGCCATCGGGGTTAGTGCACTAGGCGGTCCAGTGCACCTATACGACAGAGAACTGCACTTACCAGGACAGCAATCAAGCTTTTAAGGGTTGCACCTAGTGTCTAATGCTTTAAGGTTATTTTGAATATTGAAGAGACCGCTGCTTAAAGCACCCGGGTCAAAGAAGAATACGACTTTGATATCGTGAGCGAACGGCTACCGGCTTTCCATATTCAACGACTTGAAAAATATTTTGGTGTAATGTAGGAATAGTATAGGGCCCAATACACTTCTCTGAAACACACCACTCGTAACTGGTTTTGGTGAGGATTAAAAGTCTCCTAGTCTCACCGACTGTGTTCGACAGGAGAGAGAGGAAGAGAACCAATAATAAAGGTGGTCCGATATGCCGCTAGAAGCCAGTTTAGTTAGCAGTCCACTATGAGGGAATTGGTCGAACGCTTTTTCATTTTCAAGAAGAGGTGGATCAGAGGTATGCTGCAATCAACCATGGCGGTAACATTGTTCAGAAATTCCAGCTGGCGGGTTTGACAGGGTTTAGACGGGAGAAATCCATGCTCGGATTTGTTGATGAGATTATAACGGGTCAAGAACTGTTTGGAGCACTTTCCTGACGATCCTCTCCATCACTAGTGAAGTGAATGGTGTGTGACTAATGGATCGGTAGTCTTCACTGTTTTGAAGGCTTCCCCTTTTGTGGCTTAACGTGACTACTACATGTTTTCAAGGTGTTATCCAAGGAATAAGGGGCACGCATGAATTAAACAGCGTATGACGCATCCGTGCTGGCAGAAGCAAACATTGGATATGCAAGGGTTGAGTACCACGTTGTTTGCCTTGCAGATCAATGTTGACGTATTGAATGATTGTATGTTCTGCTTCCGGCAACGGAAAGTGGTAGGGGAATCTTACGGATAAGTACGATGTGCTATGCGCAGTCCAAGGGGCGATAAATGCAAGCGTAAATAAAGTACAGAAAATGGCGACGAAATACAACCGTGGCTCAACCCTGTGGTCCAAATCAAGCATAGAAGTATGATGAACTAAGTCCACTGCACGACGATTGGGTAGGTACCAGGCTGAATGGAAGTCATGGAAAGTTAGGGGCACGCGGATGCAAACAGAATGAAAGAAGTTAGTGTTTATAAGGTGTACACGACCAAAATGGCAAGGAAATTGTAATGTAGATCTTTGCTTTAGCCCAATCAAATTGCTGACGTGTATGCGGCGGATGAATGAATTGCGTCATGTAAACACAGCGGACCACCTGAGTTATGGGACATAGGTGCATTTGTAAGCTACAGGTGTTAGTGAACAATGAACATGACGACATGTAGCATGTCATCTCATAAAGGATTGGGAGCGCCATTGCTCGATAACTTATTGAGTGTAGGATCTCAAGTGCGTCCCACCCGAGGGGGCGGCTGACTTGTGGAAGGCTAATAAATATAGGAGGTAATGCTGAGGATTTGCTACAGCGAGAAAAGTGATGACAAAATAGGTATGTATTGTGCCCACGGATAAAATACAGCTCAACGTCTACACCATTTCTAAGTCCGCGTAATTGTTGGGAAGGTGTATACATACGCACTAGACCCTCATTGCGGAAACACCAAGCAATGGTTAGCCATTAAAAGGGCCGTTTTTGCGTCCCCCTAATCTTAACTCTGATAATCGCTGTTGTTACGTTCCCTGGTTTGATGTAAGCGAACCTGATTGAAGAGACAGTTTTGGTGATGGTCGACCGCGTAAGTGAATGATACAACCTAGATGCATGCATACCTGAAGCAACGTGCATATGCACCTAGGGCGGCGCAACGGCCACAACGGACTGCAATCATGGAGCGAGGGCTGACGTTGCTCACAAGCACGGTAAAGAAATCTGGGCTCGGCGGACAAGTGTCATTTGCAGCAACCAGGCAACCGACGGGTGCGGGCTATAGAAGCCAACGTAAGACAACAGTGAGGCTCAGTTACGTAAACTAACTGACGTCTGCACCGTCAAGGAGATTTCAAGCTAGACGAATGTTGTTCACATGCCTGCTGAAGCCAATGTGATGTGAACAATTGGCAAACAGACGACTACTGGTGAAGGCAATGAACGAAAATGTAAGGCAACAGCGCTCCACAATTACCACAAGAAAGTGGCGGCTGTAACTCCAACCAGGTTTCAAGCTAGGCGGACGTTTACAAGCGCGGTAGAGGCATCATGGCAAGGCGGACCAGTGACGCATGCAGCAAACAGGTGGGCGCGGACAGGTTATATAAGCAGTGCTTGAGGAACTTGAGTAACATAAGCATAGTGGCATGAGAAGGTAATGGGTAATGTAGTGCTAACCATTCACAAATATTCCCGACCTCGAGGGTGGGCGTGTAAATCGCTAACAAGCCACAAAGCGTGCACACTGAGAATTGGTTAAGCCACGGAAAATGCGGCGGTATCCCCTTCTCCGAGACGGGTTGCTATGTGTATAAGGGTTGCTGACGTGAAGCTCCACACTTGCCGAAGTGAAAAAGACAATACCATCCGGGGCTTGATTTGGTATAGACCAGGTGTCATTGGGAAAGCATTGACGGAGCGAAGCCCTACGCTGCCAGACTAAGAGCTACATCACTGGTGGCTATTCACTTACGGGATGGGTATAGAACTACATAATCAATGGGTAAGGCAAGTGCATGGATCGTGGTGCTGCGAAGCCAATGACTAGGGCGGAGCTTGTGAACTGGAGGTTGGTGGCCGCGGAAATGGCGGGTGTCAAATTACCGGCGGAAGGTACAAAGTAATCCATGACCAATGGTAGCTAGGAGCGTTACGGCACAGTGAAAACGTGGACCGGGAGACGACGTGTGTATTATCGGTCTAAATGTCACATTAAGTTGGGGCAATTACATGAGGTGAAACTGACACCGATAATATTGACTCACGATTGTTGGAGGCGCTGTGGCACTATCAACGAATGAAGCATGGCGGAGGTGTCTAATGACGGTCTATAAGTAACATGCATGCATGCTGTGTACGGACCAGTATGGATGCGGACGAACGGCCTAATGGATCATTGTAGGTGGCTGCCATTTGGCATAGAAAATGACGGAACACAGCGGCAAACGCGCACCAACTGTCTGAAAGGCACACCACTAAATGTTATTCACTTACCGTATTTGAATCGGGTGACCAAATATAAGGGTTACTGTACTCGGAGACTGCGTGGTTCCGAGTCAACAGGTGTTAAGTTGTTGCAGGTCTACTAGTGGTGTAGAAGGTACTTCGGTTATGACTGCGCCATTACCAGTGGTGAACCAGTTGACCTTGTTACTAGAGACAGCATTCACAGGACACTACGTGCTAGATGTGTAATTGTTTTCAGATGGTGGACTGCTTTGCTTGCAGCACGCCGAACACAAGACCGTTACCTGTGACGCCTCCCGTAAGTGCCAAGTTGCACCGGAGAAATTAGCATTGGCATCGGGATTCCTTGGTAGCTGACACAAAGCAAAGCATTTCCCATGTCTATGTGCGGCCGGCTGTACGGGCGGTGGAACACTGTAGTCAAGAAAATTAAGTCGTCCGCAAAAATTAGGGACGGCACGCCCAGTCCATTTCAGTCGATCAACTATGTTGCGCACACCGAGGTGCGGTGGATGTGGTTGCCATGATTCAAATCATGAGAATAACAATGAGGAACGACGTCGACAGTTCGCTTGGACGCAAATAGCTTGTAACAAAAGTGAATGCAGGAAGTGCAGTAACTTAAACAGAACTGAACGAAAATAAGCAATCCAATGCGGTAAATGGAATACAGAAACGCCACTGACTACGCCACTTCCGATAGGGCTCGCAAGCACCAGCATGCTTGTCTCTCAGTCAATTTAGTTACTTTTCCTTACTACTTCAAGGACTGCTCAGCTCGTGATTTCTCCAAACTTGGAGCAGCCACGGAGTATAAAGCACGCCAAGGGAGCCGGTCAACAGGCATGGTGCAAAACTTTCCTAGGCCACCTTAGTGAACAGGGGACAGCAAAAGCGCCCGTTTAGACCAGGTAGGCTTTCGGCGAAAAATACTTGTGGACCTCAGAATTACTCACCTGATGTTCCCACTAGACCTGGGCAATACGCCGCAAAGACCGGTAGTAAAAAACGGACAAGAATTGCAGGTCCTCATTGTGAACTGGCCAGGTCTCTTCTCCAACCAGTTAGGCCGGCCAAACCGCAGCATTAGCTACTTAAACGTTTACTGAGAGGCTCATGTAAGACCGTTTCCAACAAACGTTGAGTCTCTGGAAAGCTGCGCGGGCCTTGCTTATACGCGACTCCATCTAACCATTTATGTGCCCACCACAGATGACACAGCTACCAAAGCAAGTATCTTGATGGAGTCAACCATAACATTAACAAAGATGGATGAAAATCATCGAGCACAGGAGCTTTGTTACGCTTCAAGAAGGAAAGCTCATGCTGAACCTCTTCAATGTGTGACCATCGACATCAACTTCTCAGGCCGCCTGCGGCTAATCGGCAAGTGGCGGTGTTGCAGCGGGCCAGCTGAACGGCTCTTCAGCAAGTCTGGTCTAATCGCATCATAAAGTCGTATAGCTTCTATATCTCCACTCTTTATTTGGATCAATTTGCTCGCCGCAGAATGGTCCCGCGGGGTCAAAGATTAGTAAACAGCGCCGTTTTGTCAGTCGGCAGCGCAAACAAAGCCTATGCGGTGACCGTGAAGCCTGGTGGGCCCCGCGTGATTCGGGAACGTAGACCGCTGCGCACGCTTGAAATACTAGCAAATTCTTCTATCTCATTCCATCCACTCACCACAGAAGACCTGGCGTCACTGAGGGTATATGCGAAGCGAATTGTTCACCGATTCCCAACCTATAGAGGCGCCTGGACCCATGGGCCAAACATCTTTATGCCCAGGTCAAGTAGCCCTCGCCGTCCACTTATATGCTCCGCGAACTCAGGTGTCCGCTCTGGGTCGTCACACTGGATCCGCCATCGAAGCGAATGTTTGTCTGACTGCTGCGGCCTTCTCAGTGAGTCATCGACAGATCCAATGGTCTGTTCACAACACCTCGAGACCATTGTACGCTTTTTCACTTCTCCACAATAGTTACATTTCCTTTCAGACTTCATTCTTTCCTTTTCGCGCCCTCTTTACATTCCTTTTCAATTGGACGGAGAACTTTTCGGGTTTGGCTCTAATCTATCCTCGTCTGCCCAGTCTCCTTTCTGATTGCTTCCAGACATCCGAGACATAAACGATTTAGGATCTGTAGTCCAAACACTCTTTGCCCCTCATTCTTTGTGCTTTGCTCGCCATACTATCTACCTATTCCGGCGCAACGCTCCGCCACCCTTACCCTAATTACATCACTGAGCATTATTCATCCTTCTTTTTGCAGCTTTCTTACTTCTCCTCAATGGAACCTCTTTTACCGACTCTCTGCTTACCTTCCTGTGCTTTCTGTTGCATTCCTTCTTCATTCGACGCTAACTTACATGTGTTTGTTCTCCCTGACTTCTTGCATTCATACCAATTTAAGATTAAGGAACTACGTCTCTGTCGCTTTTTCTGAGTGATATTCCTTCCCATTATCTGCACCCCTCGTTCTCCTCTCTCAGGTTCCCACCGATTGAGCATGTGCCTATTTTAGAACCCCCAAACACTCCTGCTTCATCTTCAATCTTTCACGCTTTACTGATCCGTGTTCTGCTCGATTCTCGTCGTACTTCGCCACTTATGATATAGGTGTGTATGCGATATTTAAATATTAATTACATATATAGGGGTACAATAGTTCAGGCATCGCTGCAATTGATTGACTGCATTCCAGATGCATTCCTTTTTTCTGTCTGTGTGGCTATCTCTGTTCGTTTCCTTTTTTCCCTGAGTCTGTCAAAGGTACGGCGACACGCACCCAAGAAATTGTCCACCGTTGCGACAACAATACAGGGCGCACAGTTCCTTTACCTGGACATGAGCGAAAAATTATCAACTCTTTTACAACTTACCAACCGGACAAATCATTCGATATCTTGCACTGATACAATTATTCCGCGGCTTGAACCACTGAGTTCATTTTACCTAACACTACCTCTTCCACATATCTCTTGACAGGAGGACTTTCGACTTCGGAAGGCACAATCTCCTGCCGATACAAAGCTTGAGCAATCGGTCATTCTAAGCTCTTCAATCCGCTTTGACCGCTCAAATGGCCTTGGTTTCCCATATTTCTAATCAATTTCACTACATACCCAGGGGGATCTGCGATTCTTTCTTCGGAACCTTATCCTGTCCTCCAATACTTCAACATATTTTAACGTCTATCCTTCGGTGACTTTACGTGGTTCTGCAGATGATCAACACATCATATCCAGAAAGAATGTTTAGTTCCTGACCTACCGATCTGGCACAGGACAGGACCCAGGCACGCATCAGTCAGCAGAAAAATTGGACGCAACGTGACTGCGAATAACGAAGCAAACAAACATAGCCAGTTACAACTTGCCATTCAATGGATTGGTAGCAGTGCTTCAGGACCTGATGGGTTTTCGCATGGCAAGCGTTCTCCCTATAAAAAGCCACAAATGTCTGTTTAACAACACTGCAACGTGTCGAATGTGACTAGCCACCGAATAAAGTCACAGCCCATAACTTCACACTGGCAGATCAATTAGCGTCATCATTTTGGCGTGCTCTTCAGTTATCTTCCATTGGATCATTCAGGATTCTCAATCTATTATTTTTCGAGGTGTGACTGCAATATATGGCAGAGCGATTATGTCCAACCAAATGGATCCTGATCCCACTACAACCAAATCGTTGTTTCGCATGTTCACCATTGCACAGTTCCAAGCATGGACATATGAACAATTTTCTACTGTCACTGTTACAGTTGCCATAAAATGTCTGTACAGCTGTACATACCTGATCATGCCTCAATTGGCGTGCCTCGCATAGTCGAGAATAAAATATTTATTTATTTATTTAATTCGACGCCTAAGACGACGCAAGGCTGCCAGCTCAAACAGATTTTCTCCCGAGCCCTTTAAATATAGTTTAGTTACCATTGTCCAACGAACCTCATTGTTCTCCAAAGTCATGGAGAAAAGGTGCTTTTTTGCTGGGACGTGTCAGCCAGTGTACCGAATTTTAAGAATTGTGCTCTGACTTCGTATACCAATCACCCGGGGGATTGGTCAACTTTCAGTTTCGCCCAAGCTATTGGCATCCATTCTACTCCGTAGACTATTGCCCAATGGCGAGTCCAGGTACCAGGAAAGACAAGCTGGCTTCCAAACTGGCCGCGAGTGCGTGGAGCAGATATAAACACTCCGTAAAATCTCGGAACGCAGCCACATTTAACATCTTGCCTACCCGGACAACCGTGCCGAATTCGACTCGGTTGATCGACTTACACGCCTTGGTACGCAGTGCTTGACAGTTCTGTTGTCATATTTTGGGATACTTCTCAGGGATGGGCTGGTGACATTTGAACCCAGTACAGCCAATAAATAAATGCACATTATCACCGGCACCTAATGGATAGCCGCAGATGGTGTTACATAATAAGCCTAGTGTTTTGGCAAAAACAAGGTCCAACACAGACGTCCATGTACCGATGCAAGGATACTTGAGGTTTACTAGCAAAAGGAACTGCAACGAAAACACTTAACACAGTTATAAGACAGGTTGCCGAACAAACGTCGGGTAAATTAAAGCCATCCAATATCAAAGACCTACCGCTGGATTAGAAGCGCCTAAAGCCAGGCACCTATTTGGATACACACGAAGTGCTTCTATGCGCGAGTGCAACCGTAAGCTGAGCCGTGGAAATAAAATCACTACCGCCAGAGCTTCGACAGTTTTTGCTGTCGACTGAAACATGTATATAAAAAATTAAAAATAAAGGTATATATCTAGACGGCTAGAAGATGTGCCCTCGAGGGGTCAAATCGTAATGCACAGTAACCGTATGCTCATGCACGTGTAAAAATGGCGTTAGGTTTATGTACACCTTGAGGGCGAGTACTGCAACGACGCTGTAGGGACCGTCTTTCAACGACATTCATTCTAGCTCCAGCTGCCAGTTTCGGTAAATTACAGGCCCCCATGAATGGTGGGCACATAGAAAGAGTGAAGAAAAGCGACGGCATCAGAAATGTCAACAAAGAGATTTGTAATAATTTCTAGCAACAAGAAATAAAAAGTAAGTTTAAATAGCTGGCTTATAAAAGCTGACAAAACTTCGACGTACTTAGCTGAAATCATAAACGTAGACGGAGTGTCGAATCCGCGAATCGCGATCAATGAAATTTTGGCAGTGTGCTTGTGAAACACAAGGTTGTATTTGATAAATGAAACTTTTGGGCCTTCCGACACATGGGTGTGTTTATTATTATGTTAGCGTCGTTTTTCATACGCTAAGAGGAGGATTGAAAATCAATAAAGTGAACGGTTTAGATGGGTTACGGTGGTTAATCATTTTCCCGCTTCTAGCGAAAGCAGCCATGGTGGATGACTCTTGTGCATTCCGACGTATCTTCAAGGGTCCATATGTGGTCTTTCAATCGGCGAATGAGGATCTGAAACATTTTCAGATGGAAACGGCAACATCGTTCATTCGTCAGAGCGTTGAAACTGCGAAAGCTTACCAAAGTGAGACTGAACAGGTGCTAGCGGAAGGATGTCCGTACCGATGTATTCAGTTTGTATGAGTCCAAAGTAAGCGATCGAATGATGCTGGAAAGCGGTAGGTGTTGCCTATCCGCCTGATGAATATATTTTAACAGGTGCCTGTGTCACAATTTCTCTGCGCGGTTCTCGGCGGTTTTTAGGGGAAAATGTTACGAAATTGGAAACTTCTGTCTTTGGCATTCGCACAATTTTCACGTGGGGAAGTCTTGGCTGTATGCCAACAATCGGCGGCTAACAGCGGATCAGGCAAGCATGGAGTTTAACTTAATGAAGGCGTTTCGTCGGAAGCAGGGGATGCGTGCATTTGTGCGTCTTCCATATAACATTCGTTTAACGAGGCGCGATTTGTATGGCATACGGCGGCGTCATCTTAAGGTTTGTGTCACGGAAGTGGAGGAGGTTACGCAGCTGTTGCAAAGAAATGGTCAGGAAACGGACTAGGTTGGGTAATGTCCCAGTTAACGCTACAAACCCGCGCCCGTGCTTACTTCGTGTGGTTCTTTTCACCCGCCGAGGAAGGCAACGCGCTGTTGCGGTTTGCCCTCAAACTAAAGGGTACTAATAGTAGCGTTAAGCCAGCCATCCCATTAACGGATAGGCTGAAATGAAGAGAGGTCATTAGGGACCTCAAAACCAGGCGAGCGCCCGGTGAACATGGCCTCCGGTTGGTGGGTTTTCGGGCGGGTAGCCGGTCTGTTTCCGCCCTACCAGTGCCAGTACTGGTAGCGCACGACCCAGGACTGGACATTACGAGTACCTTCAGATAGTGCTAAGCAATGTGCGCAGCCTAAGAAATAAGTTGTGCGAGATAGGTCTGCTGGTAGATGGGTCTCATCTTGATGTACTTGCATTCACTGCAACGTGGCTGCCTCGGGACATCACGGACGGTGAATTACATCTGTCTGGCTACGCACTATTTAGTTGTGATCGCTTCGTTGGCGGACAAGGCGGGGGCGTTGCGCTTTACGTAGCTGTGCACTTGACGTTTTACGTACCTACATGTATCAGTCGGCAGATAAAACTGTCGAAGCTCTGTCGATAGTGATTAGCACTTTCTCAGCTCAACTTACAGTTGTACTTGTGTGTATGAAGCCATGGGAATGCGTCCAAATGGGTGGCTTGACTGTAAGCCCTCCCAATCCTCAAACAGGTTTTTGATACTGTGGGGATTTTAATCTACCAGAAGTTTGCTGGGCGGATCTTTCTTGCAAGTCGGCGGAAAGTACTTTCGGTGCAGATCTACTTGAGCTTACGCTACCAGTATCCTTGCATCAGTTCGTGGACCTCCCCACTAGGTATATGGATGCCAAACTCCCGTCTATTTTGGATCTAGTGTTTGCCAAGTCACTAGACTTCGTAGGTGACCTCACTTACAGCCCTCCTTTAGGTGCTAGTGATCATGTTTGTTATCGTTCAGGTGTACTCTGACCAGGCGTCCCCAGAGCATCGCTAATACATATCCAAACCTACGGCGTGTCTAGCAGGCAATGCGTATCAAGGCTTCTGGGTTGCGTTGCGAAATCTCGGTGGTTGATACGGTTCAGGCGGCCTGGGCTAAAATTAAGTCTTATCTCACGAAGTGTCCACTCCCTACATCCCGCTTGCGAGAAGAAAGGATACACGAGCGCAGCCACCGTGGATAGATACCACTGACAAGTACCTGCTCCAGAAGCGTTCTAGGTGCTGGAGGACCTACCGTGCGACTCCATCAACTAGCCCCTATGATAGATACCGTGCAGCTAGAAATAGGTGCAAACAACACTTAAGGAAAGCTCGGCTGTTGTACAAAAAGGAACTGGCTGATGGAGCTTCGGAAAATCCGAAGAAGTTCTTCGCTTATGTTAAGAGACGCTGTGATTCAACTTCGGTAATCCCAACTTTGATGCGGGCTGATGGAACTTGTGCGTATGCGGACTCAGATAAGGCTCGTGTACTTGGGGAGCAGTATGCAGGGGCTTTTGTACGTGAGGCCGCGTTGACTAGCGTTGAACTTGTCCCCAGCGTACCGGATTGTTCTTGATTAGCTGAGTTTACTGTGGTGGAAACGCAAGTCCTTAAACTGCTGCGAGAACTGCACCCTTCCAAAGCAGCTGGACCTGCTTCAATTCACTCGAAGCTTCTGCATGAGTTGGCGGTGGAACTAAGTCTACCGCTGACGATGTTGTTTCAGAAGTCACTTGACAGCTGTGCATTACCTTCTGAATGGAAGGAGGCTGTCATCTGTCCTATCTGCAAAAATGGCGACAGGTGTCTGTCAGCCAATTGTAGGCCAATCAGTCTGACTAACGTCGTGGTCAAACAACTTGAACTGCTGGTGAGATATTCGCTGAAAGCTCACCTGAATAGATTTAATCTACTCGGTAGTGCACAACACCGATTCCAGAAGGGGTTTCCATGTCTTACGACTTGGTTGGTTGCTCGTGAAGTTTGAGCCGAGGCAATGAACAAGGGCCACCTAGTGTACGTGCTTTTCGTAGACTTCTCGAAAGCTTTTGCTAAGGTACCCCACTTGAGGCTATCACAAAAGCTGAGCTCCTACGGCGTATCTGGCCGCGCCCTTCACTGGGTATCTGCGTCCTTGC
This sequence comes from Dicrocoelium dendriticum, assembly GCA_944474145.2. Lineage (NCBI taxonomy): Eukaryota > Metazoa > Platyhelminthes > Trematoda > Plagiorchiida > Dicrocoeliidae > Dicrocoelium > Dicrocoelium dendriticum. The sequence goes on from OX104063.1 coordinate 73,802,548, forward strand.
ACGGAAGCGAGCAGTGTGTACCTGTGGGTCGCAGCTTATTCTTTCGGCAAGTGGTCCTTAGCAGTGTCCCACAGCGCTCCGTCGTTTGACCGATGCTGTTCTCCATCTACGTAAACGATCTCCCTGGAGAGCTTGGGGTAGCATCCCTATTGTTTGCTGATGACCTTAAGCTATGGAATGTTGTAAATGTTCCTGGGGTTCTGAGGCCATACAGCATGCCCTGCACAAACTCTGGGACTGGGCTACTTTGTGGCTACTGCCTATTAATCAGGCTAAGTGTTCCGTCCTTCGTAAAGGAGCAAATTTCCTCCCTTTGAGCTACGTACTCGGTGGGGTCGAACTCTCCCTTGTCGCCAACAAGGTAGACCTAGGCGTCGTTCATCCTGGTCGTTGCATTATGGTGACAACTGGAAGAAGGCGGCTAGTATGGGTTTCAGAATCCTGTGGTTAATACGCCGTTCTTTCGGGGTCTTAACTGCCGACATATTTGTGAAGCTGTTCTCAGCTTTCGTTCGGCCCCATCTGGAATACTGCGTCCAGGCTTGCCCGCCCTGCCTTGTTCGGGACAAAATGGAGCTCGAGAGGGTTTTGAGAGTAGGTACCAAATTGGTCGAGGGGTTACGGGGGCAATCGTACCCGAGCGTCTACTTAGCTTGGGTATGTATTCAATGCACTACCGACGGCTTCGAGGAGACCTAATCCTTACTTACCGCATTTTAACAGGGAAGGTTGGACCGGACTTGAGCTGGCTATTTAGCCCGGCTAGGTTGCCTTGTCTTCGCGGTCATCCCATGAAGCTACACAAGCCGCGTTCTGACCGGATCAGGGCGGAAACTCGGTTATCGCGTAGAGTTATCGAGCGCTGGAACTCGCTTCCAGAAAGTGTAGTCAGTGAGCCTACGGTTAAGGGTTTCGAGCGTCAGTTAGACGCTCTTGGCTGGAAACACGAAACCTTTCCCTCCTCCTGGTCATATCCATCTACCAACTTTTAGTTCTTATGCTGTTATACACGTCACTTTTTGGTGCTATCCATCATGTAAATGAATTTCATTAACCTTTATCTTGCATTTTCTTTATACTTTCTTACTTTACATGAACGGCACAGCGGGGACTGCTAGTGCAGGGAACGTGGGCAGGAATTGGCTGGCCAGGGTGCGTTTCGTTTCAGATCTATTAAGACCTCCTAGCACGTTACCATTTTCTGGCTCAACGATCCGTTCAAGAAGGAACACTTAATGGATTTTCCTATCGTTCCAGTTCATCTGAATCTGCCCGAGGGAAATGAGATTCCGTACCTATTCTTCGTCCCCTCGCGTATGCTGGAATTAGTGCGCCAATACGGGGAGGCAATTTTAGCGGATTCCACATAACAGATCAATTACGGCGGTTACATCCTATGGCGTTGTATGTTTGTGGACGTTAGCGGTCTTGGTATGAGATTCTTTTATACGCCGTCGCTCAATAAGACAGACTACTTACCAAGATGCAGTGAGAATTATGCCGGAATTGGCCCCTGGGATTGCCCCAGCTGGAACGTTGGTCATGGACAAGTGCGCTGCACCGATAAAAGCTGTTCGCCATGCGTATCCCACTGCCAACATAGTATTCCGCCGGGTACATATTATGCGCGACACGCCGCGGCGTTGCACTCACCTTCCCTTGTATAACGCGGAGGATAAAAGAGCTCTGTTCAACATAATGTAATCGTTTTTGTATTCGCATGATTGCGCTCATTATTATCGTCTCTTGGAGGGTATATCGGTGCGCAGCGCGGAGTGCTTCCAGCACCTCCGTCGCACGTGGATCCCATGGCGGCTTAGCCGGGCGGCGCATGTGATGGGCCATGTGGTGTTACTTGGGTGCGATAGCATCAATCGCGTTGAGAATGAGAATAAGCAGTTGAAAGGAGCTTTGAGTGAGCGGTGCAGTCTACTGCACCTTTTTCACATGATAGTGCAACATTGCAGTGGTATTTTGGAGGAAAGGGAAACGGCCCTTGCCAGAGATAAGCTTGGTATGTAAGAGTTTGAGCAGGGTTTAAGCAGTGGGCAGGTGGTTTTGAGGAAGATGTCGTCATACGCCCGGCGGCACTACGTGCGGCACAGTCTTAGAGTTCGCATCCTTAGTGTGAACCCGGACGGTGGGTATTGCCCAGTCGATTACGAGCGCCTGGACATGCAATGTGTGGTCCTTGAGAATGGAAACGCATGCGGATGTCGATTTAATCTTCAGTGGCGCGTTCCATGTGCGCACATGGTGCACGCGTATGGATTGCGGAGGTCCTTCCCGAACCGAGGGATGCCCTTGTGCTACCACTGTACAAGAGCAAAAGGAGCGGGCAAGAGTACACGATTAACCGTGGCATCAACGTGCTGAGTTGTGTGTGCAAGGTGCTTACACTATTCATGTTAAACCGCCGGTGAGGTTGTGGAATGTAACGCGGCGGATGATCAGTGCACCCGGCCGCTTTTCGGGGTGTTTGTTAATTGTGCGAAAAACATGACTGACCGTCATATCACTCATGTCGCCACGCTGGGTTGCGCTCACTCTGTACCGGTCTCCGCAGTTGGAAGTGCACACAATGTGATAGACAGGCGCATAAATCTTGGTGGATTGCAAGAGTTGCTGGCGGAAATGCTCGTGAACGTTCAAAGGCTCGGCTCTGATGGGTATCTGCAAACGCTGAATATTTTGCATGATTTTTGGAATGTTATCTCCGTTAAGTTGGATTACAGCATTTGCTGCGACACATCGAAGTGTTCAGAAAATATACCGCTGTGCACCGGAACCATATCACCTTTATTGGGAAGTCAGTAAGAGAATAAGTTGCACATACTTGCAGCGGGCTCCGTTGAAATATCGGCAAACGTTGAGGTGCGCGTCATGATGGATAGCACTCAGGAATCCATTTCACGCCCGTCAAACTCCGCTACGGTAGTCTCTGTGGAGGATCTGGGAAAACGCAAACATGCGCGTAAGGAATCCTTGATCCATCGTGTGGTAAACCCGGCTACCGGTAACAGTGCTATGTGCGGTACGCATTTTCGTGGACTGCCGGCCACTACGACCGCGATAGGCATAAGGCAGATTGAACGTGTTGCAAATATAAGTGAAATTTGCCAGGTTCCAAAAGCGGTTTGTGTATTGTGTCCGCAGGAAGAGGACTTTGGAACGCGCGGTGCCGAGGTTTCTTTGGTGATGTGTGACAGATGCTCATGGTGGTTCCATCAAACTTGCGTATCATGTCGTGCTGAAGGTACGCATGAATGCAACTACTGGGACGTTGTCTCAACGCATTTGGGACCAAAGATGGGATCATAAACTGTATAACAAAAGCTCGAAGTTGTTTTGCCACACAGCCACCTATGGCGGCAGCGCGACATCACTTTCAGCCTGAAGGGTAGAGTGTACAATGCAGCTGCAAGTTCAACCTTACTGCACGGTTGCTAAACCTGGCCCCTTAGATTAGGAGATGTAAAGAGGCTATTTACGTTCCACCATCTGTGTCTTCCCAGCTTGGCTCACATCTGGTGGGAACACGGCGTGAGCAGCGAGCATGTTCGGCGCGTTGTTTATGGCACAGGGAAAGGAGCTGAACCGCTCTGGACCGTCGTTTCACGCACCATGCTGCGATGGCTCGGCCACGTGTTGCGCATGCCATTCTACCGACTCTTGCGACGTGCCTCTTTTGTTCACATGGCGTGTGAAGTGACCAAGGTCAGGGGTGGCCCAGCGATGACTTGCTCGAGAGGAATGGAAGCCCCTACTTCGGGTTTGGCCTCGGTTGCGTCTATCAGTGGCGATATACAGGAGGACGCCAAGCGTTACTTTGGTGTCCACTGTGTCTGTCAGAACCTAGGATCAATGACTCACGGTGTTGTAGATTTAATGGTGCCAGGATTGTTCTCGTTGTTGGTTGCGCACCTCCGGTGACTCTGCTGCAGTAATAACTGGTAAAGCTCTATTGGAACTCATTCTAGGATTCAAGGCTCCAGGTGTCGGTTTATTGGGTTCCTGTTAATCGTCTTTTGTGCTCTACTTTGTCTGAGTATGCATTTTGTTTGAAATATTGTGCCTAAAGGTGTTCCGGTAATAGTTGGCAGTGTTCCAGGATGTGGTGGGATTTCACTTGGCAAGCGTTTTCCCTATAAAAACCACAAGTAGCCGTTTAACAACACTGTGACGTGGCGGATGTGACTCGCCACTAAATAAAGTCGCTGCCTCTTCCCCTTTCCGGAGGATCATGCACACCTCACGAACGTCATCTGATTCAAAGCGTTCCATTGATTCCCCTTTTGATGGCGAACACAACGAACAAAAGCACTCATGTACCTACACACCCAACATTTTCCCTTTCAAATACACAGGTAAACATAGTTTTCCTCTCAACACACACATAAATTCCTATGCTATGGGTCAACACGTACTAAATTGTGCAATTGCCGATCATACATGTCTGTAATATTATGATCACGCCCTTAATGGTGTGCCTCGCAATGACGAGAATAAACTATTTATTTATTTAGTTGTCCGCCTCCACATAACCTTTGCCTCCGCTAGCTAAGCCGTTGCACTTCCGGTACATGCATTATCTGTCCACATGTGGCTTTGAGAAGTGCTGTCCATTCGGGCTGTCTTATGATTGATCCGACACCACTGGTCTACCTACACCTAACCTTTGCCGCCGCTATCTACTCCGTTGCACCCTTGGTAAGTCTATTGGCTCTTAACAAGTAACTTTGAGAACTGCTCACTATCCATGCTGCGTATATGGGTGATCGGCCAATAATGTTCAGCATCCACGTAACCTTCGCCGCTGCTATCTACTCCGTTACTCCTCCGGTAAGTGTATGGGATGTTCACATGTGGCTTATAGAAACGTTGTTTATGCGTGCCAACTATATGGGTGATACGACACCATTTTTCAGCCTGCACGAAATCTTTGCCCCGCCAATATACTCCGTTGGGCCTCCGGTAAGAGTATTGGCTCTCAACAAGTGGCTTTTAGAGCTGATATCTATCCGTGCTGCATATGTAGGTTATCCGGCACTACTGTTCAACCTCCACGAAAACTTTGCCGCCACATATATACTCCGTTTCACCTCCGGTAAGCTCCTCTGCTGTTCACATTTGGCATTTTGAACTGCTGTGTATGCGTGCCACCTATATGGGTGTTACAACACTATTTCTCAGCCTCCACGATAACTTTCTTTCAGAACCCCCGTCTATTTGTGGTGCCCACTTCAGTGGTCCGCCGCCACTGGTCCGCCTCCACGTAACATGGGACACAGTATACGTCGTCGCACTTTCGGTTTGTGCATTATGCGTGCTCGCGTGACTTTTAGAACGCGCGCATATTCCCTTCGAATGCATCAGTGCTCTGACCGTCACGTCGCTTGCAGACTGATGCGGAATACCATGCGCCTAAACACCACCGCGTATTTTACACACCAGGTGTTTGCTTGTAAGATATCTCTTAAACAATTTTCCATGTTTGTACTACCAAAGGGGTTTTTCCCATGTCCGGTTTTCATTGATATTGACCTGTCACGATGGCCTCTTATGAGGCTGGCGAAATCCTTTCTCAGTGTTCACCCTAGCTGGGTTCCGAGCTGTATACACGCTCACTCAACTAGTGGTGGACATTTCTGAATGGTTCAAACGTCCGTCACGTTTATTGCATTCGGTTTCCCAATGTCCGGAAACGTTTACGTCCAACGATGCTTATCTGCTAGCACCTTATCATGTATCCGCGGCACTGCTCCGCTTCCCACATGCTGCCAGCGGCACGTGACGCATCTTTGATTCATAGGCACAGGTACCCTTGGATTCCCATGGTCACTCCTCTTTCAGAGTCACAGTGATATGCGCCGCCCTTCGTCATCCTATTAACCGGTGCCGCTGCGTATCCTCAAACATAGAGCCTCCGTAATACGACACATCTGTGAAACCTAGTTACCGGTATCTTTCCTTCTTATGAATGACAGCCGTTCCAAGGCCAACCTAACATGCGCCGCCGTCAAGGTGAACCTGCCACTGTCCATTTTCCCGCGTATTCGCCCACTTGAGCGTCCACCCGTGACACATGTACAAAGCTAAGGTTGCATTTCAATGCTGTCATCACTTTCATAGCTGAAGTACCTATGCGCCGCCCACAACGTTAAAGCTATCGATGCCCCTGGCCCTCCTTCCGCCTACTGGTGCCACTATAATAGGCGTTAATGAATGCCAGCCAAAGTGAACAGCAAATTGCTATGATGACCACCCTTTCAGAGCCATAGCACACATGCGCCCCAACCCGCCGTCTTCATTACCGCTCTTGGTCCCCCTGCGACGTACGTGCAATAGCCGTCTCCTGTCATAGCACCGGATCCGTTCTTCCTTCGCTTTCTACTTTCGTCTACATCTTACATTACTTAGAGAACGGAGCAACGGCCCTTTTCAGGGCCACCCTCTATCATTGTGCCTTGCCGTCCCTCATCGCATAGGCAATGTGCAAAGTCTGCACATTCCTTGCGGCGGACTATAAGCTCACCGTATCAATGGGTTGTTCCGTAATCTTCGGACAATATATTGGCCAATTCCCACACCATGACTTGTGCCGCAACACTGCAAGCAATGCGAACAACATGCTCATCCATTAAGAAAGGGTAAGTTCAATTTATGCAGTTATTTTCAATGATGAACATGCCGCTGTAGCCCTACATTCTTCAAAAACTTTGTTTCCTTATTTCATCGAGCCTTTAAAACGCTTATCTCGTAGCGCCCTCAATTCCTCCTGTAATAATATTTGATGAACCATTTTTCAGTATTCGCGCCTGCTGGGTGATGAGCGTTCGCAGCGCTTCCTACAAAGACGAGAATATTTGCTTATGGTTTGAGCGTCCCTCTGCCCCCTGATACAACCATACACCACCTTACCAACGCACGGCGTATATCAGTGCAATGTCGTCATGTGCATCCGTTCCCATTCTATTGCCCATCCGTTGCTCCAAACAGTCACTTCCTACTCAGTACGTCTTGTTAGTCTCCCTAGCAGCGGGTTGATTTATAATTACAATGCGACACTAATAAGTAATGTAAAGCTGGCTGCGTCATCAGTCAAGATTAATGAACACAGATCGCTATGTCTTATTTATCTATTACGGTAACATTTACGGAATTTCATTTTCCCCACTTCACCGCATATAACAGATTAACGATTTCAAATATTCGAAGTACTCTCTGTTCCCCAAAACCTCTTAAGCTCCGAAATGCGTGCTAATCAGTTCCATGCTTACATAACATTAATTCATGCAAAACCGGTTTGTGTGAATCAATGTCCTTCTTTTTGTCACACCTAGCAGGAAAAGTGTGAGGAAAACAATAACAAACAGTTGCAGTCTCCAATATTTAATATAACATTCCTCTGCGTCCACAATTGTGCACCACAAACCCCTTTGTAATTGAACACAACTTTTCTTTCAAGCAACACAACATTGCCGAAATCTCTTCAATCTCCCATTTTACATGTAGTACCCATCAAACAAGCAGGTGTAGATAGATATACACACAAAAATATTAATTAACGTATGCATTTCAAACTTAGGAACATGCCATTAGTAATTACTACCTTCGTTAATCTACATAAGCATACATATAGGCATATACGTACTACATATATGTATATAGTATATGTATGCACATATAGGTTAATGAAGGTAGTAAGTAATAATGGTATGTTCATGAGTAAGAAATGCGTACGTCAATTAATATTTTTGTGTGTACGTCTGTCCACTCCTGCAGATTTGATGCGTAATAAATGTAAAATGGGAGGTTGAAGAGATTTCGGCAATGTTATGTTGCCTGAAAGAAAAGTTGTGTTCAATTACAAAGAGGTTTGTGGTGCACAATTGTGGACGCAGAGGAATGTTATATTAAATATTGGGGACTGCAACTGTTTGTTATTGTTATCATCACCCTTTTCCTGCTAGGTGTGACAAAAAGAAGGACGCTGATTAACGCAAGATGACTTTGCATGAAGTAATGGTATGTAAGCATCGAAGTCGCTGATTACGCATTTCGGAGCTTAAGAGGTTTTGGGGGTACAGGGGTTTTAAATATTTAAATTCGTTTAAAGAATATATGTTACATTTCAGAGCAGGGAACATGTTTACACACACGCAGTCAATTACATAACAATTGATAATGCTTCTAGTCACCATTTCGATCACATGGTTACGGCTTCCACGGGTAACCTCCACGGCGAACCAATCCCTACTTACATACCATATATTATACCTCGACACTCGCACGTTTTGGAAAATTCACCATACATGCTGTCCCTTCGTCTGTTTTACGGAGACATAGCGCGGCCATCCCTAAGCGATTTTTTATATACTGTTTCTTTCTTAGCCACGCATCCTGTTATATATTAACTTTCCACTTTTATACAACTTTGCAATTAAGCGTGGTGCAGTGAAGTTTCTTTTAGCTTTTTGGAGTTCCTGACCTCATTATAAACACCTTTTGCAACAAATTGACCACTAAAACCCACGCATTTGGAGAACTCATCAACCAGTTGTCCTGATGAGCAACGGACCGCATTCAAAATCTCGCGAATGGCGGACTCCACGGTCCCAAACGCCGAATCAGACAAATATATGGGATTAACAGATGACCTCGGGTGCCAAACTCAAATGGCTTTAATGGCAACCAAAATTAAAAGCCAGTTTCGTGGAAAACATATCAGTACAACTAAAATACATTTTTTAGTCAAAACAAAGCTTGCTGGTTGTACGCGACAAGGCAAAATTGTAGTAATACTTGCCGTATTTCCTGAGTTCCGGTGCAACCGTCGATACACTAGCCAATATCCTTGCTATCACTGCCTTATAGCTTTCTAAGCGTATACTGTAAAAATAAGAATTAAAATAGGTGGCCAATTGCTATAGGGTTTCAATAGAGCTGCGTAGCTAGAAATGTACAATTTAGCCACAAAGTAGTAGTACTTACAATGTATGACGCAGTGGCTGCAAAACACACTTTTCAAGCCTATGTATTAAAAGATCAAATAATATGTAAAACATATACAGGGAACCGCTCAAAAGGCACTATATAATATTTTAGCTGCGCGAAATTAAGTAACACTTTGTACTTAGATGCTAGTTAAGCGAGGAACCCACTGTTTAAGTAAAAGCACCAAAATTATTTCACTGTAAGTGGTTGCGAATATTTTCTCGCGACTACGTGAGTCTGATTTACCTGGATAAGCCAGGACAGTTCAGGATCCATTTGATTGGAAGGTACCTCTAAACCCCATCAACTTATTAGCCAAATCCCGCATGCTTAAGCAATTTTAGCTCATTTTATGCATCCTTATACTTGCACACTCACTACCAATAAGGTACTTACGTCTCTCCTCAAGAAACAAGCAATGTGCATCCGAAAAATTGGCGAGAAAAGTCTAAACATGTAATTCGCTAGAGTCTGCATGCGCAGGGATTCAAGAACTTTGTTTTCCGTGGTTAAAGTTTTCCAGGCGGAAAGAATTATTGTGCCCCAAGTGTTAAGGTGATCCACTATGCGACTGCTTGCTCTTTATGAGCTTTGTCCAATTTTGTAGTTTCAGTATGGGTGACCTCAAAGGTAAAATATGGCCTGAACGTCACACAAACTATCACGTCGGTGTATGTTCTGGTGAGAGCCATTCTAGTTCGCCAAGCAGCATAAAGGAATAATAGCATAAACCAAGAACAGCAAAGTATGCAGGAAATGGGAGCTGGTTTTACACCCACCTCTACGCATGACGCAGGGTGGGTAATCGAGCCAGTTAAAAGATAATGTTGAAATGATGACCAAGGTAAGACAAGTAGTGCTTCGAAATAGCTGAAGTTCTAGTCAGTCGGCTTGACAGGGATCTCTTGCACGTGGCTAACTTTCATGCCAGTGTCAGAGAACATGAAATAGTAAATGTTAAGTTGGCATGAATGGCGATCAAATCTGGATCTGGTTCATCCTGCCGCCAGTCTAATAAATTTAGTGATTGGCGAACGTACAACTCAGATAAAGGCTAAGCGTTATGGGGCCAAGGTAAGATAAACGGGAGTGCAAAGTTCCGGTTCAAAAAACCGCGACGCAACTGTCTGTGCGCATAATAACACTTTTGACTCAGAAACTTCATACCAAACTGGTTTTGTCCATACTTTGTAGTGACTTGTTTTGGAACTATGTATGCTTCCAATAACGATGCCATCGCGGTGCTCCCAGCCATTGCGAGTATAAGGACTAGTGGATTTCCCCTATGTAGATAAACAACGCCAGTGTAAGCAAATAAGTGTGGGACTAAAAGAGTAGAGCTGTGTTGAATAATACCGAAGGGTTTAGTTAGAATCTATTAAGAGCAAAAGGTTACATTTGAAGATAACTTAAGCACCACGCCCTCGCCTTGTCGGTGAGCGAAGCAATCACATCTAACTAGTGCGTACCCAGGCAGACGTACTTCACCGTCCTCGAGATCCTAAGGCAGCCCCGTTTCAGTGAACGCGCATATAAAGGGAGACGCATCTACAAGCAGACCTATCACGTACATTTTAGTTTTTAGATTGAGCACATTGCTGAGCACTGGGTAAAAGCTTTCGCAAGGAGCAGACATGGACCGTGCGCTACCAGTATAAGCATTGGTAGCAGAAAAGGACAGCCAGCTGACCACCTGAAACCCACCGACCGAACATCTTGTTCACCAACCGCTCACTTGCTTTCGACGTCTTTCGCGGTCTCTTTTAGCATTAACCTATCAGGTCTGACTGAACACTAACATTAGTGCCATCACGTTTGAAAGCAAACCGCAACGGCGCCTTGCAATAACCCGGGGTGTATGGGACCACGAAAAGTAAGGGCGGTCCACGGTATCGCGAGTTATCCGGGACGGTAATCAGTCTAGTCCTATCCTGACCGTAACACCGAGAAGCACAGACTGACGTACCTTCCTCAGGCATATTTTACATCATTGCAGGTCGTCCAACAAACGTTAGGCAACAAGGGCTCTTTATGTGCGCTGTAACCTTGACGTTTTGAAGACTTGCTTATTTCAGTCGACAGACACAACTGTTGAAGCTCTGTTGGCTTTGAATAGCACATCCTCGGCTCAGGTTACGTTTTTAATTGTGTATAGAAGCCATGGAAGCTCATCCACAGAGGTACTTAACTTCAATGGTTTCCAGTCTGCAAACAAGTGTTTGGTAATGGGCGACTTCCAACTCCCAGAGGTTTGCTGGGCAGACCTTGCTTGGGACTCAGCTTCAGGCACATTCCGCGCTGATCTGCTTTAGCTTACGCTCCAAGTACCGTTGCATCTGTGCAGTGACCTCCCCACTAGGTACGCGGAAGCCTAAATGCCATCTATCTTAGACCTTGTATTTGCTGTCACTCGATTTTCATGGTAACATCATTTATGGATCTCTACTGGGTTCCAGTGAACATGTCTGTTTAGTCTTCAGTTTTACGCTGCCTAAATACCACCAGAGTACTCTTGAGCCTTTCCCAAACATATGGCACGCAGCCTGTTAATCAATGAGAGCCAAGGCTTCGGGTTTCTATTGTGAGATATCAGGCGATGATACGGTCCAGGTTGCCTGGAATAAATTTAGGTCCTACCTCACAGGGGTATCTGCTTTCTTCATCCCAGTCAAAAGTAGAAAAATGACCCGAGTACGGTCGACCTGAATACATTCCACTAGCAGTCATCTGCCAACAAAGTGATCTAAAGGTTGGCGAACGTACGGAAATGCTTCGTGCACCGACACGTAGGGAAGGTACGGTAAGGCTAGAAATGGGTGTAAGCAACACCTAAGGGATACGCGACTCAATTCCGAGCAAAAGTTAGCAGCTGAAGCATCATAGAAGCTAAAAAGATGCTTTGCTTGCGCCAAAAGACGCTGCAGTTCTAACATGTCCGTTCCAGTATATATGCGTGTTGACGGCACCAATGCGCATAAAAACTGTGACAAGGGCTCCGCAATTAGTGGGCAACATGAGACAGCATTTGTAAGGGAAAGCTCCTTGACAGGCGTTGAGCTGGTTTGCAGATCCCAGTTGGGTTCAGGGTTATCTGCATTCATTGTGACGGACACGAAATTTCGTAGGCTGCTAAAGGGCACAACCATTTCTAAGGCCACTGGTCCAGCTTAAATTTACCCGAAGCTGTTATATGAGTTGTCTGCCGAAATGCGTGTACCACTCGCTATGAGGTTTCAGAAATCGCTTGCCAACCGTGCATTACCTACGGAATGAAAGGAAGCTGTCATCGGCCCTAAATTCAAAAATATGGGTTGGGGGTCTGCCTCCAAAATACAGGTCAGTTAGTCTGACGAGCGTAGTAGTCAAACTCCACGAGTTACTGGTATGGGCATCATTAGAGAGTAAGCAGAGTAGATTTAAGCCATTTAGCAATGTACAACACGGATTCCGGAAGGTATTGTCGTGTCTGACGAATCCACTGGTGGCACGCGATAGTTGGGCGAATGCAGTGGATACCGGAGACTCACTAAACATGCTTTTCGTCGATCTATCGAAGGAATTTGACAAGGTGCCTACTTTGTGGCTCGCGCGAACCTTGACCTCCTACGGGGCATCTGGCCGCTCCCTTCCTTGGGTGTCTGCCTTCTTGGAGAATAGGGAACAGTGTGTACGGGTAGCCCAGGGCCTATGTCCTCGGTGGCCTGCTGCAGGGCTCGGTCCCTGGACCACTGCTGTTCTCTATGTATGTGAAGGACCCACCCGCGGAGAATGTGTTACCGTCGTTGCTACTTGCTGATGACTTGAAGCTGTGGAACGTTGTCGATGTTCCCGGGGGTTCCAAAGCTATTCAGCGAGCCTTGGATAAGTTTTTTCTCCTGGATTGTTTGTATCACAGCTCATCTGGCTTGTTGACTGGTTCTGTGCCACCGTAGGATCTACTGGAAACTGAAGGCTTGATCTAAATTCTATTGCCGGATATTCATTTAATCCTAGCCTGCTTCTAGTATGCTCGGCTTCTTATCTTCATATACCCAGGCTGAGGCTGAGGTTGCATACTTGGTGCTTCTTCACCGAAGTTGAGCTAAACCAACTTACAATTGAACTAGGTCTTTTTAAGCTGGATAAATTTCATTCCACTTTATTTGGTTTGTTTTGCCTATCTGAATAATGCTCCATTAACTAGCCACGTTGCTTACGCTAGTTGCGTTTAGCTTCGGCAATTTTTCGCGTTTGTAGCATTTTTAATTAATTTGTGGATATTTCTTAATTATCGCGGATTCGTTGCTAACCAACTTACTTCATATGGTAATTTAGAGAAGTTATGCCACCGTATCTGTATGCATTATTGGGTTTATTTTATTTCCGCTTGTCGTATAAAGTGAATGTCTGTTGCTTGATATCCCCGGTGTGGCTGCGCTTGATGTGCGTGCTGACAAGGAGCCTGCCTGTCTATTACCCACTACATCGTTCATACTGGCGCCGGGAGACAGTTGGTCGTTGCTGGAGGGGACGGTGTGCACGATTCTTGTGGCCGTGCTCGGCTCAAAGAGCGGTTCCATGCACACAGAGTGGAGCGGACTACAGTCTAGCCACCGCCTTGTGTGCGCTTGAATCCCAAATACAGCGTGCTTGTGTTTGTCTGTGAAGGAGTGTGGGCCGGCTACGTTGATGGAAGGTGGCTCTTCTGCACCTGCCTCCCGTTCTTATTCCTTCGGGTTTACACTGGATATGATGTGTGTGGTTGAAGCTGTGGGTGGTGCAGCGCAAGCCAACCATGGTCCCTCTGTAGACGCATGCGTCCTGTGGCTGGCCACATTGACAGGCAAATCCGAAACCGGATGCCGCCAACCATGGTCCTACATAATCCTCATCACTTAGAGTATATTTAAATATGGCCAAATCGTCACCGTATCTTTTGGTTTCCGATTACGACTATTCGTGTCTACATACTCACCTTCTGGTCTCAGGTTGAATTCCAACGTAGTAAGCTAATACCTCGTGAATTTCTTACCGGAACCCTGCTTCATATACATGTACATTAAAGTACTTTACCCATTGGACCGTGCCTTCAGCATAATCAAACAACATTTTCACCGTTATATCTGTTACACTTTGTACACCAGTTGTCTCAAGTAAATGTCTTAAAGTAGGATTTCCCAAATGCTTGGTACAATGGCTGTCCTTTTTGGTATTCTCTCGGCCTGTTCCTTTTATTCCATTTTCCCTGAGGTCGTGAACATCTGAGAGATCAGGGATTGAACTGAGGAACTGCCTCCGTCTTGGATGGGACGAAGTAACCAACAAGGACTTACCTGGACCATGGCTACACTTCCAAACCAACCATCTGCACCCAACTACTCAACCACCGATCTCCAGTGAGGGTAACTGGACACGAATCTTTCGCATCCCGGCAAATATACATAATCAGGAAAGGTGAGACCCCATACTCTGGAAATTCTACTTACCTGCAAATCAAGCTTCCTCCTCGACTGACACCAAAGTCCACGTTGGAACCTGACTGTGCTATTTGTCTGGCCAACAGCAGAGTCACGCGAGCGCGAATAACTGAAGGCACAAATGCTTTATAACCAGCTTTGCCAGTTGCACATGACCGATCATGACAATCAACGACAGTGTTCCAGAACGTGGTGGGGTTTCGTCTTGCAAGCGTTCTCCCTACAGAAAGCCACAAAAGTCCGTTCCACAACACTGTGACGTGGCGGATGTGACTCGCTACTGAATTAAGTCACTGCCCACTGTTACACACTGGAATATCGACTAGTCATTTTTCAATATTTTACTGACACGTACAACCAAGTTACTCCGTCTCCTTATACTGTCCCCACTCCAAATACCGTGCTGTTTTTATTTACTCTACGCACACTTGAAACCATTTTACTGTCACACCGCTCATGACTTTGCTCCACATGTGCGCTCCGATGTTTCTGCAAATTGTACAAATTGGACGCAGCCAAGTACGTGCGTTGTAACATATCTGCAGCGCCACATAATTGCTTGTAAATTTTGATCATACCTGAGTTGGTATGGCTTGATGAATTCGAGAATAAAATATTTATTTGATTATTTATTTAATGTAAAACTCAGTTAAAAGCTAAGGCGTATCGGGCCAAGAGGGTACAAAACGTCACCTAAACGAGCTACTTCGCCACAGCATAAGCACAGGCACCGTATTGCTAGCTGTTGCTCTGAATGGTCAGTTAGAAAATTGCCCACTGATGAGCTGCACTAGGACTACCAACATGATGTAGGCTCCTGTAATGATAAATGTGTACGGTTACTTCGTTCGTGTGAAGATGCTCGCTTAGTCCCTGCGAGCACCAATTTCCGACCCAGCAATGGTCGGAAGGTGACATCACGCCCACCAGCCTCGAACTAGTCATGGAAGCAGCAATATATGACGCGATCAGGTATCGCTGGAGAGGCCGCGTCCAAAACTGTCGCTAGATTTGGAGCACATGGGTGGACCCCGACCAAGCACTTGTATGTGCTGATCTGCAGGTGCGTTTTGGTGGTCGCGCTCGACGACCCTGCGGACGCATTAACGCCAGCAAACTGGCGAAGCCAGGTGTTTTGAATGCGTACCGATTTATGCTGGCTATCAGGTTGGACAAGTGCTCACTGAATATGGCAGTAGGTCCCTGGTCGCACGTTGACCAGACCTTACTAGCAGCAGGTAAACCACCATCTGTTATATCTACAAGCACAAATAGACGTTGGGTCTCCACTAAGATGCTGCAACTTATCGATGGTCTTTGGCACATTAAGGCTGGAACAGAGTACAACGATACTCGCAAAGACCTGAAGGTGCAACTACGTGCTATTCTGAAGAAAGGCCGCGAATCATGGTGGTTTCATTGTTCGTCAATAATGAAAGTGGCAGCTGCCCTCGGTAACTGTCGAAAGTTGTGACAATCTGGTACAAGAAACGTGCAGCAGGAGAGTACTGTTAGGGAAACTGTACGTAACGAAAGTTGATAGCCAATCAACCAATTGTCATAACGCTTGGAGATTTGGGCTGTGCATTTTGGTTAAAAATTTATTTAGGCCAATTTGTCAACTTCCTTACCGGCCAGCGGCCGCCGCGCTTGCTAGGCTGTCATATGGCTCCGCGCTCTCACTCAGAAGTTGAAGGTTAAACCGGGGCCATTAAGGTTAAGCAATAACGTGGAACCAGAGCAGCTTCACCCAGCCGTCTGCAAATTCGTGTGACTGTGTTGTTGTTCATGCTTTACACGTATACTAATTGAAACTGCGGTAGCAGGATATTTTTCTATACAACCGGGGGTCGCTCCGTTGTTGTCACAATCTTTAAAGGATACTGGCGTTTGCAATACGGCAACCATAGAGGAATTAGTCTGCTGCCTTTCGCCCACAAGCTACTTGTTGCCATAATCTTTCACAGACTGGCTAGCCATCATAAAAGCCAGATTCGTAAGGAGTCCGCTAGATTTCGTCCTGGTAGGCGATGTATCGACCATGTATGCACATTACGCCAGTTGTTGGAGCACTGTCACATGCATTGGCGGCCCACTGTTATCGAGTTCCTCAAATTCAAAGGTGCCTTCGACTCATTGGATCGATGTGTTTTTTGGCACTGTCTGCTGAGTAAAGGTGTGCCCAAGGTGCATGTAATTGCTAAGCTTCTAACGCGTAGCTTGAGCAAAGTGAGGGCCTACGGCAAGCTGCCTCCGCCATTTAATATAACCAGCTTCGTACTAAAAGGATGCCCACCGTCACCTTCTTCGTCAATTTTGCTAGTGAAGGAGTCATGAAAATTGCGTTCACAAGACACCACTTAGAAGGTGTGGGGCCGCTTCCAGGTGAACTACCTCTTGCCTTGGAGTATTCAGACGTCATTGCCTTCATTCATGACAGCTCCCAAACGTGTCGCGCTGTAGTGGACAGATCAGCACAGGCTGTCAGCCGTTTCGTGCTATGCCGTTTACCTTCGAAGTGCAAAGCTTCTCTTCAAGTTTCGCAGGGATTGCTTTCTTTGCTGACATTGGTGGGTTCAACTAGAATTCATTCAAAAGTTCAACAGTCTACGTAGTTGTATCAGCGGTGTTGAACTTGAAACCGGGTCCACAAACCGTACAGCAAAAGCATGTGGCGCTTATGCTAATATTCGCCACAACGATCACCGGCGCAACGTCACTATCTATCTGAAGGGTAACGTGTACAATGCACGGGTACGTTCGACCCTACCGTACCGTTGTAAAACCTGGCCCATTAAGTCAGCAGGCAATAGGAAGCTCAGTCGGTCTGGATGGGTTGAAACTTTAGTGGGAGGACCAAGGCCGCAGTTCGTTACCAACTCGCTGCTGCAATACGATGCGATCTGTGGATTGTGGAGAGCCTGTCCAGAAAATGAGTAAAGATATAAATAAATAGTTTATTCTCGAATTTGTCGAGACACACCGAGCAAGGCATGATCAACAGTATCGTTTGTTCGCAACCAGGCTAGGGAAGTGGCTTGGCTCAGCTGCTGCAACACTGCGCTAAACGCTGCCGCGGCACCTGGAGAGCAGGTAAACCTTCCTGGGGTTTTCCCTTAAACAGCTCAGTTAATGATTGAAAAAATGCAGCGCAATCATGTATAAACAGTCCGTTATAGTTAACCATACCAAGCAAACGGAGTAGGCTCTTAACGAACCGTGGCGATGGTTAATCCAGTATGGCTTGTATTTTATCAGTCTATGACTAAGACGTCAGCGCCAACCTTTTGGCCTAGGAACTCGATAGTGTTTGGAAAAATATACATTTGTCAGGGTTAATGGTGACGCCATAATGTTCATAACGTTATAAAACATTTTGTGGATGTGTTTAGAGTTCGTGTGCCGAAGCACATGCAAATAAAACATCAGCAGCTTAAATAAAGACAAAATCGGGACCACAGAGAACGTGGTCCATGAAACGTTAGAAAGATCGCGCGGCATATCGGAGACCAAATGGCTTACGGAGAAACTCGTACAAGCCGAAAGAGAAGTCGATTCCGTGTTTAAAATCTTTCAGAGCCACAGGGCTTCGATAGTATTACCTGACAAAATCAAGCTTAGAATAGATCGTTTCCAGCCTACCCCAAAGAAAAGTCATGTATAGTTGGGCTCTGGTATCTATCGGGAACTGTGGCGTTATTCGGTGCTCGATAGTCACCTCATGGGCTCCAAGCACCGGGCCTTTTAAACAAAGGTGTAGTGAATATGACCAACAGCGGCTTAACAACGTAAGTGAATACATAAGGTTGTGTCTAGACTTGGCTAGAATCTGCGTCCTAGAGTGTTTAGACATTAAGGTACAATAACCACATGCCTATGCATGTGTAATTATGGAGTTATGTTTATGTACCCTCTGTTCACGAGTACTGCACTAGGACGACAATAATGGCCCTTGTGACAGGTAATACTTCAATAGCCGATGACTTCGTCTGCCTACAAACCGTAAACAGGCTGCAACGCCTTCCGTTATGTAGTAGGTTGATTCCACAGTCGAGCATCATGCTTCCCAATATTATCGACCGTGTTCCACTGCACAAGGGTCGTTAGTGTATCTTCTAATTACTTTACGCCGACGCTGTAGGAACCGCCTTTCTACGATATTCATGCCTGCTGCATTCCCTGTCAGCACCATCGGTCACTCGAGCGCACGGATTGGGACACTCATCGGGCGATCATGATACATGTTTATTTATGGAAATGCGCGGTGGCGTAGTATATTAAAATTGGCAGTCAGCACATTGTTTTTATTATTTTGCTCCATAACGATTGACAATTCATCTGCCACACCATGTTTAAAGGCAACATTTATTACTTTGCTACTGGCGCGTAATTAGCATTTCGCTTCTGTGGCTCGTTGAGTTAGTTGGTCCATTTTCTGCTATGGATAAGTAGCCCGTAAACGTCTTTTTAATTTGCTCTACCACAAGTAGTTATCGTAGAATACGACGATTTGAAGATGACATACAGAGAGAAGTGCAAGGAGTTATGTCATTACAAGGTATTGGTTTTTTCGCGGGATGTCTTTTCACGCGAGATTATAAGTACTGCACCTACCGCACAAGATGTGCATTCTTCGCGCCATGCTGTGCAGGAGCCTTTTACGGACGCAGTATCGGCTAATGGTGGAGTCATTCATCACACATATGAATCGGATGTGCCTTATGCTTCCCCTTTATTAAATCTACGTAAGAAAATTTTGTATATAACGTAAATGTTTTTAGCCCGTCCAACCAACATTTTGCGTCCAGCGGAATCGGTTACCTTGGAGGAAATTCTGCTTGACGTGGTTCTGGACGGGAGCTTCACTTTGACCCAGATTAACATCCCTTTGCGCAACCTTCGGCGTCTATATCCTAACTTACCGGTTGCCGCTCGGAGCATTTTGAAATCACCTCGTCGGTGTCCAGTGCGATTAATCAGAGGTAGCAGTTACATCCATATGGGTTTGCAGGACGCCATACGTGACGTGTTGCGCCAAACGCATTCACGCCGTCAATCGTTGCCAAAGTTGCAGATCCATATAGACGGAATAACCGTGTTCGAAAGCTCGCGCAGGCAGCTGTGGCCAATCCTTGGAAGGCTGGTAAATCCGCCAAATGATGTGTTGTTAATTGGCCTCTACAGTGGATTATCGAAACCCATTAATGTGCAGGAGTTCCTGCGGCCAGTGGTGGATGGATTGAAGGATGTGTTACGCAAAGGTGTCTGCTTGAATGATAATGACGATGCTATACATATCGTTCTGGACTGCTTGATAGCCGATGCACCTGCACGAGCGTACGTTCGGCGGGTGAAACAACATTCCGGATATTTGGCCTGCGAGAAATGCACAACTACTGGTAAGCAAAGCGTAAAGTTTGATAAGTATTTGCAGGTTCGCACGTTGATGGTAGAATGACCTTCCAAACCGATCCCAAAAGCGCATTACGTAATGACAGGGATTTTAGAACACACAAACAACCGGAACACCACATCGAGGAATCGCCTTTTGAGGCCCTACGGATTGATATGATAAGTTGTTTCCCACTTGATTACATGCACCCCTTGTGTCTGGGAGTACCACGGAAGTTAATGATGCTGTGGCGCTGCGGCCCAACACGTGGAAACATACGATTGCCAGCAAAATCCATCGACATTATCAATGAACGACTTCGCATGTGTTCGGCTAACCTGACGTTCGAGTTTCCGCGCAAATGTTGCACGTTTGAGGACGGGGAACGATGGAAGGCAACGGAATTCAGACGGTTTCTTTTATATTTGGGTCCAGTAGTTTTGCGCGACGTGTTGCCCAAAGACCTGTACAATAAGTTCTTTATGTTATCCGTCGTCGCATACACTCTGTGCTGCCGTAGATGGTGTTCGAATAACCTTTCGCATGCGAAATCAGTATTGAACGGGGTGGTGCGTGACATCGCGACGCTGTACGGTGAGAAAGAGGTGGTCTTTAACATGCTCTGTTTAGTGCATATTTGCCAGGATGTCGGGCGCCTCGGACCCATAGATAACTTTTCCACATTTCCCTTCGAATCGTTTCTACGACGGCTTCGAAAGCTCATAAATGGCCCGACGTCGACGACGTCGCAAATTTTTCGTCGCGTAACGGAGAGAAGGTTGACGCATGTCACAGATGATGACTGTTGTTTGGACGACACTGGATCGACCGTAGTTGTGCTTCCTGGTCGGCGACAAACCGGTTTCTTACATTTCGGTGCGCTGATTACGAGTGCACATCCAGATAATGCTGTCATCGCACGTGGAAGACCTTCGGTAGTGCTGGGCCCGCGTTCAACTGAATTATGTGTGCAGCATTTCAAACAGACTACGTCGCTGTTCGTAAAAGTTTGCCCACCACGAACCTACGGATTTTTAAATGTTGGGGTTCCTTAGCTCCACCGACATGGATTCCGTTGAGTGCAATCGGCTGCAAATGTCATAGATCGCCGCGCGCTGAGTACATTGTATTTTACCCCATCGCTCACAGCTGGCGGCACAAAGATATCATGGAAACATGTGAGGTAGATAAGCTGTCTACATTTATTATTTATTTGCTTCAGTTACCAGTCCGTTTTCTACTTCAACTCTGGGTGCGCAAAATCATTGTACAACAGTAATGGCGTTGCGCCGTTACAGTTAAGTCTTGAACACCATGGAATACACTGCATATGCTGCTGCACCTGATATCGCAAATAAAAGTTTCTCCACTGAACACATCCACCTCTTTTAATAAGATTGTAGAAATGCTGTGCTCTGAGTATTTCTTTTTTCAGATGTATCGCGTGGTCGAATTTCAAGCTTCTTCGGTTGCAGTGGTTCTGTCATTCTGGATGGTTAATAATGAAGAAGTTCTGTGGGGACGGTTATCATCAAAACAGCAACAGGATTTCCTGATGCACCGCCTGCCACCATCTGTGTCTGCTGTGACGTACAAAGTATCAATACACAGTTGTGCAGGTGAGGCTACAGAACGATTTATTTGTACGCATTTTTAGATGATTACCATGAAGCTAAATATTTGGAACAGAGCTTGCTAACATCAGCCGAATTACCATCTAGCGACGCAACGGTTCCAATGCTGCCATGGGGAAAGCGAAAAATGTATGTTGTAGCTAGATTTTATATTACCCCAGCACTGTGACAACCTTTCCTGATTGTGAGTCACCGCCACCCGCAACGTGGGGTACGGTTGAAGTCGTGAACTTGGATTTATCACCTCCAACACCAAAGCTGTATTTGGAGGAGGAATTAAGCGACGGTTCTGATAAAGAAAATGAACACCCACTAGCCTATCTCCATACATCCAGGTAAACAATGCATTTGTTTTTACACGCTTAGTCCGATTCACCAAGACGTTTCTCAGCGTTTAGCCGTTAGCGGAACATCCTGTGACAGCGCACTGCTCTTGGAAATGAATGGTTGGTTCACAGCGTCTCCGTAACATTTACTTGCAGTCACATTGCGAAACGTGAATCGCGAAGTAATGAAACTGCGCGAACGAATGACAGCTGTAGAGTTGCACTTGAACGCGCTGCATGCACTTCAGGTGCCAAGTTCTAGCAACGCGTGCCCATTTCCATTACCAATGGACACAATAGCGCAACTGACATTTGTAAATAATGCACTGGAGAACGCTGAGTTCATGAACTGCATGGTAAATCTCATGGAATTTTACTTATTCGTAGGTGCACTATCTATCCAACGTAAGCGGCCGGACGTTCTCAGAAAGTATGCGGAACGTCATACTTACTTGCATGACAAACAACTTGTTCAGACAAGTAAACTAGCTTGGTGTGCATGAGAAGTATAAGATAGCGAACACACCATTTGCGCGAGCGGTCCTCGGTATGCTACCTTTTAAACAACATTAATCTCCTCAACAGATTCCATTATGAGAAAAAACATACCAGGCTGCATAAAGCCTGATATATTTGACAAGTTGCGGCTTTAGATACGAAGGATAAAAGAGCGTGAATCCTAGATACGGAAGGAAAAAGAACGGTTATCACTGCAAGATTCCACCTTGTAAATTATGAGTTCCATATTACATTGTTTTCGCGAACTGTGTTGCGTTCATGGCATGCAATGTGTGCGATCGCATTAAAGTGCTTGCAGCGGTATGGGAAGGGAGGAAATGCGGCTAGGCTTTACCCGTTACGGCTAGAAAGCGTGGAAATGTGAGCGTGCGAAGGGAGGCGCCACGTTATTTTTATCCGCGAGCGCCCGATGAGCGACACAATCTTTTGCCACCCGCGCCCATCGGGAGAGCGATCGATCACCCAAAGGGCGCCCATCGGACATCCAACGGGCATTCCTCGGAAACTGGTGCTGAGTGGGTTAGCTATTTGTGGTAGATTAGA
Organism: Dicrocoelium dendriticum; assembly: GCA_944474145.2. NCBI lineage: Eukaryota > Metazoa > Platyhelminthes > Trematoda > Plagiorchiida > Dicrocoeliidae > Dicrocoelium > Dicrocoelium dendriticum. Next base: position 73,825,415 of record OX104063.1, read on the forward strand.
GGTCCCGATATCTGGTGGGTCCATGGAAATAGAGAAAAAGTAATGGCATGAGAACTTAGGAAAAAAAGGCATTGCACTGATTTCCAGTAAAAAAAATTTCAAATAAATATCAAACAACCGACGGCAATTCTGTGCACTTAGCTGGAAATTATAAGTATAAATATAACCAATATTTCTGTTTGTGAGATGATTTGGGTGCCAAACTCACAAAAGGTTAATCGAAGCCAAACGCAAAAGTCTGTATTGATGTGAACGTATATAACTACATAGGCTAGCCAGAGCATCACTTAAGCGCAGTACACGACAAAAGCAAAAGTACCGCAATACGTGCGGCATTGCAGAGTTCCGGATCGACTGCCAATACTGTTGCCAAAAGTCGTGCTACGAAGACCGTAACCCTTCACAGGCAAAAAGTGGAAAACGTGGCTCATTGCTATTTAATCCTACTCAAGCTGCGTAGCTAGAAATGTACAATATAGCCATAGAATAGCGGTATTTATAACGTTCCACTCAGTGGCAGCCAAACTGTTTCCACACGTACATAGTAAAACTCGGATGCAAACAAGAAAATAATCACCGTACTGCGCAAAAACCACTAATTAAGGTTTTGCCGGTATGAAATTACATAAATCTTTGTAATTGAGCCATGATCAAAAGAGCTCAGTGTACGGTTTTCAGGTGCCATTTGACCGAAGAAACCAGTGTATGACTAAAATCCTCGAAAGGACTAATGCACTTCAGCTTCAGCATGTGCTCCACCCCCTTCTTAGCTGCCGATAGTTGTTCGGGTGTATGTCGTCATGGTTTCGTCGTCACGTGGTGAGTAATTGTAACGAGGTTATGGTGTCCATTGTGCATTGGTTCCGTCGCATCGTTCTTTGCTCCGACAAGTGATGGAGAGTGCGGCAACAATGCGGAATACTGAGAACGAGCGGGCATAAATACATGAAGTTCGAAGGAACCATTTACAGTATCCATTGCAGGAGTAGTTAACGAAGTAATGCCAGCACGCAGCGACGCACGTATACTGCGAGGCCAAAGTTGCAAGTCGATACCGATGCCATACTTCTGTACGTCTGTAACCATAAATATCAAAGGAAAGCTGCGACGTGGCCCAACACTGAGCCTGATGAATTCCCTGCCAAGAGTCGCGATGTTTGTCTGGTTAGCAGCCTGTAACGTCATTCCAGCCGGCTGTAGCAAGCGTTTTGCAAAGGGATGAGGTCAAACGCTTATCCCCGCGCCGGTGTCAATCAAAAATTAGAGTTTGGCCGTGGAATCGAATACGTACAGGAGCCTACTAATATTTTGGCCAACGACAGCCGTCATTATAATTGGCTGGCTTCCACGCCTCCCGATTTGCGCTTAGTGAAGACATTTCGGTGAGTACATCCTTCTCGGCAATTTCGTGAAGTTTTAACCAAGCGATGCTGGAAGCAGCAGTAGGTGAGTGATGCTCGTCTGCATAAGTTGCTGCGCTCCCCTCTTCTAGAAATGGATCTTTGGTTGCGCATTCGACGGCGGCTAAGTTGCGAAATACTGAGCTCCCAATTAAGCAGCCCTCACTGATGGACTCGAGTGTGGCACTCACTGAAGTGCTTGCAGTGCATGCCTCAGCCACATGGTTCTCCGCATTTTTAAAGTAACTTGCGTTACTTCCTCGGCCGCTTTAGCAAGCTTATGCGTTGGAAGTTGCTTAGCCAAGCAGTTAGTATCGCCATCGTGTTTGCTGAAAAACTGACCATAGCGAAGGGTGGAATCATCTAGGGTTGATGAGCCTACAAGTGATCGCACGTTTCTGAGTAGCTGCGAAAGCGCACGGTTGCCAAGCCCCCAGCCATCGAATGGCCGTTGGAGGCGTGCTTCCACGGATAGCGTTGGGCATTTTAAGGCAGATGTTTACGCTTGGCAGGAGTTGTTAGTTGGCACTAGGTCGAACATATCCATGCCTTCCAATGTAACGTGTGTAGTTACCTGGGAAGTAGCATATGAAAACATCGTAGCGTGCGAGGGAACCTTACATTAACCAAAGGAAGCTTCCACTTGCATAAACCAGAAACGTGGGTTAGAGACTTTGAAGGGTAGCAAAGAGAAGGTAAGGGAATTTTCACATAATTGTTCACAAATAGGCTGAGCAAACATAAGGGAATAAAAGTAACGTGTTCCAAAACTATTTACGGGGATGATTACCTGATAAGCTTCATTCCGGAGGCAAAATACATTCCGAGGCAAAGGCACGCAAAAGAAGCACAATCAAGCATGCTTGTGCCATGGTTCTTCCTTTAGTTACCGTTAAGCGGATTATAATTACTGTTCCGGAGATACAAGCCAGCCAAATAGAAGGACGTAGCTTAAGTATAAGCACATACAACGGCAATGGACACAGCACGACACCAGTGGTTTGGTGATGTTGTATACAAAATCGTATGAATCTGCACATGGTACAAAAAGGTCTGGAGTGGGTGATTAAAAAGAAACATAACATGTGTTGTAGCCACAACCGCACCAATGCTAAGGCTAACGAATTGAGTGCCTGACGTTTCTGTGCACCTAGCACTGGAGCGTGGGCCTTAATTAGCAAAGCCCCACGAATTGTCGTGTGCAACGAAACACTTGACTGTGACATTTTGGTTGGTGGTACTTCACTAGAAGTTTGAGACTGTGAGTTTTCGACTTTTTGTTGCTTATTTTGACATATAGCTGCTATTCACTAGAGTATTTAGGCGGGTTGCATCGATATTTTTACATGCTATACTTTAAGGTTCTTAGATCCTAATACAGCGAAACATTGTTTCTGGAACTCGAATTATGAAGCTGTGCTATTCTGTAATGATTAACAAAAGTGGAATGAAATGTAAAGCCGCCCGAGCCAAAATCCGGGACAAACGTAGAAGTTCTCATTCGAATACCGCAGTTTCTGTTGATCACAGCTCTGCCTCATGCACCGCAAATGCGGTCAAGGAAACCAACCCACCAAGTCAACCTGATTAAACTGCGCCCCTGCAGTGTTCTTCTTATAGACCCACTGAAAGATGCACTTAACAAAATCAGTACACTCTCACCTGAAATGGCTGCTCTTATAAAGGAAATGGCCGTTACCAAAACAGAGCTAGCAAAACTTATGCCATTGGCCCAACTCGCAGGAATAAGGAAAAATGGCAACGCTGATGGGATTAAAGATGTCGGCGCCCTTCTTACTATCATCACTACTGAGATAAACGAGCGCACCCGCCGCGCCCGAAACGTGATCGTCTTCAACGTTCCTGACAAACTTCCTTCGGAGAAAGTCACCCGCCTACTTACGTCCGTGTGTAACATCCCTCCTGACATTGCGTGAGTAAGTGGCTCAGAAAATCGAAGATCGGTCGCAATTGCCCTATCCTTATCGCCTTCAAAACACAAGAACTGTCTACACGCTTCATAGCAAATCGATTTGCCTTACGAACAAACGCCTATTCTTATCAAGCCTATTCTTATCAAGCCTGATCTAACACCGTTTCAAAGAGCTTTCCTACCGGATGCTAGTACCAAAGCAAGACAATAGCCTCATGACTCATCGCCGATGGCCAGAGCTACCGCTTGCCCTACTACAAGCACTAACGTGGATCTGGACCTAACCCCCCTGCGTCACGCGTCCACGACAGCATTACTTACCGACTCAAGCCCCGCAGCCCTAATGGATAAAAAGTCAACCAACGTTCCAGACCCGCCTCCGCTAACGATAAAAGAAACTGAGTCAATGCATAACGCCTCCGACATGAGTGACACAGATGCCGAACCTATCAATGTAGACTTCCCGCTGATCAACTCCCTTCCCTCCCCTCATGCAAAGCCGAAACCACCCTCGCAACGCAACAGACTACCAACAACGGTCAACAGCTGAAACACGGCACGCCTCGTATTACGAGGCACTCCCCGCTGATGCATCACCATACCAATGCTAACCGTGCCAAAGCGATATCCCCGTGGCACAAACAGATGCCTGCTAAGCACCAATCAACATCTTTACCAATAGATCGCGTGAGGTCGAAATCATTCCGATCACAAACGTCGCCCTCCACGCAGGTTTTGACCCCACCCGTTCAGTCATTGCGCAAGCCCTACCTACTCGAGGCGCCCAACAATGCTATTAAGCCCCAGAACTAGAACAAATGCCGTGGCTTGCAAAAACTGAGGACTTTCTACTAGTCACCACAACAAAATGGAAACATGAGCAGCCCGCGTAGCACCAACGCAGTGATTCCCCTAATAACTAACTATCCGCCTGGTACGCTATCGCCCAGTCAGCCCTACAAAAAGCGCTATGCCATCCAAGCGTCAAGTGCACACCCCCGTTGTCAATCCCCACAACCTCTCGAAACAGCGGGGAACAAAGCACCCTCCCAAGGACGACCCGCTTCAGAAAATCTCTACCGCTCCATCAGCACTACCCTTACACTCCCTGGCCATACGTTCTCCTACAAGAAAAATACATCCGGATGACAAGTACTACAACTAAGCCATGCCATCCACGGCCACTGTTTTATGGGATGCAGCAGGACGCGACCCACCTCGCCCATTACACCAAGAGTTTTCGCCAGCTCTCTATTACCTCCAACAACTCATATGCTCACTGCGACTAACCCCCACGGTTGTCTTCAGCCCTCCGGAAAGGTTCTACAGTCAATATTATTACTACAGCTGCATTAGAGGCCGACTACCATCAGCTACCTCCTCAATCACCTCCTGATCACAATCCTGTATCACACCCCCCACCATTTCTTACCACTTCCATGTACCCTACGTCCGTTACACCCTATTGTGCAACTTACCTCACACAATCGAACTCTTAAAGCTCTCCTTGCGCTGAATCATATAGTATGCTGCTTATTAATACGCGATCTATTACACACAAGATGCACCTCATTGGCCCATTTATCCTACTCTCATACCCACAGCTGTTTCACATCACAGAAACGTGGCAACCCTCAAATGCTTCCGACAGCCTACTACGTATCCCTGGCTACACAACATTCTGTAACGGATGAGACAACCAGCGGGGTGGCGGTTGTCTTATCTAGGTCCGGGAGGATTTTGGTGCACCCGCTTTCAAACTGTTATCTATAGTTGACCCTGAAGACCCCAACTGGATCCAGACGACAGGAGGACAACTTGACCTCCTTATCGGTTGCGTATACAACCCTCCACACACATCTAGCAAAAAGATTAATAAACTCACTAAGCTCTTCACTGAAATCTTCAAAATGCCCCCACGTCACAAGATAGTGCGTGGCGATTTCAATACGCCACTTATCCCCTGGAACGACCAGGTTGCCCCACTCGGACACAGAAGTTTCGTTGACACCGTCCACGCAAATAACTGGACCCAACAAATTCACGATCACACCAGGCTTTCTAACGCCCTAGGCTTAATCTTTACGCAAGGTGTCTCTGAGGCAGTTGCTATTGTGTTAGATACTATACATGGCTGCGACCACAAGTTGGTGAAACTCATATTTACACTTTCTACTCCACACTTCGCCACTTCTTCCTCTGTCAAACAGTTTCGAATGTTCAACCACATTAACTAAATAAATAAATAACTAGTTTATTCTCGAATTTGTCGAGACACAAAAACTGGGAACGCTTTGAGATATTAGTGTGATCTGCAAACTGGGACAACTTCTTTTTAGCTACTGATGTAGACGCAGCCACACACGTCCTATATCTAAAGCTCTTTAGCTGCCTAGATGTGATCACCCCACTTACTAGCAGAAGCCGCTTAAAGATGACAGCGAAATCAGCAAAGGCCTACGGTGTACTTAGGAAGATCAAAAAATGCGCCAGCGATACTCCAAACGTAAGGAATTTCACATCCTTGTTCGCATGAACGAAATCTTAACCAACCGACAAACTGCGCAGGAATCCTCCAAGATTGCTGAAGAAGATGCTACCTTTAAATCTAACAATAAAACCAAGTCACTCAGCCAACTACTCCGACAAAGAAGCAGCCAAAAATCTACGCCGGTTGCCTCACTCAGACTTTCTGACACCTCCGTTATTAGCGATCCATCAAACACATGTGAGACCCTCAATGGATACTTCTTCAATTCTTTCATCAACGCTAATGGAACCTCATCTGCTATGCCAGCTAGGCGCACCAATGACTCACTCGACACTATCAAGTTTGACCTACGTTCTATCACTCGAGTAATCAGCTCAGTCAAATGGTCTTCACATCATGGTCCCGATGGTCTCCCCTCTGCGCTGCTGATACTCGGTGGCCAGGATATTCCAGTTCTACTTCTCAACCTGTTCACGCTTTCCATGACAAACGGGATTTATCCAAACACATGGAAACGTGCCACCGTCATCCCCAAACACAAAAAGGGCAGTCAGCAGAACATGGAAAACTATCGATCCATCAGCCACACGCCTATAGCTCCAAGAGTAATGGAACGAATAGTCAAAGAAACCATGCTCACCTTCCTGCTTTTTCGTAACCTCGTCAAACGACAACAACATAGATTTCTGCCGTCCAAATCCTGTTAGACCTGCCAATTTGAATTCCTCAACCATGTAACTCGACAGATTGACAGCAAGCAAGCACTAGCCATCATCTTCCTAGACATGACAAAGTCTTTGACAGAGTACCACATACAGAACTCTTGATGAAGCTAGAATCATAGGGTATCTCCGACAAACTGTACTCTTGGTTCTCATCATATCTTACAGCTCGCTGACAGTCAGTAATGGTTGGGGACTTTATGTCACTTCCAAAACCAGTCAAAAGTGGTGTAATTCAAGGATGCGTTTTAGGCCCTCTACTTTGCCTGCTCTATATCAATGACGTGTTCCAGGTTTTCAAACATGGGACACCCTACCTCTTTGCCGACGACATCAAAATTGTCTTCCCATTTCATCCGTCAAACATCCACACAGCCCTCTCCCATATACAATACGGCTTACGAGCACTAGCTGCATGGTGCGACACATGGAAGTTGACATTCACACCAGAAAAATGCAACGTCCTTACATACAGATTCACCATGCCACCCAATACCTTAATGATACAAGGCACGGCATTAGGGAACTGCCTAACAGTGCGTGACTTAGACGTGCACTACTCCTGTTCGCTGAACTTCCCGGAACAAGTAGGTTATTCCGCAGCTAAAGCCCGCACTCTCATCGGATGCATCCTCAAAACCATGACAATACAGGGATCTAGAGCTGTGCTCTACAGCACATGTGCCCAACTTCTGCTAGAGTACTGCTCTATAGTATTCACCACCCTCAGAAAGCGACAGAATAGCCCTCGAAAAGGTTCGGCGTACCTTTACAAAACGCCTCCTGGGGCACTCAAGTCTCAGCTATCGTGATCGATGCAACACACTTAAGCTCGACCCGTTATGGCTGCGCCGACTGAAAACCAACCTCGCTTTCCTGTACTCGCTCATTAACAGTCCTAATGGGAGCCAACTAACCCCTGTCTCAGACTCATATATCACGTCGTACCCCCTACATGATAGACCCCACTCAATTATCCTACCAAGAATGCGCAGTAGTAATCGCTCCAACTTCTACCTCTACAGATACGCACACGTATGGAATAGGTTACCTATCACATTAAGGGCATCTATGAATATAAACTAGTTCCGCTTCACTATAAGCAAATACCTCTCTGTCACACAAATTTCCAAACTACTGAATATCAACTGTCACGAAGACGAGCTTTTTGAAACTGGACCAGACCGCTTATAATCGCCTCTTTTTACCTTCCCAAACTATCCCCTTCCCGAATCCTAATATTCCTACCTGCCTGCTTCCTCCAACAACCCCTTACATCTTCCATCACATAGGAATCAGCCACCGGATACCGAATGCCTATGCATTCCCTCAAACCTCCCACGTCTGGCTAGCTCGAAACATCCGATTCTAGCTAATCGCATCAACTTAACTGGCTACTACCTAGACGTTGAAGCCGGCGTGTGCAGGATCTAAGTACCAGTTGACGTTGTCCAAATATATCCTAATCGCCAAGCTGACACCGTTCTCTCTCTTACTTTTTACCCTATGAATCACGACAACATTGAATATTTTCTATTAATCACGCTTCCATTTACCGTATATTTCTAATACTTCTCTTACTTGTTTGTCTCTGGATTTCCTCTCCCATTAAGGAATGTCTGTTTCAATTACTTTCGCTGACATGTTGATGCATTCTGTGACACTGTAGGTATACACTAATGACCAAGCGTCTTATCGGATTGGCTACATCTAGCCACTGATAGCTTGTCCTAGCGCCACTATCTGTCGATCGTCTTAGTTTCAGTCTCGGTTTAGAAGCAGCTTGTGGTCGTAAGCTCCAAGCAGCTCTGCGCATATCCAGAGCTTTCTAAGAGCCACTGTCTTTTAGCTCCCACCTACATCCTTTGAAACTGTCTGCATCACATACATTTGCTCTCTGTTGACTTATCCCGGGACACTTTAGGCATCCACTAGAAGGCTTAACCCCAATGCCATTTCTAGCCGTCGTTACTCTCTCCCTTAGTACAATTATCAGTTCTGCGTATTACCTCTGGCACCTAAGTTTAGCAGGAGCCATTCCTCGTAGGCTTCAACCATCTCTGCGCTTATCCGAAGCTTGCTAAGAGCCACTCTTCTACTCCTCTCCGGGACTGCGTGCTTCACATACATGTGCTGTCTGTTGACTTATTCTGGGACCCTTTAGGTATCCACTAGCAACTAGTAGGCTACATCCCAATGCAATTGCTGGCCGTCGTTACTTTCTCTCCCTTAGTACCATTATCAGCGCTTCGTACTACCTATGTCACCACGCTTCAGCTGCATTGAGTCATTGTAGATAGCATACCTCTTTGCGCTAGGAGCCACTCCTTACCTCCCCAACACTTACTATCTTAAACTGTTGGTATCACATACCTGCGCGGGTTTGTTGACTCTCTTTGTCGCTGTAACTATCCACTAATAACTAGAAGGCTTAATGTGAATTCAGTTGCTGTCCACTGGTTCTGTCTCTTAGTACATTATCCTTCGTGCGTCTTATCTTCATCCCGTTTTCCTCAGTGATTCGTTGCAGGCTCCATACATCCTTGCACATATCCGGACCTACTTGGAGACATTCCTTGTTTCTCCATCTTGTTATCTCTTAGAATGTCTGTACCACTTACCTTCGATGGCTTGCTGATGCATTCTGTGACACTGTAGAAATCCACTAGTGACCAATCTGCTTAATTCAATGGTTATATCGGACCACCGCAAGACTTTCATAGCGCTACAATCTGCCGAGCCTATTAAGCTCAGCATCTCTATTTAGCAACAGCTAGTGGTCGTAGGTTCCAATCATCTCTGCGCATATCCAGAGCTTGCTAAGAGCCACTGTCTTTTAGCTCCCACCTACATCCTTTGAAACTGTCTGCGTCACATACATTTGCTCTCTGTTGACTTATCCCGGGACACTTTAGGCATCCACTAGAAGGCTTAACCCCAATGCCATTTCTAGCCGTCGTTACTCTCTCCCTTAGTACAATTATCAGTTCTGCGTATTACCTCTGGCACCTAAGTTTAGCAGGAGCCATTCCTCGTAGGCTTCAACCAGCTCTGCGCTTATCCGAAGCTTGCTAAGAGCCACTCTTCTACTCCTCTCCGGGACTGCGTGCTTCACATACATGTGCTGTCTGTTGACTTATTCTGGGACCCTTTAGGTATCCACTAGCAACTAGTAGGCTACACCCCAATGCCATTGCCAACCGTCGATACTCTCTCTCTCCTTTAGTACCATTATCAGTTCTCCCTATTACCTACGTCAGACTTTTCAGCTGCATTAAGTCCTTGTAGGTAGCATTGATCTTTGCGCCAGGAGTCACTGCTTATCTCTCCAACACTTTCTCTTTTGAATTGTTTGCATCACACCTTGGCTGGTTTGTTGACTTCTTTTGTCCCTGTATTTATCCACTGGTAATTAGTAGGCTTAATCCGAATGCCTTTGCTGGTCACTGATACTCCCTATCATAGCGCCTCTATCTGTCGCTTTTCTTATCTCCCTCAATACTGTAGCAATTCGCCGTATGCCCATGTCCCCTGGCGTAGATCTCGAGCTTGCTAGGATGCACTCCTTGTCTCTCCATCATACATTCTCCCGGACTATCTGTATCACTTAACTCCGCTGGCTTATTGATGCATTCAGTGACCCTATAGGTATAAACTAGTGACCAAGCGTCCGATTGGAATGGCTACATCTGGCCACTGATAGTCTTACCTAGCGCAACCATCTGCCGGGCTTCTTAAATTCGGCACCAATGTTTAGAAGTAGCTAGTGGTCATAGACTCCATGCATATGCGATTAGCCAGTACTTGTTAGGAGCCACTCCGTATCTGAATAACCTTTATTCCTTTAGAACATCTGCATCCCATCTGCCCGCTGCCCTACCGCCAATTGACCTTAAGATCCCTCTCAGGCGGCAACATATTTATTTCATGCTGTTCTGCGCTCCCTATCGTATTACGTTAGCTAATTGCTGTTCATGCACCTTGAAATCACCACCAATTTTCTAACTCTCTTTGCTCTCTCCCCACGCAATTTCTTTTTTATACTTAAACGATACTTCGTAGATTACTTCCAGGTACAACGCTCTTATCTCTACGCAGGCGTTAGCAATCCAGCCATACGGCTAATGATTCTATAAGATATTCAAAAGGCACTTTCAGCGTAATTATTGTTGCACAGTGTGCATGCTTTTGACTCAAGTCCAAATGTTATGACGCATGACTTTAACAACGTTTAACTCCTTGCCTGTTCTTGCGGTCTTCTCTCGGTTGTCCCTCACTTTCCCTATCCTCCGAGGTCCGGAACTTCTTAGATTGGGGATTGGAGTGAGGAACAGTTTTCGCCCAAGCCGGACGTAACTATCGACAAGGACTTACTTGGAGCATGGTTGAACACCAAAAGGACCCAAGTACAATCACCACAACCCTTCGCCAGTATGGAGAACTGGACATATCTTTATACTCCCATACGTTATACATCTGGAAAATCCAGACAGCAGAAAACTTGAACTTTTGCTCAACTGGGCACACAACAAGTCGACTATTCGCCATGTTACCCTCCGCAACCGGCCTCAACAATCATGGCGGCCCCGATCGAATTACCAGTCCAACTAACAGAGGAAATTAGGAGCCAATTGTCTGCGAATAACCGCAAATGAAATAAGTCTTCAAACGGATTTGCCAGTCATATATTAATGTTCAAAATGCTTTACGGCAGTGTTACAGGACGTGCTGGGTCTTCGCCTAGCAAGCGTTCTCCATATAAAAAGCCACAAAAGTCCGTTCCTCAACACTGTGACGTGGTGAATGTGGCTCGCCACTGAATAAAGTCACTGCCCACTGTTACACACTGGAATAGCGACTAGTCATTTTTCAATATTTTACTGACACGTAAAACAAAGTTACTCTGCCTTGTTATACTGTCCCCACTCTAACTACTGTGCAATTTTTATTTACTCTACGCACACTTGAAACCATTTTACTGTCACTCCGCTGTTGACTTTGCTCCACATGTATTCTCCGATGTTTCTGCAAATTGTACAAATTGGACGCAGCCAAGTACGTGCGTTGTAACATATCTGCTGCGCCACATAATTGCTTGTAAATTTTGATCATACCTGAGTTGGTATGGCTTGATGAATTTGAGAAAAAATATTTGTTTGATTATTTAAAAATAAATAAGTAAATAATTAAATTTTTATTCTCGACAACGCGAGGCACACCTTTACAGGCATGATCATATTTAGCGAACATAGTGTGATCAAATGGAAAAAGGACATGTTTGGCATAACAGTGAATGTAAGTATATGGGTGTATATACGTATGTAATTGTGTAGGAATGTAGCCTGTGGTTTTGAATGCGCCCCAGAATGTTTTACTGTTTGTTATCGCCAGAAATGTGAGAATACGCGATTGATGTCCGTAAGTTAGATACCATTTTCCGAATATCCACGGGCCATGACTTCAGTTTGCGGCGAGTCACATCCGCAACGTCGCAGTGTTGTTAAGCAGATATTTGTGGCTTTTGATAGGGAGAACGCTTGCCAGGCAAAAACCCACCACGTCCCGGAACACTTCCGCCGAACTATTTGCTCGAACGGGTTAAACCCGAAAAACCCAGCTGGCACCACGTGGAGTTTGTTCGGCTATCCAGCTAAGGGGTACCGGGCCAAGAGGGTAAAAAACGTCACCTAAACGAGCTACTTCGCCACAGCATAAGCACAGACACCGTATTGCTAGCTGTTGCTCTGAATGCTCAGTTAGAAAATTGCCCACTGATGAGCTGCACTAGGACTACATAAATAAATAAATAGGTATATTTCTAGACCTGCTAGAGGCTGCACCCTAAAGGGTTCAGATCAAGGCTCACATTAATCCGATGCTCTTGCATGGAAGTAGGCAAAATGTAAATATATGTTCATCGTTAGAAATTACAAACGCATTGGCACTGTCTGGTATACAGCTACTGGGTCTCAGGCGCCCACCTTGACGTTTTCTGGTTCCTTCGGGCGATATTGAGCTCCTTGTTCTTGTGTTGTTAAAATTTCGCGGAGGTGTAGTTGTGCCTTTTCTCCTTGGAACAGGATCCAATTCGCCACAAGTTCACTTTAAATTGATCGCACAATAATTGGCCACTCAGTTGTCCCAATTGATGTTGCGCACATGGAAGAAATGGGTGAAGGGATTATAAGGCATACGAAAAGTTAAAAAAATTTCGATAAATGCAGACGAGAACAGAAAAAATTTGTTAAGAGAGAAAATAGATCTGCGCGCTTCAGTAGAAAAATACCAATTAACAAAGAAATATAACCCTACTTTTCTTACGTTGATATTGCTCTCCGGCGCGAAATTTTAATTTGAGTTATTCTCAGCTAAAAGAAAAGCCTCTCTACAGTTACAATACCGCATAAAGTAGCACAAAATTACACTGGTCTGGACCAACTTTAGCGCCTGAATACGTTGAACGTAAAAACAACACAATATGTGCAGTAGTTTGCGAGATATTCGCAATTAAATGATGGTCTACGAATAAGGCCGTTTTTATTTTTCGCTAAGAATGACTTTCTGCTTTGCAAGCAGATAGCAGAAAAAAGAAAAGAAAACATAAAAAGTAGGGAAGCGGCGTATGATCTAGATGGGCATGGCTATCCAGAAATGCTCTAATTAGTCCGTCATACCCTGAGACAACTACGGGCTGCGCAGGTGGCCGAAAAGTAAACTTTGCACGCATAAATGACAAATATATGCAAATAAGGGATGATCTTGCGCGAAAACGCTAGAAATCCAGCAAGGAATATTATATCTACATGGGAATTCAGGGGAGCTTGTAAATAACTCACGGTTAGAAGGCCACAGCATACCATTTTCAGTGGATACTGAGCCACATACACAACCAGTAAAATAGAGTTTAGCATTTTTAAGCCTCTAAGCTTTTCTAAAGCTTACAGCAAGGCCGCATGAGCCAGGTCTACCTGAGTAACCCAGGGGATCTTTCAGATCCGTTGACAGGTATCGGCCTTCAAAATACACACATTTCTTAGCTAAACATCACAAGATTTATCCCTCAGAGCCGATTTTCTGTATTCATGAGGCTCTGTCTCTAACGTCAGTGAGCTATAGGAGCCTGTCAGCAATAATAAAGAAATAGGCATGGGAAAATTTAGTAAAATTTAGCTAATTGCATTTGGGCGTGAAATCCGTTTTGGTCTACATTGGTTGGGGCTTTAACAACTCTACTTCTGGTGGTTGAGCTTGCTCATACTTGAGGTATTGTTATGCCTCATGTGTAGTTGCACACTATTGTGCAGCTCTTTGATGAAGTTCGATTTATTTCTCTCCATTTTTAAGTTCCGAAGATAGTGCCGGCGCTGTTCATCCAGATGGCAATGTTAACTGGTACTCTAATTTCACGCCGACTATTTCTTTTGTGATTTTCCTGGCAAGAGCTGTTCTAGCACTCTAAGCAAAGAGCGATAAGGTAAATCAGGAGTAGAATAGAAACAAAACCCAGTGAGAGCTGGTCGTTCACCCACCATTACGCATAACGCATGGTAGGCTTTGGAGCCAACTAAAACTATTTAAATGACACACGGGCGGCCAAGATAAGAAAAGTGGTGATAGAAAGTTTCTGGTGCTCCAGCCAGCCAGTGTGACAGGGGCCTCTCTGTCGTTGGTTGGCTTTCGTGCCAGTGAAATGAAATCTGGAAATGCGAGTGTTTTACGAGCAAAAGCAGTTAAAGAAGAGGATCTGGTTTTCATTATGACTGTCTACTTGTGTTGCCAATAGCGAAAGGCACATGTATACCAGATAAAGCTAAGTATATAAAGGCAAGAGCGAATAAGTGGAGAGCAAAATGTCTGATGCTTGGGCCTAGAAGTTTTCAAAGTACGCTCTTTGTCAACAAAAAGAAAGATATATGTTTTATTTTGCTGTTTACCTACTGATAGTGTTTGGAAACTGCTGAGTATAGTAACTAGTGCTCAGATTTAATGAAAAAGCTTAAATTAGGGCCCGCTGGCAACCTACATCTAGGAAGACACATAAAGGTTCATTTAAAGCCGGCATTTAGACGATGTAGGCTCCTGTAATGCTAAATGTGAACGGTTGCTTCGTTCGTGTGAAGATGCTCGCTTAGTCCCTGCGAGCACCAATTTCCGACCCAGCAGTGGTCGGAAGGTGACATCACGCCCACCAGCATCGAACTAGTCATGGAAGCAGCAATATATGACGCGATCAGGTATAGCTGGAGAGGCCGCGTCCAAAACTGTCGCTAGATTTGGAGCACATGGGTAGACCCCGACCATGCACTTGTATGTGCTGATCTGCAGGTGCGTTTTGGTGGTCGCGCGCGACGACCCTGCGGATGCATTAACGCCAGCAAACTGGCGAAGCCAGGTGTTTTGAATGCGTACCGATTTATGCTGGCTATCAGGTTGGACAAGTGCTCACTGAATATGGCAGTTGGTCCCTGGTCGCACGTTGACCAGACCATACTAGCAGCAGGTAAACCACCATCTGTTATATCCACAAGCACAAATAGACGTTGAGTATCCAAAATGATGCAGCAACTTATCGATGGTCTTTGGCACATTAAGGCTGGAACAGAGTACAACGATACTCGCAAAGACCTGAAGATGCAACTACGTGTTATTCTGAAGAAAAGCCAAATTACAGAGGTTTCATCGTTCGTCAAAAAAGAAAAAGACAGCTGCCCACGGTAAATGAAGAAAGTCGTGATAAACACAAATATACGCACATCTGGAGGCCAAAAATGTTAACTCTTGACCAAATGCAGCTGCCGAATTACAGTTCAATATCCTGCAGAATCTCTATCATTGCGGTGTACTGATGAAGCCCGCGATCTAAGTGTCATCGTAGTGAATAAGTTTAAGCCTTCGGCACAGTGTCGCAATGCTGCCAATAAGGAGCGACAATAGTTATTTCGTCTTAGGAGGGCACTGAGTAACACTAAAGCAGAAGTATTCTTGCCGGTACGTAAAGCAGTGGTAAAGCCGCATCTGGAGTATTGTGTTCAGGCCTGGGCACCGTACCTCCGGAGTGACGTCATTTGTATAAAAAAGTTTCAGAAACTTGCGACCAGGATGATCGAAGGTCAACGTGGGAAGTCGTACGAAGATCGTCTAAGTAGCTTGGGATTATTTTCCTTGGAACAGCGCAGGTTGAGAGGGGATTTGATGGGGACGTTTAAGATCATTAAGAGACTTATTAAATAAATAAATAAATAAACTTTTATTCTCGACAATGCGAGGCACACCAGTACAGGCATGATCATGTTTAGCTAACATGGTGTGATCAAAATGTACAAAGAGTACATGTTTGGCATAACAGTGTATGTAACTGTATGGGTGTATATATGTAGTAATTGTCTATGAATGTAGCTGGTATCTTTAAATTTGTCGCAGAATTTTCGACTGTTTGTTATCGGTAGGAATGTGAGAATAAGCGATTGATGTCCGTAAGTTAGATACCATTTTCCGGATATCCACGGCCAAGTGACTTTATTTTGTGGCGAGCCACGACCGCCATTTCACAGTGTTGATAAGCAGATATTTGTGGCTTTTTATAGGGAGAACGCTTGCCGGGCGAAAACCCACCACGTCCTGGAACACTGTCGCCGAACTATTCGCTGGAACGGGTTAAACCCGAACCACCCAGCTGGCAACACGAGGAGGTTGTTCGGCTAGCCAGATTGAGTTGGCTATGTCAGACCATCTGCGCGGGCATCGCCTGAAGCTCAAGCAACATAGAGCTCGTTTGGACATCAGGACGAAGCATTTTACGAATCGAGTAGTTAACTTCTGGAATAAACTTCCTTCCTATTCAGTCGAGTGTGAGTCAGTGGAAACCTTCAAAAGGATCTTAGATGATTGTTGGCCTATCCTTTTTCCAGAGATATTGTAGTTGTACTGAAATATGTATTGTATTTTGGTGTTGTCACATGAAAGTGCAAAGATTGCTCTTGTCCATGCTTCATTCCTTTGCAGAAACAGGAAATCAATCCAACGTCAAAGTGCCGGGGCCGCCTTACTTACCGGCACAAGAAACTAGACGCTGGTTAGGCGAAAGCCTCTATCGTCCGTTTGACGACTTGACCTGACCTGACTTGACCTCTCTCCGACCGGCAGGCTGTACCGAAGCAACACAGTCGCAACCCATTTGTTATCAACTTATACACATACAACGTTCGCAAGTTACGACGTGCATCTTAGATATATAACATTTCATTTATGCAAATCATAACCGTCAATCTTTCGAGATGTCCGACGGTCAATCTGGACGCACCATCCGATTAAAGTTTCAAGCGGCTGCTAGACAAACCGTAAATGCGGACAAGTTGGGCTAAAATAAGGGCTAAATTAGGACTACGTTTCTCATAGGCGGAACAATACACAATTTTAACATCATCTGCGAAGTGGCATGGTTTCGGCGTTTCTCTGTTTTGAAGTGAACGTATATAACTACATAGGCTAGCCAGAGCATCACTTAAGTGCAGTACACGACAAAAGCAAAATTACCGCAATACGTGCGGCATTGCAGAGTTCCGGATCGACTGCCAATACTGTTACCAAAAGTCGTGCTACGAAGACCGTAACCCTTCACAGGCAAAAAGTGGAAAACGTGGCTCATTGCTATTTAATCCCAATCAAGCTGCGTAGCTAGAAATGTACAATATAGCCATAGAGTAGCGGTATTTATAACGTTCCACTCAGTGGCAGCCAAACTGTTTCCACACGTACGTAGTAAAACTCGGATGCAAACAAGAAAATAATCACCGTACTGCGCAAATCCACTAATTAAGGTTTTGCCGGTACGAAATTACATAAATCTTTGTAATTGAGCCATGATCAAAAGAGCTCAGTGTACGGTTTTCAGGTGCCATTTGACCGAAGAAACCAGTGTATGACTAAAATCCTCGAAAGGACTAATGCACTTCAGCTTCAGCACGTGCTCCACCCCCTTCTTAGCTGCCGATAGTTGTTCTGGTGCATGTCGTCATGGTTTCGTCGTCACGTGGTGAGTAATTGTAACGAGGTTATGGTGTCCATTGTGCATTGGTTCCGTCGCATCGTTATTTGCTCCGACAAGTGATGGAGAGTGCGGCAACAATGCGGAATACTGAGAACGAGCAGGCATAAATACATGAAGTTCGAAGGAACCATTTACAGTATCCATTGCAGAAGTAGTTAACGAAGTAATGCCAGCACGCAGCGACGCACGTATACTGCGAGGCCAAAGTTGCAAGTCGATACCGATGCCATACTTCTGTACGTCTGTAACCATAAATATCAAAGGAAAGCTGCGACGTGGCCCAACACTGAGCCTGATGAATTCCCTGCCAAGAGTCGCGATGTTAAATAAATAAATAAATAAATATTTTATTCTCGACAAAGCGACACACGCCTTTTGTGCATGATCAGCACATTGCATTATTGTACATGATAGCGGAATATGCAGCACCAACATTGGGAGTAGTAAAGTTTGAGACAGTAGTTTGTGCCCATAGAGCCCAAAGGTTGTATGTAGTCTATGTACAAAGAATGCAAGAGGTAAAAATAGTGATCAGATCACTTATATGGTATGTTTATGATGAACTAGTCCGATGAGGTCCCGTAAGCAATGTAGATCAGTTAGTGAAGTATGAGGAAACGGTTGGAAAATACTTAAGAATAATGGTATGTCACTAGTCAGATTTGTAGGCGTGTTCATGCGAGAGCCGATATATGCACAGAACTTGTAAATGTGGTGTCAATCAACTTGCCAATGTGTTAGGGGCGGTGACTTTATTGAGTGGCGAGTCACATCCGCCACGGCGCAGTGTTGTTAAACAGACATTTGTGGCTTTTTGTAGGGAAAACGCTTGCCAGACGAAGACCCACCGCGTCCTGGAACACTGTCTGGTTAGCAGCCTGTAACGTCATTCCAGCCGGCTGTAGCAAGCGTTTTCCAAAGGGATGAGGTCAAACGCTTATCCCCGTGCCGGTGTCAACAAAAAATTAGAGTTTGGCCGTGAAATCGAATACGTACAGGAGCCTACTAATATTTTGGCCAACGACAGCCGTCATTATAATTGGCTGGCTTCCACGCCTCCCGATTTGCGCTTAGTGAAGACATTTCGGTGAGTACATCCTTCTCAGCAATTTCGTGAAGTTTTAACCAAGCGATGCTTGAAGCAGCAGTAGGTGAGTGATGCTCGTCTGCATAAGTTGCTGCGCTCCCCTCTTCTAGAAATGGATCTTTGGTTTCGCATTCGACCGCGGCTAAGTTGCGAAATACTGAGCTCCCAATTAATCAGCCCTCACTGATGGACTCGAGTGTGGCACTCACTGAAGTGCTTGCAGTGCATGCCTCAGCCACATGGTTCTCCGCATTTTTAAAGTAACTTGCGTTACTTCCTCGGCCGCTTTAGCAAGCTTATGCGTTGGAAGTTGCTTAGCCAAGCAGTTAGTATCGCCATCGTGTTTGCTAAAAAACTGACCATACCGAAGGATGGAATCATCTAGTGTTGATGAGCCTACAAGTGATCGCACGTTTCTGAGTAGCTGCGAAAGCGCACGGTTGCCAAGCCCCCAGCCATCGAATGGCCGTTGGAGGCGTGCTTCCACGGATAGCGTTTTGCATTTTAAGGCAGAGGTTTACGCTTGGCAGGAGTTGTTAGTTGGCACTAGGTCGAACATATCCATGCCTTCCAATGTCACGTGTGTAGTTACCTGGGAAGTAGCATATGAAAACATCGTAGCGTGCGAGGGAACCTTACATTAACCAAAGGAAGCTTCCACTTGCATAAACCAGAAACGTGGGTTAGAGACTTTGAAGGGTAGCAAAGAAAAGGTAAGGGAATTTTCACATAATTGTTCACAAATAGGCTGAGCAAACATAAGGAAATAAAAGTAACGTGTTACAAAACTATTTACGGAGATGAGTACCTGATAAGCTTCATTCCGGAGTCAAAATACAGTCCCAGGCAAAGGCACACAAAAGAAGCACAATCAAGCATGCTTGTGCCATGGTTCTTCCTTTAGTTACCGTTAAGCGGATTATAATTACTGTTCCGGAGATACAAGCTAGCTAAATAGAAGGACGTAGCTTAAGTATAAGCACATACAACGGCAATCGACACAGCACGACACCAGTGGTTTGGTGATGTTGTATACAAAATCGTATGAATCTGCATATGGTACAAAAAGGTCTGGAGTGGGTGATTAAAAAGAAACATAACATATATTGTAGCCACAACCGCACCAATGCTAAGGCTAACGAATTGAGTGCCTGACGTTTCTGTGCACCTAGCACTGGAGCGTGGGCCTTAATTAGCAAAGCCCCACGAATTGTCGTGTGCAAAGAAACACTTGACTGTGACATTTTGGTTGTTGATACTTCATTTACAGTTTAATAACCTAGATGTTTGGTGGCTTCTGGGAGTACGTAATTTTTGTAGAAAGTAGAAGCCACGATCAAACTTTGCTTTTTAGTTGGCCTCGACGGAGAATCGAACCGCGGACTTATGGATTACCGGTCCGCTGCTCTGCCAAAAGGGCAACCGAGGACTGATGATCATGCGAGCAAGTTAATACGTGACTTCTGCTTTCTTCGCGACGTATTGCTAGTAAGCTCACAGTATCTGTCCTGGTGTTGCAGTTGGGCTCACTCGCTCGTAACGCTCCCAATGAACCGAAGTAACTGTTCTTCAGCGGCTCAAAGGGTGATGGTTAATATTGGGTTTTGGTGGTTTTGTGAGTATGCACATTTTTTAGAAAGCAGCAGCCGCGATTAAACTTTGCACAATAATCTGCCTCGACGATGAATCGAACCCAGAATATACGGACTAACTGTCCGGGGTTCTATTATCCGTCGAGGCAGATCATTGTGAATATTGTACTCTTGTCTTTTACTTTCTACAAATTTACCTACAAAACCACCAATACTCTAAATTTACCATGGCCCTTCGAACACCTGACAGAGAGATACTTCGGTTCACTGGGAAGTGACGAGTGAGCGAGCCAATCTGTAACACCAGGAAAGCTACTGTGAGCTTATTGGCAATACGTCACGAAACAAACAGAAGTCATGCAGTAAATTGCGCTCCTGAGCATCAGTCCTCGGTAGCGCCGTTGGTAAAGCATCGGACCGGCAATCCTTATGTCCGGGGTTCGATTCCCCTTCGACGCAAATTATTGTGTAATGAAATCGTGTCTTCCACTATTCAGAAAAATTACATACTCCCAATATCCACCGATACTCTAAATTTACCATCGCCCATGGTTAGGTACTGGGTCCATTGTTGTTTCTTATGTTAATATACGACTTGGCTCCTTCTTGAAGATCCCTGCTATACCTTCGCGGATGTCTTGAAGCTAGTCAGAAGGGGAAACCGAGCCACATCGGCTAAGGACATCATCACTGTGTTGAATTGATCGAGCCAATGGGCTTTACCTCTGGAGGCCAATAAAGGTTAACTCTTGACCAAATGCAGCTGCGGAATTACAGTTCAGTATCCTGCAGCATCTCTATCATTGCGGTGTACTGATGAAGCCCGCGATCTAGGTGTCATCGTAGTGAATAAGTTTAAGCCTTCGGCACAGTGTCGCAATGCTGCCAATAAGGGGCGACAATAGTTATTTCGTCTTAGGAGGGCACTGAGTAACACTAAAGCAGAAGTATTCTTGCCGGTACGTAAAGCAATGGTAAGGCCGCATCTGGAGTATTGTGTTCAGGCCTGGGCACCGTACCTCCGGAGTGACGTCATTTGTATAAAAAAGTTTCAGAAACTTGCGACCAGGATGATCGAAGGTCAACGTGGGAAGTCGTACGAAGATCGTCTAAGTAGCTTGGGATTATTTTCCTTGGAACAGCGCAGGTTGAGAGGGGATTTGATGGGGACGTTTACGATCATTAAGAGACTGTTTGGAATTAGTCCCATCAATCTGTTTGAGTTGGCTATGTCAGACCATCTGCGCGGGCATCGCCTGAAGCTCAAGCAACATAGAGCTCGTTTGGACATCAGGACGAAGCATTTTACGAATCGAGTAGTTAACTTCTGTAATAAACTTCCTTCTGATTTAGTCGAGTGTGAGTCAGTGGAAACCTTCAAAAGGATCTTAGATGATTGTTGGCCTATCCTTTTTCCAGAGATATTGTAGTTGTACTGAAATATGTATTGTATTTTGGTGCTGTCACATGAAAGTGCAAAGATTGCTCTTGTCCATGCTTCATTCCTTTGCAGAAACAGGAAATCAATCCAACGTCAAAGTGCCGGGGCCGCCTTACTTACCGGCACAAGAAACTGGACGCTCGTTAGGCGAAAGCCTCTATCGTCCGTTTGACGACTTGACCTGACCTGACTTGATTTTGATAATTGGTGAAGGTGGTTTGGTACGCCAGGCTACATGTGGACTATGTTGCTTATTGATGTTGTGTGGTGTATAATGAAGCGTTTCAGGAGCATTTATGGTACGTGGTAATATTAAAGTTTGTAGATTTTAACACTGTTGTTGTTCAAGTAGCTAACGAAGTGCAGTTATGAGCCGCGGCGCGTGCTTGTAAGCTGCCATCATGGTGGAAGATCTTCCTTCGTTTAATCGTTTGGTGAAATTATATATTCGCAAACATTTGCGGACATGGAACAGGATGTGAAGAAATTTCAGCAGGCTACTGCGACGGCCTTTTATAAGCGGTCAGTGGTTACTCGAACTCGGTGCAAAATTTACTTAACTTAACTTTACCTCCTTATAAATATACTGAGTGCATTCCATTTTATTATTGAAACCTCATTAATTATTTGTTAACGCTCGCCATTGCCTAATTGATACAGGCTGTTCCATTTAACCTCGGCCCGTAACCAAAATTCCGCCCTTGGTTAGAGCCCAGCTCCCTCTCTCCGACCGGCAGGCTGTACCGAAGCAACACAGTCGCAGCCCATTTGTTATCAACTTATACACATACAACGTTCGCAAGTTACGACGTGCATCTTAGATATATAACATTTCATTTATGCAAATCATAACCGTCAATCTTTCGAGATGTCCGACGGTCAATCTGGACGCACCATCCGATTAAAGTTTCAAGCGGCTGCTAGACAAACCGTAAATGCGGACAAGTTGGGCTTAAATACGGGCTAAATTAAGACTACGTGTCCCATGGGCGGAACAATACACAATTTTAACATCGTCAGCGAAGTGGCAAGGTTTTCCTGGCGTTCATTGAGTGGTAGAGAGCAGAGGGGGGGTCCCGTGTCAGCTCCTTCGCTTCCCGATCTTCCAAGGATTGCAAGCGAGTTGGCTGTCATGGCTCAGGATGTAATACCAGCCCTGCAGGATCCTGGAGTACTCAGTAGGAAGATGTCTAGCAAACGTTTGAAACTCGCTTCTGATTGCGCATTGACAATCGGGTCCGGCAGTCGGTTCCAATCATTAGTCACTCGAGTAGAGAGAGCGACATCTGAGCGGACTTTGAGCCTCCTCGGTTTAAAAAGCTTCCAGCTGTGACCTCGAGTCGAGCTGCCAAGTCTTAGCTGCAAGAACTGCCTTAGCTCGTTTCCCAGTTCTCCTCGTAGGATGCGCCTGGTATAGATGAGGTCTCCGCGACGTCGGCGATAGTCTAAGGGAAAAAGGTTCATCCTCTGTAGGCGGGTGGGGTACGGGAGGCTGCGTAGCCCAAGGACAAATTTCGAGGCTCGTCGCTGTATTTTTTCGATCTTGTCACTTTCATGTTTAGATAAGGGGGCTATGGCCGGATGTCCGAATTCAAGAATGGGACGGATATGGGAGGTGAAGAGAAGTCTAAATATCTGTGGCGTCATTTTAGAGAATGATCTCCTTATGGCGCCCCACATCCTGTTCGCCGCAGCAGTTTTCTTTAACGTGTCAAGGGTCGTTTTGAGATCAGAGGAGATTATTGTCCCCAGGTCCTTTTCCTGTGTGGCAATTATGAGTAGGTGCCCGCCAATGTGATAGATGCCCAGTGGTTCAGCAGCACCTATAGAAAGGACTGAGCATTTATCTTTGTTGACCGGCAAACCCCACTTGATAGACCAGGAGTGTAGTAGATCAAGCGTTTCCTGCAGTCGGTCGGCATCTTCGAGGCTGGACACTTCCGACCATAGCTTGAGATCGTCTGCATAGATCAGACAGTCCGTTTGTAGAATACTTGGTAGATCATTGATATATATTTTGAACAATTCCGGTCCGAGAACGGAGCCTTGTGGTACGCCACTATACATGGGCACGGGGAATGAGAGGGTATCGTTTACTTTGACTTGCATGTTCCGGCCTTGCAAGAAGTCACTGATCCATAGTAGGAGGTTCCCTGTCACGCCAATTCCGCCGAGCTTAGAGAGTAGTTCCTGATGTGGGACTCTGTCAAAAGCTTTGCTGAAGTCGATGAAGACCACATCTAAACGTTTTCCAGCGTCCACTAATTTGGCCCACTTCTCTCTAGCGACCAACAGGTTAGTGATGCAGGAGTGCCCCTTTCGGAAGCCATGCTGAGTGACTGAGGTGAAGTTCAGATCTTCGCAGTGTCGGTGGAGAGCAGATTTAATGAGCTTTTCCATGATCTTGCAGGCGACCGACGTCAAGCAAATTGGCCGATAGTTCGCAGGGTCCTGGCGGCTTCCCCCTTTGTATTTCGGCATAACTACACCCGTCTTCCAATCGACAGGTAGTCGACCAGCTTTAAGAGAGAGCTGAAAGATTTGACAAAGTGGGACGGCAATGAATTCTGCAACCATCTTGAGAAAGTGTGGATGTAACCCGTCTGGGCCTGGTGAGGAAGAGGAGTTCAGTTCTAGTAGTAGCTTCAAGATAGCACCTGCATCGATGTCGATATGTTCCAGAGGTACTGTGTGCGCAACTATATGAGGGTTTGCGAGTCTGTCTCCCTTCGTATATACTGAGGAGAACTGTAGAGCCAAGAGGTCAGCTTTGGCGTCATCATCATAGTGTATCATATCTGGCTCATTGGTAGACAATGCAGGAATTCCACAGCCCGTCTTGGAGGATCTATTGAGGCGTGATTTCATCATGGAGATCGTTCAGGCGGCCTGGGATAAATTTAAGTCTTATCCAACGGAAGTGTGTACTTCCTACATCCCGCTTGCGAGGAGAAAGGAGACACGAGCGCGGCCGCCGTGAATAGATACTACTGGCAATTACCTGCTGCAGAAGCGTTCTAGGTGCCGGAGGACCTACCGTGCAACTCCATCAACTAGCACCTATGATAGATGCTGCGAGGCTAGAAATAGGTGTAAATAACACTTAAGGAAAGCTCTGTTGTTTTGCGAAAAGGAATTGGCTGGTGGAGCTTCGAAAAATTCGAAGAATTTCCTCGCTTATGTTAGGAGACGCTGTGGTTCAAGTTCGCTAATTCCAGCGTTGATGCGGGCCGATGGAACTCGTGCGTATGCGGACTTAGATAAGGCTCGTGTACTTGGGGAGCAGTATGCAAGAGCTTTTGTACGTGAGGCCGTGTTGACTAGTGTTGGACTTGTCCCCAGAATATTTGTGGGTTCTTATTTAGTTGAATTTACTGTGGTGTTAACGAAAGTCATTAAACTGCTGCAAGAACTGAACCCATCCAAAGCAGCTGGATCTGATTCGATTCACCCGAAGCTTCTGCATGAGTTGGCAGTGGAACTAAGTGTACCGCTGACGATGGTGTTTCAGAAGTCACTTGACAGCTGTACATTACCTTCTGAATGGGAGGAGGCTGTCATCTGTCCCATCTTCAGAAATGCCGACAGGAGTCTGTCAGCCCATTATAAGCCAGTCAGTCTGACTAGCGTCGTGAGCAAACTGCTTGAAAAGCTGGTGAGAGATTTGTTGTAACGTCATCTGAATAGTTTAATCTACTCAGTAGTGCACAACATGGATTCTGGAAGGGGTTTTCGTGTCTGACGAATTTGTTGGTTGCTGGTGAAGCTTGCGCGGAGGCAATGAACAATGGCCACCTAGTAGATGTGCTTTTCGTAGAATTCTCGAAAATATTTGATAAGGTACCCCAATTGAGGCTATTACAGAAGCTGAGGTCCTACGGCGTATCTGGCCGCACCCTTCACTGGGTATCTGCGTTCTTGCATGAAAGAGAGCAGTGTGTACGTGTGGGTCGGAACTTATCCTTTAGGCGGGCGGTCCTTAGCGGTGTCCCACAGGGCTCAGTACTTGGGCCGATGCTGTTCTCCATCTACGTAAACGATCTCCCTGGAGAGCTTGGGGTATCATCCCTATTGTTTGTTGATGACCTTAAGCTATGGAATGTTGTAAATGTTCCTGGGGGTTCTGAGGCCATACAGCATGCCCTGGACAGACTCTGGGACTGGTCTACTTTGTGGCTACTGCCCATTACTCGGGCTAAATGTTCCGTCCCTCGTATAGGAACAGCTTTCGAGCTACGCACTCGGTGGGGTTGAACCCCCTTGTCTCCAATCATGTAGACCTAGGCGTCGTCCATTCCCCGTCTTTGCATTCTGGTGACAACTGGAAGAAGGCCGCAAGTAGGGGTTTCAGAATGTTGTGGTTAATATGCCGTTATTTCGGGGTCTTAAGTGCAGACATATTTGTGAAGCTGTTCTCAGCTTTCGTTCGGCCCATCTGGAATACTGCGTCCAGGCTTGTCCGCCCTGCCTTGTTCGGGACAAAGTTGAACTCGAGAGGGTTTTGAGAGTAGGTACCAAATTGTTCGTGGGTTTACGGGGCAATCGTACCCCGAGCGTCTACTTAGTCTGGGTATGCATTCAATGCACTACCGACAGCTTCGAGGATGCTTAATCCTTACTTATCGCATTTTAACAGGGGATGTTGGACCGGACTTGAGCTGGCTATTTAGCCCGGCTAGGTTGCCTTGTCTTCGCGGGCATCCCTTGAAGCTACAGAAGCCGCTTTCTGACCGGATAAGGGCGGAAACTCGGTTATCGCGTAGAGTTATCGAGCGTTGGAACTCGCTTCCGGCAAGTGTAGTCAGTGAACCTACGGTTAAGAGTTTCGAGCGTGTTACACACTCTTGGGTGGCAGCATGAAACCTTTCCCTTCTCCTGCGCAAATCCATCTTCCAACTTTTAGTTCATATTCTGTCATTCCCTTCACTCTTGAGATGACTTTCATTCCCCTTTATCTTCCGTTTTTCTATTTCCTTTTTCTTCACGTGATCTACACAGCGAGGACTGCTAGTGCACGGAACGTTGGCAGTAATTGGTTGCTCAGGGTGTGTTTCGGGTGTTTCGTTTTGGATCTATCAAGATCTAGCACCTTATCATTTCTTGGCTCAACGATCCGCTCAAGAAAGAACACTCAAGGGATTTTCCTATCGTTCCAGTCCATCTGAATCTGAAATAGATTAAGAATAAAAGCAGGCCTAGCACGCTACCTTGAATCACTCTACTAGAGGTTGTGATGGCTTCAGATACCAATTTTGACTACTTGCTTTCTACCATCGAGTTAGGAAGACAACCACTCTAGAAGCGAATTTGTGATACCGTAGGACATAAGCTTCCGCAACAATCAGTTGTGTGGGACACGGTCGAAAGCCTTTTGGATATCAAGAAATACTACAACGATGACACTTCCGGCGTCTCTTGCTCTAGTCACATAATCAAGATAATCTAACTGACAGGTAGTGCTTGACCTATCTTTCAAAAAACCGTTCTGATGTTTACTGAGAAGGCTTATACAACTCAAATACTCTATTATGCGTTATTTAACTAACCTCTTCATTATTCCGGCGATAACATGTGTGGTGAATTGGGCGGTAATTTTTTACATCGCATAGATCCGCTTATGTGTTGTGGTATTATAGTTGATTGGTTCCAGTGCAAAGGATACTCTCCGTTGAGCATGGAAAGTGTAGATACATTAAGCAAAGACAGGGGAATGTCTGGACCTCCGTGCTTAACTAGAATTGGCGGGATGTCAGGGCTGATGAGCATGATGTCCGAACTATTCTGAGTTGGCGACATATGTCACTCAGTGTGAGTCCAACAGTTTGGAGTGTATTACCGCCTTTGTGTATCTGCTTGCGTTGATGATTCTCTCTCGCATTAGTGCTATAAGTAGACATGAAGCAGTCATTGAAGATGGAGCATGTGATTGCGCGATCTGTTATGGCAGTTCCATTAGGGTTTACAATCGAATTAATATAACTTGATTTTCTATTCTGCCGAAGGTCCAAGAGTTTTGAGATGCAACCTACCACGTTGGCGCCCTTTAGCATCATTCCCTCCTCAGAGCATAGCATTTTGTGGTGATCATGGTGTAACGTTGTTACTATTCTGGTGTGGAACATCAGCAAAAATCGTTTGTTTTCCTTAACTTTTTCTTTATTTTATGAAGTTTAGTGGCTACTTTTTTCGAGATGCCCGCAGGTGCAGCGATGCTATCCAACTTAGTACGTTCTGGAGCTACAATTTAAACACAAGCTGAATACAGTGGTAGGACTCATCACAAGCAATTTGTACATTCTGTGCTAAGAAAAATGGATCCCAATTTAAAGAACTTATAAGATCCGAGCAAATTTACCAATTCACGTGGCGACGAGGCTCGAAATCCATCTCAGCGCTCCGTGACCTGCCTTACACTCAGCGTCTTCGACAGATGAACATGTTTTCCTTGGACTACCGTCGACGTCAGGGTGATCTGATTTACACCAGACGGATATTGCGAAGAAAGCTGGGGAGTGAACTGCAAGAGTTCTTCCAGCTCTGCGCTGATAGCTCGACACGGGGTCACTCTTGGAAACTGTTTAATCCGAGGAGGGTCCGGATTCATTCTGATTTCACCCTATCAACTCGAGTGGTAAAGGACTGGAACAGCTTACCTGAACTGGTCGTTAGTACACAATGTGAGGAAAGTTTTAAGAAGCTGTTAGACTCCTATCTGCTGAGTATGCAAGGATCCTGCTGTTTTCGATGCGACCGTAATGGTCCCTCGCGGAATACCGCCTCGCAGCATGTCGCACAATCCTTGCTCTGAACGGGATGTGATGGAGCTGACACAGGATGTCCTATCTGCTCTCTACCACTCCAATGAAACTCACAGAAATGAATAAGCGATATTTGATCACTGCTTCTATCGGTTCAGAAAGAATTAGGACAGAACAACTGACTATCTTGTGATCACTACCCAGCAATGTGTTACTGAACATCCCACAGTAAATATTAGATCAAGTATGTTACCAAACCGAGTGGGCTCTTTTACGTGCTGTACGCATCCCAGTCGACCAAGAGTAGACATAAAAGTATTATGTTTTTGTGGTTCATTTTTAAGGGACCATGGGATTTCGGGCATAATAAAATCCCCAGCGATTATTTTGTAATTGTATGAGATGTTGGCATTAAAAGAAGTGTCTATCAAGTTATCGGTTACGGTGAATGCAGAGGATGGGGGTCTGTAAATGCAGCCTACTAAAAGATTTGTTGGATAAGTGGAACTGGTAATCCACACCGAAACAGGAAGTTTCCGTTGGAGTGCTTCATCCAGAGGAAGAACCAAGTATGTTTGACGTAGTTTATACATCCCCCACCATAGAGGTGGTCATTACAAAAGGTGCTATAATCCAGTATCCCGAACAATGTATCTGGCATCTCCGCTGAACACCGTGTTTCTGTTAGTACTATATCAGAAGAGGTGAAGAATATTACGTAGGAAGTGCGTTTTATTTAACAATGAACTGAATACTGTATTTTGGAGCAAGTAGAAAATACTTCTGTACAACTCCATAGGGTGATAATCAAAAACATTAAAAAAAACTAAACACGTCCGGTGGTTATCCTGAGATGGTTCAGTAACTCCTTTTGTAGCACACAAAATGCTTGTTCACACAGTGATTCACAAGTGGGTGATATCGTTGTCAAGTGGCAACCGTTCTCTGAAACGTATGTTAGCGAAGTGTAAATCCAACAAAGATTTTAATTTCTGCACAGATTCGGCCTCGACGACGTGTTCTGGCAGACTGTTCCAGACGTGCACAACCCTCCGCTCGAAACACAGGGGGTGTGGGATTTTCTTCAGATCAGGTACCACGCGTTTGTACCTGTGCCCACGTGTGGTGCATGGTACTCGCAAGTGGAGTAACGACCTCAGCATGGGGAAATGACTGAGCTGTAAAATACGGTAGGTCATGATAAGATCCACTCGAACACGGCGATACGACAATGTGTCGAGCCCAAGTTTCATGCACCGGTTTTCATACGATAAGCCTCTCAAGCTGGGGATCAACTTGGTGGCGACGTGTTGTCCTCGTTCGATCTTTTGCGCTTCGCCGCGAGTGATCGGACCGTATGCAGGCGAGCCGTACTCTAGCATTGGTCTGACGATGGAAGAGAATAGGCGAGTGGCGACGTCCTCAGACCAAGTGCAGAAGCTGCGCTTCAGCGCCCAGAGCATGCGCATTCCGTTTCGATACAGTTTGTTGGTGTTGTCGACGGACTTCAAGTCGCAGCGTGAGAGTACACCTAGGTCTTTCACGGAAGGTGTGGGATGCAGTGGTTGGCCGTCTAGGGTGTACGTTCGGTCGTGAACAGCCTTCCCGAGATTCATGAAGAGGGACTTTGCCGGATTGACCGGTAGGTGGACTTCAGCAGACCATACTGCGAGGCGGTCGAGGTCTTGTTGGAGAATGTCACAGTCATCGAGAGTATTAATTTCTCGCCACGGCGACCGTAAAGGCTGGGGCAGCTCGTTGATGTGGATGAGAAACAGAGTGGGTCCCAGTACCGTACCTTGAGGTACACCACTGGTCGAGGGATACCAATCGGTTAGATGGCCGTCCACCTGTACCCTCCACTTTCTTCCAACGAGAAATTCATGGATCCATCGATGTAACGATCCTCCGACACCACACGACCTTAATCTGTCTAGAAGCACTTCATGATTAACTTTGTCGAATGCTTTGCTGAAGTCGATGTAGGTTACGTCGACGGACTTTCCCCGGTTCAGAGCTTGCAACCATTCCTGTTTCGCCACAAGTAAGTTGGTAACACAAGAATATCCCATCCTGAATCCGTGTTGTGCCGGTGTCAGAAGTTCCTTCGATTGCAACAGATGTATTAGACGCTTTTTTACTATCTTCTCGATCACTTTGGCCAAAACGGGTGTAAGACAAATTGGCCTGTAGTTATCCACCTTACTGGGGTCGCCACCTTTCGGGATCGGCCTCACCACCGAGCGCTTCCAGTCGTTTGGCAATGAGCCCTCATACAATGATTTGTTGAATAGATCCGTAACAGCAGGCGAGATAATGGCAGCTAGTGATTTGATAATTAGCGGATGAAGCCCGTCAGGCCCTGCAGGCTTGGTACCGTCAAGGTTCGCAAGTAGCAGGCGCACCTCGTCGACATCACAAACCAAACTGTTGAGTTCTACAGGAACGTTACTCGCTGAGATGGGTATGGACGCCGTACCGTTTGAAAAGACGGAAGCGAAGTGAGCGGCCAGTGCGGACGCGCGATCGGAACTGGAAGTTAGCAGGTGTCCGTCCGCGTCTTCCAGACATGACACGTCACCTTTTGGCTTCAAACGGCGTTTCACTTAAGCAAAGATCTTCTTTGGGGCCATCCTCGCGTCAGTTGCAAGCTTTTCTTCGAACTTCCGGCGCTTTATCAATTTCACTTTGTTGCAAATATTTCGCTGTCTTTTATATGCTTCGTAATCAGTGGCGGAGCCAGAGAGGCGAAATGCGTCCCACATTCTTCGCCGTAACCGAGCCAGCCTACCATATTCCTTGTCAAACCAGTGTGGTTTGATTGGTCCAACTTTCTGAAATTTCAACGACACAAACTGAGAACGAAGCGAAGCCAATCCTTCCTTTATTACTGTCAAACCGTCTTCCACAGATGTAACATGCGGTAGAGACCAATCCATTTGGCTCGCTGCTCGATTTAATCCATCGAAATCAGTTTTCCAGTAGTTGTAAGCTGGTTCTACCGGAGATACACTCGGCAAGTTCAGTTCCATAGTGGCTATCAGCACGGAATGGTCGCTTTTAGCTAGGGGCTCCTGGATTCGTATGTCATGCAACCGCTGTTCGCAATTCGTCACTATCAAATCAAGGCACGATGGGTTCGAACGCGACGTCATGCGCGTAGGTTGGCATATGTGTTGCGATGCCTCAGTTTCAAGCAACAAATCAACCAACTTTGATTCGACTTCAGAATACCCGGGCATGAGTTGGATTTCAGGCCATTGAATGTGGGGACAATTGAAGTCACCCATGAGTAGAAAACATGGACGACTCATGTTGTTCCGAAGATGTGCTAGCCAATCTAAAGAGCGGTTCAGAGGGCTACGGTAGAATGCACCTACTGTCAGCTTGCCGCGCCTGAGGTTGATCGAGCACCATACCTGTTTACGCAGTCCATCTCCACTTCGGTACATGCTTACAAGCCTCCCACGCAGGGAAGACCGTATATAAAGTAAGACACCACCACGAGGATTTGATATGCTGTCGCAGCGAAAGCAAGAGTAGCCATTGAGATCGACTTCCTCTGCCATTACGTCAGAAGTTAGCCATGTCTCCGCCAGTCCTACGACGTCTGGTCGCTCAGAGGCAAAGAAGCGACACAGCTCATCCCGTTTGTTCATATGGCTACAGATGTTTGTGAATGCAGCACGGAGATCCTGAGAGGCACCGCGGGACGTGCCTGGAGGTTGATCAACCGACTGATACGGGTTCGTGCACCCTTCTTGACCACTCGAAAATTTACGATGTGTAGATCAGTTTCTGTACGGCGTTTAAGCTCAAGGACCGCAGTCTTCAAGCGGTTCCTCTCTTCGGGTTCCAAGTCTCGGCGGATGTGAACCCTAGTGCCTTTAAGCCTGGAGAGACGAGACAGAATGAGTTGTGGCGTGTTGTGGTCAGCAAAGTGATTCTTAAAGGTCGACATGATTGGTTAGTATGCTGACCAAGTCGGACTACTTGTTTAATCGTTACGCTGCCTTCACCCACATCCAACAGTTTATCAACGAGCCCATGAAGGAACTCAACATCGTGATCATAACGTTTCTGAGGGTTTTCATCTTTCGACTCTGGTGCATGGAACACCATGAGATCATAACGCCTCAGTGAAATCGGTGACGAATTTGAGGCAGCAGGAGTGGAGGGGCTTGTCGTTTTGGACGGTCGTCTATCGGTAGGGGGAGGCTGAAAGTTGTGTGAACTTTTGCGTTTTTGAATGATCCATTTATCTTCAGTGTTCCGAGGTTCACAGGTATGCGCTGGAAGATTAGGGGGGCTCCGACTCTGAGTCGTCAATCTGTGGGGAACATTGGTTGTGAGAATCGGTAGGGGTAGAAGACGCTGGCGGTGGTGCAGATCGTGGAGTTGCAGGGGAAGGGAAGTTCACAGAGGTACTCTCACGAGCGCGTTTGACCCCACGAGCTGAATGAGGTGGTTTCGTCTGGAAGATGGCTTTTCCCGGTGCCGGTGGTCTCCGTGCATTTTGTTGTAGTAAACCGCGGCATTTATCACACACAACTTGGAAAAATCTGTGTCGGATGTCAACAGATTTTCGGAAAACTTCCACGGATAGGCCGATACACGAAATATGAAACAGAACATCACAGCCGAACGAGAATTAATTAACAGTAAGTGCAGTGTCTTGTTGTCCGTTGGGTTGTCTACAGGAATCCAGCTACAGGACCTCAATGAGGTGGTATTTGGAGAGAGTGGAGTGGGGCTGATGCAGGATTAGTGTCATTTGAAGGTATGGCGGGTAATACGCCACTGGACCTCAAAAAGTCGAAAGGGCGAAATACTGGGAAGATTTCGATCCACTGTAAGATTATCTTTTTGCTGGCTGTTGCATATAACCTACCTGCCTGTTAAGGTTATTTACATGTTGAGGAAGTTTGCGAGGACTTTGGTTGTGCCAATTTCTCTCAGCTACGTGAATTTCACTAGCAAGTGGCTCACATGTTATGGAGTGCACAGGTTGTATATCCAAATGCTGCATGATTGCTGATATGCCGATTGTCTGCAGGTTTCCATTGATGACAGGGTTTGCTGAAACTGTTAAAATAGCAGTGTTTTTAGTGGGCCTAGGAGCACCCGTATAGATGTCACGTGAGGTTTTGCTACCATTGTTTACAACATGGCTGTTCCGTAGTATTTTATTCATTAGAGGTGCACAACTTTTTGGAGATGAGGTTTTCGGTTTCATGCCAGAGCGTCTATGCATCTGGTTGGTGGACGACTAAGAGTGAGTAGAAATAGTTGTTTGCACAGTGGAACTTTCTCGTATGTTCGGGGACGAATTGCGCATTAATGGTGGGCTAACGTGACACTGAGTGGAGTCGAAAGCGATTTTCTCGACAGTTGCTATTTGATTTCAACGTTAGAGTTAATTCATAGTCAAAGTGTCATCTAGATCGAACAAGTGGGGAAATTCTCGAGTTTCCGTGGGTCGCGGAACAAATTGATCACAAGCTGTTTGTCTGTAGTAGGCATTTTTGCACTCCCTTTGTAGTACTGTTGAATTCGGTTTCAGTACCATCGATGTAATCATTCCTAAGGGACACTACGCTCCTACTACAAATGCATTTTCAATGTTTCATTTGAAAAATTAAAATGTATTAGACAGACGTGCTTCGAAGACCACTTCCGCAGCCTCACGCAAGAAAACTGCAGTCTTTCAGTATGACACTCGTTGGGCACTGCAGAGGAGATTGCATCTTTGCACGATAGCCAGCTGTTTGTGACGGTATGTTGTCTACACAAGGTGTAGGCGCCTTGACCCTGAATGTTTGCTTAGGGCATTAAGGTTTTCAGGTAAGTTCCCCTTCTCTCCCTCTTCTTATTCTTGATTTCATAGGTCATCATGGTTATATGGCAGCGAAGCATCAGTTCAAATGGCTGATGTACTGCTGTTGTTGATGATGATGCATCAAGAGATAACTTTTCTGGTAAATTAGATGCTATTACATTTTTCGGGCGTTTAATGCGCTCATGAACCTCAAATGTAACCTGTTGTATAAAATTCCCAACCAATCGAAGGTGTTCCGTTTTTTGTGTATCTGGAGTGTTACAAAGATACTTAAGCGTGTTAGATAGCTATTGGACTTGCTTATGAGATTCAAGCCTTTCCTTCAAGTCCTTCAGCTGTAGCTCAAGCGTAGCAATCGTTTGAATCGCTTTAGAGAGCGATACTGCATTAACTGCGCTATGCTGTATCAGAGAAACATTATGAGAACTATTAGGTTGCTTTTGTACACTTACTTGCGCTTTCAGCTTTAACTTCATCTTTACTGATGAACCTTCATTTTTTCCGTGCTAACGGACAGGTTATAAGCAGGATGTTTTGTCAGCGTTTCAGTGGCTTCAAGTTGAAGTTCGGGTGGGACTGGAACGATAGGAGAATCCGGTGAGTCTTCCGTCTTGAGTGGATCGTTGAGCCAGGAATTGATGAAGTGCACAGAATTATTGATGAATCTAAAACGGAACACCCGTATCGCACCCTGGCCAACCAATTAATGCCTATGTTTCCTGCCCTAACAGTCACTGCTGTGGCAGTCACGTGAAGTAAGCGAATGATAGGAAGAGAAATCGAAGGTACAGAATAAGGAGGTGCACTTAAAATAAGCAGCTAATACCAAGGCATGTAGGAAAGTAGAGAAATCATCATCACCATTTTACACGTCAGCTAGAGGTGTTAAAGACCTCAGCTACTGTGCCGCAAATTGTAAATGAAAAAGGAACATAAATACAAAAGTTGCATGCCTGCTGAGCTACCAGCAACGGATAGGCATCGTTCCGGTAAGCTACCAGCCGGCTACTAGGCAAAAAGGGAAAATTATTATATTTTACGCTAAGAAATGAGATCGTAGGTGGAGGGGGAGGCTGAAAGGGATGGGGAGGGACAAAGAAACTCACAGCAGGAACGCTACTGAGGTCGGCTCCTTGCCATGTCAGCAAGTGTATCCAGCCAAACGTATTCACCGTCTTTTGGTCCCCAACCAGGGAGCCGTGACGCTTCAACCGAGGCCAGCACAGAAGTGAGGGCCTTCATTCCTCTTGACCAAGTCATCGCTTGGCCACCCCTCCTCTTTTTCCATCCACATCCCCGGTGAGCAAACAACGCACGTCGTGGAAATCGATGGGCTGGCATGCGCAACACGTGGCCCAGCCATCGGAGCCTGGTGCGTGAAATGACGGTGCTGAGCGGTTCAGTTCCTTTTCCTGTGCCATAAACAAGGCGTCGAACACGCTCGTTACTCACGCGGTGTTCCCACCAGATGTGAGCCAAACTGCGAAGGCACCGATGGCCGAACGTAACTAAGGTAGAGAAAAGAATATCGAAGTATGAAGATGCGGGTTGATCGGGAAAAGGGAAAGGTTTCGTCTTGTCACCCAAGAGCGTCAAGTTGCCACTCAAACCCCTTAACCGTAGATTCCCTGATAACACTTTCCGGATGCATGTTCCAGCGCTCGATAACTCGGTGTGACAGCAGGATTTCCGCCCTAATCCGACCAGACCGCGGGTTGTCCAGCTTCAAGCAATGACCGTGGAACTGAATAGCCAAGATTAATCTGGACCAACCTTCCCAGTTAAGATACGGTAGATTAGCATTAAGTCTCCTCTAAGCCTTCGGTAGTGCATTGAACGCATTCCCAAACAAAGTAGACGCTCGGGGTATGTCCGTCTCCGCAATCCCTCAACTAACCTAGTACCCACCCGTAACACCCTCTCTAGCTCTATTTCGTCCAAGACGAGGCAGGGCAGATAAGCCTGGACGCAGTATTCCAAATGAGGCCGAACGAAAGCCGAGAACAGTCTGGTAAAGATGCCGCCCGTCAAGACTCCGAAAGAACGTCGTACTAACCACAACATGCGGAAACCTCTGCTTGTGGCCTTCTTCCAGTTATCGCCGGAGTGTAAAGCCGAAGAGTGTACGACGCCTAGATCAACCTGGCTAGATGCACGCGAGAGTTCGACCCCACCGACTAAGTGCTTCACAGGAGGACAACCTCCTCCAATTCAAAGAACGGAGCACTTTGACTGATTTATGGGCAGTAACTATGAAATAGACCAGTCCCAAAGCTTATACAAGGCTCGCTGCATAGCTTCGGAACCCCAAGGAACATCGGCAATATTCCACAGCTTCAGGTCATCAGCAAATAGCAACGATGGTACCTCAAGCTTCGTGGGTAGGTCATTCACATAGACAGAGAACTGCAACGGTCCAAGGACCGAGCCCTGCGGCACGCCACTGAGGACAGACTGCCTAAACAATAGGCCACGACCTACACGTACAAACTGTTCTCTACCATCCAAAAATGCAGTCACCCAATGAAGGGTGCGACCAGACACCCCGTAGGAGGTCAGCTTTTGCACGAGCCTCAAATGGGGCACCTTGTCAACTGCCTTCGAAAAGTTGACGAAAAGCACGTCCAATGCGTGGCTGTTATCCACTGCATCCGCCCAACTTTCGCGAGCCACCAGTAGATTCGTTAGACACCAAAATCCCTTCCGGCATCCATGTTGTACATTGCTAAGTGGATTAAATCTACTCAGCTGACTCTTTAATGAATCTCTCACCAGTTTCTCGAGGAGTTTGACTGCTACACTCGTCAGACTAACTGGCCTGCAGTTTGCAGGCAGACTCGTCTCCATTTTTGATGATGGGACAGATGACAGCTTCCTTCCATCCGCAAGGTAATGCACAGCTGTCAAGCGATTTCTGAAACAGGATAGCGAGCGGTCCACTTAGTTCCGCCACCAACTCATGCAACAGTTTCGGGTGCATTAAATCAGGCCCAAAGGCCTTAGAATGGTTCAGCCCTTGTAGCAGCCTACGAACTTTCGTCTCCATTACAATAAATTCAGATAGCCCTGAACCCTCTGGGATCCTGCAAACCAGCTCAACGCCTGTCAAAGAGGTTTCCCTTATAAACGCTAATGCATATTTCCCACTGAATACGCAAGCCTTGTCATAGTCCGTATGCGCATGAGTACCGTCATCACGCATCAATACTGAAATTGACATTCGAACTGTAGCTCCTTGTGACATAAGCGAAGAATCTTTTTGGATTCTCTGAAGCTTCGCCTGCTAACCCTTTCTTGAAATTGAGCCGAGCATTCTTTAGGTATTGCTTACACCTATTTCTAGCCTTACGGTACCTGTTATAAGTGTCGGTGGACGGAGCATCTCGGTAAGTCCGCCAACGTTTAGACCTCTTTGTGAGCAGATGATTGCTAGTGGAATCTATCCAGGGCGGCTGTGCTCATGCCTTCTTTCTCATTGTGACTGGGATGAAGAGAGCAGAGACCTCTGTAAGGTAGGACTTAAATTTATCCCAGGCAACCTGGACAGTATCATCGCTTGAGATCTCACAATAGAAACCCGAAGCCTTGGCTCGTATTGATTGATAGTCTGCGTGCCATATGTTCGGGAGACTCAACAGTACTATGGTAACGTCTAGACGGAGTACAACTGAAGAGCAAACAAACGTGATCAGTGGAACCCAGTGGAGGTCCGTAGGTAATGTCACCAACAAAATCAAATGACAGCAAATACGAGGTTTAAAATAGACGGTACTTGGGTGTCCATGTACCTAGTGGGGAGGTCAATAAACTGATGCAACGGTACTTGGAGCGTAAACTCAAGTAGATCAGCGCCGAATGTGCCTAACGCTGAGTCGCAAGAAAGATCAGCCCAGCAAACCTCTGGGAGGTTGAAGCCGCCCATCACCAAACACTTGTTTGCGGACTGGGAGTGAATAAAGTCAAGCACCACTTTGGATACACTCCCAGGGCTTCTATACACAATTACAACTGTAACCTGAGCCGAGGAAGTGCTAATCACAGCCGACAGAGCTTCAACAGTTTTGTCTGCCGACTGAAATAAGCAAGTCTTCAAAACATCAAGTTTACAGCTCACATAAAGAGCGACGGCTCCTCCCTTATGGCCAGCGGAGCGATCGCATCTAAATAGTGCGTAGCCAGGTAGATGTACTTCACCATCCGTGATGTCCTGAGGACAGCCACGTTTCAGTGAATGCGAGTATATTCGGATGACACCCAACTACAAGCACACCTAACCATACACCGTCTTCCTTAGGCTGCGCACATTACTTAGCACTATCTGAAGGTATTCATTAGGTCCAGACCTAAATCTTGCGCTACCAGAATGGGCAGTGGTAGGGCGGAAAAGGACCGCATGCTGACCACCCGAAAACCTACCAACCGGAGACCTTGTTCACCGGCCGCTCGCCTGCTTTTGAGGTCCTTGATGGCCACCCTTATCTTCAGCCTATCGGCCAGCGGAAGGTCCGGCTGAACACTAATATTCGTACATTTCAGCTTAAAAGCAAACCGCATGAGAGCATTGCGTTCCTCTTGGGTAAAGTAGTTTACGAGTGTCTTGTTTTGACTGAGGTCATGAGCATTTTTACTGATTAGTCACTCGGTTTTAGGGTTTGTAAGGCCTATTTTATGTGAACAAGGGTTATACAATAGAGTTTCAGTTACAGTGATCGAGACAAATCTAAAAATTCTCGGTAAACCGCCAAGGATGCAGATTAGGATTTTAGGGCTTATACGACCTATCTAAAGTGCACGAGAATTACACGGGTACAAAAAGGCCACCGTTTCAGATGCACCGATCGATACAAACCAACCGGATGGAAGAGCGCTCAAATTGCCCAGATTCCGTCAAGGGTAGATTGTCCTTCAGTAATCGACCGCTCTGTGCGCAGGTAGCCCTGGGGTCAACTCCCTGGCGTGCCGCGTCACGTTACGTCGCAAGTTCCACTAAGCGCACACTCACAAATCCTGCCAGACAGAGATTTGCGATTCGCAATGCGATGTGAGAACTCTTGGTCAACGAAGGCAGTATAGGAGGATGTAATTGCTTCTAGCCGCCTTATGTAGCAAGCGATGGGGTTGGTTTATGTCTCTTGAAGTAGACCTCGCAATAAGCTTTCTGATAACTTCAAGAACTTTGATGTAGGTAGCATTGTGATGCGCTCGTAGGCGAACGACTGCGCTGAAACACAGCCAAAATTGGAAACCGACGATAGACGTTGATCCGTTAATAGTACCCTTGATAAAATTTGCGCAATGGAAAGGCCTAATCGAGCCCGATTAAATGAGTGTACCCAGACCGATGTGCGCAAAGATTTGAATACCAAAACTTGAAAACTCAGGAGCAACGTAAGTGTTCCGACTAGCATGACACGGCGTGTTCGGACATTGGCGACGGTTTCTATATCTGGAATTATTCATTGTGCGTCAGCTTATTCCACCAGATCTGTTTTGCAAAGGACGGACTTCTAAGCCCTCACTTGCAGTTTGGGCTCGATGGAAGAAAACATTCTGTGACTACCTTTAACTCTTGAATTACAAGTCCTCACATCACTATTACTGAACAACAATCTGTTCAACTCCTGAGGCAACACTTTGGTGCGGAGGGTCAGAGGCATTTTGATGCGCTACGGTTGTATGTAAACACTTCTTTATCACGCCTGAAATCTCTGAATGGTCTTCGGGGCTTACAACATGTGTTTGCTGCACGACTAACTTTTTCCCAACTACGGCAGGGAGACGAAGGAAATGTTAACGAATTTATAACCCGTTTACAACAGTCCCTGCCTGATTGCCGTTATAATGAGATTCCGTTCACGAAATTTGAAGAGGTCATTGCTTTCCAGTGTCCTCTAGTTGGCATTCACGACAACAAGACCCGAGAATGTCTACTTTCGGAAGATGAGAGCAAGCTTATTTGGGAAGCCGCCTGTCATTAGTGAGACAGTGAGAAAATGTGGTTCGACGATTAATTTACTACCAACGTGGTCATCCTTCAGATGCAATCCACGCGGTCAAACCTCGATTGTCACTGAACAACAAACGCTCCTTTATGTGCTACAGGTGTGGCGAAAGACATGAAAGGGTACCTGATTGTAGACACAAACAGTCCACTTGCCACAAGTGCGGTAAAGTCGGACATCTTGCGCGTGTTTTCCGCTCAACAGTGCTTCCACATCGTCTATCTTACCATCCACCAAATACTGTACAGACAGTAAAGAATTCCGATGAGTCCATATCTTATTTGATTTCACATACTACCAAGTCACATGTGCGCGCAATACCACCACAGACGGTAGAACTTGAGCTTGAAGGTCAACCTGTGCGCCTAGAAATTGATACGGGGGCCTCGGTTACGTTAGTCAATAATCGTACAATGCCCGACCTGCCGCTAGTCCCGATAGTCTGTTTTACGCTCTTATACTGGTGAATCGCTTGATGTACTGGGGATGCGTGAAGCAAAGGTTACTCGTGGAGCCGGCACTTTTACCCTTCCTTTACTTGTTGTTAACACAGATGCCCCGAATTTACTTGGTAGTAACTGGCTTAAACATATGCCAGAACTACTTCAAACCGTCAAAAAGTGGACCATATTCCAGATATTCCTTCATTGTTGAAAATGGACGCTTGTGTTTGATGAAACATGGCTCGGTAAACTACGTGCTTTTAAAGTCTCTTTCAATATCAAACCGAACGCCCAGTCGAACTTTTTCAAAGCAAGATGCTTACCTTTTACTGTCTGAAAGTTGTTAGAGCTGGAACG
Source organism: Dicrocoelium dendriticum (assembly GCA_944474145.2). Classification (NCBI taxonomy): domain Eukaryota; kingdom Metazoa; phylum Platyhelminthes; class Trematoda; order Plagiorchiida; family Dicrocoeliidae; genus Dicrocoelium; species Dicrocoelium dendriticum. Next base: position 73,866,527 of record OX104063.1, read on the forward strand.
CCTTTAGAAAGATGGAATATTATCGTCAGTACACCACACATCTTTGGCCACGCCAATTGTTCCAGTACAAAATCCCGATGGCACCGTCCGTATCTGTGGTGACTACAAGTTGACTGCTAACCAAGCTGCGACGTCAGAACACTATCCTATTCCGCGGATTGATGACTTATGCGCAACTCTGTCAGGTGGACAGAAGTTTTCCAAACTTGCTTTAAGCCATGGTTACTCCCAAGCATGTGTGTATGTAGTTAACACTTGCCTAATAAACGTTTAGCAGAGTGCCACTACACATGAGTAACAATAACAAAAAGTAGGAAGAAGAGTCAGAGAAAGGGATGTAAAATCCCATGTGCTGTGTGGGCAACGACGTTCCCGGTCCCCCAGACCGAGGAAAAAGGTTTACTTAAGGAGCCCCACCCCGAGGCTTTGGTCTTAAAGACCTGACCCGTAAGGCAGCGGGACGATTCACGAAGACTGTTGACAGCCAGATGGCTCATTCGCCTTCTTTGTGTTCGGAAGCAGTCCACAGATGAGCCGGTGGCTAGCAAGGTTGTTCATGCGCCTTCTGTTAGATACCCACCTCCAGTTACAAAAGTGAGTGGTCATTGGCCCTATATCCGGTCACATTGGCTTTGATGCAGCGCCGTAGGCGCATTTATGGTATTCAATGGGGAACCAGATGACCAGCCCAGAACTCCCCACGCTCTGCGACGCTGCCGCTGATTGTCCGCAACTGCTTATTCATATCTCCTGCAAAGCATATGAGACTTATTCGCAGTTACCTCCACAAGGAAGACATTCCCCCATCCGCAACCTGGGGACGCGCCCGATAGCGTACAACTACGCCTCTTGTCAACTCGGATTCCAAAATATACCGTGACATGTCCACTGGCAAACCTCGACCTTACGTCCCGCAGCAATATCGACGAATTGTATTCAATCACTTGCATGATATTTCCCACCTGAGCATGCGCGCCACTACGGAACTCATAAGTGATCGTTACATCTGGTAAAACATGCGTTCGGATATCAGACAGTGGGCCAAACTGCTTCACACCATTACATTCCCCAGCACTTTCTTGTTGTCCGATGCCCGCTTCAAACATATCCATCTCGACATCGTTGGACCTCTTCCTCCATCCAACGGTTTTATCTATGTGCTGACATGTGTTGATCGATTCACGCGTTGGCCTCACGCAGTGCCACTACGGGATGTTTCAGCCGAAACAGTCGCCAGAACGTTCATCGAATCGTGGATATCCGTGTTTGGCACACCTGCCACTGTTACCGCGGATATACGCCCTTAGTTCAGCTCTGCTTTGTTTCGTGACCACAATCCTATGCTTGCTTTTTCACATCTACGCACCACGGCTTACTACCCCGCGGCTAATGGGCTAGTCGAACACTTCCACCGACAGCTCAAGGCTGCCCTTACTGCAACGCAATTGAACGTTCAGTGGTCCGAACGTCTACTGATCATCCTTCTTGGTATTCGTAACACCATAAAAGAAGACATCGGTTGCTGCCTAGCTGAACTAGTCTTCGGCACAACCCTTAGACTTCCTGGTGAAATCGCACTGGATTCGAGAGTCACTGGCGAAGTGAATCCTGTTTCGTATGTTGCACGCTTGAAGTAACCTCTCACTGCCGTTCGTCCAACTCCACCTCGACCTAACTCCCGATGTCAGTAGATTCACCCCGATTTACGCACCTGTCCTTTTGTCTGCGCGCGTCGACACCGTCCGTAAACCATTGATACCGCCTTACGAAGGTCCCTTCAAAGTCCCCGCTCGTAAGGAGAAGTACTTCGTGTTGGACAAGAATGGTTCTGAAGATTTTGTTAGCATTGATCGCCTGAAGCCTGCTTATATCGAACTGCAATCGCGTCACCAATCTACTGACACTTGTGTCCCTGAACAGACTTCGCTACTTCCAAGTAGAGCTGCATGAATACTCCAGGGAGATATATGGGTTGGCGGCATCCGGTTTCGGATTTGCCTGTCACTGTGGCCAGCCACAGGACGCCTGCGCCTACAGAGGGACCATGGATGGCTTGCGCTGCACCACCCACAGCTCCATCCACACACTCCATATCCAGTGTAAACCCGAAGGAATAAGACCGGGAGGCAGGTGGATGGGAGCCACGTTACATCAACGGAGCCGGCCCACATTCCTTCACAGGCAAATACAAGCACGCTGTATTTGGAGAATCAATTGCACACAAGGCGGTGGCTGGACCGTATTCCGCTCCACACTGAGTGCATGAAACCACTCTTCGAGCCTAGCACGACCACAAGGACCGTGCACCCCGTCCCCTCCAGCAACGACCAACTGTCTCCTGGAGCCAGATGGACGAGGTAGTGGGTAATAGACAGGTAGGCACCTTGTCAACATGCACATCAAGCGCAGTCACACCTGGGATATCAAACAACAGCCAATCACTTGAGAGAAAGACAACCAAGAAAATAATTCGAGTAATGCATAAGGAAGTGGTGACATCAATCTTAAATTAATGAACATATGAAACAAGTTGTTTACCAACGAATACGAGCTAAGTTCACGAGGTCAGGAAGTTTGTTTTACGCAAATGCTACACACACGAAAATGTTATCGAAATAACTACATGTGGCGTAATCGACGTGTGCAAGTGTATAGAAGAGAGTATAACTAGGCATTTATATGGGAAAGAAAAGCATTAGGGCAAAACTGAAAACCCACCACCTGAAATAAATAGACTTAGCATGCAAGCACGCGGTTAGTAAATCGAATGCAGCGTACCTACAAACGCTGCGCCGGTTCTGCCTACGTTCTCTGCAGAACCCGTCGGCGCTTCGGTAGTAGTCCCGAGTGGCCTCGCTCATGGCTCACTAGGCCTGCCTGACTCAGGCACTCGCGACCGCATGTGCTACAGCACCATGCGCTCGATGTCGATGGAGTACAACCCATCGGTGCTTGTCGCTTCCGCAATTGCCGCTTCTTCTCTGCATGTATGAGGTCTTTTTCCGCACTTCGGCAACTGCCTTCATGATTAGATCGCGCCATGCACGCCGATCAACCGCCTTTGATTCCCATGACCTGGAATCAAGATTAGAACGTGAGAGGCTCACTTTGATCATGTCCTGGTAACGTAACTTTGGTTTCCCCACATGCCGCTTCCCAATACTCAGCTGACCGTATAAGAGTTGTTTCCGTATCCGCGTTGAATCCATACGGCTCACATGACCGAGCCACCTCAGGTGTCTCAGTAAAAGTATGCAGTCCACTGCATACATCCCACTTTGTCGCAACATTTCTGTGTCAGCAACTCTGTCGCCCCAACTGATGCGCAAAATCCGTCGCAAACACTGCTGATGGAACCGCTCGAGATATCGCACACCCCACCGGTACATCGTCCACGTTTCACTGCCGTATAGAAGAACGGACAGTACCATGGATTTGTACACCATCAGCTTCGTGCCAATGGTAAGCTGATAGTTGTTCCACACTCGGTACTCAAGCTTCCCGAATGCCGCCGCTGCTTTTGACACGCGGATACGCAGCTCACTGTGTAGCTGCTGGTCAGTCGATATCACTCTCCCAAGGTAGCAGAAGCGGGTGGCGGTTTCCAATACTTCGGCACTAATGCTGATTCGCGGCAATATTGAAGACTGCAACTCCGGTGAAGGCTGAAAGAGACAGACAGTTTTGCTTGTGTTGATGGTGAGCCCGAATTTGGCCGCTGTCGAAGCCAGAGCACTAGTCATGTGCTGCAACTCATCCGCGCTGTGTGCAAACAACGCACGGTCGTCAGCAAACAGCAACATACGGATAGTTGTCTCACAGACTAGAGTTCTCGCACCGAAACGACGGATGTTCAGCAACCCACCATCAATACGGTGCTCCACACGAACACCGTAAGCACAAGCGGCATCAAAAGCACAAGACATCATTGTATGAAGATATATAATAAACAGGGCAGGAGCTAAGACACAGCCTTACTTCACACCAGAGACAACTGCAAAGTCATCCGAGGTCTCTCCACTCAGCTGCACCCTCGCTCGCATACCACTGTGCAGACATTCAATTAAACTTACAAACTTACGCGGGCAACCAAACTTACCCAACACCAGCCACAATGCCTCGCGGTTCACCGTATCAACTGTCTTGGTGAAATCAACAAAAAGCGAGTACAATGGCTGGTGTCGTTCTCTGCACTTCTCCTGCAACTGACGAGCCACAAACACCATATCTATAGTGCTGCGACCCGAACGGAATCCACACTGCTCTTCCGCCACGTTAGGTTCCACAACCTGACTGACGAGGCGGTTGAGCAGGATTCGGGCAATCACCTTGCCCACACAACTCAGCAAGTTGATGCCACGATAATTCGTGCAACATTGCTTGCTCCCTTTGCCCTTGTACAGTGGTAGCACAAGGGCATCCTTTAGCTCAGGAGGCACCTCCTCCTCAATCCACACGCGTTGCACCAAGTGGTGCAGCGCAGTCAACAACGCGGGTCCGCCGTGTTTCAATACTTCAGGCGGGATGCCGTCGGCCCCAGCACACTTGCCGTTTCGCAGCTGAGCAAATGCTCTCTGCGTCTCATCCAGTGTCGGCGTGTCCGCCAGACTCGCCTTCACATCGTGCTGCTTCAGGCCGTTCAATGTAGGCCAGTCCATTTCTGAATGGTTGTTCAAGAGACACTCAAAGTGATTTCGCCAGATCTGCATTATGTCTGCAGTCTGTGTGCAGGTAGCGCCTGAACTACCATCGATCAGTGTCCTCAGCGGCTCCAATCTCGGTCCATACACCGCCTTCAAAGAGTCAAAGAATTCCTTGTGTTGGCGGCGTTCTGCGTAGCATTCCATCTGCTTCGCCTTCTCCGTCCACCATGCATTTTTTCTGCGACGGAGCTCTCGGGTCAGTCGCCGTCGAAGTTTGCGAAACTGACTCTTCTTTCCCAAGTCATTGGGGTCTGCAACATGTGCAGCAAATGCTGCATTCCTCTCCGACACCAATGCGCCGATCGTCGCATTGTTGTCATCAAACCAATCAGGCCGCTTACAGTTTGCGCGCCGGATGGTCTCCTCGGCAGCAGCTGTCACGAATGTGGTGCCACAGGTCGCCCACTGTGGCTATGCAGTCCACATCACACAGGCGTGCAGCCATCGCCTTCTCCAGCTCAGTACGTTTCGCCACAGTACCGAGGGAGAGAATGTTAAATTTACGCCGGTTCACGGCGGGAGTGCAAAACATAGATTTACGAAAATATATGTACAGTTTGGTCCGCACCAATTTGTGATCAGTGCCACACTCAGCTCCACGCAGTACACGTGTCATGCGCACTTTACGCATATCACGCTGACGTACGATGACATAGTCGAGCAGGTGAGTGTGACCACTCCGTGGGTGCGTCCAAGTTGCTATATCACTCGCACTCAGTGCAAACCGAGTGTTCGTGATCGTCAGGCCGTGAGTGGCACACAGTGAGAGCAGCCTGTCACCGTTCGCATTCGCTGAACCAATGCCATGCGGACCGATAACATCTGTCCACACCGATGCATCACGCCCAACGCGCGCGTTGAAATCACCCAGCAGAAATAGTCGGTCGCTCCTCGGCACAGACCGTATCACGGAGGATAGCTCAGTGTAGAATTGATCACGCGTGTCATCAGGATAACACATGGTCGGACCGTATGTGCTTATAAATGTGGCAAACTTACCTCTTCCGAGTCGTAGGCGAACAGTCATCAGTCGCGCGCTGATGCCTGTTGGTTCACCCACCAGCTGGCCATGGAGGCGATCGGATATTGCAAATCCGACCCCATGTTCACGTGGTGCTGAGGCGGCGTTGCCTACCCAGTAGAATGTGTAGCCAGCACCTGCTTCATGCAACTTACCTTGCTCAGCGAGCCGGGTTTCACTGAGCGCCGCAATATCGATGTGGTAGCGCGCCAGTTCCATCGCGACGAGTGCAGTGCGTCGCTCCGGGCGCTCGCTGGAGTTCCGGTCCAGTAGTGTGCGCACGTTCCAGCACCCGATGCTGAGTGCTTTGCGCGCAGGCCTACGATTGCATTGGTGGGCAACCGCACGCGAGATGGTCGTTGTGCTTCGGAGGTTTGCTTGAGGGACTCCACCCGGAGCCTTTGGCTCAATAGCCTGACCCACAAGGCAGTGGGGAGCAGATCCAGCTCGGGAATGTGATTGCAGAGACAGATTGGGATCTGCTTGACGGCCGTCACACACAGCCTTGGAGGTACTGGAACGATTTATATATATTTTGCGACCGTAGTAGGATACACCTGCGACCACGGCCAGACGCAGATGGGTTTTGGCGGGTTTGCACCAATTTGACCAGGGGCTGCCTGGCTTGAGGCGGACAGTAGCAAACCATTGAACACCCGGAGGTGCCCTCCCACCGTCAGAGACAATGCGTGGCGCTCGTGCTCTACGCCAATCGAGCTGTGAGCTTATAACCCGTAGACCTGTTGTCTCCCATGGCTAGGTTTTACGGGACGAGGGCCATCGACCACTTCCTAACCTCCGAAGAGGATGGACTAGGATACTGGCAGGGCTCCCACACCTGACAGGAGAACGACTCGGGTCTTCAGCCAAAGCCTTCGATTAAATAAACACCCGAAAGGCAGCGGGTCTAGCACATGGTCATTTCACTGACTCATGCGGATTGGTGTCCTGGATCTTAGCAGGGAGAAGGGCGAAACCCAACTCCCACCCAGCGGTCGCCACGAGGAGGCGCCCAGGACATGAGACAATGGCACAACAGCAGCAGCAGTGGGTAGACCCTCTGTCAGGATCTAGCCACCACCAGCCTAAGCGCACCATAGACTCTCCCGCCAGGGAGATAACAACCATCAATACGCACATAGGTTTGTTCCACTACGACAGACTTCCATTCGGAATACATTCTGCACCGGCAATATTTCAGAGTACTATTGACAATTTAGTGAAGAGAATAACCGGTGTATGCGCTTACCTAGATGACATTCTAATTACTGGCAGAACTGATCACGAACACATGACATCGCTTTCGACGGTCTTGAAACTTCTCCAAGACAGTGGACTCAAGCTGAAGGAATCCAAATGTGTATTTTTCGCAGAAATTGTCCAGTACCTTGGATTTCGTTTGGATAAACATGGTTTGCACCCGCTAACGGAAAATATCCAGCTCATCCTTGATTCTCCGAGACCATACAACGTCAGTGAGCTGCAATCCCTTCTAGGTATGGTAACACACTATAGTCATTTTCTATCTGCTTTGGCCACCACCAACGCACCCCTGTCTGTACTACTGTGAAAAGAATACCAAGTGGCAGTGGTCAGCTAAAGGACGAAGGCCTTTCGATACTGTCAAAGCAGCCATGGATGAGGCTAATCTCCTAGGACATTTTGATCTGTGAAGCCCCATCACTCTCCGATGTAACACCTCAGCATCAGGGCTCGGCGCCATACTGTCCCTCAAGATAGATGATCAGACGGAGAGACCCATCGCTTTTGCCTCTCGGAGCTTAGCACCTGCAGAGAAAAACTACGCACAACTGGATAAGGAGGCGTTGGCGGTTATATTCGGTGTTAAGAAATTTCACCAGTATCTTTGGGAAAGAAGTTTCGAAATCTTAAACCCTTATTAGCCTTGATTGGTGAAAATAAAGACATCAACCAGATGTCATCTCCCCGTATGCAATGTTGGGCCTTATTGTTATCGGCTTACATTTACACTATCTCTTATGTCCCTGGAAAAGCAGACGGCATTGCGGATGCCTTGAGCTGGTTGCCTTTGAATCATCTGCCAGATTGTGTACTGACACCAACTGAATTAGTCCATTTAATGCACCATTTGACCAGGAAGCCACTGTTGAACTCGGATATCCGCCGTGATATAGCGCGTGGTGTACTCTTCAGCAAAGTTCAACGTTTGGTCTTCCAAGCATGTCCCGATACACGTGACGTGGAATTGTTTCCTTACTTCACTTCGGAGACTAACTGGGCATTTTGCAGGATTTTACCTTTATCCTGATTGTGCTTCTCAATGACGGTGAGCTTACAGAAAGTGCGTTGTCTGTAAATTCACTGTTTTTTGCCTCTTGAAGGCTACAATTTGCGTCAAGACTATCCGTTTTTAGAAAAACATTTCATGGGGATTCATTAGTGAGTAAATTTTAGTCTGACAGAACAACTCAAATCGGACAAGCGAGTTAGGAATTAAGCCCTGAGTACTCGAGCTTTATTCATCTGTGAAAAGACACACTGAAAGTATGATGTAGAGAGCAAGTGTATTATGCGCGATAAATATGCAGCGTGGAATCATACCGTGGCAGATTGTTGAGGAATTATTATGCTGACATTCCTTTCATTCATGGCCGTTTTGGATACCAGTTCTGTCTTGCATCTAAGCAAGTGACAGTGATTCGAGCTGATGCTTTTGTACTTGCTCAATTTTCGGCCTTCTGTTTTTTAGCCTTTTCCATTCAACTGGCTCGCTGGTGTTCGAACTTCGTTACTCTATTCTACGAAAGTGCGTTGTTACGGAATGGGCTCCTTTAGTTATCTCAGGTGCGTCGTTTCTTATCAACTCTGAATCGTCCCCAACTGTTCCCAAAACCTCTGAGCTAACATATCCTAGTATCATATTTCCAACCCGATCACTTTTCGCTGGAATAACATAAATTGGAGGCTCATGCTGGTCTCTTGTTGTCCCCTACTCTTTCTACTTTTTGGACGGTCTCCCTTTAGCGGTCTAAAAAGGGGATAGGGATACAAATGCTGGTTGGTACCATTTTCAATTACTGTTGTGCACGTATAGATCAAAGTGATTTCCAGCCTTGTAAGTTTAAGGTGCATATTGAACCACCGAAAATACTCGCGGAGCTTGACAAAGTGGTTACACACGTTTCTCCACCTCGCATAGTCGCGCAACGTGTGGAACCGATCAACAGGTGAGCAATCAACCCGGGCTACCAGTGTTTCAGATTATTTCGAGCTTAAATGTGCTTCTTTGACTTTACTACCTTAAATCCGGTAGAAGGTTGCTTGTGACGCAATTCTGTGGTTTCGCTTTCCTGTTTTTCCCAGCACTGAAGGATATTGATCGCCGACTGTCTTAAGTGATGAATTTCCATCGCAGCTATTGAGCCACCTCATCGTATGTTCGTTGTTTGGTGCATTCTTATTGCCATATCCTTTCCATTAGAATGCATCGTCCTCAGTTTTCTTATGGGCATTACTCTGAAACTGATCTCATACATGTTACGTTCGCTCATCTGGAGACGGCAGGAAACAAACCTGCGCATTTGTTGGAAAGCTGCACATGCTTAATTTTCATTGCCAGGTTCTTGCATCCATTGGTTTTTGTAAAACTTGTTTACGCGAAACATGTTCATCTACATGCTCAGAAAACTCTTACCTAGCAATCAGGAAGCAGAGCCAATTGTTCATAACCTCAGTATTTGTGCTATTCGTTTATCTGGCTCACGATTTGCTACATCATACCTGGTCGTATCCTTTAACTTTGACTTCAAGCTCTCCCCAGAAAGTTGCATGGGTTGCTTATTGTAACTGGGTGGACTGTTTACTGAGGACATGTTTGTAATGGAACTAACTAAGAGTTCGGGGTGGTAATCAGGCACATTGAGGAATACACACGTAACAAGCATCACACTCCATTATGCGATCAATCGTGTACGGACCGAGAAGGTGGAGAACGGTATTTAGGTCAAAACCTTCGTGGTTCGTCACTGCGTGATTAAACATTAAAATTACGCTGATCTGAAACCGATCAGATACTCAGCAGCTTCAGTTGCCAGAAATGCGCAAAATCGACTGTTGTTCGGGTCGATTTGTTGTGGCCTAGCATAACCTGGCCCGTCGGTTGGTAAAAGTTCTTTCTCCGCTGACACAGTGAGCCAATTCATGTAATCCAGTTTGTCGATGACCTGAATAAAATCGATCTGTTGGATATGATCGCGTTTTTTGTTATGTGTCGAATCGTCGTTCGCTAAACACTGCACCCCTGTTGATTACATTTACGGCCTAACTTATTCTCCTGATTGTTCTCTACCGATTCCGGTCAGATCACTGAAACAATCCGCGCTTTTGCTTTTTGGCTGGTTAGCAATAGATGGTCAATCGGCTGGTTGTTCTAGCGGATTTCTTTTTACTGTACTACAAACACTATGTGGACGTTACAGCATTTGGTTCATCTAAGCAGCAGATCGTTTGATTAGTAGAGTACCTTAACACTGGGTATGCCAACTTGCGGGTCACCTGTGAAGTAGAACAGAAAAATTGCCTGCTATTTTGACTCCATTATCGTCGATGGGGAGGACGGACTCATTAACTGCTCGTCTAGCAAAATCGACATGGTCCGGTCGCCATTTGCACACGCCGGCTTCGTACCAGCGCGGTACGGACAGACACTTCTTAGTTCGGCACAAACGTGCGTTGTCTCCGATTGCTTGCAAGATTGGATCAATGTAAGCGACCGTATGTTTTCAAGAATTCGTCTCCAGGTTGGACAATCATAGACGGAGGAAATATTATTGGGGGATACACCATAAGCGTAGGTACAGGTTCATTTTTCAGTGGACATTGATACTGACTGTCAGTAAGAGAAGAAAGGCATCAACAGTACGCCGGTGTGCGGTGTGTAACGACGCTTCGCTGCCGCGCAACCAACGCCGGTCGCACGTGGGCTAGGATACTGCGAGGGTCGCCCTGCTCCTACGCAGGCTCGAAGCTGCGCCGCCAGATTGCAAGACAAGCTTGTTACCTTTAGGCTACGGGCCGGCATCACTGTCAGTAGGTCACGGTTGCAGCCTGTACAGGATTCCTTGACCCATAGTCCGATTCGACCACGACAATGTTAAGGTTGGGGCAAATTTCTGCACGCACAAGTTCGCTTCGTGCAGCTGAATCGCGGTGCCCTCGGCGGACTCAAGTGGGCATCCACGGACATCCTTTGGTCGATCTCAAGTGCTTGTTGGATGATACTGCACTATTCAGTCAACTGGGTAGTGTGGCCTATGTCACAGAGTTGCATGTCTATGAAGAAGTTGGTTGTCTTTCCATTCCCAGTTACTAGCCCTGCCGGATGGTGTTTCTCATCCTTCTTGGCGAATGATTTATCGTACAATCACTCTAACCCGCTTCACAGGAACAGAGCGAGTATTGCAACACTAATTTCATATTGGCAATTCTCTTATCCTTGAGGTTATTTATCGGCTCTAGGCTACATGTGAACTGAATATGCATTTGGCTGCTGGTCAATTTATTCGCTTGGCTGCTTTGAATAGCTCTTCTACGCAGTTATCACTTTACGGATTAAGTGTAAGTGTCTCCCTCCGATGGGTCATATTTTAGTCACAGTACTTAAAAATAATATGAACCACTAGGCTTCGAGTTCCACCCCAGCTCAGGCCATCTCCACCTGATGAGTCCAAATCAGGACGAAACCGTCGGTCGTAGGGTATCAGTGTTGGGAGCAGTAATGTGGGAACACCTCTAAATGACATTTTTGTTTCCGGTTTTTCTGTCCCATCTGTGTGCTGTTAGTTTACCTGCTTTATAGATTGTTATTCTTTTAACCACCAGATATTTTCTCCCTCTACGTGTTTGATCCCATACTATCGATCGGACAGCTCTCAAATACCAAACTCGGTTTGCAGATTAAAGACTTTTTTGTTTCCTTCCATTTTCAGTCAACGTGAGGCGCAAGCAATAGACCATGAATTGTTCACCGAATACGGTTTTTCTGTTGATCAATTGATGGAGCTTGCTGGGTTGAGCTGTGCTACTGCTATCGCTGAGGTATGTTTTAGACATCCACATCTATCCGCGTTCTCAGTACTAAGCACCACGGATACTCTAGTATGACATTCAACTTAAGGCTCTGGAGTAGTGTTGTACGGCTTGTCTCCATCTAATTATTCGCTCATTGTTGACTGTGTGTATCTTTCGTCCATATTTTCCTTTTTAATCCGAGTCTTCACCAGAGCGCTTGAATTGGTATCTGTCCTCACGGTGGTCTTAGACTTGACATTCCATACACATTATATATACCATCTTTTTCGGACATTCGGTTTATTTTCTGTTCATTTCGTCAACTCACGCTGCATCTCGGCCTTTGCCATGGAATGCTTCTCCAAGCTCAGTGGTAGCATGGTCATCTGTTGCCTGCATGTGCCAACGAATCATTTTGCAAACTCAGTTCTTCTTTCAAAGGTTACGCGTATAATTTCGGACATTACGCCTTATTTCTGCTTTCCTTTCGTGATGCTTTAAAAGACGCCCCCTGTAACTTGTTTGATACCCTGTTGCACCATGCAATTGCATTGGGGTTCAATTTGTATTTTTTAAAAACGTCATCCACAATTCTGTTCACCCACTTCCATAAGTTCGGACGAAACACTGTAACTTTGTTGGCTGTTCTTTCACTGATTCGTCCGTCATTATTTTGATTTGCTTCTTGTCATGAATCCTACTCGCCTGCTCATTCGCCGATCGATTTCGTTCCTGCTTATCCCATCGTACTCCACATATACGTCTACCAGTTTACGAGCATCCTGTTCCTATTTCACTTTTAATATGCACGCATTATTATGTGAGAAGGCTGGTCACTCCGATCGACGCGGTTAACAATTAGTTGATGTGTTTATGCTCCCTTAGTACTCCAGTTGTGACTCTAATTGCTGTTTTTCAAGGATCATGCTGCTTTGTTGTCCGATATTTTCTCTTTGATTCTGCATGGTTTTCTCTTGCGGTGGTTCAAATTTGATGCTATTTGCTCTGTTTCCCCACTGTTTTCACTTATGCTGAGGTGTAATGGGTGCTTGCGCATCAGAAACGCTTCCAGTCACAGTCACAGTTGTATGTCATCTGTCGATTACCTTTGAGTACCGAGAAATGTTGCTTTTTTCATCTCAGACCTTTTATTGCGATTTTTTGTTTATTTATACTGGTCGTATCCGCTGTTCGATCTTTCCTGTGAACTTTGATTCCTTCACGATGGTAAATGTATCCTCAGAGCAATATTCATCGTCATTGATTGCAACATACCAGTACTTTGAGCTGGTCCATCACTAAAAGCACGGGCTTTAGTGTGGCGTGATGGTTTGTCTATCTCAGCGATGCATCGGGTTATGCTGCCTAGCGTGGTCCGTCTACCTTCAGGTCTACTCATACCAGACAAAAGTCAGACAAACTCACTGTCAGCCTTTCTCGTGGGGCATTTGGCATACATCGATTACTCTGTTCCTTCAAAACTTAATCATGAGTGACAGCAGTCTACGGGTGATATGCTCAACTCTATTGATGTAGGGCGCGAGCGCCAATCGTTGTCTCTGATTGTGTAAGAGCATCATCATTGCTCATTAGTTTCCTGTCACCCGCCTTGAATCAACCAATCCACGATCAAAAAGGCGCAAGCCAAAATACTTCTATCCGCGGTTGGCCTTGGTTGCAAGTGTGGAAGTTATTACAGTAGACAAACATGTGTGGTTTGGAGAGTTTCGGAGCTGCTCTGACCCAACGCTGCACTCCATGACCGACCGGTTTCGTCCTGATTTGGACTTGTCAGGTAGAAACAGCTTGAGCTGAGAGTGGAACCCGACACAGTGGTTGACGGCTTTCGTCTTGGTCACTAGGCCAGAGCTCCACAGCAGCGCTTGACACAGCAGTTAGAAGTTCAGTATTGGGTCTTGGAGTACCCGCTGTGTCTGGATTGCGTCGCAATATCGACTGAGGCCACTGTTTGTCTTGAAGCAAACATATGCTATTTCGATCACTGGGACTGCATCCGAAGCTGTAGCTTACCATGTGTTTAACTGCACTTCGTTCTCAGGGAATTCGACTTTGTCGTACCCAATGCGAGCGTGGTGGCGGACATTTAGTGAATAGGAAAGACGCACAGGAATGAGCCAAGTCTCGTACAGTAAGCGATTGACCACCCCTTCGTACACCCTCGTGATGCTTATGAGCTGATAGTTCCTCATTGATTGGGCAACTAAGGGAAGGATCAGGATCCGGAACGTAGCGGCGAACAATGACGCAGTGTACGGCATCATCCCTTTCTGTCCCTGTGCAACTATCCCGATCGGCCAAGCGGACAGCCGAGACGAGAACTGGAGAACGCCTGCGACTGGTTATATATATATATATATATATATATATATATATATATATACATATACATATACATATATATATATGTATATATATATATAAGGCAGGCACGAACCGGAATTCGGACTTCGGCAATTGACTTGAAATGGAGTCTATTAGCATGTTTGAACCAACCAACTCAAATCGTGAAGTTTCACCTGGAAGTGTGGTTTTCCCCGTAAACGACGTTTGAATGCACATTTCGCTGGAACTTTTATACCGAGCTTACTTGCGTTGGTAACTGAGTCGCCCTCAACTTTAACGCAATGTGATCCGTTCTCTTTGCATTCATGTTCTTATTTGTTTAGGCATATCCTCTCCAAACGCTACCACTTTCCAACGGATCTCTCATCGTCTGCTGCGGACCTGGAAATAACGGTGGGGACGGCCTCGTTTGTGCTCGGCATCTCAAGCATTTTGTGGGTGGATATCACTTTAATTATGTCACTGAAACTCTTGTGTTTTTTGTTCTTGGCTTCTATGTATTCCATACATTATGTATCTATGCTAACCCACAGGTTTTGCTTCGATTTTTCTCTGTAGCGGTTACCATCAAGTGCAGTACTCAGTGGGTCAGTTCCAGCAGTGTACTAAGCCTACCTAAACAACTATGATCCGAACACCGAACTTCTGAGGGTCCAAGTACCGCGCTTCGATTCGCAAAGGTAACAGCACGGCCGATGGCGTAGGTATTGGAAAGCCAAAAGCACGGGGAAGCGGAAGGAAAATTAACAAAGAGAGAAACATGAGTGACCACATTGGAAGCTGGAAGCGAGAGATCCAATGCAAAAGTGCCATTGACTCATCGACTACGCTGTCGGATAAGTTCTCCAGGCACTGCGGTGTCCCATCTCGGGGCCTGTGTCTACGAAGCAAAAATCTACCAGTACGGTCAATTCTTTATACTGCTTGGTTGAACAGCAACAACGCGCTTTTATTAAACCATATGCAACAGCGACACAGTGTTAACCAAGATCCGGGTCCACAGGCTTACGAATCTCAGCAACGTATAGTGTATTACGGAACTTTGTTGGTACCAAAAGCAAGGCTCCATCACACGTCAGTAATAGTAATGTATATTCTCGGTTTCGCGAGACATACCCGTTTCGGTGTGATCAGTTTTTTTACGATTGCTTCGCATGGCATCCACGCGATTGCCAAAATGTTAAACAAAAAGTGGGAATGATACTTTTAACGTTGATGTTTCTCCATTTCAAAGCTCCAAATTGGTGTAGAATATTTCGTGACGTTCTGACGGAGAGCTCCGTGTACATGCAGGGTCAATTTTCTTTTCCCTAGTTGACGGATAAAGAGCAATTGTGCGATGATAAGAGAAGCATTAAAACCTCAATTTGAAAGTACAGATTATAGCATCTTTTTGTGCTAAATTTTTACTGTATATTTTGGTATTTTAAAATAGGGTCATGAAAGACGGTGGCATTTATTTTTACCTCAGCGGCTATACATGAAGGCCGGAACAAACAGAAGAGGAGGTTACGGAAATTCGCTGTTCCTAACACGGAAGCACTGCACTCCATTACCCGTTTCCTTCTCGTTTGATGACCTCAAGTAGAGATAGCAGACCATAAACCCGGGATTATTGGGATGGTAGTTGAGACCTCTACACCTTTAAGCACCGGCTCACGATGGTCAACGGGGAGGTTGACTTGCTATGTGTGATCTGGGGGTAGTTGGCATTACCCAACCAGTTCAAGCGTTTTTGGTTTAACTGTGCGCTTGGCGTGTGCGAGTAGGAAGCAAAGCGAAAAATCATATGATAAGAGGACATGAATATGTTTAATGCGGAATCCGTTAGCGTCTCCTTGTTGCATGATATGTTTGCTTGAGGGCCACAAGGCGACCGTGGCCAAGTAAAAAAGGAACGAATGAAAAGCGTGAATGAAGATGGATATGTTTAGTCGGCGTTTCCTTTACAGCTCCCACTTTGTAGTACGGCTGTGAGGTAAGCATGGCTGAATAAACAAAATATGAAGAGTGGAGACAAAATGGCCAGCTCAATCTCAGTTTGCAATCCCTCTGCAGCCCATACTTACTGGTGTGTCTGTGCGGTATGCTTCCCTGAGTAAAGTAGAAAAGTGGGACGGGTAAAGAAGGGTGAAGGGGGTTCTGTCAACGTTTCATTTTTCTTTTTAATGCACCTCTTCAGGAGGGCTTGGCCAAGTAAATACGCTTTGCGTAACACATCTTACGCTTATTTGTAATCAGCACACTTATGTCCCGACCTCCTCCTCAAGTAATTTTTCGTTGCAGTTCAGTTGTAACGCTCTTCTTACATGTTGCACTGTTAGGTAGTTAGAAGCTGCCTTTTCATACGCTGGGTGCGGTTTGTAGGCTCTTATTTCACCAGCGTGACGGTTACATATTTCAGTGTATCTGTTTAGGTATACTTTGTTTCGGACATTAGTACTTGATATTCCTAATTGCATATATATATATATATATATATATATATATATATATATATATATATATATATATATTCCGCGATAGATAGGAGATGCTTCCGGAATCCGCGCGAGAAACGTTCAGGGATAGTATAGAGGACTCTGAAATCGTTTTCCGTCCCTGCGTGACCACACTCTTGAAGCTGTGACAGGATGAAGCTGTTACTAGACCTCGATTCGCCTTTGTAAAACCACTTCGGCACGTGTTCACGAGTCCTATGAGATAGGCGCCTCGTAGTACGACCCACATATCGTGCATCACAGGAGCACGAGCAAAGATAAACAAGCATTGATCGAGTCACCGGAGGCATTATTATATTATTATTTATTCACAAGTCTGTAAACTGACAAACGTGCCATCCGAACCATGGTATTATGAAAAGGTGAATATAATGTTCAACGAGAAAAGAGAGTAAAACGTTTAAAAAATGTGATTTTTCAGTTTCACACACGCCGTTTTGAGTTTTTTGTTTTCATGTTTTGTTCAACATTAAAAATAACATGATGGAGAGGTGGTAGAACAGCATTGACGCCATTAACTCCTATTGCGGGTCATAGCCTCCAAGACTTCCAACCATTGGGAATCCGCTTCACGTGGTCTCCAGCCTGGGAGATGCACGAATCCAACTGGCGCTAGACACAAAGTTAGAATCTTTATGCTCCTTTTCCAGGTCATCGGTTGTCCGCCGCGGCTCTTGCCATTCGCGTCCAGGAAGTGTAAATACTGCGCGACGTGGAAGGCGGTGGGCCAGCATGCGCAGTACGTGACCGAGCCAACGCAAGCGGTGCTGGATTATTATGTTCTGGAGACATGGACTGTCCACTTCCATGACTCTGCTTCTAACTTCGCGTTGCTCACATGGTGCTGCCACCATACGCGAGCAATCGAACGCAAGCAGCGGTGGTCGAAATTAGACAGTCGTCTCAAATCTTCCGATCAAACAGGCCAGGTCTCGCAGACATACAGTAGGACAGCACGGACGGTGGCATAGTTCAATCGGCCTTTGAACTTCAGACTGACATCACGACGACGCCACAAGTGTCTCAGGTTAGTAAATGCAAGGCGAGCTTTGGCAATTCGTTGTGAAATTTCATGGCCAATACCGCCACCAGTCGTGATGCAACTCCCGAGGTGAATTAAGCTGTTAACAAGCTCTAGGCATGCACCCGAAATGGTGACTATAGGCACAGGCGCATGCCAATCCTGGAGCAAAGCTGTACACTTGGATGGTGCAAAATATGGACAATACTTAGATGCCCTCTACCACTAAGCGGTTCAGAATGTTTTGAACAACCTAGGAGTCGTTCCCCAGCGATGTCATCAGCATAGTCCAGGTCCACGAATCTGCTCCCAGGTAGAAGCTTAACGCCGCAGCTCTGCGCTCCTTCCAGTGCGCGATGTAGAACATCTCCGATGGCAAAGTTGAACAGGAACGGCGAGATAGGACAACCTTGGTGCACTCCACTATTAACACGAAACGAAAAAGAAAACCTGTCATAGGCTTTCACTTTACCAGAGGTGTGACTATACAGCTCTTTCAAGGGTATGATAAACTTGTCGGGAACGCCGTTCCGTAGCAGACAGTTCCACAGAGACGACTATCTATTGAGTCAAAAGCGGCTCGGATATCCAAAAACGCCACCATTGTTGGTCTTCGGTGGACATGACGATGTTCGAGAATTTGACGCAACGTGAAAATTTGGTCAATGCAACCACGGCCAGAACGAAAGCCAGCCTGTTCCTCGCAACACAAACTCTCGCGAGTAACTAATAGCCCACGCAACAGCATGGACACGAAAAGCATGGACGAGACAGAGATAAGTAAGATTTTTCGGTAGTTGGTGCATTCACTACGAGAGCCTTTCTTGTGGATCGGAACCACAACAGATTCTCCCAATGAGTTAGGAACCTTCTCATCGCTCCATACTTTTGTGAACAGTGATAGAATTTCTGTGACAACTGTGTTTCCCCCATCTTTGAATGAGGCCGGAGGAAGACTGTCGAGGCCAGATTTGTGACGTTTCAGAGTCTGGATTTCTCTCCATATTTCTGCTTCAGTGGGATGATCTAATCAAACCGACTAAGGACCACATAATGGGGATGCATGTGTAACTGAAGGTTGTGTTGGGCAATTAAACTGGAAAGCAAAGTGCTCTGCCCAGCACTCCAGACGTCTGCGTAGGTTGTTGATCTTTGTACGGTCTGACTCATGGTCTGAAGTTTGCGTCCAGTGGGTTTGATTAGGTAAAGAAACCTGCGGCTGCTACCAGCAGAGGCAGCAACTTCCATTTCCCTAGCCTGTTTAGACCACCAGGATTCATGGTCAAGTCGGAGACTCGCGTTTAGTTGCCTGGAACTCGAACGGCGGAGCTCAGCGTGCTCCACACTGACGGGCCTAGCTCTTGCTCATGTACAGTAGGAGTTAATAAGCAGCGTCTGAAGACAAGGTGCCTTCTCATCGCTTCAGTTTTGTGCCCCTACTGAATGCTGTCCAGATGGTATCAAAGACGATTTCTATCAACAGCTCAGGTCTTCGCATGGCGAAGTATACTGATATATTGGTTGTTGCCGGTGACTTGAATTCCAGAATTGGTCGCCTTTCAGACTATGAACAACACCTGGGAGGCCGCTTTAAATGCGCCGTGGATGCACCAAGTTAGGCGAAACTACGAGGTGGCCAGGCTGTGACCTGACATAGAGGCATGAAGAAATTGACTGTGAGACTTGGTCAGGCTGGTGCGTGCCGTCTTCCTAGATGGGGGCCTCGGGATGGTCCACACCAGTGGTTAGCAACCCTACCAAACATGGCGCAGTCACGCAGTCAGTGGCGTTCCTGCATTCGCTTTCTTGCATCTGATTATTAGTCTTCATTCTATTCTGATTAGTCTAACGCGCCTTCTACTTGCTTCCATTTTCTCTACATTCTATTTGCGTTCAACCCCACTATCTTGCCGTTGTTACTTATTGTTGTTCTTGCGATGTAAGTCGTGGTAACTGGACCCACCGCACCTCGGTGCTTTGATCATAGTCGTTTAACTGAACTGCTGCGAACTGCGCATGTGCAGGTGATTTTCTCTACAAAAGCCAAACACTGTTCATTGCAGCATCAAGGAAAAAAGGGAATAGCTGCCACCACCACTTTTTACTGCGAAAATTGATTTTGACTGACATTTTGGTCCAATCGATCCACTTCTCTCGTCGAACTGTTATACTTTCTAAAGTTGCCATGATGTTAAATAATTAAGGGCTTTTTATCCTTCTTCGCTCTTTCACTTTTATCCAGAAAATATTCATCAACAGAGCTATTGGCAAGAGTCACAGCGGAGTTATCGTTCCAAGACAAAACGAACCCGTCATCTCGTCTGTCAAACTTTTAATCATAAGTACCTATATTTAGTATTCCCAGGCCTTCATGTCGATCGGGCAGTTATCTGTCCTATTTGCTCGATCTGTCCTTGTTGCTCACATACCTTTGTTTTTTAAGGCTTTCATTAGCAGTAAGCTTGCAGAAAATATTATCATGAAAGATATGATAGGGCTGCCTCTTCGGAAGCTTGTCCACTAGGCCGATAACAATGCCATATACTAAACCTAATGTCTTGTCATATTTGGCCCGAACTCCTTGGTATAGATCCAGATAAGCAGCACAGTCTGATAAGCGATGAGAAATCGTGAGTCTGTTTTATTTTACAGTGTAGTATTTTCAACTTTTGCAGAAGCGAAGTTTCGCGCGTTGTATACGTGGAAGCCTTCCTATTTAATGTCGGTAGGAATAGTGCAATGATATCATGACTGCTTTGGATACTTATATAGGTTTCCTCTGCTGTAACCTAAAGATCTCTGGTGGGAAAGTACCAGCTCCAGCTAATTTTTCGTAGCTGTATAGCAAATGTATCCCAGTTTACATTCTTAAACTACCTACGGTACTGCTAATAGTTTTGTATTGTAATGTGGGGCTTCATCGGGTACCGCGAAACTAAGCTACGCAACTTTATGATCACTGCCTGGGAAGAGAGATAACATCGACGCATATGGGGTCTGTGTCTTGGACGAAAATGAGATCTACTATGTTGTTTTTCTGGTAGTTTTGTGAACCACCTGTGTCCATCCTTGGGCGCGGACTACGGAAACGAAGCTTAACAGCCTTGATAGTGCTGTATACTGCCCATGAAATCTGATAAATTATAGTCACCCCCGATTATCTTTTGACTAACGGACAGCAGCTCAGAAGCACAATAAAAAGTGGAAGTCAGGGTTCTAAAAGTAACGCATCACAACGGGGTGGACTATAAATACATCCAACAAAAAGTAGAGAGCAATTCATTTCAATAGAGATCCACACGGATTCATTTATGATATTGAGTTTCGGGTCTACTATTACTTGAGTACGGAGTTGGTCCCGTGCATAAATAGCGCACCCGCCTCCCTTACCAACCTGTCGGCTGTTCATGAATGATGAATAGCCCACTATTTGATAGAACTCATTTGGAGTGCAAGGGGTCATGCCAGTGATGAGTAGTAAATCAGGAGTTGCGAGAGTAAGCAAATGACATTGGGCATGTATTCGCTTATTCATAGAGGGAGCATTAATTGGAAGCACGTTGACAGTGCCTTGCTCGTGAGGCAAACTTAGAACTTCGTTACTAAGTAGGGGTATGACATTGCTGTTGTATGCATTTGTATACATAGTGGTGGTTGCGGAAAGCTCGGGGTACTAAGGCCGTTTGGTATTACACGCAGTTACCGACAGATTTACTCAGTATAATGCCAAATGATGTAGGAATTCCGCTTATTACCTGCGAGCGTGAGAGGCAGTATTAGTTCACTTGATGTCACATAGTAACCTGACGAACTTTTTAACGTTTACTCTCATGATCTTGCTTGCTTTGGCTGCCTTTGCTACTATTGGGTTGTCTGGGCCACATCTTTGTCATGTCATTAGAGCTTAACCCCGCCAAGTTAGCCTTGTCTTTGTATCAGTGATGACCCCTACTTTAGCGTTATCTTCTAATGACTACATTTCAATGTCCCCCACGAGTGTCGTTTGCTTTCTTAAGCAACGGATACCACACTTCGCTGCATGATCTGCCTAGCCGACCTGACCACTCGAGCCCATGAATCAAACACGAATGTAGCCATGCCTTCACTATTAGGCATCCTTTTCGATTCCCGCTTCTCTTCTTGCTTTCTACTTAAAATGTGTGCCTTGCCTTATCGCCTATTTATTATACACATCTTTTGCTTATTTTCACACTTACAGGGTTACAGTCCGGCAGTGTGTTACCCCCGCACACCTTCTAAGCAGTTGTACAAAAATCTACTGTTGCAGTGTGAAAAGATGAACATGCCCGTCGTGCAAACACTGCCACCAGATGTGAGCCCTTTTGACTCATGATGCTCGAGTCCTTCATGAAACGACGTGCTTTTTCTGGGTCCGATTACCTCTATTGTTTCTACACCTTTTTGAGGTTGTTTCTGGTCATGACCCAGTGATTTGCTTGCTCTCATCACCCATTATGTTACGCGGTGTCACTGTTTTTAAAGTATCTCAGAGCTGTTCATACTTGGTACGTCAATCGTTAGAGCTCAAACAAATTTGACACTCTCATCATATGAAATCTAGCAAAATAATCTGAAATACTTGGAGCTCGTGTAGAATATTCATTTGGAACAATGGTATATTACGGGCAAAAAAGCAGATGCTTAGCAAGTCCCGTAGGATGGCCAAAAAGAGAACCACAACATGGTGAATAGAAAACAAGGGGATAGAATGAAAATCCTTATGGTGGACTCACCACAGTGTTAACACAGAGGCACGCAGAAAGAGCCAACCACAGTTGTGTAGGTTAATTCTGGTTGTGCAACCTTCGTCTCATTATCTCGTCTGTCGAGACACCCAGACTATATCTCGTAATGTAGGTGGGTTAGGGCAACATCAAGAGGTTTTTTAAACACAGGTAAAGTGGGGGCGGAAGCAACGTAATTTGGGAGGGCGTTCCAAGGCTGACACATACGAAGAGAGTAAAAGTTCCGTCAGCATTCTAGCCGACTGTATTGCGTGCCTAACGTGAGCTGGTGGCCCTTCAAATTCGTGTTGTGGCTCAATTGTATTAGGTGGCGGCAGACATGGTTGGGGTTCCTTAGAATCTGGTAGGCCATAATAAGGTCGCCACTTGAGCGCCGGTATTGGCCACTGTATAATCTTAGGGTCCTCAGTCTACGTTGATAAGGATGATTGAACAATCCTTTGACGTGCTTCGTGGCTCGTCCCTGTTTAGTCTCGAGCGCTGCAAGGTCTTGTTTGTGCCATGAGCTGCCACATTTGCATCGCGTATTCCACATGAGGCCGCATGTAGGTGTTAAGCAACTGAGAATAGACAGAGGAATCAAACCGCCCAAATGCCCTCCGCAGCATGCCAACGTGTTGGTTCCCGATCTTTGACGCCTCAGATTGTTCTGAGCACCCCAGATCAGCTTGAACCAGCACACCAAGGTCACGCTCCTGGGTGACTGCTTGCAAGATATGATCTCCAAGCTTGTATGTGAAGATCGATTATTGGCGAATGTGAACCACCTTACACTTCCCCGAATTGAACTGGAGCAGATTGTGGAGTGACCACCCATACGCTCTGTCCAGGTCTCGCTGAAGTGCATCGTGATCTGCTAGGTCGGTGATCGTCCGCCACATCTTAACATCCTCAGCGAACAGCAAGAAATCTGAAGTAATCAAACACGTAAGCTCCTTAATGAACACGAGAAACAGACGCAGCCCCAGAACTGATCCTTGTGGAACTCCACATTCGACATAAATCGGATGTTCACCGAGCACTTTCGTTGCAAAGGTCGAGGTGACATCATCGGTGCGGATGACGCAGTACTTCGGCTGCCTAAGCTTTTAGCAAGCAACCTCCATGATGTCTGACATCTTGAGGTGGGGTGTTGTTCAACGCCTATTTATGGGGCAATTTCATAATCTAATTGAATTGTGGGGTCAGCTAGTCTGTTAGTATCGGGAAAATAACGCTTTGAGTTCATTGTGAAGATCTCGTGATTCCACAAAAATTTCTCACCAGATGCCATTTCCCGACTCCAATCCTACCATACTGCTACTGTGTGACATCCACGCAATCCCTTATCGGCGACAACTTGATCAGGTGGCAATTGACCCCATTTTCTCCCTAGAGACATTGTTAGCACGTCAACGGCTGCGTGCTCCTCTGCGACACCGTTGCCGGGTAACATTTACGCCGCCTACCGGCCGGTGGTCAAAAGCATAAAACGTCTGTTTTGTTACCCGATGATCAAAGTATACTCGGTTTCCCAATATCCCTAGCCCGCGCGCATCCGGTGGTAGTTACGTGACAGTGAAACGTCAGTGGCACGTACTGGCGTAATGCTAATGCCTTTTTCGCCATCTCCGTTACTATTATCAAGTGGCAATTATGCCACTCCGATAACGAGGCTAGCTGCACTGTAAATACCAAGCTGCCACAGACCGTGTCTCCTTTGGTTAAGCCGCACAAGCACTTTCGCTAAAGCTCTCTGTCTTCTTTCTCGCTGGGTCGCGGGTCGTGGTACAGGGTCTGTGTACGTGTCTGTACATTGAGATAGCAAACGTTGGATAATTAAGCCTCACAGAATGTATCAATCCGAATTTAATCAGCTACTTTTCCGTGCGGGGTGCGGTGCACAGGAGCCGAGCCTTCTGGTTCGTATCAAGCCATCGCAGTACGACAAAAGCAGCGACGCTTACAACAAGTTACAACCAATCTCTGAAGTGCATGTAAATGTTCGCACAGCTTAGAGCGTGATCTGAGTCGAGCTGAGTGGATCGAATCGATTTTAAATCCTATATGCGGTCTCACCACCTAAAGCTCACCGATTTATGACGATGTTTGCGTTGGCAAAGAACGCTAGCTAGGGGAACATCTCTCCGTATACATGAACTTTATGCCCGATAGAAATAGACTATTGTCCTCAAATAACGTGAGGAATCTATCTCCGTTATCAAAACGACCCTCATCGAGATCGTAACAGCCACCAAGATGAGGTTCACATGGCAGCAGGTAACCCATCTGTGCATTAGTCTGCAGCATGGACAACGACACCCGACTTTTCAGCTTTATTCAAAAGCCGGTAGAGTACATGATAAAGTCGTCTTTAACCGAGGCACAGCTGCGGTCGGTTGGAGCGTGAGTGGAGATTGCAAGCAAATTGCGCCTCTCTCCACTAAATCTGTTGATTCTACTATAAGCTTTGAAGTTTAACGGCACACATCGGGATGTCAATCTGAACCATTCTTACAACGCAGCCTCAGCTGTGTCACTCAGTGCGATGCCACTAATGAAACTGACTGTGACAGACGCGGAAAATGTTTGGTTTTGGGATCAGCAGATGTCAACTTAACTACGGTGATAAAGTCCTTTGATCGAGTCTCGGAAAAGCAACAAACATCGATGACGTGGGACTCGTGTGCGCCAGGCCACCCTATTACCCAATCTCCATGAGGCTTCCTACATTGAAGTCATCACCAACATCATTACACGTTCGCTAAAGCTATTGTGCCGCAATACTAAGGGGTGCATTGAAGGCTGCCAACTGTAATGAACATGGAGGTTCAAGGATGACCACTAGACGAACTCTTTGAGCTTCGGTGAAACTGGAAATAGCTGCGTTCTAGGCAGATAACATTTCGTTCTATGGACGTACACAAACCACATTTTTTACTTGCCGTTCATAACAGCAAACTGATATACATCTTGCGAACGGCTACCACTCTGTCTCCACGTCATCGCAAATGTGTCCTACATGTTTTCCTTCACTATCCACCGGGATGAAGGTCAGGTTCGAAGGAGGGCAACTAGTCGGACTCTTTAGACGTCCACGAAATTGGCATTTGAAGTAGCTTCCAAGGAATAAGAGTTATTAGCGAAAGCAATTTTGGCATGTGATAAGTCTACGGAATAGGAAATTTCGCTGTAGAAGGAAATGTGACTTAGTAGTTGTTGTAAGCTCAGTAACACTGCCAGATTGCCCAAGCCGAAGTAGCGTTTGACTCAGAGGACACTACCCCCTTTATGACTTATCAGCCTTCCCGCTAGTGAGCCGGGTGAGATCAGTGATAACGTCCTCATTGCGAGCCGTCGATTGAATTCTCAGTCCATATACTTTTCGTTTCATCTGGTGCCGAACAGGGGCCCAACTCTCCCAATAATACCAACACCAGTCTTCTTGACTACAGTGCAAAGACTAATGACTACTTAATGGCAAGTCACATCAGTCGCGTCCAGTGTTGTTTAACAGACATTCGTGGCTTTTTATATAGAGGACGCTTATCATGCGAACATCCACCACTTCATAGATCACTCTCTCCGAAATATTCGCTGGAACGGAAAAATCCTGAACCACTCAGTGACATCATCACGTGTGTTGCTCCATGAGCTAGTGGTTGCATTTTGTCGGTTGGCCATTAAATTCCTGATTCCATCGCAACGAGACTGGACCTTAACATTGTGCGATAGTTTGCGTACCTCCGTGACTCACTGAGTTTCCAGGTACCTTCAATTCCACTCGTGCCTGACAGGTTAATGGTTTGGGGTCAGACCAAATCTGTCTCACAATCCAATTTACTTCTGAGGTTATGGAGAGATCGATGGCCCTCTTCACTTAAAACCTAGCCATGCAAGACAACAGGTTTACGGGTTATAAGCTCAGAGCTCGATCGGCAAAGGTTACGAGCGCTGCGCATTGTCTCTGACGGTGGGAGGGCACTTTCCGGTGCTCAACAGTTTGCTACCGCCCGTCTCAAGGCTGGCAACGTCAACATCAACAACAGCAGTACATCAGCCATTTGAACTGATGCTTCGCTGCCATACAACCACGATGACCTATGAAATAAAGAATAATAAGAGGGAGAGAAGGGGGACTTACCTGAAAACCTTAATGCCCTAAGCAAACATTCAGTGCCAAGGCGCCTAAACCTTGTGTAGACAACATACCGCAGCAAACGACTGGCTATCGTGCAAAGATAAGGCGGCATCGGCGAGACAGCTTCCTTGCGGCTTTCACTGTCACGCGTCATAATCAGCCATTACCCCGCAGATAACTCAGCACCAAACACACTTTAAACAAGCAGTCCGATTGGGAGACGGCAGCAGACGCGCCACTGGTGTCGGTTGCGAGCCATATCTTGTAAAGTCTTGAGCCAAGCAAAAGGCGAGTCACGTGGACTCCAACCCGGAAGACGAGACGGACCAACGGCACCCAGTTTGGTCGTCAGTAACTTCATTTCACGCTGCCAGGTCAACTTCTGTCCACCACGAGCATTGCGCCACCCTACACCTGGCAGACTAAACAAGGCCCTCCTAGGTAAGCGGTGACCAGACATGCGTAGCACGTGCCCGAGCCAACGCAACTTATTCAGTGCTATCTGTTGTTGTAGGGAGCTAGCATGATTATCACCACCTAGTACTCACACTACCCACATCATCGTTGCAGACACGTTAATACCATCCGACACCAGCAATGCTTCGCAGACAACGATGGTCAAAGACTTGAAGCCGCCTCAGCTCTTCAGACCGAAGGGGCCAAGTCTCACTATCATATAACAGAACGGCCCTCCATGTGGTCTTGTGTACACAGCCTTTCAGACGAAGGGAAACTCCCATCTGTCGCAAAAGATGCCTCAGGTTCAGGAAGGCAGCTCTGGCCTTTGCAATGCCTGATCTGACGTCAGTTTCTATGCGCCCATCGTTGCTGATGCAGCTGCCAAAAGAATTGATCAACCACCTCGAGCTCCTCGTTAGCAAGGGTCAAGGGGTCATAAAGCAGCTGGTGGTCCTGCAGCAACACTTTGCACTTTGAAGGTGCAAAGCGCATACCAAATAATGGGACCACTCTAGACAGACTATTGAGGGGTGATTGTGATGCCGCAACATTGTCGAAAAGCAAAACGACTTCGTCCTCATATTCAACATCAACTAATCTTTCACCAGGCAGCACTTCAACGTCTACATGGTGAGATTCCGCAAAGGAACACTTCGTGATAGAATCCACGACGAAATTGAACAAAAGTGGGGAAATCGGACAACCCTGACGAACGCCACTTGTGGTCGGAAAGCTATCCGCTAGGCCACCGTAGATCCTAACGCGTCCTGTAGTGTTCGAGTATAGAGCACGTAGGATGTTCATACTTTTCATAGGAACACCTTTCCGCGCAAGTATTTCGAACAGAATGCATCGATCAACTGAATCAAACGCATACTTGAAATCAAGGAACACAGATATTATCTCTCTGCAGCATGCGTAGCGCTGCTCTAGCACCTGTCTCAAAGAGAATATATGGTCTATACAGCCACGCTCTGGGCGGGAACCTGCCTACTCTTCCCTAATCCGAGATACTCGTTCCACAGTGAGGCGACGAACGAGAATCGAGGTCAGTAATTTTATCACAACTGGCGTTGGGCTAATACCCTGTGGTTAGAACAGTCTGTACGACTGCCGTTTTTGTATATTACCACTATAGTGGATTCGCTGCATTTAGCCAGAGCACTCTTCCTTCCAGATACCTTCGAATAGGGAGGTCAGTGCTTTGCAGAGGACCTCACTTCCATCCTTAAATAGTGCAGGTGGGAGGAAATGCGGGCCAACTGCAGGAAAACGATTGAGGGCTGTGATGGCGTTTCGGACCTCGGCCTCTGACGGAGGCTCTAAAGTAACCGTCCATGGCACGTCCTGTATCACCTGAGTATGAGGAGGTCCGGGACCAGGGGGCCAGCTGAACTGATCTTGAAAGTATTCCACCCAACGAGCCATACGTCGCTCCTTATTGTGTATCAGTGCACCCGCGCGATCTCTGATTGTCTCACTGATGCCTGGTTGCCTGGGACCAGTGGTGCGGATTAGCTGGAAGAGCTTCCGGTAATTGCCTACTGCTCCTGCCTCCTCCATTTCTTGAGCCCTACTGGTCCACCCGGCTTCCTTGTCAGCACGTAGGCTCCGCTTTAGTTCACGCCTAATAGCCCGTCTGGTCACATTGTGTTCAGAGCCAGCCGGAAGGTGTCTTCTAGATTCCAACATGTTCACCGACCTCTCGGATATCCAGTGACTGGTGCGATAACCATGGATAGTGTCACAAGCAGATGCTCCTGCGTCACGCATTACGGCCAAGATCCTATTCCACTGAAGCTCAGTGTCATCAAGACAAGACACCGAAGGTTCGGAACGCAGTACGTCTTGATACGCTTGCCTGACCGAGGGCTTAAACAATTTCTCAGTTGCCAATCGGATGAGACGCTTGGTGCGCTTCCCGGTAAACCTGGAGGACCAGGAGACTGAGTTTGTCTGATCTCTTACCCTTGACCAACCTGGTAAGTGTATCTCTCAAGATGCCTGCAGGCACCACCCAGTATAGCTCAATGGGTCAAGGAGATACGCAAACCACCGCACCACATTAAGGTCCAGTCTCGTTGTGACGGTAAGCCTGGCAGCACCTGATCAAATAGGTGCCAACCCGCCCACTTCCACCTGCGGCTCGCCGTGATTGCAGATGTGTAACATGGATTGGCGGCGTCCGTATCCGGATTTGGCTGTCACTGTGGTCTCTACGGGGAAAGACACAGGACGCCCGTGTCTACAGAGGGAACATGCGTCGCTCGCGCTGCACCACCCACACCCCCCAAATCCGGTGTAAACCCGAAGGAATAAGACCGGGAGGCATGTGGATAGGAGCCACGTTTCATCAACGGAGCCGCCCCACACTCCTTCAACAAGCAGAGCAGAAGCATTCATGCCTAATTGGAAACCATGCGTACCAAAGGTATACAAGGCGGTGGCCGGACCATAGTCCGCTCCACACTGGTTGAATGGAACCACTCTTTGAGCCTAGCTCGGCCACGAGGACCGTGTACCGCGTCTCCCTCAGCGACGAGCCAGTAATCGAGGTGGAGGGTACTAGACAAGTTGGCACCTTGCCAACATTCACATCAACCACAATCACACCAGGGATATCAAACAGCCAATATAGAATTCGAAGAAAATAAATACGCATTATTTTACACCTGTTATCCAATAGGATAACAGAATTGCGCAAATAAAATAAAATGCAATACTTTCTATCCAGATTAGGAATATGTAGTTTAAGTATAAGACGGTGTGGTCCAGCTGCGGTAAAGAAACATGTTGTTTGCAACATCAACTTCAGCATGCGGCACAGATGCGTAACATAATACGGTCGTAAAACATGTGCATTGCTCGAAATCTTCGAAGGCTGTGTGTGGTAGGCCTCAATCAGAGCCCTATGGGTATCTGCATTCACACTCCGGAGCTGGACTTGCTCCCCACTGCCTTGTGGCTAGGCTATTGATCCAAGCGCTCCGGGTGGAGTCCCTCAAGCGAATCTCCATGTACCCCACTACCTTGTGGGTCAGACTGTTAAGTCAAAGATTAATAGTAGGGCACTTCAAACAAACCTCCTCTGTCGGATTGGGCAGTCTGAGAGTATTATCTGCTCTCCTGCCCCCGTTAACAATACTCCCTCTTCTTGTTTTTCTCTCTTCTTCCCCGTCTGTCGAGCAAGAGATTGCCGCTGACCTCGCAGATACTGTCATCGATACATGTAGCTCTCCCATCAAACCTCGAGTCTCGTTTCACATTGGTTCTTTTAACGTCCGCACTCTAGGTCAGGTCAGTCAACAAACAGCACTATCTCTCTTCAGCCTCTTGGTATTGATGTATGCTGTGTCTCCGAAACACACACACGAGATTACAGCGTTATGACGAATTATCGACCTCCCAATTCTGAGTCTACTAAAAATGACTACTCTTCGCCTCTCTGGCGATGCTGAGTCAACGGCTCAAGGCTTTTACGATATCGGCATCGCCTGCTGCAAATATGCCGAAGGCAATATACTTGGCAAGATGCAGGTGAACAGCCGCATGTTTGCGGTTCGACTTCGAACCTTTATTGTGGTTAATAAACACCGTCTGCAAGCAAGGTACCTCTTCATCGCCTCCATTTATGCCCCTACTGACTGCAATTCAGGGGTTATCAAAGACGATTTCCATCACCATCTTTCATCTCTTCTCTGTATGGCGAAAAACACTGACATCGTGATTGTTGCTGGTGACTTGAATGTCTAAATGAGTAGTCTTTCAGATTATGAACAACACCCGGGAGGCCGCTTTAGCGGTAATGTACTCTGAACAGACGATGATGATCGATTCTCGCAACTGTACGCCGGCCGCAATCTCTATGTCAGTGGCACTGCTTTCCGGCACAAACATTCATATCACGCCACTTGGCGCCCACCGAATTCTCGAATGACCTAGACCCGAACTGATCATATTGCCATCATCTATAGATGGCGCACATCAGTTCACTACTGTCGCTTATTTCGGAGCATGTGCCTGGATTCCGACCATAGTCTAGTGCACACACGCTTGGTGCTCACTCTTCCCACTTCAAAGAAGCGTCTATTTTCTTATCTGCAACTTGAACTCGCAGTGTGCATTTCAACAATATCATAACGAACTGGCCCACCAATTGTCAGTTATGAATGAAGTTAGTGAGCCGAACACTGACTGCAATCGTCTCAAGTGTGCCATGAAGAATGCTTTTGACGCCTGTTCACCCAATTTGAGATGTCCTATGAATGGATTTTTGTGGCATCGATCAGTTTGATTGAAACACGGAAGCAGAATCCAACGGGTCCGTAACGCCATGAAACGACAACTGACAGTGTTCTCGAATCAACCGCGAACGTTAGTGGATCGCAAAGGCCCGTAAGAAGGAAAAAACCAGTGCTATTGGGTACAGTCGAATATTATTCCAAATTATCCGGAACACGGATCCGAGAAAGTCATCAGTTAGTGAGACGACAGACGAGAAAGATGGACAGTTGATCCATTCTCAGCCGCGTCGGCTAGCCCGTTGGGCGGAACATTTGAGGAGCAATTCAGCAGGCTCGCTGCAGCACTGCCACTTGCTCAGTAACCTGAGCAGCCGTGCGGAGCAGATGTCACACCTCCAACTTTGGAAGAGATTCGACATGGGCTTTCCATGTCGAAACGAAACAAGGCTTTCTGGACCCGACGATTTTCCTCTGTTGAAAGATGTAGGCGACTCTTCGTTAACCGAACTTACTAATCTATTCACCACAATTTAGGACACTGATGAGGTACCTTCAAACTGACGACTGTCGACTATCGTGACAATCTTCAAGAGGGGTCAGCGAGCTTTGTGCAAAAGTTATCGAAGCATTGTCTGTCTATGAACGACGTATGAGCTAAACTTTAGCATTCTGAAGTCTACTGTGACTCCCCAAGTTGGGTAAACGTTTACGAGAAGCTGTCTCCCGATTTCCCACGACTAGTGGGTTTTGCTAGGATTGTCCTATATCCCCTCCTCTTCAACTATGTTATCTAAATGATCTTCAATTCAATTCAAGAAAGAGCTTTATGCACCCGGAAAGGTGAAGATTCAGCTGTTACACACGTCTTCATCATTGTAAAAAGAATCCACAAGTAAGTTATTAAGTGACATAGCAATTTGATTCCATTGCAAACTTGTTTGTAAGCTACATATCGACTGAGCTCGGGTTGCAAAAGAACGCGCCAAATATGGAAGCCTTTGTATCTATGCTCTTATCTGGTTGAGGAACTTAATATACATTTAGACAATGCACCATGAAAAGGGTGACTTGCATCGGTGAGTATCTATGAAGCAAACCTTTTGCATAAACTTGTATGAGTAGACACAAGAATGTCAACGAAGCCGGCTTTGTAATGCTTCTACATCGAGACGGTTGTGTCAATGACCTATCTAGAACATTGAAATAATACCTAAGGAAACCGGGAAGTGTCACAGGGGAGCAATAACTCTAGTGGGATAAGATGGGCGACAGATGAGGATCGCAAACGAACAATGTAGAAAGAAATCCTCCGCACTTTTTTGTAAACTTCATTCACATGGAATGACCAAGAAAAATTAAAGCTGATTGTGATACCTAGAGACTTCACTGACTCGGTGCAGTGCAACCTCCCATCATCTATGTAAAGTGCAGAGCAATCCGAGAGAAGCTGCTGATAACGACGGCCTTTGTGAAGGGAAAACTTCACTGCATTTTAATGCACGGAGCGATAAAAAGTGAGCTCTACCAGGTAAGCGACCGACAAACTTTGAGTATGCGGACGACATAACTCTGCTTGGGTCTGACGGAGTGGATGTGAAAACACTACTGGATAGACTAAGGCGTGCCACTGCCCACTTCGACAGGCGATTTACGCCTTCAAACTGCCAAGTACTGTTGCAGTATTGCACTGATACCCCATCGGTTCTAGCTATCACCGAGCTGTCACGAAGTGGCGGATCGGTTCACTTAACTTGGTAGTTGTGTCACCACTGGTGGTCACATCACTGATTAAGTTACTTCGCATATCAGCAAGGCCCGTGTGGCTTTCCAGAGACTCAAACATCTATGGAGCCGGCGGGATGTCAGCCTGTCAGTGATAGGTAGGGTGTATCACGCCGCGGTAAGACCGTTATTGCTGTATGGATCAGATACTTGGCCAGTTCGTGGCGAAGACAGTAAACGCTTGGTCATGTTTGACCACCGGTGCTTACGGAGTAATGCTGACGTATGGTTGGAACACCGGGTGAGCAATGCTGAGGTCCGCCAGTTGGTTTTTGGCAAGTAGCCTTCTGTTGCCTCAGTCGAGTGTTGGCTGAATCTTAGTCGTTTACGTTGGGTAGGCCATGTCCCCCGTATGCCCTTTGACCGACTTCCTCGACGCGCAATATACACCGTGGCTGCACCAACTTGGGTGAAACTGCGAGGCGGCCAGTACATGACGTGACATAAAGTCATGAAGCAATTAACTGAGAGATTTGGTCAGGCTAGTGCGTGCCGTCTTCGTGGATGGTGGCATCGGCACGGTACCCACCAATGGTTCGAGGCCGTATCAGACATGGCGCAGTCATGCAGTCAGTAGCATTGCTGCATCTGGTCGTTGATTTTGGTTCCATTCTGATTAACTCCATGCACCACTTTGCTTCCATTTTCCTTACATTCTGTTTGCCTCTAACCCCACTATCTTGTCGTTGTTATTTATTGTTATCTTTATTTTGTGACTCATGGCAACTAGATCCACTGTACTTCGGTACTCGGATCATAGTTGTTCAACTGAACTGAACTTAATTGAAATTCCTAGTCAAAGTCCACGCCCTTTGTACTGAAGCCTTTACTTGCACAAGTTCAGAATGGTCAACTATCCACAACAGCGTCTATAGTCAGGCTGTCCTTTCTGCTTCTGCTTTTGTCAAACTACGTGTCAACAGTTCAGAGGCCACTTGTCATTTCGATCTCTTTCATCTTACTTTGGTCCATTACACGTTGGTGCCGGAAATACTCCAAAAATTTCAGCATAGGTGGCTCCATTTGCTTCCTGCTAATCTGTATGTAGTATCAATAGTATTGCAACTTTTTGTGCTGCAGACCCATTGTCTTGCATTTGTAACCAACTTTTATTTACTGTATTTTTTACTGGAGCGTTTGTTTACTTTTATGTTGATCCGTTCCCTGAAATACAGCTGGATTCTTCTTACAATCTGATTGTGGATGCACTGTTTGGATTTGGCTTTAAACCACCCGTTAGCACGGAATTTCGAGAATTGCTGGATCGTATGAGTCAAACTAAGCGGCCTGTTGTCTCCATTGACGTACCCTCGGGTGAGTTGTTTCGTCCACCCCGGTTGAAACTTCAGTTTTCCCTTTCGATAACCGTACCTTACACACTTTACTTGTCTCTCCTGAAAGGAGATAACTTTAATCGCAGAGTCCTTGAAGCAACCTAACAGACTGAAGTTGTTATATTGCACATGTATCTTTATACGCTGTTACACTTACCCTAACCTCTATTTTAAGTGCTTCATTCAATTTTGGGAGGGTTTGACCTCTCAGAATCCGTTTGTCGATGAAACTATTTCTATGCATTTACTGCTATGCGGAACGATGACGTCCATCATCCAGGTGGTTCATCGATTGGCCATGGGCTGTGCATTCGCACCTTAGAATACAATTTTTTGTCTTTGTCGGTTTATGGTTTTGACTTCTTTCTCCTCCGTGTTCAGTTCGTCCTGTTTACTCTGCACCTGCTTCGGCCATATTATTCTCATGTACTAAACAATCAGTGGTTTAAAGTATTAATCTACTTTACAAACACCTCCCGAAACTCTTAAAAGCGAAGTTGCATGATAGAATAGTTTCGAAGGCCGTTCCAGGTCCCAACGAACTGATGTTCGCGAGGCGAAACCTTTTTGGAATCGAAGAAGGAATCAAGCGATATAAGATTGGGGAGATTTTCGCTGCACCTAGAGTAGGTGTGTCCAAACTTTTCGCAAATAGAGTGACATCTTGTGAGGTAAAAAATTGTCGGGCCATATTCAGTCTGACATTAAGCTAATAACCAAAAGTGACGTTTTTTACAAATTTTCTTATTACAAGTTTTTGGGGTGAATGGTGAGACTGAGATCTGGGGATCTTTTGAAATTTTTGATTTAATTAAAACCTCTTTAGTAAAGTATTAGATTGACTTTTCCCAGTTGGTTAAAAACAAACAACCATACCTCCTTGATTTTTCAAGTGCCTGACGGCATGGAATTTTGTACTCGTAACGTCCATAATCTTTTGTAATCTATCTAATGTGGTCTGTACGGAAAACATGTAAGCTTGAATTTAGTATTTCATGATGAGGCCGCAGACCGGACTTTGGACATCCCTGACCTAGAGCCATACGGCTATTGTGCATCGCGACAAACGCCACTCGCCCACCACAAATCTGCTTGCTTCCTGCGGACTCGATATCTACATCATATTGTCTTTTACCTCTGTAGATCGCTGACATTGTTTTCCCCCTTATTCTTTACTTTCCGCTCGGTTTAAATTTAACCGTGATTGCCCTTTGTCCCTTGCTGGGCAATCCAAGTGATGAAACAGCTTGTTTCCATATGACTGTCAGTTGGTCGTTATACTGTTGAACTAACCGGTACTCCGGCGCATAGTTTGTGCTCCACTGTTTTGTCAAACGTTGATCGATTGCTCGCAGGTTTTGCTTCCATTGTATCTTCCCCTATAGAGGGAATCGCTATTGCAGCTGGTGCGTTTCTCATCGATCGTCTGTGATTTCTGACAACTAATTCCGATTGCGATTTCTGCCCATTGGGGTAGCTGCATTTTATCTTACGAACTCCCATCGCAGTAAACATCGCTCCATTGATAGCGAACAACTCTGAACTCTCGTTGACGCTTATTAGTATCACGCGAATACTATTCATATCATTCATCTGGTACACCTCATTTTCGCTAGTATTTGTCGCATCTTCCCAAATTCTATGCTACCATAAGGTCTTTTCCATTAATGGGTCGACTTTGTTTGAACTCTAAACAGAATGGCATCGTCCTAAGAGTGCTCTGCAAACAAATCCTGGAGCATTTCTTTTCTGTCTGATCCTCTCGGGTATGTGAACCACCCTGACTTACCAACTTCATCTTGTATACGCTAACCCATCACGCTGAAACTAAACATTTACTTGGTACAATGGTTTGCGCTCCCTCCTTGTCGGGTTACATTGGGTGGCTGCTCTCGGACACCTTGGGGACTACTCATATCGCATAGGTATTCAGAGCAGACGGAGTGATTCTCTTGATCACCTGAGTTTTGGATTGGAACTCGCCTTTGTTTAATTAACACTTCTAATAGGGTAACCTGGAGAGCACTGGCCGCTGTTGCGTCCGACAATCCATTGCGCCATCTGTCCGGGCAGGAGTACTGAAGCGGATGGACTAATCGATTGGGTCAAATGCGTTGTTGCAATGCAGGGGTGCAACCGTAGTCAGTCTACGGTAGATGTGACTGCTCCCCCGTATACTGTAGAATGAAAATATGTCCGTATACATCCCTACTGTCATTCAGGATTCCCGTTGGAGGACAGATGGCTGGACATCTTTCCAAACACGTTGAAGTTAATCTCTATTGTCTGTGTGGATGCTCAGTTGTAACCGAAATCCCAATTAAAAGCTTTTCATTGTGAGTTCACCGCGAATCAAGTTAAATCTTCGTTTTTACTCGAAAACAAATGCGGTATGTGCGTGCATCAGAGCACGTTTGAGCTCCGTGTGCCTCCACATCTACTGGCAGTTTTCAAATGGCGGGCGTCTTCTGGATGATAATATCATGACAATGTTTGCACTGGTGATCTTACATATGTTTTTTAACCTCTCACTTGTAACTCTTGATTCAGTTGTTTGATCCGAAATGTGTTGAGGTAGACAAAAGGGATTAAGGTATTCTACTTTTAAGCTTTTGTCCGTACGTTTACTTTACAAGATAGTGTATGTGAGGGCGAGATTTCTTAACCCATGTGGTCTTGTTCGAAGCTAGTTATACACAACTTGAAGCTGCAGAACAGTTTATGCTCTTTTCGATCTTTTCGCGCTACGATGCTCAACAAAAGATGCGCTTTTGAGTGTTTGTATTTCACCGGCCAACAGATACATGACTTCAATCCGACCGACACTTATTGACTTCAGGTCACCGGATTGAGGTGAACAAGTTATTCACTTCTACTACGGCATTCCAACCTACGTCTCCTCTGTTTCGTCGAAGCTGATGCGATAAGCCGGATTCAACCGATGCTTTGTGTTTAAGAGCAACTTTTGGTCAGCTTCAAGTGACCCTGTAAACGTGGATGGCATTTCGGTTTCCACCTTTCGTTTGTTTTTAGGTTTTTCTGCACAAGCTGACAGTTTTATCGGTACTTAAAAGATGATACGAAATACGTGCATCTGCCGAATTTCATCTTATCACTGTGCTTTTCAAATTCATTCAGAAACTGTTCTGCTCTACTTACTCGGAGACGAGTCCCATCCGTCGTTCTGCAACCCAATGGAATTCGGTTTAGGACTCTTAAACCGTAACCTTCCAAAACTCCGTTGTGGTCGTACCGGTCGATGGGATCTAGTATTTCTGCCCTTTAGCCACTACTCTGTAATGAGTGACTATGTATATTCATAAAATGCTACCTAGCATTGCGGATTGGATCAAAAAGGTCCACTATTCATCCTGCCAGCGTAAAGTTACATTGCGAGGGCACCACAGCCAACAACTTCCCCAACTTTGAGTACCTGAGAATGCAGCTGCACGGAATATTCAACCTTCTAAATAAGGGGAGTTGTCTTTTTTCACCGCTATAATGACTGTTTCCCAACCAGATATTGCTGAAATAGTCTCCTCGATTGGTTGGATGAATTTTGCAGGTATCGCGCGTACTGCTTTCGGGCCGGAGTTTTCCGCATCATGTGTCAATAAGTGCATTTCAGCATTCCGAAATCAAAACAAACTTGTCACTTTGCAGTTTTTCACCTATGGTAGTTCGCATATCAAAACGTAAGAACCTCATTATTTCCTTGGATCTGTCGTCGCCAATTGCTTCCCTGAGAACAGACATATTCAATGGCATGTTCTTCAAGCCCATAAGGCTTCTGATATAAAGTTGTCCAATGAAAGCACACAGCTCAGAAGCGCTTATGTTCTACTGCCAACTGCCAAAATTCTCTTGGCCTCAGGTTCCGTACATACATGAATATGTTTCTGCATCTGGGATGTAATTCATCTATCAAAGCACTAGACAGTTTAGCATATTTCGCACGTCTTAGCATAGGCAGTTGGTTTTGGTCTTGCGTTGAGAAAATTTTGTGCTGCCATCTTACCAATAGTGATTGCTTGAAACTCCATTGGGGTCCACATTGTACTATCTTTTGATACGTGAACTTCACTGGAATATGCAAAACGGCCGATACATTTTCGTGATTTTCGCCGTCATCACTGTTTTCGTGATGAGTGTCACTGTCAGAAATTTGATGATATGAAATGTTATCATCTGCGAACACCTGGATGGTGTAATCACCATCATATTCGTTATCTTCTCCAGACTCGTTATAACCGACAGTTATAACTTTTCGTAAAAGCTCATCAACTGTTCTCTTACTAGGAGTCCTTTTGAATAGGTGTATTTTAGCTTTCGCATTCTCATAAATAATAGTGGCGTCTGAATTGAAAGAAGAGCCGAACTAGAGGAATGCGGTCATTGTGACCCCCTACGGGCTTTCTCGGTAACAAGAACACAAGCATTATTTTCCTTGAAATTTATACCGGACATCAAAGTCACACTTCACAGTCATAAAGTACGACTAAAAATATTGTCATGAAATATTTTCGAAATCTCCTTGCAAATGTAGAAACTATGCATATGTAACAGGGATGAGCGGTCACAATCATCGCTCCGGGTGTTCTAGCGTTATGAAGTATCGATTCTGTATAGACGGTGGTGTAGACGAGTTCAGCTGGTCTGGTCTTAGGAAGCTGACAAGCAAGCAAAATCGTTGCGTCTTAGAGTTTTCGTATTATCAGCCGCCTCCCTTGCCGTTTTTGTATGCTTTTCAGGCGTGACCGTGAGTTGGTCTCGATTTGCCTCTTGCGAAACCTTTCACATGCTTGGGAAGTACTTTCTGGCTTGAGAAAGATCGTTTCCCTGTCTTATTGATACACCATTCTGATCTTGATGACCAGTCGTTGCTCCAGCCCATCCATAGAATCACTGTGTGAACTACCAATTTCGCATCACACGTGTTCGTATGTGTGGCCGAGGATGCAGTGTTTCAAAGTTTGCTTTTCGGCAAGTGTCCGACCAACTGCACGAGTGGAGATAGTCCACTGGTGTGGATACTTATCCGTGACCTTCCGCTTTGCTGATGACATCTGGTTATGGCGTCGGTGCAGGCTGCTTCGTAGTATTCCCACCCCACACGCGACTGGTCGTTTGACATCGAAGCGTCAGTGCACGTGCAGGTTTACTGATGTTCCCTCTCTTTTTGTCAGATTGCAATATTGCCTATGGTGGAATAGGATCTCGGCCGCCATGCACGACGCAGGAGCATCTGCTTGTGGCACTATCAGTCGTCACCGCACCAGTCACTGGATATCCGTGAGGTCGGTGAACCTGCTGGAATCTAGAAGACTCCTCCCGGCTTGTTCTGAACACAATGTGACCAGACGGGCTATTAGGCGTGAACTAAAGCAGAGCCTACGTGCTGAAAAAGAAGCCTGGTGGACCAGTCGGGCTCAAGAAATGGAGCAGGCAGGAGCAGTAGGCAATTACCGGAAGCTCTTCCAGCTAATCCGCACCACTGGTCCCAGAAAACCAAGCGTCAGTGACACAGAGACAGCGCGGGTGCGCTGATACACAATAAGGAGCGCCGTATGGCTCGTTGGGCTGAACACTTTGAAGATCAGTTCAGCTGGCCCCCTGGTCCCGGACCTCTTCCTACTCAGGTGATGCAGGACGTGCCATGGACGGTTACTTTAGAATCTCCGTCGGAGGCCGAGGTCCGAAACGGGATCACAGCCCTTAATCGTTTTCGTTCCGCTGGCCCGGATTCCCTCCCACCTGCACTATTTAAGAATGGAGGTGAGGTCCTCTGCAGGGCACTGACCTACTTATTCGAATGTATCTGGAAGGAAGTGTCTCGGCTAATGGGAGCGAATCGATTATAGTGGCAATATACAAAAGGGCAGTCGCACAGACTGTTCGAACCACAGGGGTATTAGCCTAACGCCAGTTGTGACAAAATTACTGGCCTCGATTCTCGTTCGTCGCCTCACTGCAGAACGGGAATCTCGGATTAGAGAAGAGCAGGCCGGTTTTCGCCCAGGACGTGGCTGTATAGACCATATATTCCCTTTGCGGCAGGTGCTAGAGCAGCGCCACACATACCGCATACCGACAATAGCTGTGTACTTTGATTTCAAAAGTGTATTCGATTCAGTCGATCGATGCGTTCTGTTCGAAATACTTTGCGTGGAATGATGTTCCCACGAAATATGTGAACATCCTTCGTGCTCTATACTCGAACACTGCAGGCTGTTTCTGGGTCTATGGTGTCCTATCGGATAGCTTTTTGACTACAAGTGGCGTTCGTCAGGGTTGTCCGATTTCCCCATTTTTGTTCAATTTCGTCGTGGATTCTATCATGTAGTGTTCCCTTGGGGAATCTCACGATGTAGGCGTTGAAGTGCTGCCTCGTGAAAGGTTAGTTGATCTTGATCATGCGGACGATATCTTCTTGCTTTTTGACGTTGTTGCGGCGGCACAATCTACCCTGAATAGCCCGTCTAGAGTGGTTCTATTATTTGGTATGCACTTCGCACCTTCAAAGTGCAAAGTGTTGCTGCAGGACCACCAGCCACTTGATGACCCCTTGACGCTTGCTGACGAGGAACTCGAGGTGGTTGATTAATTCACTTATCTTGGCAGCTGCATCAGCAGTGATGGGCGCATAGAAACTGACGTGAGCTCACGCATTGCAAAGGCCAGAGCTGCCTTCTTGAACCTGCGTCATCTTTGGCGGGTATACATGACCACCGTGAGGGCCGTTCTGCTGTTTGGTAGTGAAACTTGGCCCCTTCGGTCTGAAGATCTGAGGCGCCTTCAAGTCTTTGATCATCGTTGTTTGCGAAGCATTGCTGGTGTCGGATGGCACCAGTGTATCCCCAACGATGATGTGCGTAGGCGAGTACTAGGTAGTGATAATCATGCTATCTCCCTAGAATAATAGATAGCACTGAATAAGTTGCGTTGGCTCGGGCACGTGTTACGTATGCTTGGTCACCGCTTACCTAGGAGGGCCTTGTTCAGTCTACCAGGTGTAGGGTGGCGCAATGCTCGAGGTGGACAGAAGTTGACTTGGCAGTGGGAAATGAAGTCACTGACAACCAAACTGGGTGCCGTTGGTCGGTCTCTCCTTCCGGGCTGGAGTCCACGTGACTCACCTTGTGCTTGGCTGGAGACTTTACAGGACATGGCTCGCAACCGACACCATTGGCGCGTCTGCTGCCGTCTTCTAATCGGATTGCCTGTTTAAAGTATGTTTCGTGCTGAGTTAGCTGCGGGATAATGGCTGATTATGACGCGTAGCAGTGAAAGCCGCAAGGAAGTTGTCTCGCCGATGCCGCCTTATTTTTGCACGATAGCCAGCTGTTTGTGACGGTATGTTGTCTACACAAGGTTTAAGCTCCTTGACGCTGAATGTTTGCTTAGGGCATTAAGGTTTTCAGGTAAGTCTCCCTTTCTCTCCCTCTTATTATTTATTTCATAGGTCTTCATGGTTGTATGGCAGCGAAGCATCAGTTTAAATGGCTGATGTACTGCTGTTGATGATGATGATGAATGTCATGCCAGCGAAACTCCTTCCCACTCTGAAGCCCCTCTACGAAAAGCCGCGATTTCATTACCA
Organism: Dicrocoelium dendriticum; assembly: GCA_944474145.2. Taxonomy (NCBI): domain Eukaryota; kingdom Metazoa; phylum Platyhelminthes; class Trematoda; order Plagiorchiida; family Dicrocoeliidae; genus Dicrocoelium; species Dicrocoelium dendriticum. The sequence goes on from OX104063.1 coordinate 73,908,493, forward strand.
GTGGAAATATGTTCCATGTCCTACTTGCTTTCTCACTTGGTGCCCAAAATGGTCACAGATGACACCCTCTTTCGAAGTGGAAGTTCTTCCAGTCTTATAACTGCGCAATTTTGACTATGCAGACGACATAGTTTTCCTTGAGTCAGACACTGCTTATGTATCAGCAGTACTGTGGTATGCAGTACCGACGCTTCACTTCCACACAACCACCACCAGGTGGGCGTGGACTGCGAGGGTCGCCCGATCCTCTACGCAGGCTCTAACCGGGAACGTCCGATTTGCAAGACAGACGCCTTGTCCTTTCGGCCACCGGCCGGCGGGCTACCATCGAACAGTTGCTGGAAGCGCTCAATCGCTTCCCTGACTTTGGTAGTTGTGTCACCTGATGGTGACATCATTGAGGAGGTTATTTCAAATATCAACAAAGGCCATGCGGCTTTTTAGAGGTTCTACTGTCTATAAAGACAACGAGATGTCAGTCTGTCAGTAGTGTGTATAGCTGCGGAAAAACCAGTTCGCTTTTAAAACACTAATTGATTGACTGTTTTTATTACCGGTACTCATATTTGGTTAAAATACCGAGTGAGCATTGCCGACGTTTGCCAGTTTTATTTTAGCATAGAATCATGTGATGCCCAGCTGGAATATCCGCTTATGTTGGCTAGGTCATGTCCTCCCTATGCCTATTAACCTCCTTCCTCGACGTGCGATATACGCCGTCGCTTAGCCAAGCTGAGTATGACTGCAAGGTGGCCAGTCAATGGTATAACATAATGCTATGAAGATATTGACCTTCATGGATGTATCACATCAGTGTTTGGAGACCTTATCCGGGGCACAGTCACGCAGCCAGTGGCGATCCTGCGTTCGGTTTCTTCCTAATGATCATAATCTGTACAGGACCTGATGGTGCCTGGTAGGTCATTCCACACGACAGCGTATCTGATGGAGGAAGAAGTTGGATTGAATAGTTGTTCTGGTTCTTGGCACCGTTAGTTAACGAGTATTGTTGTGAAGTTCCTGAGTGAAGTTAGGTTGCAATTCTAATGTGCACAGCTTGGATTATGTCTTTTGGTTTAAGAGATTGTGTATGAGCATCTGGTTATGTTTTGGCCGTCGCAACCAGAGGCTCGATGTTTAACCGCCGGCAAGACTCCTGACAACTCAAGCTGACTGATCAAACATTAGTGCATGATCTTTGCAGGTTTCCAGGGCTTTCCTTATCCATACACATGTTCCCATAAATGATTCTGCACTATTCAGGACTGGGAAGTGTGAGGAATTTGAAAGGTTCAATTTTGGCGGGGGTCTTATGGATTTACGGCATATGTTAGCCATGGATCGTTTGGCGCGTGCTATCTGATACACAGCTCGCTCTGAGAAATTGTAGTTGGAGTAGTATGCCTAGATCACAGTTAGACAGTTTCACACAGATGCACGCCTGGCTTGCAATCACAAGGTCACCGGTTCGAATCCGCGTAGGGGCGGGAGTCCCCACGGGATACTCAGCTCACGTGCGACTAGTGGTAGTCGCGCGGCAGCGAAGCGCCGTTAGCGCGTACAGCTGACGTTTAATATTTTATTTATTTTTAGCTAAGAACTTTGTCATCCATGTGTCGCGCCACTTCTCAAGTGAGTCGATGTCTTCTTGAGCGAGCAACATTATGTTTTGGAGCTCGTTTCCTCGAAATTTCTAAATAATCCTAATGTCATCAGAGAACAAAAGCGGCCTGCCATTTTTGATGAATATCTTGATATCCTTAAATATGGTAGGAAAAAAGAAGGACCAAGTGCACTCCCTTGAATGTTACCACTAATGATCGGACGTGGGGTATACTTACTCAGAGTGACCTTGATCCCCATTTATGTATGATGTCAACTAACCCAGTAGTAGGTCTCTGATCTCAAACGGTGCTATTTTTTCAGTATCCACTTTTGAGGCACCTGGTCAAATGCTTTTCGCATATTCATAAACATTATAACTGCATAATTCGAGTTAGTGGAGTCAGTGATTTAATCCGTGCAACTGACAGTTTGTACAGGAACGTTTATCGAGGAACCCGTGTTTGTATTTGTTAAGCATTCCAAGACGATAGCTAAAGCTCGTGACTCCATTTTTTATTAATTTTTCAAGCAATGTCGCAATGATGGGAGTGTGATGAATAGGCCGATAATTAGCGACTTTCTGTTTGAGCCCCCTTTATGACGAGGAGTAACAAACGATGCTTTCCATTGATTCAGAAAATGGCTGGATTCTAACGAGAACGTGAACATGTTCGGCAAAAGCAGTGATATGTCATGCCCACCGAATTTAATGGTGGATGAGGGATACCAGGGAATCCAGTTAAGGCGATATTTTGATGGACCTCATAGCCTGTTGTATGGTCGAACTAGAATTCTCCACTTTGCATATGACGCGTGTCGTTGCAAGTTCCCAGCAGGAAGGCATGGAGTTGGTTTCTAGGTTCATAAAGACAGCAAAAAAAGAACTAAACGCCTCCCAGATAACAGATGCGTCGTTATGGTAGCGTCCCTCCTCATCGACCAGTTCTGGTAATCAAATACGTTTTACACACGCCGCTTTGGGATTTTTTGTGCTTTGGAGTTTTATGATCCATGAGACGTTAACTAATAGGTAGTACGGTTTAACAGCACTGTCCCCACTGATGCCGTTTGAGTGCCATAGCCTCCACCTTTGCTAACCACTGGCAGTCTGAATCACGTGGTCTTCATCCCGGAAGGCGGACCTGTCCGAAACATGCCTTGTATGAGGTTGCATTCCTCATGCTCCTTCTCCACGTCATTGGTTGCTCACCGCGGTACTTTTTCCAATCGCTTCCGAGGAGCGCAAATAACGCTCGACGGTGAACACGATAGGCTGGCATGCGCATTACATGGTCGACCCAACGCATGCGGTGTTGGAGCATAACGTTCAGGAGATTGGCACTACTCGCTCCAAGCACTCGGTCTCGGACCTCTGCGTTGCTTACGTGGTGTTGCCACCACACCCGAGCAATCCTTCGTAGACAGCGATTGTCAAAGACTGACAACCGCTTCATGTCTTCCGAGCGAATAGGCCGTCTCACAGCCGTACAAGAGTACTGCACGGACGGAAAGCATTGTACACCCTGCCCTTGAGACTGACATCACGACGACACCATAGGTGCCTCAGTTTGATGAATGCAAGGCGGGCCTTTGCAATCCGTTGTGAGACTTCATCTCCAACACCGCCACCAGCCGTGATGCAACTCCCTAGATAAGTAAAGCAAGGGACTTGCTCCAGAACATGTCCAGCAATGGTGAGCGCAGGTTCAGGCACCTGCCAGTCCTGGAGCAGCGTTTTACATTTTCCCGGAGTGAAGCATAAGCCGTACTTAGATGCCTCCATCGCTAAGCGGTCCAAAGCGCTCTGGACGGTTTGTGGGTCGTCCCCCAGCAAGGCGATATCATCGGCGTAGTCCAAGTCCGTGACTCTGTCTCCAGGGAGGAGCTCAACACCGCAGTTCTGGACACATTCCAGTGCTCCTTGGACGACATCTTCGATGGCAAAATTGAAGAGGAAAGGTGAAATAGGGCAACCTTGGCGAACACCGCTGGTCACAGCAAATAAAGAAGAGAGCGTGCCGTAAGCCCTGACTTTGCCCGACGTGTGGTTGTAAAGTTCTTTCAGGATGGCTACAAACTTGTCGGGCACACCTTTCTTCAGTAAACAGTTCCACAACGCAGATCTATCTACTGAATCAAATGCCGCTCGGATGTCCAAGAACACTACGATTGCTGGCCGCCGGTGGATGTGACGGAGTTCGAGAACTTGGCGGAGCGTGAAGATTTGGTTGATACAGCCGCGGCCTGGACGAAATCCGGCTTGTTCTTCTCGGGAAATCTCCTCTCCAGTCGTTGTAAGCCTGTAAACTGGGACAGACACGAAGATTTTGGATGCGACAGAGAGCAACAAGATCCCGCGGTAGTTACAGCAATCGTCGCGAGAGCCTTTCTTGTAAATCGGAACGATGACCGATTCTCCCCATGAGTTCGGAACCTTCTCAGTCCAAACTTTCGTGAACAGCGATAGGATTTCGCTGACAAGTACACTCCCGCCATCTTTGAATAGAGCCGGTGGTAGGCTCTCGGGACCAGGAGCCTTGTGGCGTTTCAAAGATTGGATTGCATCTCGGATCTCTACTTCAGTTGGGGGCCTGTGGAGACAGGCCAAGCATCATCCGTTAGGGCTGGAGGTGCCACAGGGGGCTGTGTTGGGTGGTTGAATTGAAGAGCGAAATGCTCTGCCCAGCGATCCAATCGCCTGTGAAGGTTGGTGATCTTCGTGCCGTCTGATTCGCAAATCGTCTGGCTGATAGCGTGGGAATTGCAACCGGTGGCGCTGATGATGCAAAGTAGACGGCGGAAGTTGCCAGCTGATGCAGCGGCTTCCATCTCATCAGCTTCGTTTTGACCACCAGGATTCACGATCAGAGCGAAGGCTTGCTTTCAGCTGTTGCGTAATAGACCGGCAGTGTTCCTTGTGCTCTGCGTCAGAAGGCACCGCCCGTCGGCGATTCAACAATGCCGAGGTTCTTCCCGAGATCCAGCTTTTGTGAGTGGAGCGAGCGAAGCCATAGCTGGACAAACCGGCCGACAGTGAGGCTTGTTGCAGGCTTGACAAGTGTTGATCAGCATCCCGAGTGGGAAACAGAGCGAGATTTTCACGAAGCCTTTGTTGATACTCCTCCTTCACCATTGGGTCCTCCAACTTGTAGATGTACAGTCGGGTGTGTTTGGACCTAGGTGAACCACCGAAACGCACTCAAATGGTCACACATACCATTGCATGATCGGTATCGACGCATATTGACCAAAATGATCGACAGTCGCGTCCGCTGCCGCGCCACCTGCGACCTATGGCTATGTGCTCAATCTGTGACCATCGCTGAGTTGATGATGGGAGCGCCAAGTGGCGTACTGGCGTCCAGGATGACGGAAGCTCGTGCTGGAGAGGAAAAGCTGATGAGCAGCACACAGACTGAGCAGTCTCTCCCCGTTGTCTGAGCGAACATCATCATATCCATGCGGTCCCCCGAGGTGGCGCTCACATGGCAGCAGCCGACCGACACGCGCGTTGAAGTCTCCTGCCAAAACAATGATGTCTGTTTTAGGAGCCCTTAGGAGCAGCTCATGAAGGTTCTGGTAGAACTGGTCCTTGACTGTGTCCGAGCTACAGTCAGTGGGCGCGTAGGCAGAGATCACGAAGAGAGCACGCTTTTCGACTCGACGTCTGCTAACTTTACAAGAGCCATGGAGCCTCATCGCACAAAGGCGACTATTGATCGGAATCCAATCAATCAGAGCAGCCTCGGCTCTAGCACTGAGGGCGATTCCAACACCAGCTTGCCCAGATGCGGCAGACTCGGCGTCACCAGAGAGGCGGAGATGGAAGCGGGTGCGTGGGTGGAGCGGTGACGCCAGCTGGTAGACCGAGTTGGAGTCCTGGAGTCGCGTTTCACTCAGGCAGCAGACATCAATTCCAAGGGTCTCTAGCGTGCGTGCAAGTCCATCTTGCTGACCGATCTGCAATGGTGCGCGTACGTTTAAGGCTGCTAGTTTGAGCTGCGTTCCGGGTTGCAGGAGCGAAGATGGGAGACTTCGGGGCTGACAGCTCTCTGTTGAGCACTGTGTGGTTGAGTTGGCAGATGTCACGAGAACAGGTTCATCGGTGGAGGTGGGGTTGATCGTCGGAGAAGAACCAGGTAGAAATAAGTGTGAATGGTACAAGGGAAGGGTAGGTAACATGGTGGCGTGTGCTTGTGAAGTTGGCATAGTAGCATGAGTGAATAGCATCGTAACAGCAAGAGAGCGTATGAATAATTGTAGTGGTAAGTTCATGGTTCGTCAGTAGGCGAGATACTACCCGCTTGCCAAGGGCGAAGTAGGTGGGTTGTCTTAGGGGATCACCGCCCCGAGCCTTTGGCCAAAGGGCCTAACCCACAAAGCAGCAGAGCGAGATGAAGGGTTCGCACCCGTTGGGAGCCGGTAACTGAACACTCAGTTCCTACGCCTTTCGGATGGTGATAAGCCATACCGGGGGCCCAACACTCCCGAAGTCAGAGACAAGATCCGACGCTCGGATTGCTTGCCGGTGTACAATGTATCCAAAGGAGACAAGGGGCAGTGACTTTATTTAGCAGCGAGTCACATCTGCCAGGTCGCAGTGTTGTTAGACGGACATTTGTGGCTCTTCATAGGGAGAACGCTTTGTGGGCGAAAACCCACCGTCCTGGAACACTGCCGCCGAACCATTCGCCGGAACGGGAAATTCCCGAACCGCCCAGCTGGCACCACGAGGAGGTTGTTCGGCGAGCTAGCCTTTTGTAACTGTGGAAGCAGTTACATCGGCAGAACAGACCGTTGCTTGTGTAAGCGGATTGGGGAGCACATTCCGAAGCGTATCGTTACCTTGACAAGGCAGCCGCAAACGGGACCTGTGTCGACGAACAACATACCTGCCTCTTCGATTGCGAAACACCTGATGGAAACGGGTCATCAGGTGGACCCCAACTCGGCGTTTAGTGTCATCTATCGTAACACAAACGCCAGAGTCCTCAAGTTTGCCGAGGCAGTGGCCATAAAAAAGCATTCTCCAACATTGTGCGTCCAGAAGCAACTGTTCGTTACGCTCAAACTCCCTTGGAGTTAATGATACCTCCTCAACCTGTAGCCACCGTTTACTTCGCTTGCATGTGACCTCCCGCTTTCAACTTATTGATTTCTTTTTTGTCACGTTATCATTTGATATGTTGTCCGTTTGCAAGTGAACAGAGGGCACGAAATGGTACCATCTTGCAACATTCGTCTTCTTATTGTGCTATTCAAGTTTATACACTGAGCTCAGTGCTTCGAATAGAATATCGCTTTCCATCTGATCAGTCAGTCGTCATACACGTTCGTTTAGGCATCCTTTTCTCATTAAAACTGTACTTAATGCAGTCGTTCTCCAATGAAAGTGCAATAATTTTATCAGCGTTTCTCCCTTTATTTTATATTATCTTAGAAATCTCCTTCCGCATTGCCCACCCACGCTGTCGGCTGTCCCGCCCAACTCATTTCCGTCCACTTATTTTGGTCTTAGTGTGCTCGCATTTTCACTGGTTGGTTTTGCTTTTTGCTTCTTTATTCCGCATGCTCAAGGCGGGACATTAGTGCGTCCCGCTCAGCGGGATTGTCCTGCCCTAATCGGGACGTGTGGAAACTTTATTCCTGGTCAACCCGGTTGGGAATCGTGCGCCATCAGCAGCTTTTTCGGTAATGTGGGGGACGCTCAAACGCTCGGTGCTGTCCATCGCCTTGCATACCTTGCTGGTTTATAATCTGATATACTCCTACTACTTACAAGTAGTGAACATATAATATGATATTGCCTTGTGCTCTACCCAGTTCTTGCTTATGTACCTGGCGTCTCACCGACTCTACCAATCGTCATTTGCCTAGCAATAATGGTATCAGCGGTGCACTGGTGCGCTGCCGCGCAACCACCACCAGTCGCGCGCCCTAGTCGTCCAGTCCCTTATGCAGGATCAAACCGGTTGCAAGCAAGCGCCTTGTTCTTGCAACCACGGGACCGACAAGAGGTCGCTAGCTGCAAATGCTAAAGTCCTCCAAAAGCGCTGTGTACTGCACATGCTTTCTTAGTTCTGAATGTAGACATCCCGCTTTCAGATTTGAGGTAACTGCAGCTTCGACCAGTGGGCGCCACATGTCTCGTCATATCAGAAAATGCATCAGTGAAACGCCAGTATTTCGATCCAACGGGTCACGTCTACACCTTTTCTCAGTTAATTGCATCCATAACGCTTTCAAACTTAGCCTTAAGGAAATTGGTTTCGTCCATACATCTTTCAGAACTCTCCTTAATGCAATCAAATATCATCCACCTGGCGCGAACGCTAACCCCCTCTTAAACTCCCCTACAGCACCCCCCCCTGAGCCCCCGACCACCGGGCATGTCTCTCCAAATTATATCCCACCAACACGCTCCTCCCAATTCACTTACAACAACTACAAATTACCATCAAAACAATCAACCCGCTTAAAACACCTCCCATGACACCATTTTAATACCACTCCGACACCGGAGGGACGTGGAGAGCGTGTGGACCGCAATGTGGTTCGGGGTGTCGCATGCTCACTGAGCGCAATATTGAAAGGTCCGCGTTTGATGGATGTAGCGATTCGAATCAGGATGAGTGTGCGCGCAGTGCACATTGGCATCCTCACCGAGGTTTCGCTCGCCTATTGCCTTTGTTATGCCGTTGTTCGACTGAGCTTGCTCCTGGGGAATATTTCATATCCTTGCGTCATGGTTCCCATTGCGGTTGCTAAGACATGTAAGTGCCTGAGTGGTTCCTCCAACCGTTCTCACACATGATTTGTATTGTTGCGAAACAGATCGAATGTGGTCTTTTACCAGGGGCGACACACACGAACAGAAAAAAGAATTCCGCAACACTCAAGGGTGGTTATACTATTCTGCCAGTTTCAAGGAATGATCTCAGTTAGGTGTTATTGCTAAACTGCAGTAAATAGCGGCGCACATGATTTGGTTAACTCAGAACAATCTAAGCATTAGCAGATTATCAGCTAATCAGTAATGCCCGTGTTTTCGCCTCTTATCATATGGCAAATTACGCGTTCCAATGACGCACTTGGAAACCCCGACGTTGAGTATGCTCCAGATCAGTGACATCGTGCTTCAGTTTTGGTTGCCTTGTTTGAATTACTTGTTCCACGTGGCAATGCCATTTTTGTTTGCTCAGAACAACCCGTCATCCCGAACCAGTGACGTAGGTCACGTTCGACGATAGAGAACTGTAGGGTCTACCTTTCGAACCTATAGATGTAGAAGATGTGGTTTCGTATGAAGAGTATCTTACACGCGTATAGTCACCCTACGTATGAGAATTGAATCCTTCAGATGCGCAGCTGTCGAACAATTGAGAACTTTTTGAGAAATAAGCGTTGTTATCCTCAATAACTTGTAGTATGTCAGAACAAGTAGAAACTGATCTCGTAAGCGTAGGGCCATAGTATCAGACTGTATACTACATAGTACAAAACAGCTGACATGTCGGAGAAACGAAGCCATGGCGACGCGACTGACTGGACTATCTTTTTTTGATGGCGATAGTATGCCTGTCTTCATGGCCTATTGAGCTTCGCTCGGTGACAACTTTTAGATGCCATTAGGACTGCTCATACCAAACGTGTCAATGGTTAGAGCTCGGATTAACACAGTCTCACAATCCTCTTCGAGGGTTGGTAGAGGTTCATAATCCTTTTTCCTTAGAACAGCCACGGGATGCAACAGGTGTTAGAGTATCTCACAGTTGGATTGGCGTAGAGCGCGAGTGCCACGCATTGTCTCTGCTCGGGGGAGTGCACCACGCGGTGTTTAATGGTTTGCTACCGCCCGTTTCAATCCGGGCAACTCCTGGTGAAATAGATGTCAACCCGCCAATCCCCACATGCGGTTGCCCGTGGTCACACATGATTTGCTCTAGATTCTCAAAGGCTGCATCTGACAGGCCTCAAGTGGATCCCAATGAGACACCTGTATCTCACGCTATCTCCAGTTGGACTACCTCCCCACTACATTGTGGGTCAAGCAGTTGGCCAAATGTTCTGGATGGAATCACTCAAGTGAATCCTCCATATACGTGACCGCGTTGTTCGTCAGACTGTTGAGTGAACGGTTAATTGTAGGGCACCTCAACCAACAACCCTCTTCCGGAATGGGCAGCAGGAGAGCAGAATCTGCCCTCTCGACCCAGTCGCCAACACTTCTTCTCCTCTATCCGTACCACTCTCTTATCCCCCGTTTATTGCGCAAGGGACTGTCACTGACATCGTAACTAAAGCTATCGAACCGAGATTCCCATTTCTCAATGGTTCATTTGACGTACAGGCACTTTTTCAAAGCGGCCAACAGCAGCACTAACTCTCACTATACACTCCCTCGAGAGTGGTGTGTGCTGTCTCCGAAACACATATACAAGATAACCGCTTCGTGACGAATCTGCTGACAACGATAACAATCTAAGCGCATCTGTCGATACGAAGTAAATAGCTCAAGCTTATTATGATACCCGTATCGCCCTCAGCAATCATGCAGAATGCAATCTACTCGACCGAATGCCAGTCAATAGCCGTATGTGTGCTGCTGGACCTCGAAACTCTATTGCGGTGAATAACAACCGTCTGAGGATATCGTGCATTTTCAATGCTTCTGTTTATGCCCCCAGTGACTGCAGTTCAGAGGGTATGAAGGACCACTTCTATACTCACCAGGATCTACTAAGGCTATGATTGTTGCTGGATACATGGATGTTTTAGTGGGTCGCCTTTCGCACT
>OX104063.1:73918982-74208339 GCA_944474145.2 Dicrocoelium dendriticum
TTTATATCTATCCAATAACGATAAAGAGAACCTCCATGGGATGCAGTGGCCTGGTCTTGCTCTTTGGGGTAGCATTTATCCTTATGCGGGTTTGCACATTTGTTGATAGCATCTGATTAAACGGTCTTATTACCCCTTCCGAGCGTTGAATCCGTTGGTTATTAGGAGTTGCCAAATCCATGTGCACGGTATTGGTATTTTTTGTGCTTCGATCTCCCTTGGAAAGATCTCCCAAAGGAAGCGGATAACCAAGACGGCGATAGCAAGAAAACCGTATTCTTTCATTCTGTTCACGCGCTTCAGGATCCTCCAGGTTACAAAGCGTAATCACATGACTGAGAACAGTGGTGCTACATCTGCGAAGCATTCTCTGGACAATGTTATCGCAAAATCGTTGATAAGAATTCCTTCATCATCTAACTGCAAGCGCTGTGGTCCAAGATTAACGAAAGTGTTGCTACACTCCGAAGGAATGACAGAAGTTCTATTGTATAGGTGGTCGAAGTTTCGTGCCAGCTTACCAACCGAGATCCGGCTAAAGGCAGCAGGCGCACTGCCATGAGTGATCAGCAACTCGATGGAGCTTGCAACCTCAGTAAATTCTTTGTCTCTACAACAACACCCACGGAACACCACAGGGCAGAGCGAGGCACGAGTGAACATCCTTATCTTGGACACTATGAAACCATGCAGCCCGACTGAAATTCATAAACCGACGACCACCTAATGCTCGGTTTAAAACCAACCACGAATTTGACGTCCAATAACGCACTCCTAAAATTTAAAACACCATCCTGTTTTGCACCTTAACGCCCAAGGTCTTCTTAATAGCTTGGTCAAACTTATAGAACGCCACGCCTCACAACCGCGGGACCTCGTCATGATTACAAAGACCTGGTTGACTCTTGAGATAACCGATTCTGAGATCAGTTTACCCGGTATATCGTTGCTTCGGAACGATAGAACTGGAAGGGGTAATAGTGTAATTCCTTCTTACAATGCAAACGTCCCATGTGCTGTTATTGACCACCCAGTACCCCGCGCTCCTGATTCGCTTTGTTCCCGCCTATCGTTGCAGATCAAGGGCACATATCTGGTAGCCATAATTTACCGTCTGCCAAACTCTACGTCTGAAATTGACTTCAAACTGAACCACGTTTTCAAGTTACTTTGAACAAATCATGCAGCCTCATTCTTATCGCTGGAGACTTTATTGTGCACGATATGGAAACGCCAGCAACTGATGATGCACAGTTTAAAGCCTGTTTGCAAGAGCCAATTTTCAGCTAGCCTTTCTACAACCACTTAACTTCTCGCACCAGATTTCGAACTGCGAACAGGCCGTCGATGCTTGATCTCGTGCTCACCAACGAAGAACTCATTGCCGACTGAATAGTTACAAGCACACCATTGGGTCGCATTGATCATACTATACAGAGTATCCTGAAGATGAGGACAAGGAGACCTATACTGTCACGCAGTATATTGTGTTGTCCACGCTCGTTGAAGATGCATCTTGGATTTTCCTAACCGAATACTCCCTAGACGTCGCCTGGGAAACGTTCACAGAGACGTTTAGCACACTCTATTGCACGCATCGGAACTAAAATCCTTTCATCGTCAAAGCAAAAGCAAATCATTTCTGAGGAGCAGAACACTTAAATGTATCTGAGGGATTTGGTGTAGCGAGTTCACCGGGACTGTCATAATGCCGAAACCTGGATGACATACATGACACCGCATAACTTCTGTCTGTAATTGATCTGCGAGGACAAGGTGGCGCAGCAGTGGGAGTTACTGAAGCGATTCTGCACGAATCGCAATCTCCTATACAGGCACGTTAATGGCCCTCATAAGATGAAGCGCGAAATCCCAGCACTGGTCACTGCTGATGGAGGCAATCGCTCACTTACGGTTTCATTACTCCCATACGTTCCAGGGCGTAACGAGCCCAAATATTCTCCACCGTCAGTTTTACCCACCATCAACTTCACTGCAGCTGTGTTGAAGAAGTTGTTATCCCTGGATTTGATAACCTTCAACCGAAGCCTGTGCGAGCAGTAGCCGGTGACCTAGCAGAACCACTGGCCGTTTTCTATTAGCGCTGTGTTGAGGGGAAGCAGATTCCATCACTATGGAAGCTAGGGGTCATCAATCCTATCCATAATGGAGGTAGTCGCACTGACCCTACCAATCATCGTCCAACAACGCTGCTTTGTGTTTTCCAGTTATTGTATCAATCATCTCAGATGCGCTGATGCAGTAGCTAGAAAGCTACAGCTTAGCAACTCTATAGTAACATGGCTTCCATCAAAAGCGCTCATGTACTACTAACCTATCCACCGTCATCATCAACAGCAGTACATCAGCCATTTAAACTGATGCTTCGCTGCCATACAAATATGGTGATCTGTGGAACAAAGAATAATAAGGGTGAGAGAGGGGGGACTTACCGGAAAAACCTTAATGCCCTAAGCGAACATTCAGGGCCAAGGTGCATACACTTTATCAACAACACTGTCACAAACAGCTGGCTAGCGTGCAAAGATAAGGCGGCATCGGCGAGACTGCTTCCTTGAGGCGCTCGCTGTCCTGTGTCATAATCAGCCATTACCCCGCAGATAACTCAGCCCCAAACACACTTTAAACATGCAGTTCCCTTAGAAGGCGGTAGCAGCCATGCCACTAGTGTCGACTGCGAGCCTTGTCCTGTAAAGTCTCTAGCCAAGCACATCGCGATTTACCTGGACTTTATCCTGGAAGGCGAGACCGATCAACTGCACCCAGTTTGGTTGTCGATGACTTCATTTCCCGCCGCTATGTCAACTTCTGTCCACCTCGAACCTTGTGCCACCCTATATCTGGCAGACAAGGCCCTCCTCGGTAAGCGGTGACCGGGCATACGTAATACGTGCCCAAGTCAATGCAACTTATCCATTGCTATCTGTTGATCTAAGAAACTAGCCTAGCATGCCTAGCATTCGCCTACACAAATCATCGTTGGCGACACGTTGGAGCCACCCGATACTATGAATGCTCCGCAGGCAGCGATGATCAATAACTTGAAGTGGAAGTTTCACTGCGATAGAGTAGGACGACTCTCATTGTGGCCTTGTAAAGACAGTCTCTCAGATCGAGAGAAACTCCTTTCTGTCGCCAAAGATGCCGCAGGTTCAAGAAGGCAGTTATGGTTTTTGCAATATGTGTACTGACTTCAGTTGTTATGCGCCCATCGTTGCTAATGCGGCTACCAAGGCAAGTGAATTGATCAATCACTTCGAGCTCCTCGCTTTCTAGGGTCGAGGGATCATCAAGTGGCTGGTGCTCCTACAACAACACTTTGTACTTTGAAGGTGTAATGCGCATGCTAAATGATGGACCACTCTAGAAACGTTATTCTGGGTTGACTGGACCGCACAAACATCGTTAAACAACAGGACAATATCGCCTACACCTCTTACTTGCGCGCAATAGCTGCACTGAAGTAGTTGCCTGCCCGTTGCCTTAAGGTAACTAACTTGTCTTGTAATCTTGCGGCTCGGGTTCGAGCCTGCGTATCGGCAGGGTGACCCTCGCAGTATCCTTAGCTCACGTGCGCGTCGGCGAAGCGTCAGTACGCAGTACCGACGTTCTGCTGATGCCTGAAGTAGTTCTTGTTGAAACAGGAGTCGATGTCATTTTCCTGGACTTCTCAAAAGCGTTTGATCGCTTGGACCATCGAATTCTCCTTCACAAGCTTCGAAACTGCGGCATTGAGTTGGATAAGCAATTTTCTACAAGAACATCTGTTAGAGGTGAGAGTCCGGCAATCTCTGTACGATGCCATTGATGACGAATATGGTGTATCCCAAGGCTGAGTGCTAGGGCATCGTATAATCTTAGTTTTCGTACACGATCTAGCGAGATCAGTTGGTTCCGATTTTTCATTTTTCGAAGATGCTATCACGATATGGCGCGCGACCAGCAGACCGGACGACCACAAAGTGCTCCAATGCGATCTTAACGCGATTTCGAACTGATCGGTTCAAAATGCCCTACCATTCAATGTAGACAAATGTCACGTTCTTTACTTACGTCATAGACGTGACTGCGCTTATCGGCTTGGGGCACACGAATTACAGACTAGTTCCCAAGACCGTGACCTTGGTGTGTTCGTACAGAGTGACCTCAACTTTTCAAAACAGGCTGAGGTAGCTGAGAAAATAGGCAACAAGCACGTCGGCATGCTGCGAAGGACGTTTGGGAATTTTGACTCATCCATCTTCCTAATGACGCACAATTACTACGTGCGTCCTCAATTTGAATATGCTATGGAAGCTTGGCAACCTTGGTTGAAGCATGACTTGGAGCTGCTAGAGGCATCAAAACGCAGAGCAACACAGAATATCCAAAGGCTTACACATTCATTCTTATCAACAAAGGTTGAGTTTGCTGGAGGTTTTCAGCGAACGCTACCGAAGGATACGCGGCGATCTGATATTAGTGTACCAAATATTTAGTAACCCCAACCAAGTGTGCTGCCACTTGCTAAAATAGCCACAACGCCAGACTCAAAGGTAACTACCTGAAACTGTGTGAACAATATAGCCGTCTAGAGTGTCGGCGGGTTTACATTTCCCTTGGAATTTGCTAACCATGGAACTCTCTCCCAAACTCAGTTGTACTCTCCTCTACTTGAGACATATACAAAAATACGATTGGATGCTTCTCTTAGATTCCAGTACTTCGTTACATAATCTATGCTAACATTAATCACGCCCTTCTACCGGATGTATGTGTCACATGGACTCAAGTAGACGACGCATGAGTGACCAGCCATAGTTTGCTTTTCTCACGCCTTACGTCAACAATCACTGCCCCCCGTGTTCTTTTGTATGCTTGTATACTATTTCTATTTTACATTAACCTAATGTGCCAACGCATTTAACCCCGTAGGTGACCAACACCTGCTGATTTTATGGTATTCACTCCAACCATCCTACGTGACTTGTCAAGCGGTCGCTTTTTAACCCGTGACAAATCATAGTTCATTGTATCGTGAAGCAGTGGGTCCTAGTGATTACGCGGGGGGCACTTTTGTGCAACTGCCTGGTAAAGGTGCATCAGAAATTTTGCGACTCTGACTCGGGTGTGTTGTTGACACACAGTCCAATGTGACCGCTCAACTGTATCTTTTCGCCCACAGGTTATGAACTAGAATCACTCGTTTCACAAGCACTGTGCAAGTGGCATTCCTATACACACATGCCGCTTTTGACTCTGCTGATCGACATGCTTTATGGCGTTGCTTGCTAAAGAACGGGGTGCCAGAGAAATATACCGCCATCTTACGAGCACCTTACCTTCATATCTCCGGCAGAGTGAGCGTCTATGGCAAGCTTTCCTCGCAATTCGCTGTCAATAGCGGTGTGCGACAGGGCTGCCCTATGTCCCCATTCCTCTTCAGCTTCGCAATGGAAGACGTTCTGTCGAATGTTCTAGAGGGTTTCCAACATTTTGGCCTAGAGCTTCTACCGGGTGAGCGCGCGACCGACTTAGATTATACTGATGATATCGCCTTACTTGGTGACGATCCTCAGGGTATGCAACTCATTCTGGATCGTTTGGCGGTTGAAGCATCTAACTATGGCATGAGCTTCGCCTCATCGAAGTGTAAAGGGTTGCTCCAGGATTGGCTTTCACCTGCACCCATGCTCACTCTCGAAGGTGCACAGCTTGAACAGGTAGATAGTTTCGTCTACCTTGGAAGCTGTGTTTCTGCTGACTGCACTATCAACAAAGAAGTTTCTCTTCGCATCGCTAAAGCCCGATCAGCATTTGCCACTGCGACACTTGTGGCGTCATCGCGACGTCTCATTCTCGCTAAAGGGCCGCGTTTACAGCACATCTGTTCGCTCAGTATTGTTGTATGGGTGCGAGTCCTGGCCGATTCGCGTGGAAGACATGCGTCGTCTTTCTGCCTTCGATAACGGTTGCTTAAGGAGAATTTCTCGTGTTTGGTGGCAACATCGAGTTAATAGTAATGACGTTCGACGTCGCACTGTGGAGAATGCGAGTATTCCCTTCAACAAACTGGTTTGGTTGCGCCAGTTAACATGGCTTGGTCACGTCCTACGCATAGCACCTGAGCGTCTACCTGCCTCAGCATATAGTAGGAGCCAACACAGTGTCTCAGTTCAAGATGCTACTAGACCAACAATTTGCAGAGGCAAAGTACAGAGAACGAAACGATTAATAAAGATTTCATGTCCGAAAACGACGAATGATGCAGCTACACAGAGCAAACTCTACTCGCTGCTTCGCACCAGTTCTCAGTTCTCTACCGCATCGCCCCCTATTCGCTCGTCAAAGACCTGGCTAGAGGCGACCGCGTGATGGTCAGGCTTCCACTTGGCGGCAGCACATGAAATCGCTGACGTCGTGTCTAGCCGCTGTTGGACCCATACGTTTTCCACGATAGCGACCCAAAGATGAGGAGTGCCAATAGCTGAACACTCTTGAAGACATGGCCCGCAACCGGAATCAGTGGAAGGATTGTGTACAGTATTGTATTGATTCACATGTTTAATACTTCAAACATTGAAAATGACCGAAAAGAGAATAATCGGCTTGTGAAAAACACTGAAAATTGTTTGTTCTACTTTTTATAAAAATGCTCCTTTCTTCCTGCGGCATAGTAACTAAAGTGTGTTGCTCACCTTCAGCTACTATGCCATGATGATTATGACGCAATGACTTCTCCTTATCTGCTAATCTCCATGGTTTTCTATTGGCTCTACCTCTACTTGCTAGACTGTTGAGATTACATACATACTGTGCAAGTAGTAGGCACTAGTAATTTCGCTTACTTTTCGGATCTTGTCCCTTTACTAATGCCACCCGGTCTACATCTTGCATTCATTCTGTTTAATGATCACTAGTTTCATTAATTTGTTTTGTTCCTGTGGTCTCGAACTCAAGATTTTCAACTTGCCTACCAGCTTGCCTACCAATCCCATGACAACTTTTCGAGCTGGTAATTTTTGCTCTCTTGCGGTTCACGGTGGTTTTACCACTAAGCCGCCGCATTAGGCCTCTTAGCGGCCTCTGTGTGAGCTGCAGACCCTTACTCCAGCACCACTGGTAATTCTGCGGCAATGATGGACGTCACTTTGATTGATTGCTCCGGCAGCTGAGCTGTGTTGCTTTAGCTATCTTTTACCATGTATACCCCCATCCACATGATTCAGGAAGCTTGCAGGTACTCCCACCTTTTCCGTCCCTGTTCGATTTCCGTCGCCTTGTTACCGTTACCACTCATGTAGTTTTGCGTCACAGTTGTTTGATGACCGTTGTCACGTGACCTGCTGAATGCCTCGTCTTTGCGTGGATGCACAGTCTCACGCATCTTGTGCAACAGGGTGTCTACGGCCCAATTGCTTAAACCGACTGAGATACCACGTAGAGTCCAACCCAAGGACGTAGGTAAACATTTTACTTGCTTTTTATGCTTTACACGGCTCATTGATCTGACGTGCATACTTCATCGGACGCAGAGACCAACGCTTGTTTACATCCGCGCTGACACAAACCACCAACGGTATCATTGCGAGATTTGCGTCCGATATGAGATGTTCGAACGGGATGCGTGTGCACTCACATGTTCGCACAGCCCTGTTAACTGTCTCCGTCTCGGTGAATTGTTTATACATACTGTCATTGAGTTCCGTGTTTATACGCACTGACTGCTGAAGTTGGCCCGTAAACACGTTTGTATGGGTTACTGTGCATAAACGCTGCCACCACGCATCGGTATGGCTTTGCGTTTCCATTCTTCAACTATACCTCAATTGCAGTGCAAACGCTTATGTTTCTTACTACTTTGTTAGATGTGCAGTCACCTTTTCCTTTTTGTGCTTAACCAGTCACCTTGACCCTCTAGATTGGATGATTACGGCTATTGCTCGTGCATACCGATTTTGAGATTCCGTTGGTCCCCTAGCTTCCGCCCATTGCGTAGACGAATGCAATATGCAGGGTTCGTCCGCATGCTGCGGAACCGAACGTGCGTCGAATGGGATGTACCTTCAGGTCACCTATTTATGTGACCATTCCATTTGTCATCCACCTGCTTGTCATCATAACCACGTGAGTTTGGCTAACTTGGAATGCGTTGTATCTCGTGTAGAACGAGATCACACCACAATGACTCTCCCGCTCTCATTGACAGTTCAACCGCCTTCATGATATTCGAACCCTCAACTGAACTACTCGACACATTGCTTTGTGATTACATTAGTTACCATCTTGGTTCATATTGTGACACGATCTTTGAATGGGGTGAGTGTCGTGTATTTGACCTGCTCGTAGCACTTGTCAGCAGTCCGTAATCCAATGACGGTCAGGCGTTAGGCAAGTATTTTTTCGGTTGCTTGATGCTTTATAAACCTCATCTTTTATCTATCCAGTGTTACACACCTTCAATACTGTATCCTTTTGTGGTCAACTTTTTCCACATTTGCTCTCTCTTAGATACTACTTTTGGTAATTTTAACTAGGAAATTCTTTTAGTTCGCCGTCATGTTGTCCCGGTGGGTTTCCGCGCAACAAACAGGTCTTGTTACACCTTCTTCGCTGCGTACGCCATTTTTATCCATCCCCTCATTTTCTCTTCCAGGTTGGGATGTGGAAGCCGATGTTGGGGGAGTGGACGCTGGTGCTCTTAATCCGGACTGTTTGATCTCACTGACTGCGCCAAAGCTGTGCGCTAGGGCCTTCCGTGGGCGGTACCACTTCTTAGGTGAGTTCTTTGTGCCATGTTCACCTTATTATATGGTAGCTGATACAGACTGTCTGCTATTAGTCTGGCTAGGAATACATGCTGTTTACAGCTTATGAGGCATGTGCTAAGAACGCCGGTAATATCCAGGCGTAACCGACGCACAGTTGCTCATTCGTCTAGCGCTCTCAGTCCATCTACATTTATGGCTAAACTGTATCTTTGGGGCAATGAGAGTCTTCGGATCCGTAATAGAGTCCACCGTCTATCTTCACCCGAATAACCGTCTGAATTTCCATCTCTAGTTTGCTTCTTCGGATCGGTTTGCAGAGACAAAGTTCCTGGGGTTGTACAATAATGTCACCGGAAATCAAAATACTCACGATCCGACCCATTGCTGTTGTGGCGAGTTGGTATAGCCGACTGGCGAACATCATTGTCCATCGATTCTGTTTCCACTGAAGCTGGTTGCTCTTTTAGTTTACTGTTTTGCCTGTTCACTGTCCGAGCCGTTGGCCCCTTGACAGTTAGGATCAGATGTCAGAAACATGTGCATATTTAAGGGAACGGCTGTCCAAGCCTGATCTTTCTGTCCATTGTAAGAAACTCGCATTTCAAATCAGCTGCTAAAAATAGTGAGGAACAACCGGCCTATCCGTGATACAAGTTCGTCAAGTGGCGTTCCTGGACGTACATTTACCGAGCTTGGAATACCTGCCTACTACCGCCGGCCCAGCTCGTTTCGTTGCTCTTAAATGGCCTTTCCAGGATTATTTACTTTATCTACGATGATCAGTGAAGTAAACGTGTTATGCTGACACTCATCATTCAGTGAATTCATTTCGTTGTAATCCGCCGCTTCTCTCCAGACGCTTCACACGAGGCGACCTCAAATTGCTCCTCTTCGTCTTTCTTCTCCAAATCCATCTGAACACCCAGCTGGTTTTGTTTATCATCTGCTTTTTAACTCGTGCTAGACCATCGGCTCTTCATTCACCTTATCAACTCAAGTTTGTGTGCGTTCTTGGCTGGGAAAAGTATGGATCAAATAGCAAAATTGGCCCCATGTGATACGCCACTAGTGGAAGGGAACCAGTTAGTTAGAGGATCATCCACCTGCACCCTCCCCTTTCGCGCAACAAGGAAGTCGCTGATTTGATGGGACAGTGAAGCATCAACACAGTACATCCTCAGCCTTTGTATGAGAAATTCATGATTCCTTTGTGGGGAAGCTTTACTGAAATCAGTGTGGATCATGTCCACCGACCTCGTTCCGGTACAGCGCTTGCAGTCCTCCATGCCTGGTCAACAGCAGATTGGCGGTGCATGAGCGGCCGATGTCAGGAATTTTTCAATTTTGAAGTTGGATCATTATAAGCAGCAGTACATCAGCCATTTGAAGTGATGCTTCATTGCCATACAACCATGATGACCTACGGAACGAAGAATAATAACAGGGAAAAAAGCGGGACTTACGGGAAAACCTTAATACCCTAAGCAAACATTCAGGATCAACGCGCCCACAACTTATCAACAATATACAGTCACAAACAGCTATCGTGTAGACAAGGCGGCATCAGTGCGACAGCTTCAATGCGGTTAGGAGACAGCAGCAGACGCTTAGCTGGTGTCGACTGCGAGCCTTGTCCTGTAAAGTCCCTAGCCAATCACAGGACGAGTCACATGGACTCCAGCCTGGAAGGCGAGACGGACCGATAGCACCCAGTTGGGTCGTCAGTGACTTCATTTTATCCACCTCGGCGCACCTTAAATCTGGCAGACAATACAAGGCCCTCCTCGGTAAGCGGTGACCTGGCATACGTAATACGTGCCCAAACCAACGCGACTTATTCAATGCTATCTGTTAATCTAAGGAACTAGCTTGGTTATCAATGCCTAGCATTGGCCTATGCACATCTTGGTTGCGGACATGCTGGTGCCACCCGACACCAGCGATGATCAAAGACTTGAAGGCGCCGCAGGTCATCAGATCGAAGGGGCCAAATTTCACTCCGATAGAGTAGGAAGACTCTCACTGTGACCTTGTATAGACAGTCTCTCATACTGGTGGAAACTCCTTTCTGTCGCCCAAGATCTCGCAGATACAAGATGGCAGTTCTGGCTTTTGCAATATGTGTACTGACCATTTGTTATGCGCCCATCGTTGCTGATGCGGCTACCAAGGCAAGTGAATTGATCAACCACTTCGAGTTCCTCGCTACCAAGTGGCTGGTGCTCCTGCAACACTTTGAACTTTGAAGGTGTAAGGCGCATGCCAACTGATGGGGCCACTCTAGCGACGTTATTCGTGGTTGATTGCATCGCCCCAATATCATTAAACAACAAGACTATCGTCCGCATAATCAAGAGCACTTAGCTTTTCACCAGGCAGCGCCTGCATCGTGAGACTCCGCAAGGGAACACTTTAAGATGGGGTCCACGACGAAATTGAACAAAAAATGGGAAATTGGAGAATCTTTACGAACAGCACTAGTTGTCGGAAAGATATCCGATAACTTGCCGTAGACCCTGACGCGGCCTGTTGTGTTCGAGTACAGAACACGTAAGATGTTCGCATACTTCATGGGAACACCTTTCCGCACAAGTATTTCGGACAAAATGAATCGATCGCACTCTTGATGTCGAGGAACACGGCTGTTGTCATTGTAGTATGCGTGGCGCCGCTCTAACATCTGTCGCAGAGTAAATATATGGTCGGTACAGCCCCGTCCTGAGCGGACGCCTTCTTGCCCTTCCCTAATTCGGGATTACCGTTCCTTATTGAGGCAACGAACGAGAATTGTGGCGTGTGATTTTGTCACTATGAGCGTTAGACTAATACCCCTGTGGTTAGTGCAATCGGTGTGACTGCCCTTTTTATAAGTTGCCACTATCCGACTCACTCCAGTTAGCTGGGATTGTTTCTTCCTTCCAGACGTACGAACAGGGAGGCCAGTGCTTTGCAGAGGACCTCACTTCCATCCTTGAAAGTAGTGCAGGTGAGAGATAATCTGAGCCAGCAGCACGAAAACAATTGAGGGCTGTGATCGCGTTTCGGACTATGGCCTCCGACGGAGCCTTAAACTAACCGTCCATGGCTCAGCCTGTACCACCTGAGCTTTCTTCTGGATTTTAACAGCATCGCTGACCTCTCAGATATCCAGTAACTGATGTGATGACGATTGATAACATATATATATATATATATATATATATATATATATATTGCAACAGTCTATGAATAGACATTTGCACCATCGGAAACCATGGAACTCAAAACAAGGTACAGAAATAGTAAAAGAAAACACAACACAACACAACAATGTCCACGGTTTCGTCAGAGGGCGAAATACTACCCGGTTGCCCAAGCCGAAGTAGGGTGTTGACTTAGGGGACACCACCCCGAGCCTTTGGCTGAATAGCCTGTCCGCAAGGCAGCGGAGCGAATTCAGGGAATCGCGCCCATTGGGAGCCGGTGACTGATTGATCAGTTCATACGCCTTTCGTTTGTTCCTTTGCCAAACAGGGGCCCAATGCTCCCCGAAATTACAGCATCAACTTGCTGGAATACAATGCTTCGCCAGGATGAAGCAAGGGGCAGTGACTTTATTTAGTGGCGAGTCACGTCCGCCACGTCACAGTGTTGTTAAACGGACATATGTGGCTTTTTATAGGGAGAACGCTTGCCAGGCGAAAACCCACCACGTCCTGGAACACTGCCGCCGAACCATTTGCTGGAACGGGAAAATCCCGAACCACCCAGCTGGCACCACGAGGAGGTTGTTCGGCAAGCCAGCCGAAAAAGTGCCGCGGTGAGCAACCAATGAGGTGGAGAAGGAGCATGAGGAATACAACCTCAAACAAGGCATCCTTCGGACAGGTCCGCCTTCCAGGATGAGGACCACGTGATTCAGACTGCCAGTGGTTAGCAAAGGTGGAGGCTATGGCACTCAACCAGCATCAGTGGGGACAGTGCTGTTAAACCGTGTTACCTATTAGTTAACGCCTTATGAAACATAAAACATAAAAACATATATATATATATATATATATATATATATATATATATATATTCATAATCCGATTACAGCTAATGTGCCATCAGAACCATGGCAAAATAAAGGGGTGAAACGAAATACAACATGAGGAAAACGACTCTTTTTCGGTTTTACACACGCCGCTTTGGAGTTTTACGTTTCATAAGGCGGCACTTTTTCCAATCGCTTCCGAGGAGTGCAAATAACGCTCGACGGTGAAGACGATAGGCTGGCATGCGCATTACATGGTCGACCCAACGCATGCGGTGTTGGAGCATAACGTTCAGGAGATTGGCACTACTCCCTCCAAGCACTCGGTCTCGGACCTCTGCGTTGTTTATGTGATGTTGCCACCACACCCGAGCAATCCTTCGTAGACAACGATTATCAAAGTCTGACAACCGTTTCATGTATTCCGAGCGGATAGGCCGTCTCACAACCGTACAAGAGTACTGCACGGACGGAAACATTCTACACCCTGCTCTTGAGCTTGAGACTGACATCACGACGACGCCATAGGTGTCTCAGTTTGACGAATGCAAGGTGGGCCTTTGCAATCCGTTGTGAAACTTCATCCCCAACACCGCCACTAGCCGTGATGCAACCCTAGATAAGTAAATCAAGGGATTTACTCCAGAACATGTCTAGCAATGGTGAGCGGCGGTTTCAGACACTTGCCAATACTGGAGCAGCGTTTTACATTTCCGGGAGTGAAGTATAAGCCTACTTAGACACCTCCATCGCTAAGCGGTCCAAAGTGCTCTTTACGGTTTGTGGTTCGTCCCCCACCAATTCGATATCATCGGCGTAGTCCAAGTCGGTGACTCTATCTCCATGGGGGAGTTCAACACCGCAGTTCTGGGCACCTTTCTGTGCTCTTTGGATGACATCGTCGATGGCGCAATTGAAGAGGAAAGGTGAAATAGGGCAACCTTGGCGAACACCGCTTGTCACAGCAAATGAAGAAGAGAGCGTGCCGTAAGCCCTGACTTTACCCGACGTGTGGTTGTAAAGTTCTTTCAGGATGGTTACAAACTTGTCGGGCACACCTTCCTTCAGTAAACAGTTCCGAAACGCAGATCTATGCACTGAATCAAATGCCGTTCGGATGTCCAAGAACACTACGATTGTTGGCCGTCGGTGGATGTGGCGGCGTTCGAGAAGTTGGCGGAGCGTAAAGATTTAGCGGACGCAGATGCGACCTGGCCGAAATCCGGCTTGTTCTCGGGAAAACTCCTCTCTAATTGTTGTAAGCTTACGAAGTAGGACCGATCCGAAGATTTTTTATGCGACAAAGATTGACGAGATTCCGCAGTAGTTACAGCAGTCGTCGCGGGAGCCTTTCTTATAAATCGGAATAGTGACCGATTTCCCTCATGAGTTCGGATCTTTCTTCTCAGTCCAAACTTTTGTGAACAGAGATAGGATTTCGCTGACAAGTGCACTTCCGCCATCTTTGGATAGAGCCGGTGGGAGGCTGTCGGGACCAGGAGCTTTGTGGCGTCTCAAAGATCGGATTGCATCTTGTATCTCTGCTTCAGTTGGGGGCCTGTGGAGACAGGGTAGGCAACATCCGTTGGGGCTGGAGGTGCCACAGGTGGCTGTGTTGGGTGGTTGAATTGAAGAGCGAAATGCTCTGCCCAGCAACCCAATTGCCTGTGAAGGTTGGTGATCTTCATGCCTTCTGATTCGCTTATCATCTGGTTAGTAGCTTGGGAATTGCAACCGGTGGCCCTGATGATGCAAACTAGACGGCGGAAGTTGCCAGCTGATGCAGCGGCTTCCATCTCATCAGCTTGTTTTGACCACCAAGACTCACGATCAGAGTGAAGGCTAGCTTTCAGCTGTTGCGTAATAGACCGGCAGTGTTCGGTTTGTTCTGTGCCAACAGGCACCGCCCGTCGACAATCCAGCAATTCCGAGGATCTTCCCGCGATCCAGCTTTTGTGAGTGGAGCGAGCGAGGCCGCAGCTGGACACCCGGCCTACAGCATGGTTTGTTGCAGGCTTGACCAGTGTTGATCAACATCCAGAGTGGGAGCGAGAGCGAGATTTTCACGAAGCGTTTGTTGATACTCCTTCTTCACCGTTGGGTCCTCTAACTTGTGTGTTAGAACCTAGGTGAATCACCGAAACGCATGCAAACGGTCGCACATACCAATGCATGATCGGTATCGTTGCATGTTGACCAAAATGATCGGCAGTCACATACGCTGCCGCGCCACTTGCGACTTATGACTATGTGATCAATCTGTGACCAGCGTTGGGTTGATGATGGGGGCGCCAAGTGGCGTACTAGCGTCCAGGATGTCGAAAGCTCTTACTGGTGAGGAAAAGCTGATGGTCAGCACACAGACTGAGTAGTCTCTTTGCGTTGTCTGAGTGAACATCATCATATCCGTGCGGTCCCCCGAGATGGTGCTTACATGGCAGCAGTCGACCGACAGATGCGTTAAAGTCTCCTGCCGAAATAATGATGTTTGTTTTAGGAGCCTTTAGGAGCAGCTCATGAAGGTTCTGGTAGAACTGGTCCTTGACTGTGTCCGAGCTACAGTCAGTGGGCAACCAAGCATCATCATTATACACGTTAGCTGCTGATGGAAAACACCTCAGCTACTGTGCCGCAATACAAAAGACGAGAGAAAAGCAACAGATGCATGCCGGCTGAGTCCCCGGTAACTGATGGACATCTTTCCTTAGAGCTAACATCCAGCTATCGTGCCGCAAAACGTTATATTATGCCTAACGAATGCGATCGTGATTGGAGGGGAGGCTACGCAGGAGGGAGATGAACAAAGGAATTCACAACTCAAACGCCACTGGAGCTGGCTCCTAGCCACATCAGCAAATGTGTCCAACCAAATGTGTTCATCGTCCTTGGGACCTCAGCCAGGCAGTCGGGAGGCACTAACCGACGCTAACTCAGAAGTGAGGGTTTTCATTTATCTCGACCAGTTCATCGCTTGACTTCCCCTCCTCTTCTTCCAACCACACTTCCGGCGCGCAAACCAACAACCAAGCGCTTAATCTCTGTCATTCAGAGAACCTACTGCGCTGTAGATGCTGTAGTGACCAACCAAGCACTGAAGCTGTTGCTACCTACAGTAAAAATAGAGGAACCCATCGGCGCCAAATCATGTTGTCTTTACCAACGGCATCAATTACATAAGCAGGACTGAGGGTTTTGAATTCCAGTTTGAAGGAACACCCGACCAACTCGATTTATTGAGGTCAGTTAACGAGGAGTCAGCTATTCCTCGTTCAATATTCCGTTTGCACGCAAACCACCAGCATCATAAATAGGCAAATATGTGTTTTTTGACCCGTTATCGGATTTACCTCTGCTCCACGTTTCGGATATTATTA
The DNA here is from genome assembly GCA_944474145.2 of Dicrocoelium dendriticum. Classification (NCBI taxonomy): domain Eukaryota; kingdom Metazoa; phylum Platyhelminthes; class Trematoda; order Plagiorchiida; family Dicrocoeliidae; genus Dicrocoelium; species Dicrocoelium dendriticum. Next base: position 73,935,143 of record OX104063.1, read on the forward strand.
CGTCCTTCCAATCCACGCTTCTTGCGGTTTGCTGAGGCAGTGGCGATAAGCCAGTTAAGACCATCCCTCTGTGTGCGGAAACAATCAGCTGTTGACATTCGGTTGTCTCGGTTTTAGGTCCATCGCCGCCATTCACCTCACCGCATTTGATTGGTTGGTAACACCCTTTGAACGGTGTAAGATTATTTGTTTGTATCTTGTTATTGATGAGACAGTAGGCATTGCGCGTATCTGGCCGAGTTCGTCTTCGCATTGTGTTGTTCAGACTATTAAAGGGAAATAACTATATATATATATATATATATATATATATATATGTATGTATATATATATATATATACAGTATAAACCCGACAGAATAAGACTGGGTGGCACGTGGATGGGAGCCACATTTCATCCACTGAGCCAGCCCACACTCCTCCACTGGCAAACCCAAGCACGTTGTATTAAGGAAACAAGCGCACATAAGGCGGTGGCTGGACCGTAGTCCGCTCCACACTGAGTGCATGGAACCACCCTTTGAGCCTAACACGGCCACAAGGACCGTGCACCCGTACCCTCCAGCAACGACCAACTGTCTCTTAGAGCCAGTATAGACGAGGTAGTGCGTACTAAACTGGTAGGCACCGTATCAACATGCACTTCGAGCGCAGCCACACTGGGGATATCAAGCAACCGAAAATCGCTTGAAACGACAAGATCAAATGGAATTAATCGAAAATGGATAGGGATGCGCTGACATAAATCTTCGCTAAATTTGCATACGAAGTAAATTGGTTAGCAACGAATCCGCTATAAGTACGAAATGTCCAGAAGTTACTCAAAAATGCTACAAACTCAATAAAGTTAATGAAAATAACCACTGTTAGCGTATGCAACATGACCAGTTAATAGAAGATTATTCAGTTAGGCAGAACAAACCAAATAAAGTGGAATGAAATGTATCCAGCTTAAAATGACCTAGTTTAAGTGTAAATTGGTTTGGCCCAGCTGCGGTGAAGAAGCACCGTGAATGCAACATCAGCCTCAGCATGGAGCTGTGCGTGGTGCAGCGCAAGCCACCCATGGTCCCTCTGTAGGCGCAGTCGTCCTGTTGTTGACCACGGTGACAGGCAAATCCGAAACCGGATGCCGTCAACCATATATATGTATGTATTAGGCTAATGTTGCATTCATGATGCTTCAGCGCAGTTGGGCTAAACCAACATACACTTAAACTAGGTCTTTTTAATGTTGATAAAATTCATTCCACTTTATTTGGTTTGTTCTGCGTACCTGATAATGTCCTCCTAACTTGCACACGTCCCTCTTGTTAATTGTCGTAAACTTGCGTAATTTTATCGCGTGGTATCTTTAACATAACTTTCGGACATTTTGTACTTATCGCGGATTCGCTTGTAACCAATTTCCTCTTTTAGCCAGTATTTATGTCGCCATATACGTTTACTTTACTCTATATCTTTTATTTGGTATCGGCATTTCGAATGATTGGCCGTTGTTTGACATCCCAGATGTGGCTGTGCTTGATGTGCACGTTGACAAGGTGCCTACCTGTCCATTACCCACTACCTCGTCCATACTGGCTCTAGGAGACAGTTGGTCGTTACTGGAGGGGACGGGGTGCACGGTCCTTGTGATGGTGTTAGCCTCGAAGAGTGGTTACATGCACTCAGTGTGGAGCGGACTACGGTCCAGCCACCGCCTTGTGTGCAGTTGATTCTCCAAATACCGCGTGCTTTTGTTTGCCTGTGAAGGAGTGTGGGCCGGCTCCGTTGATGAAACGTGGCTCCCATCCGCATGCCTCCCGGTCTTATTGCTTCGGGTTAACACTGGATATGGGGTTTGTGGTTGGAGCTGTGGGTGGTGCAACGCAAGCCACCTATGGTCCCTCTGTAGGCGCAGGCGTCCTGTGGCCACACTGGCAGATAAATCCGATTTCAGATGCCGCCAAACATATATATATATATATATATATATATATATATATATATATATATATATAATGTCGGAAAGCTTCTCTTTTGTAAGTAGTAGGGAGATTTACTCGGTTTTTGTGTAGGTTCATCGCACTTAGCCACAGGCAGACAGCCACCACACATCCAGGAATGCACTAGACGGCCGTTTCGTCCTATTGGCGGAGTTCGTAAATATCGCTCATGCAAAGTCTATATCCATGCGGATCTAATAACGACTCTACTGGGCACTCTGATTCAATTAATTAAATGCAGATCTTTGGATTACTAAAGATGAGCATTCGCCGCGATTCATACAGGATCGAACAACAAATAAACTGGTTCAGATTGGCGGAATAATTTCTCTACCTGACAAAAATACGACGCAACGCCTCAGTAAATATCATATCATCTGTAATACCCAGCGGTATCCGATCGATATACTATCCCATTTGGACCGTATGATCTTAGTGGTCACTCCACCACCCTCGTGTTATGGAGTTTAGGCTTATCTTCAACCCCCCCCCCCCAATCGCAACGGCGCATTATGTATCCGATGCCTTAATGAATCAGTATATTTTCAACGATTCCCCGTCCAGCTGATGATACCTGTTGTTGAGGGAGTTGCGTTTTTCTCTGACTCGGGTGTCTTAGTTACATTCGTTTCGCTTCTAGTTTCCCCCTCGTTTACCTAAGCATTTTGTGGAAACACCACTTGTTTGCTTCCAGTGCATTTGTTTTCATAATTCAATATTGCAACCTGACACCCCAGTTCGTCAGCCTCTCAGTACATGACCTGCTTTTCGAACCTTACAGATGGGTTTGCTTCAACAGCTTTACGCACACATACACTGGTAATAACGATGTAAATGATAGTCTCAATTTTCCCCCAGCTTGTTAGCAAGGGGCTCGTAGTGACAATTTGTTCCAGACCGTTATTGTGGGTCGATCACATGAAAGCCATGTGATTCGCACACTAACTTAATTCTTTCGAAAATCTTCCTCTCGCCTGTCGCTCAATAGGTTGCGTTTTATGCAACATTCATTGTTTTTTCGCCTTCTCCTATTTGCAGGCGGCAGGTTTGTTCCCCAACAGTTAGCAGCCAAATACGGACTCCGATTGCCTAACTATCCTGGAACTCAGCAGTGCGTTCAATGGCCAACGGACATCTCCTGAAAATGACTCATTATTAGAGTTTGTCTTCCGTCGTCTTCTATTCTTTGGTGTATTCACTCCTCTTTTACCTTAATAAGAATCTCCTTTCGTCTTCTGTGCATTTCGCGTGGCTGGTTACTCCAATCGGATGCATTGTCGCGCTGTTTATCTTGACTTCACCTATGGAAAGACGACTGATCGCTATATGTGTCATATATTCCACGACTATTGCGCATACTGATTTAAGCGATCCCGCTGAAACACCCTTCCTCCCTGTTCGGACCTTTTTACCGTATCCTTGCGTTCATGTGCTTCCGCATTAGTTGCTTGGTTCTGTTAATCAGCACCCCTGGTTTGCGGGGGTGCACACCACCTAGCCAGTGTTTCGCCCGAAACCTACAAGGGAATGACTTGCGACAGGTGCCAGTGGACGTCTGTTGTCGTCTGCTGAGCAGACATTTTCCTTCTTTAATACCTCGCGGTGTTTAGCTATCTCTCGAATAAGCTCGATGTTGATGCGATGCGTTTACAACAGCTCATGTTTTCTGCGGGCCTGTCTAACTGTAGTCTTATTCGTTCAGCAGCTAAAAATTGGATCTCGTCGACATCGCCGGAATTACTGGACCGTCGGCGGTCAATTCCCGTCAGTTTGGGGAATACTGAACCCCGACGAGCCATTTCTCAACAATCAAAACCAAGTCCTCTCCGCGTTCGTGAATCCTGATGATCCAATCGAACCACGGAAATGGAAGCTGCTACCGCCTCTAGAAACACCCACAGATTATTTTACCTCATCAGATCCATCGGATGCAAATCACATGCCATCAGTGAGACAATCTGTGTGTCAGACGGTACGAGGAATACTAATCTACGCAAACGTCTGGATCGCTAGGCAGAGCACTTTGCTCTTCGTTAATTATCAGATTCAACCACCGGCGACATCTCCTTTGCTATCTTGCGGTGCATGGCCCGAGGCTGACTCTGAAGCGGTACAAACCCCCAGGCATTGACAGCCTTCCTCCGGCCCTAATCAAAGATGGAAGAAGTACACTTATTAGCGAACTACTCTCGCTTTTCACGAAAGTGTGGGTCGATGAAAAGATTCCCAACCCTTGGGGCCAATCTGTCGTGGTCCCGATTTACAAGAAAGGCTCCCGCAACGATTGCACCAACTACCGAGGAATATCACTTATCTCGGTCGCGTCTAAAGTTTTTGTGTCGATATTGCTCCGCAGACTTTCAGCTACTCGAGAGAGTTTGTATCGCTAGAAACAAGCCGGCTTTCGCAGCGGTCGAGGCTGAATCGACCAGATCTTCACACTGCGCCAAATTCACGGACATCGTCACACCCGCCGAAGACCAACAACAGTGATGTTTTTGGACATCCGTCCTGTCTTTAACTCTGTATATAGAACATCTCTTTGGAACTGTCTGCTAAGAAGCGGTGTACTCGCCAAATTCGTCGCAATCCTGAAAGAACTCTATCGCCACACATTCGGCAAAGTTAAAGCTTATGGAAAGCTTTCTTCGTCTTTTTGTTATCAGCGGAGTACGCCAAGGTTACCCGATCTCACCGTTCTGATTCAACTTTGCCATCGATGATGTTCTCCACCGCGCTCTGGAAGGAGCCGAAGGCTGCGGCGTTGAGCTCGTCCCTGCATCTGATGACATCGCTTTGCTGGGGGACGACCCACAGGCCATCTAAAACTTTTTAAACCGCTTAGCGATCAAAGCATCTAATTTTGGTTTGTACTTTGCCCCATTCAAGTGTAAAACTGCTCCAAAATTGGCTAGTGCCGGTGCCAATACTCACAATCGCAAGTGATTGCCCGGAGCAGGTGAATCGCTTCATTTATCTCGGTTGTATCACGGCGAGTGGCGGTGTTGGGGATGAAGTGTCTCAGCGAATCGCTCAATCCCACATGGCATTCACTAACCTGATACACTCGTGGCGCCGCAACGACATCAGTCTAAGGCTCAAAGGCCGTGCGATCCTGCTGTACGACTGCAAGACTTGGCCTGTCCGTGTAGAAGATCCGAAACGACTAGCATCTTTCGACAACCGTTGCTTGCGAACGATCTTTTGTGTGTGGTGGCAACACCACGTAAGCAACTGGGAAGTTAGAAGCCGAGTACTCAGTGAAAGATCTCAGTCTCCATGGTATTATTCTCGAACACCGTTTACTTTGGATTGGTCACCTTTTGCGCATGCCACCTAGTCGACTTCCTCGCCGAGCATTATTTTTAATTCCCGGGCGTGAGTAGAGAAAATGCCGGGATGGACAACTCATGACGTTGAAGAGGAACATCAAGAATGTCACCGCATGCCTGGCTTCATCAGGATCTGTCCATCTTCCAGATTGGGGACCACGTGATGAGGACACCAATTGACTGGAAGTTTTGGAGTTTATGCCTCGCAACCGAAAGCAGTGGCGTCAGTGCCGTTCAAACTTTGCCCCTTCATCCACATTACAATTTTAAACAAAGAAACAAAAACAAAAAAGCCGTTTTCCTTTATTTTTGAACTATCATTTTTCCATACCATTACAGCCAGGGTTCTGATGGCACATTGTTCTGTTTTCAGACTTGTGAATAAATATGTTGCGATGATGATGTGAAAGCCAATGAGTGACAATCTGGTCTATAGCTGGCTGTTTATGACTCTGTGGTGTTAATCACAAGGGGCATTCTGACATTGAACGTTTGATTAAGCATTTAGATTTTATTTTACTTACCTAGTTTTCACCTTTTCTCACCTCTCATTAGTAAATCCATTATAACTGCATATCAGCGGCCCGACAAGTCTAATCAACATAAACTTTATAGACCCGAAGAAGGTCATTTTTATCGTCTACGCTATCACTATGTGTGCACTGAAAAATGATTTAGCTACGAATACAGAAGTGCGTGGCAGCTGATGCCTAAATATCTGCTAGCGCAGCGGTCACCTTGTTTTCTTCCTCGTACCAAATTTAGGATTGCTGAGCAAGATAATACCCATCCGGGTTGTATTATTGAGATATATCTACCACTCAACTATTTGGATTTAACCTTCGAGGTTTCAACTCGTTCCGCCATTACACAGTTTTCGCACGTTCACTGTGCAAGCTCACGCCCACGTAACCGGCCTAGCAGGGACTGCTAAGGCAGTATATGTGGACAATAATTGGTTGGACAGGGTATGATGCGGTCTTTGTTTCAGGTCCATCAGAATTTCAAAGTCTGCCAACTCCTGGTTCAACGACCCGCTGAAGAAGGAACACTCGCGGGGTAATCCCATCTTTCCAGTCCCACTTGAACTTGTCTACACAACATTGGTTGTGATCTCATTTTGAAGACAACGCTGAGGAACACTCAACGCACCCAAGGTCATTCTTGACGGTAGCTGGACAAGGCAGCTACAACTCAGTTTGTTTCCACTGTAATGGTTTTTTCGCTCAGTTGTGAACTAGCACAACCACCCGCGGTTCGCTTGCGACCGATCGCGCGCGACCGCCTAATCAGTGGCCTGATCGATAATCCTGCATCATTTTCTGTCTACATCTGACCGTAAGGTCAGAGTCTGGTTTTGACAAACTTTTCTCATTCGTTATTCGTCACTTCACCGCGACTGGACATTAGAAACTGTGCATCATCATCTACTTCTTCAGGCTTAGACACGTCACGATAACTCAACAAGTGCTTCTGCGCGCACACCAACACGACCTGCATCGCTGCCTTGGCCAACGTCCCACATCTCAAAAAAGTGCCCCACCGACCTGCCGCACACGCATTGGTCGATCCGTACTCGTGATTTACCCAGCAATCAGCATAAAGATTGCTCCTCAACCAACAGTGAAGAACCTAAATCGGTTAGTTTCATAACGAAATTTTATCGGCTTCGACTACTCACTTTTTGACAACTGGACCGCTGGTATTTCTATCGACTCAATTGACCGCTTAAACCAATGGATCTTAGAAAAGACCAGAAAATCGTCTTCCACTGACCAGACAGCGAACCTGGTCGTAGACAATAAGCAGACTTCCAAGAGCCAACAAAAATATATGTACCGCTCACTTGCCAAATCCGACGTCTAGTATTAGCGACAGTTAGTAACCTAGGAAAGACCGTCGCAACGAGACTGGACCTTAACATGCTGCGACGGTCTGCGTACCTTCTTAACCCATTGACCTATTCTGAGTGGTACCTCCGGGCCCTCTGAGAGTTACTCCTAACAGGTTGGTCAATGGTTAGAGGTCAGACAAACTCAGTCTCCTGGTCCTCCAGGTTGGGGTTTGAAATGGGATGACGTCCATATCTGTAAATCTAGCTCACTGCGACCTCACCGCTGCCTGGCGGACAGGCTTTTGAGCCAGAGGCTTTGATTGAGGACCATTATCATCCTCCTGTCTAGGTCTGGGGGCCGTGGCGGTATCTCAGCACACATACAACCATGACAATTTCTCCAAACTCTAACTACATCCTGCATCGGCCTTCGCGCAGATTATCAAGGGTCACCTTATCTGCTGTATACAGCAAGGCGGATAAGCGAAAACACACTACTGCTGGCGGCTCCCTCCTTTTTTCCACACATTTCTCTTACTTCCATCCCCACCCCCATTACTAACCTTCCTTCCATAATTCCCAGCTTAATTGAAAGCAACCGAAGTGGAACTGGAATAGAACCATCTACAGCCACCTCCTCGCGATACGCACTGGACGCCTATCGGCAACCGTCCCCTATAAGGCCACGTTGACCCGTTTCCATGGCGACGTTAAACGTTCGCACTCTAAGACAAATGGATCAACAGGCTGCACTCGTAAGCACCTTATACCTTTGATGTGCGTTGTGTATCCGAAACTAGGATCAATGACCCTAATCGGGTTGTTAAATTAACTGCACCCGGCTTGTCCTCTCGTTATTGCTTGCACGCATCCGGAGACGCCGATGCAGCATTCACGGGTCAAGCTGGTGTAGGTATCATTTTAAGCTCCAAGGCTGAGCCATCGTTAGTCGATTGGATTCCGGTGAACAGCCGTTTATGTGCTGCCCGTTTGACGACATCAGCTAAGGTTGATTCACGAAGTAGTACAAAACGTTGTTTGTTTGTGATTTCCGCTTATGTTCTCATCGATTGCAGTTCAAATGCTGTCAAGAACACATTCTATCACGAACTGAATGCGCTACTACGCAGTGGTACTAGTTCAGATATTATGGTACTTGCAGGGGATATGAACACACTAGTAGGGCGTCTGAGCTCTTCAGAAGCGCAGCTGGGTGGTAATTGTGGGCTTAAATCCGAACGGACTGACAACGGCAAGCGTCTGCTGCAACTGTGTGCGGAGCACCAACTGTTTCTTAGTAACACCTCTTTTAGCCACAGTGGGCGCCGAAGTTCCACTTGGCGTCCTCCTGTAGCTGGCCAGTGATGGACCCAAATTGACCACATAGCCATAAGTTACAGGTGGCGTGGTTCCATCCTGGATTGCCGCTCGTTCTGGAATACGTGCGACGACTCTGATCATGCCTTGGTACGCTGTCGTTTCTACATGAAGTTTACTAGGGGGCGTACCAATCGTCTCTTCCGATTGGCCATTGAGAAATTGTCTCAGCCCTCGGTCAAATAAGCCTATCAAGGCACACAGCGTACCGAACTTTCACTGTCTTGTCTCGATGACACTGAGCTTCACTGGATTAGGATCTCGGCGGCCATGAATGACGCAGGAGCATCTGCTTGTGGCATTATCAATAGTCACCACACCAGTCACTGGATATCCGAGAGGTGGGTGACCCTGTTGGGATCTAGAAGAAACTTCCCCGCTGGCTCTGAGCACAATGTGACTAGGCGAGCTATTAGGCGCAAACTAAAGCGGAGACTGTCTACTGGAAAGGAAGGTTGGTGATTCATTTGGGCTCTGGAAGTGTAGGAGACACCAGCAGTAGGCAATTACCACAAGCTCTTTCAGTTGATCCGCACAACGTGTCCAGGGAAATCGGGCGTCAATAAGACAATCAGTGACAGCGCGGGTGCACAGATACACAATAAGGAGCGCCATATAGTTTGTTGTTCAGAACACTTCCAAGATCAATCCAGTTGACCCCCTGCCCCTGGACCCAATTCTACTCAATTGGTGCAGGCTGAACAATGTACGGTTAGTTCAGAGGATCCATCGGAGGCTGAGGTCCGAAACGCGATCACCACCCTCAATCGTTTTCGTGCTGCTGGCTTGGATTCCCTCCCACTTGCACTACTTAAGGATGGAAGTGAGGTTCTCCGCAAAACACTGACCTCCCTATTCGAACAAATAATTATAATAATCTACGAGTATTTCTCCTGATGCGAAAAACTGTGTCTGTATTGGCACAGATCATTTTTGTACAGAAGTATCCATGATCTTGCATGAGTGACATGCATAGGTGGAATATTTGGGTATGCGTTTCATGTGGTAATGTTCGGATGGATGGTTGAGGCAAAAGCTTAGTTTTGAAAATAATTGATGTTTGGATCTTTTTGGACCCCTCTTTGAATAGCTCATCGAACGATTTTTCCATGTGAATATAGTGATTATGGTATTTAGATCAAAGTAACTGAAGAGTGCTTCTAAATATTGTCACATAACCTGAGTGTTATTGGTTATTTATTCCACAGATAGCTATATCTGACCAGGAAGAAATTAGCGCGAACGTTCATTCTTGCCTTCGGTATATTCAGTGTAAAATCTTTATTGCGAAGCGCTTGAGTTGAGCCATGTTGAAATTCGAGTGTAGGCAGATCGGGATAGGTCATTTTGTGTATCACGTTGAAAAGCAGCAACAAGTTGTGCTTCAATCGTCGAATCCAAAGTGGTTCGAGTTGAAGTTCATTGTAACGATCTCAATAACTCATAGCAGAGTGCTTATCAATCAGATGTTTCGTAAATGACCTCTGCAGGTGCTCCACAGCCATTCTGTCACTCTAATATTGTCGTATGTTATGCTACAGTATTCAAGGATGAGGTCAGTGAGTAGCTTGAGAAGCTCAAATCTAGCATGGATGTGTGGATTTTGCTTGATATATTGAACGTAGATTGTCTGTCACGTGCTACTTGGTATTGGATCTGTTCAGAGATATTGAAATTAGACGAGTAACTGCTTCCAAGATCTCGCGTGTACAGCTGTGTAGGCACGCGTTCATTGTTTAGTGTGATATCCGTCGGGGATGCAACAGCCGTGTGACAGGATACTTGATTTCTTAGCCTAGAGGTTCATTTTGAATGAGGTTTAGCGTTCCGTGAAGTTCGTCACGCCGAAGCTTATAGACGATCTTCATTTCATCACCTCGCGTGCGATTGACCACCAATGCAATCGTATGCCTGCGCGCAAAGCACTCAGCATCGGGTGCTGGAACGTGCGCACACTACTGGACCGGAACTCGAGTGAGCGCCCCGAGCGATGCATTGCACTCGTCGCGATGGAACTGACGCGCTACCACATCGAGATTGCTGCGCTCAGTGAGACGCGGCTCGCTGAGCAAGGTAAGTTGCATGAAGCAGGTGCTGGCTACACATTCTACTGGATGGGCAACGCCGCCTCAGCACCACGTGATCATGGGGTCGGATTTGCAATATCCGATCGCCTCCATGGCCAGCTGGTGGGTGAACCAACCGGCATCAGCGCGCGACTGATGACTGTTCGCCTACGACTCGGAAGAGGTAAGTTTGCCACCCTTATAAGCACGTACAGTCCGACCATATGTTATCCTGATGACACGCGTGATCAATTCTACACTCAGTTATCTTCCGTGATACGGTCTGTGCCGAGGACCGACCGACTATTACTAGTGGGTGATTTCAACGCGCGCGTTGGGCGTGATGCATCAGCGTGGACAGATGTTATCGGTGCGCATGGCATTGACCCAGCAAATGCGGACGGTGACAGGCTGCTCTCGCTGTGCGCCACTTACGGCCTGACGATCACGAACACTCGGTTTGAACTGAGCGCGAGTGATATAGCAACTTGGACGCACCCACGGAGTGTTCACGCCCACTTGATCGACTTTGTCATCGTACGTCAGCGTGGAGTGCGCATGGCGCGTGTACTGCGTAGAGCTGAGTGTGGCGCTGATCACAAATTGGTGCGGATCAAACGGTACAATATTTTCGTAAATCTATGTTTTGCATTCCCACCGTGAATCGACGTAAATTTAACATTCTCTCCCTCGGTACTGTGGCGAAACTTATTGAGCTGGAGAAGGCGATGGCCGCAAGCCTGTGTGATGTGGACTGCATAGCCACAGTGGGCGACCTGTGACAACACATTCGCGACCAGGTGACAGCTGCTGCCGAGGAGATCATCGAGCGCACAAACTGTAAGCGACCTGATTGGTTTGATGAGAACAATGCGACGATTGGCGCATTGGTGTCAGAGAAGAATGCAGCATTTGCTGCACATGTCGCAGACTCTAGTGACTTGGGGAAGAGTAGTCAGTTTCGCAAACTTCGACGGCGACTGACCCGAGAGCTCCGTCGCATTAAAAGTGCATGGTGGACGGAGGAGGCGAAGCAGATGGAATGCTACGCCGAACGTCGCTAACACAAGGAATTCTTTGACTCCTTGAAGGCGGTGTATGGACCGAGCTGGGAGCCGCTGAGGATGCTAATCGTTCGTAGTTCGGGCGTTATCTGCACACAGACTACAGACATAATGCAGATCTGGCAAAATCATTTTGCCTGTCTCGTGAACAACCGTTCAGAGATCGACTGGCCTACATTGAACGGCATCTAGCAGTACGATGTGAAGGCGAGTCTGGCGGACAGGCCGACGCTGGATGGGACGCAGAGAGCACTTGCTCAGCTGCGAAATGGCAAGCCCGCCCGTACCGACGGGATCCCGCCTGAAGTATTGATACGCGGCGGACCTGCGTTGGTGACTGTGCTACACACTTAGTGCAAGGTGTATGGATTGAGGAGGAGGTACCTGTTGAGCTGAAAGTTGCCCTTGTGCTACCACTGTACAAGGGCAAAGGTAGCAAGCAAAGTTGCACGAATTATCGTGGCATCAAGTTGCTGAGTTGTGTGGGCAAGATGTTTGTCCGAATCCTGCTCAACCGCATCGTCAGTCAGGTTGTGGAACCTAACGTGACGGAAGAGCAATGTGGATTCCGTTCGGGTCGCAGCACTATAGATATAGTGTTTGCTGCTCATCAGTTGTAGGAGAAGTGCAGAGAACGACACCAGCCATTGTACTCGCTTTTTGTTGATTTCACCAAGGCATTTGATACGGTGAACCGCGAGGCATTGTGGCTGGTGTTGGGTAAGTTTGGTTGCTCGCGTAAGTTTGTAAGTTTAGTTGAATATCTGCACAGTGGTATGCGAGCTAGGGTGCAGCTGAGTGGAGAGACCTCGGATGACTTTGCAGTTGTCTCTGGTATGAAGCAAGGCTGTGTCTTAGCTCCTGCTCTGTTTAATATATATGTTCATGCTATGATGTCGTATGCTTTTGATGCGGCTTGTGCTTACGATGTTCATGTAGAGCACTGTATTGATGGTGGGTTGTTGAACATCCGTCGTTTCGGTGCAAGAACTCTAGTCTGTGAGACAGCTATCCTTATGTTGCTGTTTGCTGACGACTGTGCGTTATTTGCACACAGCGCGGATGAGTTGCAGCACATGACTAGTGCTCTGGCTTCGACAGCGGCCAAATTCGGACTCACCATCAACACAAGCAAAACTGTCTCTCTTTCAGCCTTCACCGGAGTTGCAGTCTTCAAAATTGCCGCGAATCAGCATTGGTGCTGAAGTAGTGGAAACTACATCCCGCTTCTGCTACCTTGGGAGTATGATGTCGACTGGTCAGCAGATACACAGTGAGCTTCGTATCCGCGTGTCGAAGGCAGTGGCGGCATTCGGGAAGCTTGAGTAGCGAGCGTGCAACAACCATCAGCTTACCATTGGCACGAAGCTGATGGTGTACAAATCCATGGTGCTGTCCGTTCTTCTATACGGCAGTGAAACGTGGACGATGTACCGTCGGGATGTGCGATATCTCGAGCAGTTCCATCAACAGTGTTTACGGCGGATTCTGCGCATCGGATTGGGCGACAGAGTTGTGGACACGGTAATGTTGCGCCGAAATGGGATGTTTGCAGTGGGCTGCATACTTTTGCTGTGACACCTGAGATGGCTAGGTAATGTGAACCGTATGGATTCGACGCGGATACCGAAACAAGTATTATATCGTCAGCTGAGTATTGGGAAGCGGCATGCGGCGAAAGCTAAATTACTTTATCTGGATGTGGTCATAGTGAGCCTCTCACGTTCTAACGTTGATTGCCGATTATGGGAATCGAGGGCGGTTGATCGGCGTGCATGGCGCGACGTGGTCACGAAGGCAGTTGCTGAAGTGCGGGAGAATGACCTCATGCATGCAGAGAAGAAGCGGCAGGTACGGAAGCGATCGGCGCCGATGGGTTGTACTCCATCGGCATCGAGCGCATGGTGCTGTAGCACATGCGGTCGCGAGTGCCCTAGTCAGGCAGGCCTAGTGAGCTATGAGCGAGGCCACTCGGAACCACTACCGAAGCGACGGCGTGTCCTGCAGAGAACGCAGGCAGAACCGGCGCAGCGTTTGTAGGTACGCTGCATTCGATTTACTAACCGTGTGCTTACATGCTGGGTCTCCTTCTTTCAGGTGGTGAGTTTGCGAATTTGTCCTAATGCTTTTTTTCTCATACAAATTTCTGCCTGTACTATCTTCTATAAACTTGCACACGTCGCTGAAGCTAATTGTAGTTAATTTCAATAACATTTTCCAGTTTGTGGCATTTTATTAAAATATGTTTACTTAACTCTTGAACTTATTGCGGATTCGTTCGTAATCAAGTTTTTATACACCGATTAAGTCAATAGTTACGTCTCCGTATCTGTATGCATTATACGATTTATTTTATTTCATCTTGTCGTTTCAAGTGATTGGCTGTTGCTTGATATCCCCTATGTGGCTGCGCTTGATATGCATGTTGACAAGATCCCTACCTGTCCATTACCCACTACCTCGTCTATACTGGCTCTAGGAAACGGTTGGTCGTTTCTGGAGGGACTGTGTTAGCCTCGAAGAGTGATTCCATGCACTCGGTGTGGAGCGGACTACGGTCCAGCCACCGCTTTGTGTGCATTTGATATCCAAATACAGCGTGCTTTTGTTTGCCTGTGAAGGAGTGTGGGCCGGCTCCGTTGATGAAACGTGGCTCCCATCCACATGCCTCCCGGTCTTATTCCTTCGGGTTCGCACTAGATATGGGGTGTGTGGGTGATGCAGCGCAAGCCACCCAGCGTCCTTCTATAGGCGCAGGCATCTCGTGGCTGGCCACAGTGATGGCCAAATCCGAAATCAGATGCCGCCGACCATTATCGGCAGTCTATAAGATAAACATAGAGCCAGCAAAAACCGTTAAAGGAAGTAATAAATACAGAGCCCACGAAGAAAAGAATGCGTCACAAAAAAGCTTTTTATTTTTGAATCTTTTTTTTCACACGCCGTTTTATCCTTTTTTGTCTAATGTTTGCAATGTAAATCAAGACAAACATTTGTACACATTTTCTATTCGGCTTGGTTCTGCACCATCTCCAAAAGTGTTTCCAGCCAGCGGTGTTCTTCATCTTCGATCCCTCAACCCGGAACACGCATGGGCCCTACGACAGCTAACTTGGAAGTTAGCGCTTTAATCGTTTGTCGCCACGTGATAGACTGACCACCGCGCGATTTCTTCCAACCTGGTCCTTTGCGTTCGAAGTGAGCACGTCGGGGCAGTATTTTGCATAGCATGTGTAAAACGTGGCACAGCCATCTGCGTTGGCGCAGCGGTACCAGTCTGTCAAGTGGAAGTCTCGTGTTAGCCAAGACGCGACGTCTAACATCATCTTTGCGCACGTGGTTCATCCACCGCAGTCGAGCTATTCTCGGCAGACATCCATTGTCAAAGGCTGAAATCTGACGCAACACATTCACACGAATCGGCCAGAACTCACTCCCATACAGCAGCACTCCGCGAACACAGGCATTGTGGACCTTGCCCTCTACCAATAGTGAAACGTCACCGCGCCGCCTCAGATGCCTCAAGTTGGCGAATGCCGAACGGGCTTTTCCAATGCTACCATTAGCAGAAACACAGCTTCCCAGGTAAACAAAGTTGTCCACTTCTGCATGCTGCGTTCCTTGAAGAGTGAGCACTGGGTCAGGTGAATGCTAATCCAGGACCAGGACTTTGTATTTCGTAGGGGGCAAAGGTCTGTCTGTATTTTGCTGCTTCAATCGCCAAGCGGTTTAGAATGGCTTATGTGTTCTGTGCTTCATCAAGCAAGATAATATCATCAGCATAATCTAAATCGGTCACGCGGTTGCCAGAAAGAAGCTTTACACCAGAACGCTGAAAACCCTCGAGAGTGTTTAAAAGGACATCCTCGATCGCAAAATTGAAGAGAAATGGGGACATGGAGCAACCCTGTCCTCCACCGATGGTGACGGTAAAAGGTGAAGAGAGCTTACCACAAGCCCTCACTTTGCCTGAGACATTGCAATATAATGCTCGAAGGATGGCGATATACTTTTCGGTTACCCTATTCCTTTATAAGCAACGCCGTAAAGCTGGCCGATCGACGGAGTCGAAAGCAGCTCGGATGTCCAGAAAAATAACCATAGTGAGCTAGTGGTAGAGATGACGTGTTTCAAGGAGTTGGCGGAGCGTAAACAAGTGGTCTATACACCCTCGACCGGGGCGGAAACCAGCATGTATTTCACAAAAGCGCAATACTCGAAATCGGGTTAGTCTGCGGTGTAGAATGGATGTTAACAGCTTGGAGGCAACGGTGGTTAGCGCATAGGGTACGGGCACCTCTGTTGAAGATCGGGACGATAGTTGACTCGCTCCAAGGGGATGGGACTGTTTCTTCACATCAGATCTTGGAGAACAGAGCTGTTAGCTGGTTGACAATTACTTCGCCCCCGAACTTGAACAGCTCTGGAGGAAGTCCGTCTGGGCCAGCAGACTTGAATCTCTTCAAGTGTCGGAGCTCAAGGCAGACCTCAGCTTCAGTGGGTGATTCCAATGAGATGTTCCAAGGCGCGCAACTAAGTATACTCAATAGGCTCGCCGGCGGAGGAAGTTAGCTAAACTGTGTAGCTGCGGTGTAGCAATGCGGTGATCAAAAACAGACAGCCTCTCAACATCCTTTGCGCGATCAGGCCAAGTCTCGCAGCCATAGAGCAGAATCGCTCTCACTGTTGCATTGTAAACTCGGCCGTTCAGATGAACTCAGATCACCTCGACCCCGGAAATGCCGGAGATTGACAAAAGCAACCCGAGATTTGGAGACGCGCAAAGACACCTCATCCGTTAAACCATTAGCGCTGAGGCAGCTTCCGAGGTAAACGAACTTGTTCACGACTTCCGATGAATGACCTATAAGGATAAGGTTAGGAGCAGCGCCCAGCCGATCCTGCAGGAGAACCTTGCATTTCGATGTTGCGAAGGTCATTCTAAACTGGGGAACAAACATCTCCAACCTTCTCAGGACAATTTGGGACATTTTGTGAGTAAGCGCAGATTACGGCGATATCGTCTGCATACTCCAAATTCCGAAGTTGGTCTCCCGGAAGCAGCTCGACGCCGCTGGGTTCGCAGTTCTCCAGAGCACTCTCCAAGATTTCGTCTATAGCGAAATTGAACAAGAAGGGGGATGCTGGGCAACCCTATCTCACGCCATTGGTGATACCAAAGGGGAGCGAAAGTCCGCCGTACACCCGCACTCGGCCCGAAGTTTGAGAGTAGATGGCTTGAAGTAAGGTGACATACTTTCGGGCACTCCCGTTCTCAGTAGACAACTCCGGAGAGCAGGTTTGTCGACTGAATCAAACCCAGCTCGTATGTTTAGGAAGACAACGATTGTTCCCTGGCCAAATGTTTGACGACGCTCGAGCATTTGGCGGAGTGTAAAGATGTGATCGATGCAACTCCGACCTGAGGGGAACACAGCTTGTTCTTCCCGTATGCTCTGTTCGCGTACCAGGCTGAGCCTCCTTAGAAGCAGAGCCGCGAGAAACTTGGAAGCAACACAGATAATACTTATCCTTCTGTGATTGACGCACTCAGTTCGGGTACTCTTTTTGAAGACGGGCACGATATCCGCTAGGCTCCAATCAGATGGGATAACTTCAGTGACGCAGATCTCTTGGAGGAGAGAAGTTAGCCCCATAAACAAGTAATGGGCCACCATCTTCGCAGCGAAACATCGTTTCGGATGGCTGATGTACTGCTGTTGTTGATTAATCTGGGAAATGAGGTAGTTATATTAAACTAAAAACCCAAACAGATCAGTCAACTGATTGAGAACCTTGCATCAATATCATACTTGATCCGTGTGCCGGATAACCCCGGTGCTGATCGTTTGCAAGTAGCCGCATCGATTGTTCCGCCGCTTATCACAATTTCATGAAAGAATTAATTGGTCTTGAGATGTTTGCAACATTCTGCACGAAATTCCCTTGGGATCTGTAAAGCACGTTCTACTCAAAGCATGCGGTATGAATGGAACCGGCTGTCATCTTATGCGAGTAAGAAAACTAAATTTCACTTACTCATACCCCATTCATCTTAAATTTGGGGAGTCACGTTACACCTGACTGTTCTACAAGAGAATGTCTCATGGCTTCTAACGCTTAGTTCAAAGGTGTTATCGTTAAATTTGATCGAACACCGCTTTAACTAGAAATATAGGTTAAGTTGCTCCGATCCCATAATTGGCTTGATCTCCCGAATCCTGTTAGCCATTTTCTTGTACAGAATCTAATAACCATGATATGTCGATTTAAACCTATCGCAGAGCCAATCTATTTCTGCAGTTTTAAGTTCTAAATCTTTGAACATAACTGTGAGCTTCTCCATAAAGCAGTGTTGTAATACCTTAGGCCAGAACTTTGACTCAGGAGGAATATGGTGTGTCCAGACGAATTTCTTATGTGCGCATAGCTGAGGGTCATGAAGCCGAATGGGGAACGCTTCGGCCGCTGCCAGTACGCGGCATCTGACCCGTCGTGTATGACGTCTGGGTGCGCGGTAGATGGGATAAAACGCTTCGTGTGCATCGACCTGATGGTTTGAATCAACCAAATGTCCAGACACGGCGCTTGCCACCGTTCTAGATAGATACGCTAGCGTTTCAAAAGCGTGCAAGGCTAAGATGCATTTTGGGATGGAACGAGAACACGATACTTAGCGGGGAGTAGACTAGGTATGATATTGTCGATTGCGGCGAAAGAAGCGAAAGCATTATAACAGCCGTTGACTTATCGACACAAAGAGAAAATGCTACAGTAGATACTGTAAGTAAGCAGCAAGAAGAAATATCTGTGTAGCTGCATGTAAAATTTTTCAGGCACAATGACTGATTACGTCAGCAAGTCTTTTCCATATTTCATGTCGGCAAAGGGGCTTATACAGGAATTTTTCGAATTCCAACATCGACTTTGCTGTGATTACACACGGCGGCAAGTTGTTCTGCATATTCACTACTCTTCGTTGATAAGTGAGCTGCTTAAAATCCGGTAATACAACTTGTTCCGGTGTCATCATATGCTGCTTGGTGTGCGCATTTGGAGCGGCGGCTTCAACATGGAGTAACCACCATGAGGTGCTATCCGGTGCGTCATGATGAGGTCAACCCGCAATCGATGATAAGACAGGGTGTAAAGTCCTACCTTCTTGCATCACTCTTCACTGGGCACACCTCGTAAAGTGGGGATGCGCCTGGTGACCACATGCTGTCCACGTTCAGTTCTTTGTACCTCATCCCGAGGGATAGGACAGTATACGGTTAATCCGTACTTTATCATTGGTCTTATGGTTGAAACAAAGAGACGGATCAAGCGTTTGCGCTTCCAAAGCATACTATTAGTTTTGGTAAATTTTATTCATATTGTTCACGGACTTTAGGGAGCTGTGTGTGAACACGCCGAGGTCTTTCACGAAAGGCGTGTGATGCAACGGTTGATCGGGCACTGTGCAGCTTCGACCGTGTCCACCCTTACCCGGGCTTGGTTTACGACTTGACCGGGTATATGGAAGTGTGACCTCTGCGGACCACATGCAGAGGTAGTCAAGCTCACGCGGAAGCAGCTCACAGTCATCGGGCGCATTGAATACTTTCCACACCTTCAACTCATCTGCAGACAACGCACAAGACGAACGGAGCAGCTGAGGCACCTCATTTATATGGATCAGGATCAAAGTGGGCTCCGGTACCGTGCTTTGGAGCACGCCATTGCTCGAAGGATACTAGTCGGTCAGATGATTGTCGGCCTGGTCCCTCCAATTTCGACCAACAAGAAATTTTCTGATCCATTGATGCAGCGAGCAGCCAACACCGCACATCCTCAGTCTCTGGACTAGTACCTCATGGTTCACCTTGTCAAACGCGTTACTGAAGTCAATGAAAATAACCTCGACCCCTGGTTCAGTGTTTGCAATTACTCGTGCCTCGGCACGACCAGGTGCATAGGCGACCTTTCACTAAACCATACTATGCGGGTGTCAAGAGGCTTTTCGGCTTGAGAAGCTGCAGAAGACCTTTCGAGTACCTTAGCCAAAACAGCGGTCTGGCAGATCTGCCGGTAGTTATTCACTTTGTTCGAGTCGTTATCTTTCGGTATTTGCTTTACCACTGAGCATTTCCAATCGCTCCGTAATCAACTTTTGGGCAACGGCGTGTTGAACAGCTCGGTCACGGAAAGCGAGATGATAGAAGATAATTATTTGAGGATCATTGGGTGCATTCCACTTTGCCTGGCAGGCTTGGTCCACCCAAGACTGACCAGCAGCTTGTGTACGTCTTCAACACTGCAATCCAAGCTGTCTAGGTTGATAGGGGTGATACCCGTCGAAATCTAAGCAGACACCTGTTCATTTGCATATGCGGAAGCGAAGTGCGCCGCCAATGCGAACGCACAATCAGTACCCGAGGTTAGACGCTGTCCATGTGAGTCATCTAATATTGTACATTACCTGCAGGCTTCACGCGCCGGTTTACATAGGCAAAGGCCCTATTAGGAGCAGTTTTTGCTGCGGCTGCAAGCTGCTCTTCGAAATTTCGACGCCTTTCTGTCTTTGCGTTTTTGTAGCGATTCCACTGTCTCTTGTACGCCTCGTAGCCTTCGTCAGAGTCGGACAACACGAATTTATTCCATAGTTCGCATTGCCGTAAAACCAGATTGCTATACTTGTCAAACCAGTGTGACTTCATTGACTCAACTTTCCGATACTTGAGGGGCACAAATCGGACGCACATCGATTTTGCTCCCTCTTTAGTGTTAGTCCAACAGGTTCCAACAAATGAATCCTTTGGCAGCGACCAGACTATCTAGCTCGTGGCCCGAGTGATGCCATTGCAATCCGCCTTCCAGTAGCTGAAGGATGGCTCCAGCGGAGAAGAATACGGCAGCGGCAGCTCCAAGCTGGCTATGATTTTCGAGTGGTCACTGGCTGCGAAGGGCTCTAGGACCTAAATGTTGTATACACGTTACTCACAGCTCTTCATTATTATATCTAAGCACGCAGTTATACGCGTCGGCTGGTTGATGTGCCGTATGGCCCCAGTTTCAAATATCACCTCCGTGAACTTCCTCTCGATTTCACAATGGCCGGGGACATGTTCAACCTCAGCCACTGTATTCGGGGTAAGTTATAATTGCCCATGCGTTGGAACTGCGGACATGCAGCAACCAGTCCAAGCAGCGGTTCAGTGGACTGCGCTAGAACACACCCACCAGTAGCTCACCCCGACTGAAATGAACCTAACATCACAACTGCTTCTATAGACCATCGGCGCCTCGGTAGGTGCACACATGTCTCCCACCAGGGAGGATCGCATGTATACCAGCACATCACTGCGGCCATTTGATGGTCTGTCACAGCGGAAACACAAGTAGCCGCTGATTTCTACTTTTTGGTTTACGTCAGAATTTAACCACCTAGCAAGGACTAATACGTCTGACCACCGACAGATTACGAAGTAGCCCGGCTCGTCACTTTTGTTCAGCGGACCGCAAACGTTATCAAACGCTATACACAAGCCGCAGTTGGAGTCTGTAAAAACAAGGGCTTTGGATGAGGACAGTTCTAATCATCATTCAAGCATTGGAAAAGCATCCGTGTGGGCGCCGTACCCTCCGGTAAAAGGTTGTTGGCACAGTTCCATCCTTCGGACGTGATTAGCATAAAGGAAATTGGGACATGCTAGCAAAATAGAAAAGGTGAGAGGATCGCTCCTTTAAGTGCACCACAGTTGGCACAGAGCACAGGGAATATTTGACAGTTCCGTTAGATGGAGTGCGATTAGTAATCACTATCAAGGGAGCGGGCCGAAAATTTTGAAAGTTACCTTGGCTACGCCGGAGATGGCATCAATGGCAATTAACGTGTGGTACCACAGCAGAAGGCTAGGACCACCAGAAGTACGACTGAGACCATTCCTGCAAGCAGTACAGACCACTGGTACAGTTGTGTCAGACCTGGCTTTTCCGACCATAGACCAGCCAAGCGTGCAAACACTCGTGTCAAAAAACGTGGGCAGACCGGCACTGTTTGTGCCGGTCAAACACAGCGAACCCACCTCCTAATGCGGCAACAAATGCAATGCTGCTACACAAACGCCCAAGGGCTTTACTCCAAGTTGCGCCAATTGCGCCGTCGGCATGAAGCAGCAACTTGGGACATCATACCATTAACTGAAACCTGGCTCTCAAACGAGATTTTGGATCCAGAAATTGAACTTAGTGAAATGTCAGTCATTCGAAATGATCGTCCATCTCGCGGTGGTGGCGTTGCTATCTACTACCGAGATCACCTGAAATGTGAAGGTCTCACTGAGCATTCCCTTATTATCCCCGACACCTTTTTTTGCCGGCTGCAGCTATCCGGTCCCGATGGTTGTCCTCAGAAGAAGACACATGATGCTTGCCTCATAGCAGTTGTCTACAGGCCGCCGAACTCCTCCGCCGACAGCGATGATATTCTGTTAAATGCTCTCCAATATGCTATGTCGAAAAAGTACTCACACTACCTAATAATGGGTGACTTCAATGTACCGTCAATAGCATCTGTGTTCCCAAGTGGACCATGCTTCAAATCAAAACTCCTTGAGTTCTTGACTATGGCAGTTTTGTATAACCATGTGGATCAACCAACCAGACACCGCGGTTCAAACAAGCCTTCAATACTTGATTTAATCCTGACTAATGAGGAGTTAATGGTTGAGTCGGTTTCATACAACCCCCCGCTAGGTTGTAGCGATCATTCAGTTCTAACGTTTGATTATGTGTGTTATGCCAGTATGGTTGACAAAGAACCAGAAACCCGACGATTCATCACCAACTATTCCAAGCTTCACACTATAGCGACAACCATTGACTGGGACCTCCAGATGCACACTTCGGCGAATGATGCCTGGCAAGTGTTGAAAGGCAAGATAAACTGGGTCCTACAATCAGCTTCAAAAGACGTACCATTACGAGTTTCGCGACGGAGCAACAACTGGATCCGGAGTAGAACACGTAAGTGGTTGAATAGGCGAGACGAGGCTTGGAGGGGTCATTTGCTAGGTCCAAGTGATATCACGTGGAATCATTACAAAACAGTCAGAAACTACTGCACTTCACTCCCTAAAGCTGACAAGTACGAAAGGCAGGAAACTATGGTACGCAAATTTACTAGCAATCACAAACTGCTCTACCGGTATGTGAATGACAAAAGGAAGATTAAGACGGGAATACCACCACTAGAGACGGTCAATAGCCTAACGGTTACTGAAGCGGAGACCGCGGACGCATTGCTCATGCAGTTTGTCTCAGTGACTAGACACACCATGGAACCATCGCCTTGCTACATCCCAGCAAATGTCGTCGGCTTATCCACGGTCAACTTTAGCCCTACATCTGTGGCAAAGAAATTACAGTCGCTCAGGGAAAATAGTGCGCCGGGAATTGACAAGATCTGTCCGAAAGTACTTAAAACCCTTGCACCCACCATGGCAGTCCACCTTGCAACCTTTTTCCAGTTTCTATTTGATTCTCATGCACTTCCGTCTGAGTGGAAACGTGGACTTATCACTTCGATATACAAGGGAGGTAAGCGGTCAGACCCTGCCAACTACCGACCTATTACTCTCCTTCCTGTCCTATCAAAAGTGATGGAGTCTATAATCGCTGATGAAATGGTGAGATATTTTGAAAGTCTACAAATCATCTCCAACCTCCAACATGGATTCAGACGCGGACGATCTTGCCTCACCAATCTACTACTTGCTCGGGACTCATGGACCAGGGCTGCTGACGAGGGAGTTCCCGTAGATGTGATTTACTTAGACTTTTCTAAGGCCTTCGACAGAGTCAATCACCCAGCACTTCTCCGAAAGCTTGCGGCCTATGGTATCCACGGATCCTTGCTCACATGGTTGGAAAGTTACTTATACAACAGAAGAATCGAGGTAAGGATCGCCAACACCCACTCCGATAGCCTATGCGTCACTAACGGCGTACCGCAAGGATCAGTTCTCGGCCCGTTACTCTTTTTAGTCTATATCAACGACCTCCCTGCCAACATTCAATCACTTATGCAAATATTCGCCGACGATGCTAAGATGTGGCGAGCTATTCAGTCAACATCTGACCCTGTCTATCTGCAGGATGACCTGAACCGGATTCACGAATGGGCAGTAAACAACCAACTACCCCTGAACCCCGAAAAGTGTCACCTGTTGTCGCTGCGCAGTAACTGCAGCAACACATATCACCTGGGGCAGCGCGTTATAAAACAGGTGAGCAACGAAAGAGACTTAGGGGTCATCGTGCAAGAAGGTCTGGGTAATTCGCTCCAATGTTCAAAGGCAGCTAACATAGCGAACTTAAACTTGAGGCTTTTGAGGCGAGCGCTCGGTACCTTCGAGCGGCAACTCGTGCCATTATTGATTAACGTCTACATTCGTCCGCACCTCGAGTATGCGGTGCAGGCATGGCGTCCGTGGTTAAAACGGGACATTCGTCTCCTGGAGCAACCACAAAGAAGAGCCACTAAGGCAACACGTGGTCTATCGGGCCTTAGTTATGAACTGCGCCTTCGTTCGATCGGTCTGTACTCCTTAGAATACCGACGACTTCGCGGTGATCTGATCCTCACTTACCGGATACTAAGAGAAGAGGACCATCCATGTAAGTCGCTGTTAACATTATCTGCTGACAAACGATGCCGAGGCCATGCACTAAAACTTGTGACTCAATATTCCCGTTTAGATTGTAGAAAGTTTTTTACTCTCTTAGTGTCTGTCCGCACTGGAACGCACTGCCATCGCATGTGGTGAACGCACCAAACATCGAGACATTCGAAAGACTATGGGACTTGCACTTACATGATACACATTATATAACGGTATGACAAACTGCAGTGTCTAACTTACTGATATTTTTGTGTCACACCTGAAACTTTTGTTTTCTTCCATTTGCCATCCTGTGGGTCTTGTAAAGTTATTGCTTTTTATCCCACCATACACTATTGAACTATTGAACATAGCCAATTACACCCATCTGTGTGTACTCCGCTCTCATTAAGCGGTTCGAGCACGTTGATCTATCGAGGTTCAGAAAATTATATAAACAGTCATGCTGAAGGAGCCGTACACTCGCATTTATTGTCCAGCGCAGCTGCTACGGAATGCGCGAGGCACGAAACGGCATCCAATGTAGGTCAGGGAAGTCTATGGGCAAGCTGATAGACATCATCAGTAAGGGTTGTGAAGGTCACTTGGACAAGTAGTTTTTTTCGAAAAACTTCCAACAACACATGTACTTGCATTCGAAGGATGAAGGAAGGATTTAAAGTCGGCCCACACTTCTCCAACACAAACATGACTGAGTGAAGAAAACACGCCTGCAGAGCCTAACGGTCTACGCGCTGTACTCCGTTGCCCTCGTTTACTAATTTTACCTATTGTGCGATGGTCTTGCTCCACATGTTTCTGTGACTGTGGCCACGAATGCATCCTGTATTTTTGTTATGTATGCTCTCGTTTGCACCCATTCGACAAGTTTATTACGATCGTCTGTAACCTTACTGGTCCGGTGTCTATGATAACATTTCTTGGAATTGATATCAGAGCTTGGGTTTCAATGCGCCGCACTCGCGTCTCTTTTGTAGTTTGACTTTGGATGAGTCACAACCCGAGTCATGTGCACATCCGATTCCACGACAGTGACACAGAAAGGGTCATCTAACCCCTTGATTCAACCTCCCCTAACTTACACACCATTGCAGTGATTTCGGGCGAGTAAAATCCTCAGCGATTCCCAAAGGGGTCAACTGGGATTTTACAAAGTAAAATTAAGCACAAGGATTGGGTCACTGCTCAGTCAGGAAACAAAATTACTAACAAAATAGTCAATATCAAATGCTTCCTGACTGCTAAGAATCAGTTATTGGTGACAAATCATTTGTGATTGTTTAGTGAAATAGACCGCTTCAGGTAATGTTATTACCTGAAATACGAATAGAAACCTGCAACGCAGCGCCGCATCTATCGGCTCGCTAGTAGATCATTGTTCGTTCGAGTCTCTCAGTCGCTCCTCACCCATTCGCCACAATACAGGTGTGAAAGTGATTTTCAGACAAAACAAAAGCAAGGAACCGATTTAACTTGGAACAGATTAAGCATTGTTAACTGACCCATGAACTTGCATTGCCATTTGGATGATTAAAATTAATTAACAAATTATTTACTGTGATTTAAAGTAAAAACAGTAACCAATGGTTAATTTGTTATTCAAACTACCATTTTGACGGTATTTGTTCATTTCGAACCGGTATATGGGCAACAGCCTTAGGAAGGTTGGGAACCACTGCTCTATATCCATCTACGCATGGCTGTTTTTCTTGGAACCTTTCCACGTCAATATCGCACGCCTGTTCTGATTTTACTGACGATGACAGTGGCATTAGTGAAACAGTGTGGCATTTGTAGTCCACAATGCTACATCCTCATAAGACATGTCCATCTCCTAAAGCTCTTTTCAATGCGTTCCTTTGATTAAACATATACTTGTAACCGCAATCATTTCCCTCTCCATTGGCAATGGCTCTCTGTCGAATTGCGGGATAGACCGAACTGGGATTCATCTTGGAAAACCTCTTGCACAACCGAATATGTAAAGCTTCAGATATGGATAGAATGGTAAACACTCGAAACTATGGGCTTACAGACTCTACGTAAAATTGGATTATTCTATATATTCAGTCGGTGTTGCGGTGGAAAAACAACATCGTTGCTTTCGGGCGGACAATATCCAATCTCTATCTGCTCTGGCTACGGTCCTAGTGATGGCATTGACCAAGATTCACTTCAGTGTTAATCGCAGTGTACATTGAGATCGCGCGTTGCAATCTATTCACACGAGTTCTTCAAAAGACCACCCAAACATCATTGTTTGATAAGGAAACGAAAACAGGTGGCTTCGATTGTTCAGGTGGTGGTTGAACTGTTCGCTGAGCTTGGTAATTTTGTTGTGGACGGTTCATCACCAATCGAAGTGATATCAGTGCACACTCACCGAGGCTTCCCTACGCCACGATACACAACAACGCACTGATGATGTCATCTAGATTGGCGACGAAACGTCTGCAACAAAAGTGCCAAACTCAGCGAACAGGTCAACCGGTACACTATCATTTTCTAGCTACTGTTGCATTCAATAGGACAGCGTCTCGTTCAAACAATGAATATGTTTTTACCTATGTATTTACACACAAGAACATCCACTACTCGAAGTGAAAAACTAGGTACTTGATTGGAGGGGTTCCATTAGGCATTCTTCGCTGTAAACTGACGCTGCTGCTACAACCGAGTGTAACTCGATGGCATGTGCTCCGCGGCGATCTGAAGTCCGATGTTCCGCCAGAGGCTACAGAAACCAGCCCACTACTCAGACGTTGGAGTTCAAACCTGAGTAAAACTCATCTGCTACGCTAGTACGGAATCGCGAACTGTGGGTTCAACTCTTACCGGTATGTAGTGTAAAAGTTGCGCAATTCCTTGAGACCGGGATAATAAGCGCTATACTAATGGACAGTAAGATGTCGAAGTAGCGGCGTGCTCACAGTGGCCGATATCATCAAACGGGATGCGCTGCGTGTGACTGATGATGTGATCAAACTCCAAATGGACATTGTCTCGTTTAGTGAACGCTAAGTGATGGGATGTGAACACTTGTGTTAACAGGTGGTTCTGTTGGTTCGGTGGTTGCATTCTGAATGAAATGTGAGAAAACAAGCTCTGGGCCTTAATAAGCGATAAGCCCGATCATTCACACCACAAGTAATGATAACAATATCTGTCTTCCTCACAATTAAATATGAGCGACGAAAGTGACCGGTACAGTATACCTACGACAGCCCCTGTGTTGCGGTCAGGATAGGGAGGAACACACGTGTATAGACGTTCAAAGTGGCTATTCAATGGAGTGCGATCGAGCAGAGCGTTTTCTGATAAGCGCGATAACGACACCGTCGATATCATCACAAACGCGTAGAATATAACCACCGTAATTGGGTTCCGAGTTGAAGAATCAAATTATCGTTAAAACACCTGTAAACCTATTTCGAAGACACCGCACAGCTATCTCGGGGAAGTGGAAGGTGAAGCAACTGTTGCCCTTTTATCGAAAGCACACGCTAGAAGACTCTATGTCGGATGATTTGAAAGTAGAGAAACCAAGGGCAGCAAGCTACTAGCTTGCTGGAGAAATATGCAGAGAATAACTAGGGCGAAAACAGAATTGGTGACCGAACATCATTTATTGTTCATTCCGAGAGAAGGGTTCTTATCGAGGTTTCTCACTTCCCAGAGTAAAATGAAATTCGCCTAGGGCCCATTCAGAGCTCTCGGCTCAGCAGTCTGGTCCACAATGCCCCTAGGTCGAACCCAGCTTGAAAATGCGACCACGGAGCCCTTTGATGGCCATCTGAGGCTGGTCACATGTATCCCTAACAGGTTTCGGACAAGTTGGGCGTGATTTTCAATCGTAAGAAGTGATGGGCTTGTGACAATGATCAACCGAAGGTTAGTTTTTATGAGTTCACAACCTATTGGTTGGAGACGTCTCACTCGAAGCAGACGAGAAACGAACAAGGAATGGGTGTGCTCTTCAAACTGTACACATCTCGCCAGAAAAGTGGTAATGCTCAGTTAGGACAGTCCTCCCCCGCAGTCGCTCAACGTAACCGCTTTCTGATGTTCTATGAGGATTAAACAACGCAGCTGGCGAGATCGATGTTGCCCGTTTTATGGGGATGGGTGATCGGGAGAACTAGCAGTTGTTGTGTATAAGTTCCAGCGGTTTGTGACACCAATAGCTTAGAAAAACAGACATACACCCATGGCGTATAGGAACAAAGATGTAGCTTGCATCCTGGTTTCACAGTCGGAACTCTCCAAGCGCACTCAGTCGTGGCCGCATGGTATGTGGGTCGATTCAGCGTTTATAAACACCTAGATTGGGGGGCAGCAGTTCCGCACGCCATTGTAGGAATTGTTTTTCATCTGAGAATATTAATACGAAGCCGTCCCACCACAAGCCCATTTGAAAACTGTAGATTTACTGGTATCAGCGAGTTCACTAACCAACAGAATGTCTAACCGAGAACACATTTGGAAAGACTCAGGAGAGACAAGCAGAGACACCGGAACTAGTGGAGCATAGCATGGGGCAGTAACTAACCCTCGAAGAGTTTGTCTGCACAACGCATCAAGATTACCAACAGCACTACGACGGAGACAAAATAACAGCGCTGAAGACACTGGGAACACACAGATGCCGTCCGGAAGCATAAGGCTTGCGAATACACAGGTATCAGATGGTAGAGCGATGCAGTCTGTTTTCACCCAACCAACCCAACGGAATTCTTATAGGGGGAGACAAGATAGGTCGAAGCGGATGCAATCGTTAGTATTGATTATTAGGTCGGAAATGATATTGGTTGGAAGGCACAGGTAAATGACACTGTCAAGAGCTGCAATTAAAACACTGATGGGAGACAGGGTGAGAACTAGTGGCCAAATAATGGTCCAAAGCGAGCAGAGACGAGATATGCTGAGAACCCATGAGTAAGAGCTACGCCAAAAAAATAAAACAGAAACCCACTGGTAACGATGAGCACGCAGAGCGGAGCCACAATTGCAAAGTTAAGTGCAGACAATGGGTGAAGGGTGTGAGGCACTTTGGAAGGAGAGAACAAGTGACAAGACAGAGTAGAATAAAGTGCGACACAGAGGAGCATCTATCGTGAAAAAACTAACAGATCACAAAGTGTGAAGCAGCAAATAATTTCAGAGTTCAGGCCGCTTTTGCATAGTGCTAGAATCACATCACATCGATGACGGGAAGCAAAGGAGTTATGTACACGAGAGACCAGCTGCGGTAAGTGGAGTGGGATTGGCGTACAAGCGGATTGGGGTTTAGTCGTGTCAAAATGGTTACAATTCGCCGAACAGATCAGGATGTGTCCGCACTTGCTCCTCATGTAGATGAGCCAGCTGCTTTTGTAACTCCTCCAACTCCGACTGACGTGATCGTATCATCGTTTGAGTAGTAATAACGTTCTAAAATAGTAGGAAAAAGAGATATTTGGTGATAAAAGGGATTAGTTCGGTTCAGTTTGGCAACCACGACCCGGGCACTGAGGTGTGGTGGATACAGCTGCCACGACTCGTGTCGCTAGGATAACAATAGATAACAATAGTGAAGAATGGAATATTGACAACTTGTAGCGGGAAACCGAATAAGATTAAAAAAGACGAATTGACAAGGACTCAGATAAAGGATGAGAATGGCTAAGATATACCACGATGGCGATGGGAATATGTAAAAGAAACTGCTTATAGAATTAAAAGACAACTAACGCAATTGCTCATGGGAAAAAGGCACTGAGTTAAAATGGAAACAAAGTTGTACAAGTGGCCACTATGCGCATCGCATTGCGCACGGACGGATACACTGAAGTAGCTGTTAGAACGACCTGGATTCAAAACCGATGAAGCGTCGGATGCATCCAAGTTAATAAGTGCGCGAATGTGGCTTATCTTCAAAGACCAAAGGTTCTGGATATAATATGTTTTCAATGTTTCGGTGTGCCCTGTCACCGAAGGCAACCTAGGAAAAATAATTAGTGAAACCAGTGACTAGTGCCCAATATCCGAACGGTGGGAAATACGAATAAAGTGTACCGGTCGTCGGGCAGTTTCACCAGTCGCTCTAGTTGACTGTGCAGCAACGAGGAGCCAGCACAAGGTTGTGAGACAGCCACGAAGATGGGCATAGTGATCGCTGCCTATGCCATAAACGCTCGATAAACACGAAATAATCTCGCATTGCCGGTTTCTTCAACTGTGTATCGACCGCAGCCTGTATCTCAGTAGCACATCCCTACACCACAAGCACTAGCATAATAGACGTTGGCACCCACCGAACGGAAAGGTCCCCTTGTACTTTAACCGACCACAACATATTAGTCACAAGTGGTGCGGACAGTCAGTATCCTGTTAGCCTTTAGTGCAACAGACTCGTATCAGACCTTTGCGTGCACCCAAATGTCAGCAAAAACAACCGAATTTTATTGGGTCCACAATCCTCGAAACTGGAATACCGGGCTGAGTCGGATTATCGCCCAATATTAACAGACTGTGTAGACAAACCGAAGGGCGACCGATATGGACCGGAATGTGCTAAAACAGATTGAAATCAGTCTGCTGGCCAAGACTGAGCGGATTTCTACGGTATCGGTTGCTCCAATACGAAAACACGAGTATCCTATCGAAATGGATGGCGTTCGATGCACCCCCAACCCGAGTTGCAGGAGGGTACTATCTAATGAAATGTGGGTACCTAAAACGAAGTGTCTATTCACGTGTGCTCTGGTATCATTCAATCAGTTCCATAAATCAATGCCGCCCCATCATTCTGGTATATCACAAGACGATCCACAGACTGCCGTAAATGCACCTAAGAGGAGAGTCACGTAGAGTCCTGGAAACATTAAGCAAAGTACAGCATAATATACTTCTATGCGGATCACCAGCAACAGCATACCATGAATGAGATCAGACTGCATGGAAGGGTATCCGATACTCACCTGCAGAGTGGGACTGAGTGATGAAGTTAGATGCGGGTCACTGGCAACCCATGTGAACTGGTCATGTTGCACGTAAGCTGACAACTTGTCGGTAGCCTCTTTAACGGCTTGCGCAGCAGCCTATAAGACGGGAAATAAAGTTTATCATGACATGTGAAATTTCTTCACAGACAATAATATAAACGAAGCTAAATCCTACCTGCAAATTTTGAACATCACCAGCGGTGCGCGCGAACTTTCTGGTACTGACAGACGTGAGGAGCTGCGCGCTCGCTGCAGCTACCCGACGTACGGCACCCAGGAGATGCTCTCTTGATGGATCCAAGCGAGCAGCGGTGGCAAACAAGTCCGCGGAAACGGTCCGTGACCGCTCACCATGTAAAGTATCGGAATAGAGCTGAGCTAGATGGCACAAATCTTGAGTGGCCATTGAGACAGCTAGTTCATTACGCCAGAGCGAAGCGGACGTGGTGCTCCTGTGATTTGAGCCGACGGCCTGTCTAACGCGATCAGCTGCCTCGGAGGGAGGCGCAAGCCCGACGGATCGAACCATTCTAATTAGACCCAGGGTGGCAGAGGCTGTTGAGTGAGCAAACCGCAGTAGTGACATGCGATCTTCTCCAAGCTTGAATACAGAAAGTATAGGGAAGTGTAAATATATAAATATAAATGTATGTATAAAGCTGAAAAGGAAAAAATACTTCGTGACGAACAACAGCGCAATTTTACGTAGTAAACCAAGTGTCCTTCACATCGATTATGATAAGCTGGCTCGAATACCTAACAAGTACGAAGGCCACGGGAGCAATGTGGGTGAATATTCTTGAGACATTCTGAATGGCTTCCAGGCCTCAGCCTAGGGACTGGAGTTAGGTGGGTAGTGAATGGGTAGAAGTAGGGCACGTTTGTGATTGCGTAGCCATTCCCAAAATGTGCACTGGTTCGATGTCATGACCGGCAAGTAAAAACGTACAGTTCGTGTACGCCCATTCAACGAACAGCATGATCTGTCTAAAATGTTATCTATTAATGCGGTTTTTGCAAATCTCAACGATGTCCAGAGTCCGTCCCCCCCCCTTCGACCCCGATATTGATTACAGTTAGCCACCTTCAGTGTACGAACCCCATGAAGATTGGGTGACAGGGCGACTTAGTGTGCCCCCTGGAGTCCATCGCTATCGATGTTTCTTGCTTTTCCGAGACTTAATTCCAGGACCCGAGTAATGCCTTCCAGTTGACATCCTCTGCTGTCTGTTTGACGACACAAAAGCAGCTCTCACTGATTCGCATCATATTGAATGAAAAATCTTAGGCCGCGCTGCTGGACCAGTTTACAACTGACAGCAGATTGTGCGAGGTTCGGCTTCAGGGTTCATGCAGGATCAACAGACATCATACAGTGAGACGCAATCAGTTAAAGATATTTACTTACATTACAACCGACTGCAGCTGCACATCAGTTAAAGACGACTTTTACCGCGTACTCCACCAGCTTTTGAGTAAAGCTGAAAAATTATGCGTCGTCGTCCTCCTCGGGCAGATTTCCATGCACGAATGGGTTGCCTGCTGCCATGCGATATTCATTTTGGTGGCTGTTATTAGCTCGATCAGGATCGTTTTGCTAACGGAGATAGACTCCTCACGTTAGTGGAGGAAAATCGAAGACTTGGCCACTTGGCGTCCCTCTTCACTAAATCAATCGTGCTTACAAATCGAGAACAATGCAATTAGTTTCAGATGGCGGGACCGTGTACGGAATTGCATATCGATATGGCCCACCCATTTTGACCCAGATCATACCCAGGTTTGTGCGGAATCTCTGTGCGCTTCCGGGGTTCCTCAAAACCAAGGCACTGTACGCTCAATACCAACAGACTACCTGACCCCTCCATTCAAGTGGCATATCATTCTCCCTTGTCAGATGCGTGCTCAAGTGCCTCACCTTACGATATCGAGTATCATCTGGATTTCTTACAGAAGGCAACGCTCTTCCTATCAATCTTGTTGCCCTTTGAGGAGCTGGATCTCTGCTCGCCTAATGGAAGTGTTTGGGGGTCATAGAGATATGCCGGTAACCAAGTACGGCGCACTCAGGCGAAACCCATGTAGTGGAGAATTTTGGAGCTGCTCTCTCTCAACACTGTACTCCATGATCGACCGGTTTCGTTCTGATTTGGACTCGTCAAGTAGGTGAGCTGAGACGGGAACTCAACACAGTGGTTAACAGCTTTCGTCATGGTCACTAGGCCAGAGTTCCACAGCAGCGTTTGACACAGCGGTTAGAAGTTCATTATTGGGTCTCAGAGTACCCACCGTGTGTCGGGTTCCCCTCTCAACTAAAGCTGTCTCTACTTGACGAGTCAAAATCAAGACGAAATCGGTAGGCCGTGCAGTGCTGTTTTGGGAGAGCAGATTCGAAACCCTCCATTTCGAATGCAGTCCCAACGATCTAAATGGCATAGAATTGCTAAAAGCAAACTCGCTTCAATCGATATTGCGCGTCGCACTCCAGACACACGGCGGGTATTCCAAAGCCCATGTAGTCATCGCATTGTGCTTTAAAGATGGATAGCAGCTATCTGGATACTGTAAGTGGGAGCAAGTAGAATTTTAAATATGTACAACTCCATCGCAATATAATCAAGAATAACAGTCAGCGAACAAGCTCGTTTTCGGTGGATCTCGTCAGGCTGGTACACCACAACTGATACGAATAAAATTAAAACAGACGGGAGTAAAGTTCAAAGATCTAGGTCATCTAAATGACAAAGTCAAGTGCTTGGTTCACAAGCGGTCAATGATATGTCAGTTGCATGTTTCTCAGCAGGGGTTATTGCAATACGGGACCAGAGAAGAGAGAGAATCTGAAAGAATTTTTTGTGCACATAGGTCTGGGTTATGAAGGCAGATGGCGATCGCTTCGGCTGTTGCTAATAAGCGACATCTTACCGCTCATGTGTAGCATCCAAGTACGCGGTAAATTGGCTGAAAACATTGGTACGTATCGATCTGGTGGTTAAAACCAACTAGATGTGCCAACACGGCGCTCGTCACTGATTTTGTTTCACCTGCACACAGCCAAGTCGGGCAATGCTCACGGATTCTCACAGCCAGTCTCCTGGTTGTTCTTCCGATATAACTTCCTCGACATGAACAAGTAAATGAGTATATACAGAAAGAAGTACTTGACTGAGGAAGTCTGTCCTTGAGTTGAAGCCTTACGATTGCTGTTGAAGTAAATCTTAGCCGTAAGCTTGCCGCATAGTAGGTACGGTTTATGGCGTCGTATAGTCTGCTGAGAAACATGCAACTGGTGTGTCATTGACCGTTTGTGAACCAAGCACTTGACCTTGTCATTTAGACGACCTAGACCTTTTAACTTTACCCTTTGAACTCTACTCCCGTCTGATGTTTTAACTCATTTTATTTGTATCAGTCGTGGTGTACCAGCTTGACGAGATCCAACGAAAACGAGCTTGTTCGCTGACTTGTTCTGATATCAAGAATGATATAATAAGTGTCTGTAATTCGTGATATTCTAATCGTTCTCCAAGTTCTTATGTAGCGTTTTAATATGTCTGACTTACAGTCTCATCGGGTCCAAAAATGCAAGATGTCGTTGCTAGTGTGCAATCGTTCTCTGAATCGAAAGACGGTGAAATGTAAATCCAACAAGGTTTTGAACTCCTGTACAGATGTAGCATCCACTACTTGTTTTGGCAGACTGTTCCAAAGATTAACCACTCACCTTTCGAAGCACAGGGAGTGGAATAATCGGTGTCCGCGTGTGTTGCTTGGCGTTCGTAAGTGAAGCAGCGGCCCCAACATGGGGCAGTCACCGTGATGACGTTAGGTCATGATTAGATTGACCTGCACCCGACGGTAGGACAAGATGTAGTCCTAGTTTCTCACACCGGTCTTCGTATGATAATACTCATAAACTTGGAATGAGCCTAGTAGCGACGTGTTGGACCCGTTCGAGCTTTTGCACCTCGCCTCCGATGATTGGACAATATACAGATGAGCTGTACTCCAATACTGGTCTTGGGATGGAAGAGAAAAACGAGTGGCGAGCACTTCAGACCAAGTACAGAAGCTGCGTTTGACTGTCCTAAGCATGCGCAGTCCGTTACGATATAGCCTGTTCGTGTTTTCAACGGACTTCAAGTAGCAGCGCGATAATACAGCTAGATGTGGGATGTAGCAGTTGGTCGTCAAGGGTGAAGGTTCGGTCATCACCATCCTTCCCCAGGCTCCCGAATACCGAGTTGCTTGGGTTGACCGAGAGGCAGACTTCCGCAGACACATGGAGGCGGTTGAGGTCTCGCTGAAGTAGGCTGCAGAAGTCAGAGGTGCTAATCACTCTCCAAATCTTCAGCTTGTCCGCGGACAGGGCACACGACGACCCAAGAAGTTTGGTCAGATCGTTGAGATGGATTAGGAACAGAGTGGGCCCCAACACCGTGTCTTGTAGTACTTCACTAATAGAGATATATCAGTCAGTTAGATGGCCGTCGACCTGTACCCTTCACTTTCGCACAGCGAGAAAATCCGGGATTCACTGATACAGTGACCCACCAATACCTCACTCAGCTTGTAGACGAGGAGCTCATGGTTTACTTTGTCAAATATTGCTGAAATCGATGTAGGTTACGTCGACAGACTTCACCTGATTGACTGCCTGTAACCATTCATGCCTCCTCACCAGCAGGTTGGTAATGCATGAGCGGCCTAGCATAAAACAGTGCTGTGCGGGCGTCTTCTGATTGGAGCAACTGTAGTGGACCCTTCTTCAAGATCATCTCGTCAACCTTGGCCAAAATGGGTGTCAGACAAATAGGCCTGTAGTCGTCCATTTTGCTGGGGTCTCCGCTACTTGGAATCGGCTTAACCACTGAACATTTCCAGTCGCTCGGGAATGAACCTTCGAATAGTGATCTGTTGAACAAGTCAGTCACAGCAGGTGAGATGATGGCCAATAGGGACTTAAGAATCAGTGAGTGCAGTCCGTCAGGGCCAGCAGGTTTGGGACCGTCAAGGTTGGCGAGCAGTTGATGCACCTCTTCAACACTGCGTTCCACGTGGGCTGGCTAAGCTCTTCATTTTTCTGTCTGTACTTTCCATATTCCTTCAGTACACAGGATTTCACACACCGGGACACCTGTGCTTGTAGGATACAACACAGGTAAAATATTCGTGTCAGGTGTAACTGGGCTGCTAGTGACTGCGGGACTTCGTGCTGGTGGGTTTTCATGGGGCGAACAGGAAAGCTTAGCTTCCGGCTAGCTTTCTGGGCCAAACACACCGAACTGATCACAACGGAATGATTCGCCCTACAAGGCGGTTTGCGATTCTGTTCTACTTTCTCAAACGGTATCTCGTTTCGTCAATTCGAACACAAAATTTGAACGTAATCATACTGGATTTCACGAAAATGCTCAATCGATAGTCCAATGCATGAAATATGGAATCTGACGTGACACATAACACATGTGAGTGCAGTTGCTCGAATTCCGACAACACGGGAACAGGTAAGGTGATTGTTTCGGTATTATAAAAATTCCGAGACCAAGATAGCAGCCAATTGTAGAGCAAGATCTCATAAATTAAAGGGAGAAGGCAAATATTAATAGTCGAAAAAAACAGTCAGAAATAAAACTGAATGTTATCGCGCTTTCTACGAAACAGTTCCAATGCACGGAGGTATTTAACAAGAAATAATCTTGTTAACACAGCGAGGAAAAATCAACCGGAGGTCCTTAACCGCAGTTGGGGGAATAACCCCATCTTCCAGATCACTCAGACCACTGCTCTCAGAAGGCCTCGCGTGTCAGTGAGGCTATTTGCTGAGTTCGTGGATCACAAAATTGTGTAAACAGTCGGGTTGAGCACTTCCCCTCTCAATTCAAGTGGCCTCCTCCGGCCGCCTGTCCAACAAGCGCGCCTTGGAGCAGCTCACTGGAACCACCCACCGAAAACATCTACATTGAGCCTCCTCACTTGAAGCGGTTAAAGTCTGATGGCTTAGATGTAATTCCCCTGGAGTTGTTTAAGTATGATGATGAGGAAACCAGTTAACAACTGTTCTCCAATATTTAGTGTGAGGAAAAGGATTCATCCTCTTAGAGCGAGTTGATAATCGACCCGATTTCTAAGAAGTGCTCGTACTCTATGCGCCGACCACAGAGGAATCAGTCCAATGTTCCTTACTTAAAAGATTGTTAGCATCCATCCCACCCCGCAGAGTAACCTCGATTCGAGAACTAAACTCTCGTGAAAAACAGGCAGGTTTCCACAACGGTCAAGATGTTTGGACCACATGACTGGAATCCGTCAACGTTATTTTTACCGCCAATTTACCACTGTCATCTTTGTGAACATTCAGGCTGCGTTCGACTCGATCAATGAACCTGGTTTTTGAGATCACCTACAAAAGAGTGAGGTGCAATAAAAACATGCCATCATCTTTCGGCTATTATGCTTAAATGTATCGGGCTGAATGAAGGCTTACTGTAAGCCCTTCACCGTCCCTAGAGGTACACAACAGGAATGCCCCATGTCCCCCTTTCTCTTCAGTCGTGCGAATGAAGATGTCCTACTGAGTGCTCTGGAAAGCCTCCGGTATCCCGTTTAAAGTGTATACTAGGAAACCGCACGACCGAGTTGGAGTGTGCCGATGATATTGCCTTGCTCGGTGACGACCGAGAGAGTGTGCAGGTCACTAAATCGCATGGTGCTTGATACCACTACGTATGGCATAACCTTGGTTTTCATCGAAATGTCAAATCCTACTCTAGGATTGGCAGATCCTTAGGGCATGCAGCTTCTTCTACAGTGGGAGCTGCGTTTCTGCTGATGGTATCATCAGGCGAAAGGTTTCTCTTCATATTGCCAATGCCCGATCAGCATTCGGCAATTTAGGGCATCTGTGACGTCGTCCAGACGTTTCGAACTCGGTGAAGGACAGAGTCGACAATGCCCGTGTTCGTGTAGCGCTGTTATACGAAAGTGGGTCCTGGCATATAGAGGTAAATGATGTATCGGATCCGGTCTTTGGCAAAGTGTAGTTCGTGTGTGGTGGGAATCCCATATTTTCGATGATGCGCTCTCTTCGTTCGCACAGGACCACAATGGAAGAAATCGCGCTGTGATCAGCCTGCCACAAGGCGATAAAATATCAGTGTGCTGACTTCCAGTTTGGCTATTATCAGTCCCATGCGTTTTGCGAATTGGGGATCCAAGGAGAACACCGTTAGCTGGAAACCCTTGAGGAAATGGCGCAGAATCGGGTTCAGTGGATGATATATATGAATACAAAGCGCGGCTTGAATGATGAACACTGGCAACAAGTTAGTTGCGTGTGAAGAACACAAAAAGTTCATTTTTGCTCGCTCCTGTCTGTGATGTTTGCAAATATTACGCGTACATATCACATTGTTTGGATGGCTCTACAGAGGAAAAGTGTTATATGCGTTGTCATGACACAGCGCAAGTAGCGTCGCTGCACTCAGATCCGATGGTACCATGCTGCCTTCCGGATAAGTGTGCTGTCACCCAGTGGAGTGAGTTCCCAAGTATACATATAGCAGTTTCGTTTATGAAAATCGGCCTCGGAGATGAAATGTAAACCGAAGAGCTTGTGTGTAGCTCATATGCTAGGCGAGTAAGTCTGCTCCGAATACTATACACGTAGAAAATGCAACTGAGCTCTCCAAGATGGCACCATACAGTTCTGAATCTCAGATTAAGGAATTTAGGCTAGGGTAGGATGAGATGCTATGTTTCATGAAAAGTGGACGTAGTCTAAGCATTAATCGTGGAAATACATCAATGTGAAGGTACGAAGGCCGCCCCTTATAATAATGAGGCCATCGTTGACGAGTGTTATCATGTTCAAGGTGGGTACCTTAGTGGCTCGAGGTAGTAACCGATTAAACCCATTTAATTTCACTCAATACACAGTGGACCAGCTGCACGACCGAGTGACAAAACCGTGAGAGCAATGCGGGAAACTGTTCGAACCGCAGACCAGCGATTTAAAAGGGTAGGGCGCAGGAGCATAGTTTAAATAGATAAAGTTCAGACATTGAGGTTTATGAATCATCTTGAGAAAGGTTGCAATACACGGTGTAAAAAGTGAGAATTTATCGAATTCCGTAGTCGAGTCGAAGAGCATACAATTAAATCAGGCCTATTGGATACAGATCACCGCTGTAAGCAACAATTACCACAACGAACCGAGCTCCTAATGTGTCAACAGATACAGTGCTGCTACACAAACGCTCAGGGGCTCAACTCTAAGCTACCTGAATTGCGCCATCGACATAACACAATCAATTGGGATATCATAGCTGTAACCGAAACCTGGCTCTCCAATGACATGCTCGACACGGAAATCGAAATCAGTGATATGTCAGTTATTCGCAATGATCGTCCATCTCGCGGTGGCGGCGTTGCTCTGTACTATCGGAATTGTCTGAGATGTGAGGCTATTAACGAACGTCACCTTGCTGTCTCTGACGCTTTGATTTGCCGAATGCAGCTAAATGGCCGAGGTAGTGAACCTTCGAAGAAGACGTGGGATGCTTGTCTGTTGGCAGTTGTCTACAGGCCACCGAACTCCACCGCAGACCGAGATGACATTCTGTTAAACGCGCTTCATTATGCAGCTTCTCAAAAGTACTCACATTGTCTAATCATGGGCGATTTTAATGTACCCTCAATTGTCTCAGCGACTTCTAGTGGTCCTTACTTCAAATCAAAGATTCTCGAGTTTATGGATACAGCAGCTCTGTACAACCACGTGCACCGACCAACTAGACACCGCGGTTCAAATAAGCCATCGCTTCTGGATTTAATCCTAACCAACGAAGAGTTGATGATTGAGACAATTTCATACGATCCACCATTAGACAACAGTGACCACTCAGTGTTAAATTTTGCCTGTGTTTTACGCCAATACTACTGAAATCAGACATGAAAACCGACGAACTATAACCAACTATTCCGTGCTTCACAGCCTAGCGACAACCGTCAACTGGGACCTCAATCTGCAGAGCACGGCAGACGAAGCGTGGAACGAACTAAAAGACAAAATTAGCTGTGTCACGCAAGCAGCCTCTAAAGTCATACCATTACGAGTGCCGCACCGGACCAACACCTGGATCCGAAGCAGAACGCGTAAATGGATTAGCACCAGAGACGAGATCTGGAGACAATACGCGCTGAACAATTGCGACGCCACCTGGGAGAATTACAAAATAGTGAGGAACTATTGCACATCACTGATTAGAGCTGATAAGTACGAATGGCAAAAAACATGGTACTTAAATTCACGAACAATACAAAACTGCTGTACAGGTACGTGAACAGCAGAAGGAAAGTTAAAACAGGAATACCACCACTCAAGACGGATGGTGGCCTAACGACTACTGCTGTGGATGCTGCGAACGCATTACTTCTGCAGTTTGGCACAGTGACTGCAAACGCCATAGAACCTTTGCCAAACCAGCATTCACCCAACGTGGTCGGCATATCAACTGTCACTTTTACCTCAGCAGCTGTCGCTAGCAAAGTACGGTCTCTAAGAGAAAACAGCGCTCCGGGAGTCGACAAGATCAGACCCAATGTTCTTAAAACTCTTGCACCCACCATAGCAGCACACCTCGCAAGCTTTTTCCAAAGTCTACTCAATTCCCAAACACTTCCGTCTGAGTGGAAAAGTGGGATAGTCACTCCGATATACAAAGGAGGTAAGCGATCGGATCCTGCCAACTACCGACCCATTACTCTCCTCCCTGTTTTATCAAAAGTAATGGAATCGTTAGTTGCAGATGAAATTACACGATATTTTGAGAGTCTGAAGCTAATTTCTCATCTCCAACACGGCTTTAGGCGCAAACGATCTTGCCTCACAAATGTGCTTCTTGCTCGGGATTCATGGACCAAAGCGCTTGATGAAGGATCACCTCATGATGTAATTTACCTAGACTTTTCGAAGGCATTCGACAGAGTCAATCACTTAGCTCTAATTCATAAGCTTCGTGCCTACGGTATCCATGGTTCCCTACTCACCTGGCTAGCAGCATATTTGCATGACAGAACGATCAAGGTCAGAGTCGCCGATGCCCTCTCAGAAACCCTCTGCATCTCCAGCGGTGTTCCTCAAGGATCCGTCCTTGGTCCCCTCCTTTTTCTGGTCTACATTAACGACCTCCCGGATAATATTCAATCCTCGATGCAAATTTTTGCAGATGGCGCAAAAATCTGGAGAGTTATTCGCTCAACATCAGACTGTGCCCTCCTCCAGAATGATTTGGGTCGAATCAACAAATGGGCAGATATAAAGCACCTCCCCCTGAATCCTGCCAAGTGTCACCTACTGTCATTGCGCAGCAATCTTACCAACACGTACCTCTTGGGGCAGTACGTTTTACTGCGCGTGACCACAGAAAAAGACTTAGGTATCATTGTGCAAGAAAGTCTGGGATATTCGCTCCAATGTTCGAAAGCAGCAAACGTGGCGAACATGAACCTGAGACTTTTGAGGCGATATTTTGGTGTTTTTGAACGACGGTTGGTACCCATGCTTGTCAACTCCTATATCCGTCCCCACGTCGAATATGCCGTCCAGGCTTGGTGCCCATGGTTAAAACGGGATATTCATCTCTTAGAGCAGCCCCAACGAAGAGCTACGAAGGCAACACGCGGATTATCTGTCTCAATTATGAAGTGCGTCTCAGTTTAATCGGAACGTTTTCCTCCGAATACCGACGACTACGCGGAGATCTCATTCTCGCATACCGGATATTAACGGAAAGCGATCACCTGTGCAAATCGCTGCTCACCCTGGCCGCATATAAGCGATCGAGAGGTCATAACCTCAAGCTGATAATCCAACACTCCCGATTAGACTGTAGAAAATATTTTTACTCTCTTAGAATCTGTTCACAATGGAATGACTTGCCAACGCATGTGGTAAACGCTCCGAACATTACAGCCTTCAAACAATTGTTAGACATTCATCTGAGTGACAAACAACACATTGTGGTGTGATGTACTAGGTTTAGACTACTGGCATTTCAATTCCATGTCGGAATCCAGTGATTTTTATTTATTTTGCATTTACCATCCTATGGATCTTGTAAAGCCAATGCTTTTTATCCCATCATACACTATTGAACACTATTCAGTGCTGTAAATGTGGACGATGTAAAAAAAAAACTGAGATCTACTTGGTAGCCGAAGGGACAAGTAAGTGTGGGTTAGAATAATGAAATCGTTCGACTCCAACGGCAAGGAAGGAGAGGACAGGAAGGGTCGAACAGAGTCGAATCTCATGGTGATCAAAGCTGATCAATGGGAATATGTTTGGTCACTGGTGTTGATCAAAGCGGAGCAGCAGGCAGGAAAAGGCCGGGCTAATCACGCGAGCACCAAGTAACCCAAACATATCTCATCGAAGAGCTGTTTTCATAAATCACTAATGAGAGTGTGCGAATCACTCACGTCTTCCACCATGGCAGATTCAAGCTGCTGCACGGCAGCGCTTATGCGAGCCTCTGATTCGTCGTTGACTCCCTCAGGTCCGCTGCTGTCCGGAACATTTTGGTGAATGGGCAGAGGGAAACAGGTAGGCCGAAAGTAAGCAGAGCGCGTCGAACCAGGTCCGGCTGCAGCGTTTGATCCCAAGGAAATAAGCACGATAAGAAACGATGAATAACAAAACTGAAGGCAGATGCATAGAGTGAAGGAAAATATAGAAACAAAATAAAATCAAGCCGAAGTCCGCCCGTGTGTGAACTGACTGGTAGCTAGTCAGTTGACTCATCTGGTGTCCGATTGGGAGAACCAACGATCGTGGTTTACGAGTGGAACGTCGACCAAAATCGCTGTCCATCCACAGCTGGGTTCCGATGCAAGAATTGATACAGTTGGCGACCTAAGGTGGCCGCTCCATGAGAACCAGGAGGCGTGCTAAATGTGAATACTGCAAATATTGGCAAGACTCATGTGGTAATGA
The DNA here is from genome assembly GCA_944474145.2 of Dicrocoelium dendriticum. Lineage (NCBI taxonomy): Eukaryota > Metazoa > Platyhelminthes > Trematoda > Plagiorchiida > Dicrocoeliidae > Dicrocoelium > Dicrocoelium dendriticum. The sequence continues at coordinate 73,978,449 of OX104063.1, forward strand.
AGTCGTAAGGATTTTGTACTGTTTTCCTATCCAATAGACAGGAAGTTACAGAAGCAAAATTCGAAACTGATTGTGAGCTGCCGCTCTAAGTGGTTCCACTCTCATACAACCGTGTGCACAATGTTGTTCGCAATAATCCCTCGTTTCCTTGACTGAACACGCTCTCAGGTTCGATAATATGCGTTGACAATGGCTACAACCATTCAACGCATTGAGTTGATAAACAGCCTGTTAACTACAGCCTGAGAAGATAGATAGGGTAGATCCATCTACCATCACTATAACGGCAATAAATAGCTGGGAAAATGACAGTGTGCTCGACCAGAGAGATGTCACGAATAGGCACAGGTTAACTTCTAAATTACATACCCGTCCACCCATTCGTTCTGCATGCCATTTGGAGGTGAAAAACACCGCAGCTATTGCAACACAGTACGATGTAATAAAATGATAATAAGAAACGCTTCATTTCATCCTGCGCTGTTTTTACCGTGTGTGATCGAACATCACGAACATCATTGAGGTTGCTTCTTGGGCAAGTCACCAAGCGTATCTAAGCAGCTAAGGTCAACTTCAAAGTGATAACATTCGTTCTTTTTGAACAAGCCATTGGTAAGCTTCCTCTCCTTTCCTTATGTTAATACAAACAATGCACGTCCATCTGCTAACATGCGTAACACAGGATCCAGTAGTCGGAGTCTAGTGCTCAAAATAACTGGTGAGCGAGTTACTGCCATAAACAAGGCAGTGAACTAGCTAACCACACGTGCTAGGTTCCAATCAGATAGGAACTGGACTGCGAAGTCACCGGTGGTCAAAGGTAGTCACTTAACATCGCCAATCGATCTAATGGAATAGGTATCGCAGCAGTACAATAGGAGTGAACGGATGGCTGCGCGTTGTAGGCAGGACGACAAAGATGTCGTGACGGCGCCACACGTGGCAACTCGAATTTTTGGTATCCGGTAGGTCACTTCATTCACTATTCCATAGGCGCAGATACCCCTGTTCGGGTAACTGAATTTTTGACAACTTGCTGGTCCCTATCAAAGTTAGCATAAGGAGTGATCCCTACGAATTCTGCTATGCATTTTGGGAATACAAAATGAAGCCCGAAATGATTGTCATGCAGTGCCAATCTGTCCAATGCTGCTTGACAGTTTTGTGAGTTACCACACCAAATCAATAAGTCGATCGTCTGGGAACAAATTCAGACCTTTTAAGTTGAGTCCGGTGGAACGCAGTTTCCATATCACCGTTAAAAGTGAATTTGAAAATTGTCGACAACTGGAGATACTGAAGGGCTGCGACAGTTTGACATAAATAAGCACTCTATCTAAACTAACCCAGCAAAGCCTGATATGGCTAGACAATACCATGTGCGAAAAATAATAAAAAAAGCCACACCTCATTAACAGCTGTGATAAGATAAGCTTAAAAAGAGACTACCTAAGCGTCAGTTCTGGAAACAACGAACTGCCCGACTGGGTTGCGGGGTGTCCGGAAGGGTGCACTGTATCCTGGTGTGTGTGAACTAGCTAGCCCACGAAGTGTGATTACCCCAACCCGGCGCATTGTGACCAATGGCTCACTCGGTGAATCGCGATCGGCAGCTGCCAGCACGTGTTTATCAAAGCACATTAGTGTGGGAGATGAACGCCTATCAACATGCGCTTTGCCCTTGGCAAGGACAGTATTAATGTTGATATCAGCGGTAGGATAGCGCCAACCCAAGCAAAGGAAGCCAGCGATCGCGCTTGAGGGAGTATTGCTACTGCCGAGGTTGGTCATGAGCTAACCAAACAATGAGTTAACAACCAACAGTGTGGATTTGTCTTGCTAGCTGATCGTCAATTGCTGGTCCGGTATCAATTTCCGTGAGTACGGGGAATGTATCGTGCGAGGAAGAGAATAGTTGGATGTAACTGCCTACTAAGCATGCAATGCGTATGGTTAGTCACGGTGATCTATCAAAGCACGCAAACATTACCAGACGCGTGTGGTTCACAGATCATTACGGATGTAGCTAGCAAGCAGGCATTACACCAGCCGCATAATCGCTATGAAAGAAACGAATGGTTGTTTTCAAGCAATAAGGAACCAAGAGTTGCTAGGAAGAAGAGTATGCACGCGAGAAAAGGTGTCTGTTGGGTAGCAGCAAGAAACTGTGCAGATAGTGGGGAAATTGCTGCTCACCAGCAGTTCAGCACCGGTGTCGAAACACCACATCCCACAAGCAGCATTCCACGATGTGCGCGAAACCTATGGTAAAGTGAGTACTGGAAGAGCCAGCGTAATGGCACTGGTGTACCACTAGTGGCCCGCAACATGACAAATTTGTCACGTTATAGTCGCTGAGCCGCCGTAATGGTAGACGGAACGGCCAAGACGTTTACAGTGGCTACATGGGATTAGTAATCGCGCGGAATGTGTAACGAAAGACCGATAACCCTAAATTCATTCGTCAACGGAAAGGTAGTGGACTTGCGTTAGAAGGCAGCTAACGGTGCCAACCACTTGGAAAGGAAGCGTTCAAAGAGCACACAAAAAGAAACATGTCAAAATGGGTCCAAAGTAACTTAAGCAACGAGAAGCAGAAAGAGTAGAAACCATCTGGTGGAAAACAGCGGCTCACCAATAGTGTAGGCTGAGGCGTAGTGATGATGGTATGCAACATGTCTTCCAATGAACTTTTCGGCAACATCCCGCCCTGTAAAGGAACATAGGAAGGTTCGTGCAGTGGAAGGGCCTCGCAAATTTGCACACGGTTGGATGACAACAAAACCAGAGAGGATGGACCAAAAATTACGGAAGTCCATTAAGTAGAAAGATAAAATGGACTCAGACCAACTTACATTCAGGACTGCTCGCTCGGAAGTACATGACCAATCGGGGACCATCTGCGGGTGCGCAAGCGATGCAGAGTACACAGGAAGGAGATGCACGGAGGAGCAAGGCATATCCAGTAGGCGGAAATGGGGAAAATGAGGATAAAATTAGTTCAATAAAGAAAACAATAATGTCGCAGAGGAGACATGGGGCTAGTTGGGTAAAGCTAAGAGGCCCCCGATTGATGGTCTACACCAGGCGTGGCAAACCGGTTCATTCGAAGACCGCTTAAGGCTTACGGGTCACTAGTTTGACATGCACAGTATAGACAAAGTGCGCAATGATGAAGAAACCTGTGTTCTAAAAACCGACGATACTGTGGAAACTGTCAATCAACACCGTGTTCTGGTGGATCGGTAAGTTGGTTGAGCATAGGTGTCTCAAGGGGAAATCAAACCTCGGTTTGCAGATCCCCCCCATGGGAGTTGTCAACCTATTGGAGGGCGGGCAACATCCAATATTGATCTGGTTGGTTAATCTCTTAAGGAGGTTCCGTGTTGTCGGTGAACGTCAGCACGAGAAGGAAATGCGCAGGTCTAAAGAAACAGGGCGGATCGCAGTGTACGGGCAAAAAGCAAAGAGAAGAAATGCAGCCTCTGTGTCCAGATGGTTGGAAAAGGGAGATAGGGTACACACCGAAGGAGATGCGATTCATCGAAACACAAAACCTAGGGTGAATGAAGAAAGCAACATGTCAATAGCACAACAAACAGCAGGGGGACGCAAAACGTACCCCGCAATTTGTCCAACAAATTGAGCAAAGTGTGGGAGAGATCTGCAACGCGTCGGGCAGCATCGGCAATAGACGAATGACTGGTGGACTTGCGTTCCGGGAGGATGACCTGATCAGTTGTGAAATAGAAACAGAAAAAAGTATTTAGCCGCGCCGATACATTTCTAACCGGTAGCTCATAAATGGTAGCCGGTTTTCCAGTCTACAGGGAGCCCCAAGTGACTGCGTGAAGGGCTCAAACAAACAGTAGCGCTGGAGGTGCAAACCAATCCCGTGCAAACATGGAGAAAAAGCAGACCGAGCAGTTGGAATTCAAAATCAACGAAACTCACCGCTAACAGCTCGTCGAGAAGCACAGCAAATCCCTCGGCCAATCCTCGCGAGGCTGCAGTGCATGCGGTCTTCGTCTCCGCCGTTGCCTCCGAATATCGTAGCAAAGCCTACGAGACAGAAAGAAAGCATGCCGTAGTCAGTGCGAGAGCATCGCACCAGCGTGACCTGATGCGCGAATGCTGGCCGGTAACATACTGCCAGTCGTGTGGACCGCATTGACCAATCAGAGAGAGGCCGTGGTCCAATTGGTTAGACATACAATCACCCATCGCCCAATCGCCTTAAGTTAACGTCGTGTCGCTGGGGTGGAATGGATCGATCGCCACAGTGGCCATCGCCAGGTTGGCGCAGCAGGACTGACTCAAGCGAAACGACAATGCGATCAGCCACCATCGATCACTGGCGATTGCAAGCCCAGGCGAGCGAGTGTCGCGCGAGTAGTCATACGGATTCGGCCGACAACAACAGCCTATCGCCGCAGTGTCCGACAGATAACAGTGCAGTGGGACGTGGAACTCTAGGAATTGATCTGGCTTGCTTTGTGCTGGGTGCATGTAGACATGGTTACATTCTCGCCATTCCCATAATCTGTTTCTAGCCCCTATTATCAGTGAGCGCACTGCACTAAGCACAATATCCTCGCAATAAATTGTGGTGGTAGCAAAGTACACATCAATGACACACACTGGTATTCCTATGCAAAGATTCGTCTCTTTTGCACCAATGATGGACAGATACACTAAGGTGGACCGACTACCGGAGCAAGCCCGATGTTATTGCATAAGTCGGAAAACCAAACAAGTCGGTGTAGAACTCGGTTTGTTACCAAATGCGGGCATCACGGCTATTCGCCGGACAGGGGTTACAGATACCAGTTGTTAAACATAAGCGAAATACTAAAGATGTAATTTTTGTGATGTCGAGCTATACAACAACATTGACTGTGTTTCGCTACGTCGTCGAATAGGACGGGCAATCTCTTACGTGCAGTCCGCGTGATAAGGAATGCGCAGTCCTAAAGAAAAACATCTCCAGGGAATATTAACTCCGAGATAGACCCTCATCGATGACAGACAGCACGCGGTAGAACAGCCTAAAGTGTGATTGGCTTAGCATACTAGAATGTGTAGTGTATTCACACCAGCAACTCCCATCAATTACTTTTCCAAGAGCCGCCACCGGCCAGGATAAAAAATGTTAGCGAGCGCTAAAGTCATTATCATCATTATACACCTTAGTTACAAGTGAAAAACTCCTCAGCTATTGTGTTGCAATACAAAAGATAAAATTCTGCAACCGAGGCAAGTCGGCTGAGCTACCAGTAACGGATGCGTATCGTCCCGGAAAGCCACCAGCCGGCTAGTATGCAGCAAAAGAATTCATTATGCAAAATTATATTATGCTAAGGAATGAGATCATGGTTGGAGGAGGAGGGACAAAAAAACTCACAGCACGAACGCCAATGAGGTCGGCTCCTAGCCATGTCAGCAAGTGTGTCCAACCAAACGTGTTCATCGTGTTTCGGATCCCAACCAGGGAGCCGAGACGCTTCAACGGAGGCCAGCTTTGAAGTGAGGGTCTTCATTCCTCTCGACCGTCATCGCTTGGTCACCACTCCTCTTCCATCCACCCCCCCGGGCGCGCTATAACTACCGTCCACCAAACCTAATCGGTTGATTACATAAACGAGAGTGGGTTGAGTGATTCAATTTTGTTGTTGCGTCCCCATCAAAGAGATTCGTTGGTAGCCTGGCGGGTTATGGTACTGGAAGCCATTGGTAGAATACCAAGGTGCGGAAAGCACTGTTATGCAACAGCCGGCACACCGACACTAGATGAGACGCAGAAATCAATTGCTCATCTGCGAAACCGCAGATGCGCCGGCGCCGACGGGATAAAGCCAGAAGTGTTGAAACATGGCGGACGCGTGTTTATGCATGCACTGTATCAATGGATGCAGCGCGTGTGCGCTGAAGAAGAGCTGCCTGTAGATTTGAAGGATGCCCTTGTGCTACCACTGTACAAAAGTATCGAGCAGCGCGCCACGAATTATCGTGATGTCAACTTGCTGGGTTGTGTGGGGAAGGTGATCGCACGAATCCTGCTCAACCGCTTCGTCATGCAGGTCGTTGAACCGAACGCGGCGGAAGAGAAGTTCGGATTCCGTTCGGGATGTAGCACCATATATATGGTGTTCGCGGCCCGTCAACTTCAGGAGAAATGTCGTGAGCGACATCAGCTATCGTACTCGCTGTTTGCTAACTTCACCAACGCAACTGACAAGGCGAATAACGAGACACTGTGGCTGGTGTTTGATAAGTTTGGTTGTTCGAGTCAGTTCGTAAGTTTAATTGCATGTCTGCACAGTGGGATGCGGGTGAGGGTGCAGTTGAGTGAACAAACCGGATGCCTTTGCTGTTGTCTTGAGTGTGAAGCAAGGCTGTGTCAACCCCTGTCCTGTTTAATATTTGCCTCCATGTAATGGTGTCTTACACTTTTGATGCTGCTTGTGCTTACGATGTTCGTGTGGAACACCGCATTGATGGTGGGTTGCTGAACCTCTGTCGTTTCGGGGCAAAAACCCTAGTATGTGAGACAAGCATCCGTATTTTGCTTTCTGCCGACAACTACGCATAGTTTGCCTACAGTGCGGATGAGTTGCGGCGCATGACGACGGTTCTTTTTTCGACAGCCGCCAAATTCGGGGTTAACATGAACAAACAAGACTGCTAATCTTTCTCAGCCTTCACCAGAACCGGAATCATTGTGCATGCCCTAAAGACATTGGTAACGACATTTCAGAAACCACCCCCCCCCCTTCTGCTACCTGGGGAGTATACTTTTGACCGACCTCCAGATGACGAGCGAGCTGCGCATCCGTGTACTTAAGGCGGCTGTTACATTTGGAAAACTGGAGAGTCGCGTGTGAGAGTGTCATCAGCTAAGCATTAGCAAGAAGATGATGCTGCACAAGTTTATGGACGCTTTGTCGGAAGGACGTCAGTTACTTGGAGCGCTTTCACCAACAGTGTCCGCGTCATATTCCGCGCATCAGCTGGAGTGACCGAGCTGCAGACACGGAGGTGGTCTACCGCAGTGGCATATGTGCAGCGGATTGCACACTTCTCCTGCGGCACCTAAGGTGGCTCGGGCATATCAGCCGCATCGACTCAATTCGAGCACCAAAACAACAATATAATGGATTGGCGGCATCCGTGTCCGGATTCGCACGTCACTGCAGCCTCCATTGGGACAGCCACATGATGCATGCGGCTACAAAGCGATCATGCGGGGGCTTGCGCTTCACCACGCACAGCTCCATCCACACACACCATATCCAGTGTAAACCCGAAGAATTAAGACCGAGACGCATGTAGATGGGAGCCAGATTTCATCAACATACTCCTTCAACAAACAAAGCAGCAGTATTCCTGTCTATCTAATATGGGAATCATGCGTACCGGACGTACACAACGCGGTGGCTGAGTCGTAGTCCGATGCAGACTGGATGGAACCACTACTTGAGCCTAGCACGGCCAGCAGGACCGTGCACCCCGTCCACTATAGTGGAGGCGGAGGGTGTTAAACAAGTAGGTACCTTATCAACATTCACAGTAAGCGCAGTCAAGCAATGCATATCGCACGGAAGGCTTAATGTGTCAAGCGCGCGGCCGACAGTCAGTCACACGAAGGAAAGCGGATGGGGAATAAAGTAAATATTTGGCACTATCATAGGCAGTTATGTTTTTCTGTCTATTGAGTGACTGTGTTGTTGATCAATTAAATCGAGACATAGATTCGTACAGATCTTTTGTTGAGCTCGGTTTCGCGCCATGTGCTCAAGCCGTTTGACCCACTGGTGTTCTTCCCCCTTGAATCGTCATCCCAAAAAACGCACGGGACCGAGGGCTGCTAAACCGAAAATCAGTACTTTAACGTTTTGTCGCCATACGGTAGACTGACAACGCGATTTCTTTCATTGCGGTCTTGCGCAAACGAATACGTCATGCGTAGGACGTGACCAAGCCATCACAATTAGTGCAGCGGTATTAGCCTGTCGAGAGAGAGAAGCCCGTAGTACCTAGGACGCGACGTCTACCATCGTCGTCATAAACGTGGTGTTCCCACCATGCACGAGCTATCCTCCGCAAATAGAGATTAAAGCGGTCTGTTTTGCTGATTTATTAATCAACAAGGGCGTTCAGGTGACGCCGGTCTTGAATCCGTAGCCCTTGAACCCCAGTCACATTGATACTAGTGAGCCCATAGCCCTAAGTATCACAAGCTTGCCTCGTAGTCCGAAGGTGCGGGTTCGAGGCTGCGTAGGGACCGGGTGACCCTCGCAGTATCCTTATCCCACATGCGACTGGTGTTGGCTGCGCAGCGGTGAAGCGTCGGTACTGCGTATCGGCGTGCTGCTGGCGCCCTTTTAGTTTACCTCATAGATGGCACATTAATGCGTTTGAAGGAAAGGGCGAAAGAAAGGAGGTAGACAACTAGGATCAACACATAGCTTTCCGCCAACTCGCTGTCTGTCACAGAAAGGAGCAGCACAGCATTCGACTCTCCGCTATCGCAAAACAGTACAAGGTAGTACACATGGGATGACAAAAACAAACACTGCGAAGCATACGGGGATGCACTGTGTTACGAAGCGTGAATTCCGTCGGGGTTAAAAAGCCTTTTAACCGTGGAGGATGCAACTGTCTCGACAAAACGACAATACCAAGCACCGATTTTGCAGATAAGTAGCATTGTTCCGTCATTCAACGAACGACAGGATTCTCAAAGATTCCGATACAATGAGAAGGGGGACTCCACGAGTCTACTGACAGTGGTACACGAGCGGTGACACCCCATAATGATCAACGCTATCAGTTCTGCTTGGCTGATACATATTGCTCATAGTCGATGAACAACCAGTAGTGAAAGCATATAACGAATGGCGCCAACAAAAAGTTATGGCGCAATACGACCATTAATGATAAGGAAGCAAGAGCAAAGATAAGAAATAATTTGATGGTTTCACGAAGTTCAATCAGTGAACGCTCATCTAGCACGCTGTCATCAAGGACAAAAAATCCAGCGTTACGTACAATGGCTGACGTTGGGTCATCCTCGTCGGTCCTGAATGTATGCATGCGTTTCGCCCGGTGCGATAAAATTTGCGGTGAAATATTTCTAGCGAAGTGCCATGAAATATAAGGAAAGATTTCTTCGGCCAGATACTACAACGAACTAGTCATCAAAGCGAGGTAAAAGAGGCACTTGCGTAAGAGCTGCTGAACGTGACTCGCAGGAGCGTTCGAGAAACTAAAGCTTGAGCGCCGTGAAACAACCAACAACACATCAGCTGAACACATGATCAAGGAGAAATTATGACGACTGAAATAAGAGAAACAAAATATTGGTTACCTTTGTGGCACAAATCAAATCCGTCACAACATCCCTTGCTGTTGCGGCGGCGTTCAGCATATCGCGCTGCGTTTGCGTGTTGCCGGCAAGAATCACTTTCGAGACGGCATTTTGCAACGGCCCGGAAGCAGCTCGTGCCAAATCATCTGGGGCCAGGTAACGAGCGATTAGTGAGGATGATCCACTCACTGCGGACACACTGGCTACGCTAGGAACAGACTTGCGGGAACTCAAAGGAGTGAGCAAGGAGTCCGGATCAAGAGGTTGGTTCAGCTGGGTAGCTTGTTCGCGGCAATACCTGGCTGCTGATGCTAGTGCCTGGACACCACGACGTTCGTCGTCCTCAACATTCTTCACTTTGTTCAACAGGGCTTCAATGTTGGATAAGGTCGTCTGGCAAATGCAAACAATGGAATGGAGGTCGGTGTGAACAAAGTTAGCTGGGGCAGAGATGAACTCTTTAGTAAGGAGAACAGAGCAGACGGTTCTCACACAGGTCGATGAGCACAGTTAGCGGGTAATAAAATAAAAAGAATGTGTCAGCTGTACGCCGTAACGGCGCTTCGCTGCCGCGCGACCACCACCAGTCGCGCACGGGCTGAGTATACCGCGAGGGCACGCTGTGCACGGGTGTTCCAAGGCAGTCTCACCAAACCGCCGAAGAAGTGGAGTTACTGCACCATAAATCTTTGGAAAACATACGGCTACGCTACCGCTGGCACCAGAAAGAAAAACAGTCCAAGAGAAAACGACTGAGGTACAACAAAATCACCATAAATTTTTCCGATACCACACGCGAGTACACTAAAATGGGATCCATTGTAATAAGTTTTAACGAGTAGATATCTGGAATAAAGATGAGTACACCATAGTTTGGAATTTGTTTCAGCTAAAAATCAAGTGACCACCAAACCAGAGGTACCTGATTAGCGACCCCGAAGCGAGTGATGCCTCGGAAATGACGAAGTTATCCTAGGATACAAATTGAGAGCCATACGTGGCATGTATGTCATCATCATTGTATCAAGAGAAGACGGACATCTGTAGCGGTGATGGTCCCTTGTGAACTAAGGATTCGTGGGTTACTCTGCAGTCGATCGATTGGGAAAGCTTTGGGCAACGTGGATTTACAGAAGGGAAAACTGGTGCATCTATAAAAAATACGTCAGCAAGCCAAACTATGTGATGGCAACCAACCGGTAAGCAACACATGAGAGCACTTATGGGAGTACAGTTTCTTCGGTTGAAACATAGTCGGTTGCACTGCAACTACACCAACCGGTTGTATTCAAACCATTCTGTAATCACGAATTTTCGATCGGTTCCAAGCATATTTCAAGATGTTGAACGCACATAATATGCCTTGACACGTACCTGTACGTTGGCTCGGACTTCTTCATGCACCGGATCAGTTGGGGCACCCACCGTTGTCTGACTTGTGGATTGGAGTGTGTCACGGACCCCACACGCCACATCTCGGCAAGCGAGGAGCAGTTCCACCTGTAGCTCACGTGATTAGCAGGAGGAAACCGGAGACGGGTTGAGGTTGGCCCAGAGTCCGGGGATGGGCACGGCACCAAAGAATGATATGTGTGTACAGGGGAGTGGAAACGCAATAGGGATGCACCGGGAGTTGTGTTGGTCATTTGTGGCGAATGCAACGGTGGGGGAACCAGTTGTGCCAGCGAGCGCATGCAGGTGAGTGTGGTTGAGGCGATGTATGTGAGAGCAGACGAGCCAGTGAGCGAGCGAACAGGAGCGCAGTAGGGAGCAAGTCGGGGGCGAACGGCAACCGATTTTGATCCATCAACACAACGCCAGAGAAAGTGACACAGATAAAGAGTGTGTGAAACGCACGGGGAGGAGGAGGAGAAAGGAAAGCACGCAAAGCAGGCGGTCAGAGCATGCATGTAAAGTGGTGCGGTGTGGCAGAGATCAGAGACAATTGCGGCACGTTCTAGACACCAATGCTACGGATGGGAAAATACCGATGCAGCAAACACGCTGTCAAGTTGGTACTTGTTCGCGTAGTGGAGTATGTGAGATGCTGTGAGCAGTATGGTGACCTCAGTCCGGGTGTGGAAAACAGGAAAAACTAGTCTAAAGTAGCTAGAAGTAGAATAACTGGAGATACTAGAAAATTAATTAGGCGAGTGGACTCGAGTCGACCAAGTATTGAAACAAAAAACAGCTACGGCGTCCAGTAACCAGTGTGGCCATGCATATAAAAGGACAAACGCAGAGTTTATACTGTAGGGAATTGGAAGGAAAAGTGTATGGAATGGAGAAAGAGTGAAAAAGGAGTTAAAGAGAGATGTGGTGGTTTGATTCAACCTGAAGTTTGGCGGTATTAGTGAAATTCGGAGGAATAAAACAGAAGATAAAGAAGAAAAAGAAAAAATAAGGGGGATCAGTTCAATTTGGAATGCGGCCGGACTAGCACAGATGCGGCCGATCGAAGACAACGTCAGCGAAGGACCGATAAGCCTTATGCATCAAGATGCAGCAACAGGGTGATTTGTTCGGTCAACCGGAACAGTTGTACGAAAGAGAAGCCAGTCGGGGAGCATGCAGGCACAGTTGAAAACATGTGGTAAACATACAGATCAGAAAACAGGCCGTGTTGGGCGTGTTGATGAAATAGGAGACGAAGAGAGAAGGCGTGTTAGGGTGGGGAAACAAAATGTCAGATGACGGTAAACTTGTTCATATCAAAGCCTCGCGCATTACAAAAGCAAGCTGGAAGTCAAGAATCATGGCGACGACCTACACATTTCGGTGCACCAAAAAGTAGGGGCGAGAACTTTTAGTATTATCCGTCACAAAGCAGTAATCACTGTATTAGCATCCAAAACAGATCCAAAATAGATTTGGAAGCACTAAGTTTTGCATGACATAAAGGGTCTGCGAAGCTATCCCAATGGTCACCTATGAAGTGGGATAGCCTCATCTCGGAGCTGCCAATATGGTTGTGAATCAAACGCAGCTAAATAACAGTTGATAAAACGAAGTAAAATCAAGCTATATCAGAGCAGTGGTTACAAGAAATACTCAACTTAGTAAACTATATTGCACAGTAGGATGAACATGACATACAGTGGCGCAGTGGCCTCTGCGACAGCGAGAGCAGACACTGCGCTCTGGGGCACCAATGCGTTCCAGTTTCCTTCTTCTCATTACATTAAAGAAATATAGTGGATGAACATGGATTGGCGGCATCCGATTCCGGATTTGCTCGTCACTGTGGCCTTTACAGGACGCCTGCGCCTACAGAGAGACCATAGGTGGCTTGCGCTGCACCACCCACAGTTCCATACACACACCCCATCTTCAGTGCAGACCAGAAGGAATAAGATCGGAGGCAAGTAGATGGCAGCCACGTTTCACCAACAGAACAGAAGCATTCCTGCCTAAGTGGGAAATCATGCACACCAGACGTGTACAAAGCGGAGACTGGGCCGTAGCCCGTTCCACACAGGATGCATGGAACTACTCTTTGAACATAGCACCGTCACGAGGACGGTGTGCCGCGTCCGCTCCAGCAACGGCCAATTGTCTACTGGAGCCAGTATGAACGAGGTGGTGGGTAGGCACAACACGAGCGATTATCAGATGAAATCGTAAGCCTCTGCACAAAGCGCACAGCATCGGGTGCTGTAACGTGCGCATACTGCGCACACAAGTGAGTGTCCTGAGCGACGCACTGCATTGGTAACAGTGGAACTCGCGCGCTACGGGAGAAACAATGCCGCCCGCATGGGTCGCTTAGCAAGACAAGCTGAATGCGGATGGCGTTGGTTACACGTTCTACTGGGTGAGAAACGCCACCGCAGCACCACAGGAACATGGGATCGAATTTTCACTATCCGACTGCCTAAATGACCGGCTGGTTGCAGAGCCGACTGACACCAGCTCACGACTATTGACTGTTCGCCCACAACTTCGGAGAGGTAGGTTTGCCACTTTTACTAGCACGTATGGTCCCGCCATGTGTTAGCCTGATGACACGAGGGGTCAGGTTAAGGCTCAGTTGATCACCGTGATACGGTGTGTTGAGGAACGACCGACAGATCCTACCGGGTGATTTCATCAACGCGCGCGCGTTGGGCGTGATGTCGCCGTGCGGACAAACGTCTTCGGACCGCATGGTTTTGCCTCAGGCAATGGGAACGGTAACCGGATGTCCTCACTTCACGCGATCACGAACACACAATTTGTGTTGGGTGTAAGTGCTATAGCTACTTGGAAGCACCCACGGAGTTGGCACGCTCACCTACTCGATTATGTCATCGTACACCGGAGTTACATGCGTGCAGTGCGCACGACACGTGCACTGCGTGGAGCTGAGTGTGGCACTGATCACAAGTTGGTGTGCACGAAATGGCACACACAGTAAAACCGTAAGTTGATCACCCAACGGACTGAACCAAATTGATCAACATATGGAAATCCCACACAAAAACTTAGCATACCTTAGTTTCTTGTTGTAATGCAATATGAAATTTACTTTTTCGTACACGCTGTTGCGAATGTAGTAGACGAGGTATTAGATGAACTCATACATAATGTCAAACACATTATCACATCTCACCAAGTGCTCATCCTTATGCCGTCGGATGTTGTCTTGCAAACAACAAGATCTTCTGTCATCTGTGGAATTGGTGACCCTGTTCTCGGTTGGTTAGGTAATTTACTGTTTCAACGATATCTGAAGGTGAGAGTTCGCAGCGCCATCGATGACGCTATCGAAGTTCAGTGCAGAGTGCCACAGGGCTCAGTACTTGATCCACGCCTATTCCTGATGTACATAAACGGTCTCACAAAAGTAATCACTTTCAATTTGTTACTCTTCACTGATGACAACAAGTGACCACGTAGCGCTTCAGGACGAGCTTGACAGGGTACATGAATGGGCGACTCAAAAAATTCTTCATTTCAACGCCACCAAGTGAAAGACATTGAACGTATGCCATCAATCCACTTGATAGTATAGGCTGGGAGATCAAGCTTTACAGCGTGCTGCTACTGAATGCAATCTAGGTGTGAGAGTGCGAGGATCTTGGCTGTTCACGTCAGGCAGAGGTCATCAAGAAAGCCAACCAACACATTGGCTTTTTGCGGAGAGCGTCGGAGTGCTTCGATCCATCAATCTTCTCTCAAACGCTCAATGCCTGCATTAGGTCATATTCGGAATACGGCATTCACGCCTTGCAGCCTTGGTACGAGCACCTCACCGCACTTGAACTGCCACAACGAAATGCGAACAAGAACCTAAAGGTTCGGTTTCATCTCCCTTGCCAACTGAGACTGAAAAACCTTGGGGGCTACAGTGGACAATATCGACGCGTGCGTGGCAATTTGATAACGACATTTGAGTCTGAGGAATCAAAACCATTCCTGTAGTCCCCTTCTGAAGCCGAGTCACAAGACCACCCCGAGGGGTCACCAGCTAATGCTGACCAAGTAGTATAGCCGTTTGGATTGTCGCCGGAAGTTCCTTTCACTTTGCGTGTGCCAACTATGAACCATCCCCCCTACACTTGCGTTGTTTCTTCCCCCACACTAATGGTACCCAGAAAACGCCTCGACGATGCACTCACACATTTATATTACGCCATAAAACCCTCGATGTTCGGGCGTAAACATAGCACTGTAAATCAATCTGCTCATTTTCACTAACTGCACATCAGTTATTAAACGCTACTTAATGTGGAAACTGGGTCTATATATCCCGTCGGCCCAAACAAGCGGCACACGAGTGATCGTTATCATTCCCATTAGTTATTTATTTTTCTCACGTATTACGTGAACTATAACCGCTCCCATATTGCTTTGTGTGCGCACATTCAAATCTCATTTCAAACTACCGTTATGCAGCAGTGCAGTTAAACCTGTAGTCGCTTAAAACGACAATTCATTTATCCCTTGATCTATTTTTTTCACTTCAACCATCCCATAGGACTTGCCAAGCATCTGCATTTTTACCCAAGATAAATTATTATTCCTCTGACTGCTGACTACCAAAAAATGTGGGAGATTAATTTTCTCCTTCAATGTCAACCCTATGGAGCCTTTCGTTGGGTCATAATGCTGTGATACGATACGATAGCTGATCCTAAGTGGTTCAAAGCACGGTGGATCTAAGACCTAGGGTGATATTTACAAAACATTATTTACATATAATAACAAACCTTAATGGTTTGCGCTCGCAAGTAGGTAACAAATAACGCGGGACAGGCGCTCAACAACCAGTGTGGACGTAAACGTCGATTTCGCTACAATTCAAAAGGCTAACAAACGAGTGTTGAACACATGAGCTTAAAGCGGGTCAATCGAGGAACATTTACTTTCGGCAAAGGTATGTATGGCTCGAGAAATGAGCAGTACAGAAATTCGCCAAGGTGGGACGAACGCCCCGACATAACATTAATCAACTGGCTCAATAAGAGCTCGGGGAACTCGGGCAAGGACCGCACGCCCAGTACGTCCCAGCGTTTGTGTTGATATAGTGATTGTGTTCGGTAGACTGCACCTCGCATATAAACACCATACACACGTATGGTTCCTCGGATGGTGGAAATGCACAGATCGGAAATATCCAAGGTCGAGAGTCCCAATGACAGCAGGTGTTTTGCTGACGCAGGATGGATATATCCTCTATTGTTTAAGATGAGCGGATAATGTACAATAGAGGAGATTGCCGGGAGTGCAGTTTGTGCGTCGTTTCTGATGGCCGCTGCATGAACACCGACGCCGTATGTGCCAATTTTGTTTTGGTAACATTGGGTCATCCGGTATGTCACAGACAGCAATATCTATTACGTAGATAATAGCGTCCTGGCAGATGATTACACCTGGTTTGATGTAAGTTGTTTGTATGGGGATGCGTGGTTCTGGGATGACTGTAGCTCCCAGATGACGTAGCATTATTCCAACTTCATTGGCAATATCATTGTGCCGTTTGTTGCGTGCATCATGGGTTACGTTGCAAGATTGAAGCACGTGAGTGATTGATTCGTGTTGCCCAAATGCACCGCGACCATTGAAGTCGAATGGAGAACGCGGTGGTCTACCTCTGGCTCGTCTGACTTTTGTAAGAAAGACGCCTGCACGTAGTTGTGTTGTCCTGATAAATAGGCGTGAAAAGACGCGTGCAGGTTGCCGGAGCCATCGATGAGCACTTGGATGCATGAAAACTTGACGTAGAGGGGATCCGTCAAGGGTAGTAAGTAACTGAGGCTGGCTTGCCGAACAACCTCCCCGTGGTGTCAGGTTCGGGATTATCCCGTTCCAGCAAATCATTCGGTGGCAGTGTTCGAGAACATTACGGGTTTTCGCTTGGCAAACGATCTCCACATAAAAAGCTACCTATGTCTGTTTAACAACACTGTGACGCGGCGGATGTGACTCGCCACTAAATAAAGTCACTGCCCCTTGCTTCATACTGGCGAAGCATTGCATTTCAGCGACTTAATGCTGAAATTGTGGGGAGCATTGAGCCCCTGTGTGGCAAAGGATAGGCGTATGAAATGGACAATCAGTCACCCGCTCCCTATGGGCGCGATTTCCTGAATTCGCTCCGCTGCATTGCGGGCAGGTCATTCGGCCAAAGGCTCGGGGTGATTTCCCCTAAGTCAACACCTTACCTCGGCTTGGGCAACCTGGCAGTACTTTGTCCTCTGAGGAAATTATGGACTCCTCCATGCTTTGTTGTGTATGTTTAACGATATCTGTACCTTCCTTTGAGTTCCATGGTTTTTGATGGCTCCATGCCTATTAGTAGGCTGTTGCAGAAGGCCGAACGAATCTATGGAGAACTACGTTACGGAGCTGATGATTCTGGATCGTTACTGTAATTAATGTAATATGGCTGATCTATGGCTGACACTCATCCGAGACATAACTATGTTGGGCATCAATAAAGAAAAACTCACCAAGCGACTGTTGCGGCAACGACATTTATTGCTCAGGTAATGCCACTGCGAACTGCATTCAGCAAATGCGTTTGCCGAATGATGCAGAACTATGTGCCGTATACAGCTTAGCAGACAGAACTTCAAAGCCTGTTGCGAAGACACACGAAACTTGAAATATCTGCGCCTCACTACACTGTCAGAGCAGGTTGTTCTGTGCACTGTATGACAGCACAGACAGGGAAACTGCGATGAATGCGCTGACTGCATAAATGTCGGCTAATCTGCCTGAAATGAGTGCGATAAGTTCACAAGAAAGTAGCAGTGGGTAAGAAAGGGGAGCTAGACGATTGTGGTCAGTAATCACGTGTGATAGGTAGGGAGAGGCTAACGATTAGACGAGCTGTTTTCGTAGTGATTCACCTAGAGACTGATATATACCAGTTGTCAAGATAACCTCCAACTCTTCGACAATGATGTGGCATTATTCGCTCTAACCTGGTGACCGAAGTCTAACCGGTTCAAACGATGGACTATCACCTGTTCGGTCCGATCGTAGACAGAATAGACGGAAGGTCTACCATATCGCTCAAACAGATTTCCTAATACGTACAGTCACAACTGCGTTGTACACATTTTTAGTACGACATGTGTCGTGACCGGGCCTGGAAGGTGTTTGACGGAAAATGTCAGCTGGTCCGAAAGAAAGAACTGTGTGAACGGTAAGAGTCGCGGATAGCTAAACTCTTGGCATCAACGCCAGTGCAGATCCAGGTTAATGGCGTTTGCAGATGAGTGAAGTGTGATTTATGAAAGATGGAGCTAGAGGAGCTTCGCTGTCGAAGGTTGGCCACCAAAACACAATGTAAGGAAAGAAAAAGTCACAGAAATGGGCATGTGTTAACACAATTCACACCAGTTTGAGTGATGGAGTGCTTAGCCACCGGATGAGACAAACGAGCATCCATTTTCTGAGAATAAAATTTCATTTTACTTAAATGGGAGAGGAGCATGCAAGCAACTGTTCAGCCATTGCGTCTAAACATAAGACGGCTCCAGGTATACACCGGTGAATTTCCGATAACAGGCCAGTGATCCCATGTAGAAATCGTGATTGGGTTCATAACACAAGTAGTACGACATGGCCACATCGCGTTATTCGCAACCAGTGCAGTTGAACAGTGAGTCAGCAGGACGACTGTGAGGGTGGGAAAGCTGCCGCCAATCGATTTGCCTCCTGCTGCAAACTCCAAGTATGTTCGCTGACTCAGTCCGAAAACGTCACTGCAGAGAACGGTCTTTGTTTACCGCCAACAAGTGGGCAGAAAACGGCCGCCAATAGGCCAGATGAAATTTATTGGGTTAAGACGCAAGAGCATATCCTATCCCAACGCGAAAGAGAATGTGCCTACTGCACGCGCAAGAGAGAAAAATGCAGGCGATGTCAATGATGCCGTCTGGTTGATAGTCCCGTGACTGATGCTTCTTCACATTTAATTTTCCAAATGACCCTCTGACACCGTGTAAATAACAAGGGATCTCGGTGGTGAGGATTGCGGTATACAATCGCAAGCTGGACGGCGATTTCACTTGAGGTGGACCTCCGTCAATTCGGTCACTGGGACAGAACTGTTTGTTTTGAGTTGTAAATTCACAAACTGGCATTTTGTATTCCTCTTTTTCTCTTGTCTTCATTGTGCCCTTGCTGCACCACAACCACCCGTATGATAAAACGTGGCATTCGCATCACCATCGTTAACTGAAGCACCGCCATGGTTAATCGTTTTCACGCACTTCACTGTTGATATGCTGGCCGCTGCTGTGCGCCTCAAAGTTGCCCCAACTTCACTGCTGACTGGAAATACAGACCGCCGGAATTGTTTTGCTCTTTTTGTCCTGGGAATCAAGCCATGTGTGAGGCTAGGTACTTACATTTGTCGCCATCTATTCACCCGGCGAGTGTCTCAAGATGCCCACTCCCAAAAGTCAACCGTTCTGAGAAGTATTGCAAGCGGCTGGCTAGCGTACGGAGTAAGCGCTTCGGTAGTAACCTTCACGCCGAATTGCGTCCCTTCTATCTCTGGTCGAGGAGTGTAAACGGGTAGGAAACTGGGTGGAGATCCCATTCTATCGAATAATCGGTGGAAAACGTTAGTCACACTTGAAAGACGACGATTAGAGATGTTCAACACTCGTACGACGAACTGATCACTATCGAAATGCAACTTATCCCGTAGCTTCAACCCATTCAGACAAAGAATAGCATCCGCTGCAATCGATCGTGGCGATCCATCGTGTGAGGAAAGCCTGCGCGTATGGAGCGTGGCTGGTTATGCTATCTTGGCAGTTTGCGCACTCGTACGTACTGCATAACTCGAATGGCTGAGTAATTAATCAAAACATATCATCACAAGTACAGCTGTTTGGATGCGTGGTAGCTTTCTTACAGCAGGGGGTCATGAGAAGTAGGGAACTGTGTTACACTAGTTTCAGGTCGTAGTTGACCAAGATTGGTTGAGTTGTAGCCCAAGCTATCCGCTGATTGGCTGCGCTTGTTCCTATATCACAACGCACCTCAAGCAAACATCCTCCCGTGTACCATCGGCTCATCAATGCGCAACCGCTTTGTTCTTACCCACTGCGAGGCTGCTGGTGAATGTGTAGTTGGGGAGAAAAATCCAGGTCCCATAGACTCGGACCAGCGTCTATTACCAGCTCCATGACGAGCCTCCGTGATCTCAGCGTCACGATAGACGACCACTTATTTGGTCCGAAAGGATTGTGAAGAAACCACTACAGCTGCTGGATTCTGGATATTCGTGCGGCACACTTTCGTAAAGGGACGCTTATGCATCATTCGTCCGATGATGACGGGGCAGGAATGGTTGCAATTGCCGAACCGGAGAAAGTCAGTCAACGTGAAATATTTTAATCTCAGTACATCGTTCGACAAGGTGAACCATAAGGTCCTCCTACACAGGTTGGAGGTGTGCGGTGTTGGTGCCCCACTGTACCAGTGGATCCGCGAGTTTCTCTTTGGATGAAAGTGAAGGATACAGACCGACGGACATCCAGTCTCTACCAGTGTCGTACCCTAAAGCACAGTGCTGGGGCTCACTCTGTTCCTAGCTCACAGTGCAATCAAGTTCCGCAGTCACTGAGCCCGCATTGTTTGGTGCCTGACTGTCTTGACTCATGGTAGGCGTCTTCCTCGATCAGTGGGTCGTTTAAAGACCAACTATGTATCGCTACACGTTTCGGAAAATGCTTTTCGTCGAGTTCTTCATGGGCATCAATGATTAAGTGTCAGCAGCTTGGTTACAGGTGGTCTCGGATGAAGATTAAGCGACAGAATGTAAGAGGTAGTATCTTTCCGAAGGCGCGTGGTTTAAATCCCGCATCGTTTAATGACATACCGTACATTACTATACAGCCAAACACATCACAAACACGGAATAAAACAAAGGTAGAAAGTCCTACATTTTGACCCTGTTACAACTGGAGGCCGGAAGGGGACAAAAAGTGTACGTGTGGTCACAAACATAACCGTCGATATGGGTGGAGTAAGACAGCTGATAATTTTAGTACCGTAGACGCAAATAGTCCGTGAACACCCAGCCTGTCATTGTTGGGTTTTTAGAGCACTAGAAATTAGGTGGACACTTGCGTGCAGAAGCAGAATAGAGAGAGGTGATTTGTGCAGCAGGAGTACGACAGCGCGAGCTGTCCAGAGGTTCGTTTCACTGATCAACCACTGTGCTTGTAACTGGTTAACTGTAATGTAATGAACCACTTTTTCATCTCAGAAAGACGTGTTATTACCGTGCTAACCCTACCCACCCCACAAAACATGAAGCATGTTGCTAAAGTACTTCGTAAGTGCCCAATCGTAAGATCAACAGTAACTCGGGGGGGGGGGGGGTGAGTTGGTTGGCTGGACCTCGAGTGCGGCCGTACCAACGGCGATGTTAGGTGTGCGCTAATCCTCCATTTGTGCACCGGATATACGAACAGCTGATCCAACATTTCCCCTGATCTAATGGCCAAAATACATCAACCAAAAGGAGGAGAGCGAAAGTTGACATCTTACCACGAAAGCAAAATGCACACGCCTGAACAGCCAATAGTCGATGAAACAGTAGCCCAATGATTTCCCGGGTGCTCGCTAGCTGGTCGAATGGGATTGTGATGGAGTCCTCCAGTCCAGTGGGACAAAGGTACCTGGAACTTGGAAGTGCTGAAACACATTTACGTTCCGTGTCGATCTACACGGAAGCAGCTATATAGTAGATACGTGGGGTAAAGCAAATGCGACCTGAAACGTCCAACCCAGCATAGCACAATGGATGGCAGACGTGCACAGACCACTGCATCATTCCAGGGTCTAGCCTCTTCGTAATGCGAGAGATAAACTGGCTCATTGAGCACTTTGAGGACAAAAGTAAGACCCTAGGATAAATAAAACACTGCGGAAAGAGGATCACGTGGGGTACTTTAGTGTGTACCGTAAATTACTAGGCGTAGCTTACAACACAAACGGTCTGCTGATAAGTATAGTAAAGAAACTGGACCTTACCGGTTAACCTACCTCAAAGTGCTATTGTGCTACACTGGGTGATGCTCCTGGGCCTCTTGAGAGTTAGTCTTAACAGGTTGGTCAATGGTTAAAAGTCACACAATGTCAGTATCCCAATTCTTTAGGTTAGAGGTTTGAAATGGGATGGCGTCCACTTCCGTAAACCTGAGTCATAGACACCTCCGCTGCTTTGCGGACAGCCTTCTGGGCCAAAAGCTCTGGTTGAGGACCATAATCGTTCTCCTGTCTAGGTCTGGGTGCTCTGCAGTATCTCAGCTGAAATACAACCATGACAATTTCCCCAATCTCTAAATACATCCTGCACCGGCCTTCAAGCAGATTATCAACGATCGCCTTATCTACTATATCCAGCAGGGCGGATAGGCGAAAACATGTTATTTCTGGCGTCTCCTTTCTTTTCCACATGTGTCTCTTACCCCAATTCTGACCCCACTACTAATCTTCCTTCCATAATTCCCAGCTTAATTGACAACAACCGAAGTGCTACTGGAGTCATACTATCTGCAGCCACCTTCGCGCAACACCCACCGGACGCCTAACGCCAACAGCTCCATATAAGGCCACGCTGTCCTGTTTCCCTGGCGGAGTTCAACGTTCAAATGGATCAGCAGGCTGCACTCGCACGCATGTTGGACACACTGGGTATTAGGATGTGTTGTGTGTCTGAAACTGCAAACAATGACTATAATGGGGTTGTTGAATTAACTACGCCCAGCTCGTCCTATCGGTATTAGTTAGTTGCACGCATCCGAAGACGCTGATGCAACACTCAACAGTTAAGCTGGGCTAGATATCATTCTAAACTCCAGGGTTAAGCCGTGCGTGGTTGATTGGATTCCAGAGAACGGCATTAGCGTGTAGTCCGTTTGACAACATTAACTAAGTTTGTGATTCACTAAGCATTACGAAACGCTATCTGTCTGCGATGCCCGCTTATGTTCGCACCGACTGCAGTTCCAATGTTGCCAAGGGCACATTCTGTCACGAATTGCGCGCGATACTGCGCACTGCTACTAGTTCAGATATCATGGTACTTTCAGGGGATATGAACGCACAAGTAGGGCGTCTGATCTGTTCAGAAGCTCAGCTGGGTGGTAAAGAATGGGCTTACCTCCGAACGGGCCGACGACAGTGAGCGTCTGTTGCAACTGTGTGCGGAGCAGCAGTTTTCTCTTAGTATCACCTCTCTTAGACACAGTGGGCGCCGAAGTTCTATTTGGCGGCCTCCTGTAGCTGGCCAGCAAAAGGATCCAGATTGATCAAATCGACATAAGTTACAGGTGGCGTGGTTCCATCCTGGATTGCCTCTCGTACTGGAATATCTGCGACGACTCTGATCATGCCTTGGTACGCTGTCGTTTCTCCATGAACTTTACCGAGAGGCGCACCAAACATCTCTTCCGATTGGCAACTGCGAAAGCATATCAGCCTCGATCAGGCAAGCCTATCAAGGCATACAGTGTACCGAACTTTCGCTGTCTTGTCTTGATGACACTGAGCTTCAGTGGATTAGGATCTCGGCCGCCATTCAGTACGCAGGAGCATCTGCTTGTGGCACTATCAATAGTCACCACACCAGTCACTGGATATCCGAGAGGTGGGTGAACCTGTTGGAATCCAGAAGAAAACTCCCGCCTAGCTCTGAGCAGCATGTGACCAGAAGAACTATTAGTCGTGAACTAAAGCGGAGCTTGTCTACTGGCAAGGAACCTTGGTGGACCAGGAGTGCTCAGAGAATAGAGGAGGCGGGAGCAGAAATCAATTGTCGCAAACGATCCCAACTGATCTGCATTAGTTGTGCCCGGAAACTCGGCGTCCTGAGAAAATTAGAAACAACACAGGCGCTCCTGTTCACAATAAGGAGCATCAACTGGCTTGTTTATCGAAGCATTTCCGAGTACAGTTCAATTAGCCCCTCGTTCCTGGGTCTCTTTCTACTCACGTGGTGTAGGCTAAGTTATGGTGGATTAGTCTAAATGATCAACAGGGGATTGAGGTCGGAAACGCAATCACAGTTCTTCCACGTTTTCGAGCTAAGGGCCAGGATTCCCTAGCAGCTGCACTATTTAAGGATGGTGGTGGGGTCCACTGCAAAGCCCTGATCCGCCGGTTGAACAGATCTGAAAAGAAGAACTCACTTCACCAAACTGGAGTGAATCGATTAGTGACGATATACAAAAAGGGTAGCCGCACCGACTGTGTAACTACAGGATTATCAGCTTAACGCCAATTTGTGACAAAATCACTGGTTTCGATTCTCGTTCGTCGTCTAATTGCGGAAGGAGAATCCCGGATTAGGGAGAAGTAAGCAGGCTTCCGCCTTGGACAGGGGGTGTACAAACCATATGTAGGTGCTAGAGCAGTGTCACGCATACCGAAGGCCGACAATAGCTGTGTTGCACGACTTCAAGGGTGCGTTCGATTTAATCGATCGATGCATTCTGTTCGAAGTACTTGTGCAGAATGATGTTCCCATGAAATATGTGAACATTTTACGTGCTCTGCACTCCAACACCACAGGCAGCGGCAGAGTCAACGGTGACTGATCGGACGTCTTTCCGACCACAGGTGGTGCTCCTCAGGGTTCTCCACTTTCCCTATTACTGTCCAACTTCGTTGTGATCATCAGCATCGCCATTACACGTTAGGTGAAATTTAGAACTACTAATCGGTTAATTGTGCCACAATAGAAAAAGAGAAGATACAAGAAACAAGAGATAATAAACGTTACAGAATACAATACAAAACCCAAAGAAGTAATATGATGCTAAATATCCTATTACGCATCAGATGTGAGAACACAGTTTGGGGGGAGGGTGGAGAAGAAGGAGAGAGAGGATCAAAGAAACCCAGAAGACGAACGTCATCGAGGTCGGACCTCCGCCATGTCAACTAGTGTATCCAACCAAACTTGTTCACCATCCTTAGGACCTCAGCTCGGCAGTCGGGATGCACCAACCGACGCCAACTTCGAAGTGAGGATTTTCATTCCTCTTGACCAAGTAATCGCTTGGCCTCTCCTCCATCCATACTCCGACGCGCACACTACGCATGTCGTGGGAGTCAGGGGGCTGGCATGCGCAACACGCGTCCCAGCCATCGAAGGTTCATGCGTGAAATAACGGGGCTGGCGGACAAAGTCCCCCACGTCGTTTGATAGAACTCGACGGGTACCTCTGATTGGATATATATTCATCCATTTTAGTCCAAACTATGAGGAAGTATAGGCGGAACTAACCGTGTATCTTATGCAGGATGGACACATGCAGCTGGTATGTTTTGGTGGCAAGCCTAGATAAAATTTCTATCATATTCTTGTTTAGTTTGTCATAGAATTTAAGACACACTTGCACTTCAAAGGTTATGGCCATTTTATCATTATTTTATCTGACTATGGTGTTTTGCGACTTTTTCAGCGTTTCACCCTTCAGTTCTTCTGGCCTGCCTGTAAGCTAAGCCGCATTCTTGATTTTCGGATCAAGCACTGTTCGCGGAGCTCAATGGTCTAGTGATCATTACGATAGCCGCAAAGCCCTATGCGCCGAGTTCCACTCCCAGCTCGGCTATCTCTACCCGATGAGTCCAAAGCCGAACGAAACCGTCGGTCGTGCAGTGCAGGGATGGGAGAGAGCCACACCGAAAGCCACATTCTTCTTTGGATATACGGTCTTAGTTGTTTCCTTTGTTTTGTATGGCTATTCGCTTCTTTGGCATGTTGCTCTGCCTCGATTCATCTGGAACCTTCCAGAACGCCCTGGATAGTCTCCTGTCAACTACGCATGTGTTATCCTAGTTCAAACCTTGTTTCACTCTTGATATGCACCCATTTCCGTTGACTGTACGCCACTTTGTCATGCAATTTGTCCGTTTTCATGTTCCACTCCATATGATAAACTGTTCGCAGTTTCGCTCGCCAGGGATACCCACAATTTTCTGCTATCATCTACCTACTTGTCAGTAGTTGAGAGTCAGTAGGGCCTTTAGCTCCTCACCAGCCTTGAATCCCAGCTACCGTACACCCACACTATACGTCAAATCTATCAACAACAAAAAACATCACCAACAAGTTGATCACCCTCACTTGTCGCTGCCACCGCTCCCCTCAACACCGCTATTTCAGGATATCACCACCACCACCAAGCCACTTTCTTCAACAGTAATTGTAGTCGCGGTTTCAGCAACACAAGCTAGGATCTACGACATATCTTCTGCATTTCTACACATTATGTCTGCACATCTGAGAAAGCCTGAAAATGCACTTGATAACACATGGTCGTAATCCTTCGCGTTTTTCTATCAACAGCGTTCGGATACAATGGCATAAAGTGTTAGACATACTGGAGGACGTTTCCTCATAAAGGTAGCCTTATTCAATATCGTCGCCACACTCACCTCGTCCAGGACAATGCAGATTGTTAAGGCGCTGACTTGCCGAACAACCTCATCGTGGTGCTAGCTAGGCGGTTCGGGATTATCCCGTTCCAGCGAAAGGTTCGGCGGCAGTGTTTCAGAACATAGTGGGTTTTCGCCTGGCAAGCGTTCTCCCTATAAAAAGTCACATATGTCCGTTTAACAACACTGCGACGTGGTGGATGTGACTCGGCACTAAATAAAGTTATTGCCCCTTGCTTCATTCCAATGGAGCATCGTATTCCAGCTGTCAAATGCTGCCATTGTGAGGAAGATTGGGCCCCTGTTTGGTACTAGACCAAACGAAGCTTATGAACCGAGTAATCGGTCACCGGCTCCCAATGGGCGCGATTCCCTGAATTCGCTCCGCTGCCTTGTGGGTAGGCTATTGAGCCAAAGGATCGGGGTGGCGCCTTCTTGAGACAACTTTTTTCGAACAGAATGCATCGATCGACTGAGTCGAACATACTTTTGAAGTTCAGGAACAAAGCTATTGTCGGCCTGCGGTACGTGTGGCGCTGCTCTAGCAACTGCCGCAAAGTGAATATGTGGTCTCTACAATCAGGTCCTTTGCGGAAACCTGCCTGCTCTTCCCTAATCCGGAATTCCCGTTCCGCAGTGAGGCGACGAAGAAGAATCGAGGCCGGTAATTTAGTTACCACCGGCGTTAGCCCAATACCCCAGTGGTTAGTACAGTCGGTGCGGCTGCCCTTTTTGTGTATTGTCACTATAATCGATTCGCCCCAGACTTGTTCGAACATGGAAGTCAATGCATTGCAGAAAACCTCACAACCATCCTTAGATAGCACGGGTGTGATAGAATCCAGGCCAGTAGAATGAAAACGACTAAGAGCTGCGATCGCTTCCGACAGAGCCTCTAAACTAACTGGGCATGGCTCAGTCTTTAACACCTAAGTTGGAAAGGATCCGGAAACGGGAAACTAACTGAACTGCATGGTGTATGGCGGCCGATATCCCATTCCATTGACGCTCAGTGTCATTAGTATGAGAGAGAGAAACTTCGGTACACAGTGCAGCTTGGTAGGCTTGCCTGGCCGAAAAGTGAGCTAACTTCTCAGTTGCCAAACGGGGGGGGGGACGCTTGATACGCCTCCCGTTAATGGTCACGGATAAACGACAGCGTACCAAGGCGTCATCAGAGTCGAAGTAAAAATTCCAGATAGCGCGACAATCCAAAGTGGAACCACGCCGCCAATAATGTATGGCAACGTGATTTATTTGGGTCCATCACCGGTCAGCAATAGGAGGATGCCAAGTGGCACCTCGGTGCCCAGTGTGTCTAAAACGGTGTCACTACAAAACAGCCGCAGCTCTGCACACAGCTGTAACACGCTTGCCATTGTCCGTCCGTTCGGAGTTAAGTCCATACGTACCACCTACTAAAGCTTTTGAAAAACTCAGATGACCTACTTGTCACTGATTCTAGTTTCTGATACGCAACGCATGTCAACACCCAGTGTGTCTAACGTGCGTGCGAGTGCAGCCTGTTGAGAGATTTTTCTTAGAGTGCGAAAATTGAACGCCGCTAGGGAAACGGACACAGCGTGTCCTTATAAGAGACTGTTGCCAATCGACGCCCAATGGGTGGTGCGGGAAGGTAGCTGCAGATGGCATGACTCCAGTAGCATTGCAAATGCTGTCAATTACAGTGGGAATTGTGGTGAGAAAGCTAACAATGGGGAATGGAATGGGAGTAAGAGAAAGAGGTGGAAAAGATCGAAGGGAGGCGCAGGCAGTAGCAGGTTTACGCCTATCCACCCTGGTGTATGCAGCAGATAAAGTGACGATAAGCTGCGTGACGGCCGATACAGGATGTGGTTGCAGTTGGAGGAAATAGGCATCGTTGTAGGTGGGTCGAGATACTACGAGGGCACCCAGACCTAAATACGAGGACGATTAGGGAACTCAACCAAAGCCTTTGGCTCAAAAGCCTGTCTGCAAAGTAGCGGATGTGGCAACGATTCGGTTTTACAGAAATGAACGCTATCCCATTTCCAACCCCTAAGCTGGAGCAATTTGTCTGAGCTCTAACCATAGGAAAACTTAGTAGATGTAGCTTTCAAGGGGTCCGGCGGTCCCATCCAGTATAGCTCAATGGATCGACGAAGTACGCAAACCGTCGGACCATTTAAGGTCATCTCGTTGCGACGGATCATCGTCAACAGCAGTCGGTCGCCATCAATATTATTAACATTATCACTCTCCACGCTTTCCGGTCTTACATATATGAGATAGGAAGCCAACCCTCCACCTTCACCGCCAACTATCATGATCAGTTTGAGCTCTTGCCAACGTCCCGGAAACACGTTCAGCGTCATTTTACCAGTATTTCGCTTAGCTTCAAGTTTGAACCCTGACGGCAATGCTGACGATATTTTTGACGGCAGGATGCTGCCAACCGTTGATGCGAATCCTCTTACAGCTGCAATTGAGGATTCCATCGTTTTACGGCGTATACCGACGGGTTCGCATAAGCCATTACGTTCATCTGCAAATGCGTTATATGCTCATGCCTCATCTTAGTTAGACATGTTAGAGAGAAAGGATCGAGAAAAACGTTTACTGACGTCCTAGAATGAGCTTGTGTCTCTGTTTTGACGCATACTTGGAGGCCAAAATGTCGCTCTGTTTTAAAAGCCACACCGAATAGCCGTCAACGTCGCTGATTACGGTTTGAACATATTAAGCGTTTATACCACTTCCGTCGACTTGATGACGTCGCCAATGTTTGGGAAGGAAGATGAAAAAAAGACTTACATGCTGTAGGAGAAACAGACTCCGAGATTTACTGCTTCCTGGTGGGTGCTCATTCATAATTTCATGCACCAGACACCCGTGATCCCCGTCCAGTGCGGAACCAAAATCCCAAGTTGGTACGACCGGTACTTTCCCCTCTACGGCTTACGGAAGGGGCTGCACCGGGTGTCGATTGCATTGCTCCGAAAGATGTAGCCAGGAAAAACCACGTTTTTGTCACTTCATTTTAAACTGTTGCCTCGCATCTTCTACCCGCCACAAACTAACGCTGCTCAGATTACCTTCGTAACGAAGATCTCTAATCCCTCATGTCCCGAACACACCCCATTTCTGTGCCCTCTGTATCCACTTATCTTTTCCCCGCATTCTCTTCAATAGATAGGTTCGATTTTTCGTGTGGATCATCTTCAGTTGGAGATTCTTCGTAAGTATAATGATTCCGATGCCCCGACTATTACCCACACCATGCTTTGTTCGTCTCATGCGGATCTTACACCGTTGCCCTTCGTTTCGATTGATATCTCTCTAAATTTCAAAATATTCCTTACTCCAAGTCGCTCCATCGTTCCTATTGAGCTATCTTGCTTCCTATGATGCCTTTGCTGTTTCTACTTTCAACGAGGTCAGTAGTTATCCACGGAGAGGGTTCAGGCAAGGAGACCAGGTTTCCCCACTGCTTACCATAACTTTGGACAAGACCCTTATTAAGTCTGCATCATCTCAGTGGTTTTGGTAACGATGTGGTCATCTTTTCCGAGGACCTGGCTGCATTGGTGGGTCGTCTCAGAACCGTTCATGAAGACAACCATTTCACCGGCCTATCAAGTACCCGACTGAAGTCAAATACTCTTAATATCGCCGTAGACCGTACAAGAAAAACTACTGTCTTGGACATATCTCTACTCCCGTGTTCTCGGAACACTTTAAGCTAACAGAGTTACAGCCAAACTAACTCGAAGAAAACTCATGGTTTGGGAAACTCGAATTCACAACACCATAAAACGGTGCCCCAACTTTGTGACTGTGCACTAAAGGTGATCAACTAACATTTCTGAGTGGAAGTGTGTTACTGACCATAGATGAGCGTGTACAGATTTGGAAAGTTCCTGTAAACCCAAAACACAACTTTATTTTACACAACGGAATACTGCTCTTGTCGCCTGGCCCACAAACAAATGCAACATCTGTGAAACTGTGACTTCATATAAAAGCAAAAATTTTTCAACAGCCGACTGTAGTCTGTGTTTTCGGTATTCACCAGTAATACTTCCTCCGGTTTGGTTTTCACTTCCCAATACACTCTACCTGCCCACTAGCGCGTGTTCTGGAATATCAATGCGGATCAGTTAAGAGTCTGTGAGCAACCACCTAAGACCAAAACACAACCGGACAAATAGTAACTATCTTAGCCTTGCGTTTAACTGGAAGAGCAAATTACCATTTACATCTTAAGAACAAATACGTTCTCAGCTCTAAGAGACCACTCGAACTGTACTGAAGCCATATCAGGGACTGAAGAGACTTTGCAGCTTCTTATTGAGTGTCACATACACCACCTCTAACTAGCGGTAGTACATCACTTCAACCGTAAAGTATATCGATAAATTAGTTCGCTCCAAAGTACGCAGATGGCTGCGGCTGCCAAAGCGTACACCTGTTACCCTACTTTCACTCTGTGATTGGCTAGACAGACACTACTGCACTAGTAATCAGTAGCGTGGAAAGGCCACGATGCGAAACGGCAACCAAGCAAAAGCAATCAATCAACAACAGCAGTACATCAGCCATTTGAACTGGCTTCGCTACCATACAACCATGTTCGAGTATCGAGCACGCAAGATGTTCACATACTTCCTAGGAATACATTGCCGCGCAAGCATTCCGAACATAATGCATCCATCGACTGAATGGAACGCACTCTTGTAATAGAGGAACACAGTTATTGTCGGCTTGCGGTATCCGTGGCGCTGCTCAATCACCTGCCGCAGAGTGAATATATGGTCAATACATTCACGCCATGGGCGGAAACCTGTCTGCTCTTCCCTAAACCAAGATTTCCGTTCCACAGTGAGGCGACGAATGGGAATCGTGACCAGTAATTTTGTCACAACTGGCGTTAGGCTAATACCCCTGTGGTCAGCACAGCCTGCGCGACTGCTCTTCGTGTTTATTGCCACTCAAATCGATCCCCTCGTTAACCGGGACACTTTTCCATCCAGATAGGTTCGAATAGGGAGGTCAGTGCTTTGCAGAGGACCTCATCTCAATACTTAAATAGCACAGGTTGGAGGGAATCCGGACCCGCGGCACGAAAATGATTGAGGGCTGTGATCGAGTTTCGGACCTCGGCCTCCAACGGAGGCGCTAAACTAACCATCCATGGCTCGTTCTTCATGAGCTGGGGATGAAGAGGTCCGGGAGCAAGGGGGCAGATGAACTGATTTTGAAAGTGTTCCCCCGAACAAGCCATCCCGAGCTTCTAATTGTGTATCAGCGTACTTCCGCTGTCTCTGATTGTCACACTGACGCCTAGTTTCCAGGGTCCAGTGGTGCGGATAAGCTGGAAGAGCTGGCGGCAACTTCCTACAGTTCCTGCTTCCTCTATTCCCTGAGCACTCCTGGTCCACCAAGGTTCCTTGCCAGTAGACAGGCTCCGCTTTAGTTCACGACTAATAGTTCTTCTGGTCACATGTTGCTCAGAGCTAGGCGGGAGTTTTCTTCTGGATTCCAACAGGTTCACCCACCTCTCGGATATCCAGTGACTGGTGTGGTGACTATGGTTAGTGCCACAAGCAGATGCTCCTGCGTACTGCATGGCGGCCGAGATCCTAATCCACTGAAGCGCAGTGTCATCAAGACAAGACAGCGAAAGTTCGGTACACTGTGTGCCTTGATAGGCTTGCCTGATCGAGGGCTGATACAATTTCTCAGTTGCCAATCGGAAGAGACGCTTGGTGCGCCTCCCGGTAAACTTCATGGAGAAACGACAGCGTACCAAGGCATGATCAGAGTCGTCGCAGATGTTCTAGTAGGAGAGGCAATCCAGGATGGAACCACGCCACTGTAACTTATGTCGATTTGATCAATCTGGATCCTTTTGCTGGCCAACTACAGGAGGACGCCAAATAGAACTTCGGCGCCCACTGTTTCTAAAAGTGGTGATACTAAGAGAAAACTGTTGCTCCGCACACAGTTGCAACAGACGCTCGCCGTCGTCGGCCCGTTCGGAGTTAAGCCCTTCTTTACCACCCAACTGAGCTTCTGAAGAGCTCAGATGCCTTACTTGTGCGTTCATATCCCCTGAAAGTACTATGATATCTGAAGTAGTAGCAGTGCTCAGTAGCGCGCGCAGTTCGTGATAGAATGTGTCCTTGGCAGCATTTGAACCGCAGTCGGTGCGAACATAAGCGGGCATCGTAGACAGACAGCGTTTTGTACTGCTTAGTGAATCACAAACTTAGTTAATGTTGTCAAACGGACTACATGCTAATGCGGTTCTCTGGAATCCAATCAACCACGCACGGCTTAACCCTGGAGTTTAGAATGATACCTACCCCAGTTGGACCCCTGAGTGGTGCATCAGCGCCTTAGGATGTGTGCAACTAATACCGATAGGACGAGCTGGGCGTAGTTAATCCAACAACCCCATTAGGGTCATTGGTTGCAGTTTCAGACACACAACACAGCCTAATACCCAGTGTGTCCAACATGCGTGCGAGTGCAGCCTGTTGATCCATTTGTCTTGGAGTGTGAACGTTGAACCACGCCAGGGAAACAGGACAGCGTGGCCTTATATGGAGCTGTTGGCGTTAGGCGTCTGGTAGATGCAGATGGTGTGACTTCAGTGCCACATCGGTTGCTATCAATTAAGCGGAAAATTATAGTAGGGTTAGTAATGGGCATTAGGATAAGAGTAAGAGAAACTGGTGGAAATGAAAGAGGGGTCGGCGCCAGCAATAGCATGTTTTCGCTTACCGGCCTTGCTGGATATAGTAGATAAGGCGGTCGTTGATAATCTGCGTGAAGGCCAATGCAGGATGTAATTAGAGATTGGGGAAATTGTTATGGTTGGATGTGGGCTGAGATACTACTACAGCACCCAGACCTAGAGAGGAGGACGATTATGGTTCTCAAACAAAACCTTAGGCTCAAAAGCGTGTCTGTAAGGCAATCCCATTCCATTTCTAAACCCCAACCTTGAGGACCATGGAACTGAGTTTGTTTGACCTCTAACCATTGATCCACCTGGTAGGAGTAGCTTTCAAGGGGCCGGATGAACCACCCAGTATAGCTCAATGGGTCAAAGAGGTACGCAAACCGTCACACAACGTTAATGTCCAGTCTCGCTGCGACCGTCAGCCAACAGCTGGTTGCAATGACTCCCGTAAGGTGAGGAACTCCTTAGAACCGCAGTTGTATGCGCGCGAGGACTGGACGCACAACTAATGCATAGCACACAATTCCTAGACACAGGAAACCCGCACTATGCAACCTCCAACAGGGATGGTGAAGATAGATGGATGTCTCGTTTGTCAGAACGGGTGCACCTAGAATTATCTATGTGTGACACAATAAATAATTCCGCTTGGGCCTCGGATTCTTACCTTAGTGTCGTGACCAAACAAGGTGCATCATGAGGATCCCCTGGCCGGAGCCGTTTGTAGAGGGGAATGTGAGGACCTACTTGGAGGACTTCGAGGATGTGGCGGAGGCGGTTGGAGTCAAGACCGACCGGGCGAAGCTGGTGGCCCTGCGGAGTCTCCTCAAGTGCAGAGCGAAGGCAGTCCTGGAGGCGGCGCGAAGAAGCCCCGTCAAGTTGGAGTGGGACGCCGCGAAGGATGCGTTGGTGTGTGGAGTGGACAGCCCGGCCAACCGCTAGGAGGCGATGTGGCGCTTCAAGGCGGCGCGGCATGATGTAGGGGTGATAACCTCGTGTTTAAAGTTCACATCAGGGAGCTTGTTGGACCGGGCCTGGCCGGGAAAGAAACAAACCGTCAAAACAGCAATTACTGGTGAATCAGTTCGTGGCCGGTCTCTCACAGTCAATCGCGGAACGCGTCCGGATTGCGAACGCTACTCGGTGTATGCGGCTGGAGGAGTTGGCGCAGAATACTCAAGAGCTGTGCGATTCACCACTCGCTGCGCTGAAGGAGGAACATCATGGAGAAGTGGAGTGGTTGGATAAATTGGAACGAATGGTGGAACAGCTCGCTAAAGACGTCAGTGGGCTTCGTACTCAGCACTCGGAGGAACGAGCAAGGGGATGTTGTTTCCTTTGCGGGAAACCGGGACACTAGAAAAGACAATGTCCTGTGAGCCGCGCGGCTGCCCTTATAGCAAATACACGCATTCCACCTTGTTTTTCTTCTCGGATCGAGGAATGTGTGCTCGAGGCGCTGAGTAGGGGGTGATAGAAGCAATGATGGAAGTAGACGGGACGATGGAACGGTCTGATCGATATGGGTGCCGCAGACCAACCATCGGCGAGGCGAAAAGCTTCAGTCGTGCTCCATGGTCGTAAGATCTGCTGGCGGTTATTCAGTGGGCGTTGACGGTATGGCCGAACACATCGTGGGAATCGGGGGAAAGAAACTAACGCACGTCTTCATCGTGTCACCAGATGCGAAACAAATCATGCTGGGAGCAGATTTTTGGAGTTCAACAAAGCTATCGTCGATTTAAAACAAGGGAAGTTATTGACTGAATACGGGTCGTTGCCACTCATGGGCCGGGGAGGAACGATACCTTCACAATCGGTTGTTGCCGCGTTACATTCGAGCCCGGCCTTGCAGTCACTGGTCAAAAAGTGTCACCCCTTGTTTACAGATGACGGCAGCCCGTATGGATTTTGCGACTGAACCAAGCACACCATCCCGCCAGATGTATCGGCCCCATGGACTCCGAAGGATACCAATCCATCTGGATGCTGAAGTGAAGAGGCAAGCACAGGAGATGCTGGACGCGGATATGATTAAGGAGGCGCACAGTCCATACAATTCTCCACTTGTATTAGGGAAGAAGGCGAATGGGAAGTACCGTTTCTGTGTGGACTGAATGAAATCTTGAGTCGTTGCGTCCCAGTGCCATCAGTTGCTGACATACTTGTTAGATTACAACAGTCGAGGATATTCACAGTTCTGGATCTGGATACTGGTAACTGGCGAGCAAACGAGAATAACGAGAAAAAACGCCATTTACTGTCAGTGAAAAACAATGGCAATTTAAAAGGATGCCTTCTGAATTATCGTAAACGCCGTTTACCTTCCGACGTTTAATGCTTCCATTATTGAGTGGCTTGAAGAACGTGGCGGTGTACGCGGATGATATGGTGGTATATAGTCAACCAAAGGCGGAGCACAGAAGTCATTTCGAATCAGTCTTGGAACCGATACAGCAGTCTGGACTCCGTGTAAATGGACCGAAGTCCCAGATTTGAAAGACTTGTGTCACCTTATTAAGCCATAAAGCGAAACAAGGTGATCTGAAGCCACTGCCTGAGAAAATATTGACGATACAAGGCACCCCAGTTCCTAGCTCAAAGCGCACTCTCCGAGCATTCCTGGGCCTTGTGGGATACTACAGCAAATTTGTCAAAGAATTCAACGATTTGGCCTCATCTTTGTACAAGCTACGGAAATTGGACAGGAAATTCACTTGGACTGCAGAAGCCCAACAAGCTTTTGATCGCATTCTACAGGAAATGGGAAGACAGGAGCTGGCCCTGAAATTGCCCATTGCTGGAGAGATGTTCACGGTTGCCACGGATGCCAGCAACGTTGAGGTCGGCGCGGTTTTCAAACAAAACCATGGGACGATTTAGTACGCCAGCAGAATTTTGAGACCGGCAGAACGCAAATACTCAGCCATAATGTCTCGCAATCGTTTGGGCTTTGGACAAATGACGGCCATATCTGAGGTCAGCGGTTTCATGTCGGAGCGGAACACTAGTCTTTAGAATGGATTAAGTCTGCCAAAGACCCCCAGGGGAAAGCTAGCACGTTGGGCACTGCGCCTACAGGAACACTATTTCACGATAACCCACGTGCCGGGGAAGGAGAACCAAACTGCGTATATTTTTATCACGCATGATGAACGAAGATGATCTGCCGAGTGTGGCTTTCGGTGTTAATGGTATGCTGTTGGAGCAGAATCCGGAACAGTCGGCAACCGAACAACGTAGTAACAAACTCTTGCGCAAAGTGATCACTACACGAATAACCGGTCAATCAGTCCTAAACAAGAGCCAACACAAGCAGCTCGAAGCGTTTGGGATAAATCTTGAAAAGCTACAAGTAAATAAAGCGGGAATTCTAATGTGGATATCAGGAGGTAGCAACACTTCGGTGCCGGTTATTCCGACGAAACTAAAGCGGAGGTTAGTGATTACTTGTCACGAGATAGCGCACATCGGTTGTTCCAGGATCTGCGATCTGCTGAAACAACGCGCTTGTTGGCCGGTCATGAAGAAAGACGTCGAGACATACGTGCCTTCGTGCAAAGAGATGTCAGCTCTTGAAAACCGACTGCCGATGAGCACGACAACTAGTGATGTCGATTCCGGTATCGGAAATTGGTGAACAATGGTCAATCAACGTGATGGGAGCGTTTCCATTGACCAGGCGTGACAACCAATACATGTTGTTGATGATGGGACACTTCACGCGCTAGAGTGAAGCAACGAGTATCCCGGATCAACGGGCGATCGCTAACACCCATGTCGTTATGAAACATTTGATAGCGGACCACGGAACCCCAGGGTACGTGCTTGGAGAGTGAGGAATTCCGGAAATGTTTGCGAAATGAACCTCTCCAGCTCCGACATCTTAACGCGGATGGTATCCACATAACTGAGTGCATGTCTCTTCAAGGTTTTTGCGTTTGGCTTACCATCTATATTCCTGTCTCTAATTATCGATTTTGTGATGTTTCCATCGCTCGAACAGCCCAAAAGTCAATCCCAGCCTGAGTTGACGCTTTCCTCACAATCAGTGCTATGTAAACGTTTGGTCTTATGAGAGCTTATCGAAAGGAATTCTTTACCTTGAAGGGGTTTCTGATATTGATTCATATTAATGAAATGGGAATATTTTATTCGTTGAAGACCAGCATTGCCCGTGATTCATTGAAGCTCTTGAATGAGTATCTGAAGTTCAATACTCGGCTGCAAGAATCTAGGGTGTAATTGGAATTCCTCAATGGATGTGTCCAGGCAAGCTGCTATCCCAAGCACTTTTGAAGGAAATACGGCGATGTGGCCTCTACCCAAACGCAAAAACCTTGAAGAGGGATGCGCTCAAGTATGTGGATACCATTCGCGTTAAGATATCGGAGCTGGAGAGACTCATTTCGCGAAGATTACCAGCGATGTTATGCCTGCCTAATTCCGGAAATGCTTGGAAAAACTTGATATCAAGAAAGTGCGGACAACCTCATGTCAACCGCAGCCAAATGGCTTGACGGAGCCTAACAATAAAGTGTGACTAACGGCAAAGAGTGGAGACTGGGAGGAAGCTTTGCCACTGCTGTTGCTGACTCATCGAGCATCCAAACAGGTCTCCACAAAGAAATTACCATTCCAATTGACGTACGGTCGAGCACTTCGCCTACCTGTGAATCTAGAGGATGGAATGTGGCCAACATGCCGAATATCTCACAGAGCCACAGGATAACAGGAAGGCGGCCAACCGTAACCTGAAGGCAACTCAGGCGCAGAGGATGGAGAAGTTCAAGACAAACAGTGATAAGATGAGTGTCGAGTTTCCGATCGGTTCGAAGGAGAAATACAGGGACCATCAGCGCGCTCCAAATTGTGGCCTACCGAAGTAGAAGGGACCGTACGAGGTGGTCGACCGGCGAGGCCCAGTGTATACAATCGCTCGGCAAGGAGATTCACGGCGAGTGCATGCCAGTGAGTTGAGGAAGTGGCACGAGTTAGAGGAGGAACCTCTTTCGCACAGTGAACATCCCCGACGGTCAGAAGAACTCCGACTGAAAGCAGCTGAGTCGAGTGCATTGGAGGAGAAGGAGCGTGGTGGAATAAAGGCAGACACTACTGCACTAGGCATCAGTAGCGTTGAAAGGCAACGATACGAAATGTCAACCAGCCAACAGCAAACTGTACTGACTACCCAAAGGAGAAGAAGACTTTAGAACCGTAGTTGTATGCGCGCGAGGAATGGACACACAACCAATGCGCACCATACAACCCCTAGACATAGAAGGAAACCCGCGCCATGCAACCACCAACAGGTATAGCGAAGATAAGTGGATGTCTCGTTTGTCGGAACGGATGCATTTAGTATTAGCTATGTTCGACACAATGGCTTCGCTTGCACAGTTACAACTGCCAAAGAATTTGGCCTCGGAATACCATCTGTGTCTGCCATGATTCCTGTTCTTCGGAATCCTCGCCTGGAGCGCCGTATGTCGAATTCCAAATCTGCGTCAAGTTGATCGATCTGTTACTTTCACCGCCTCCATCGATCACATTGCAAAGGCGGCTTGGACACTGGCGTTTTTGCCTTCTGTCAAGAACTCACAGTTTTGGGAGCCCTAAGCTCAGCACTACCTAAGGCAACCGTTCAAGAGCTTCCCTCGACTATTCCTAAGTATTAAGTTGCGGCACGAGGTCATCTTAACGAAGACACGCCAAGCTAAAGGCAGGACACTTCCCTCAACATCCCATCTTCATTGGTGAGGGATTAAAATTTGAGACAACTAGAATCCCTGATCGACAGGTGAATTTGATAACAAGCTTTGCGGGGAAAACTGGGAATGTGACTGTAGATACCCGATATCACTAAG
The DNA here is from genome assembly GCA_944474145.2 of Dicrocoelium dendriticum. Lineage (NCBI taxonomy): Eukaryota > Metazoa > Platyhelminthes > Trematoda > Plagiorchiida > Dicrocoeliidae > Dicrocoelium > Dicrocoelium dendriticum. The sequence goes on from OX104063.1 coordinate 74,017,321, forward strand.
ATACTAATGACGCTTTAGCATAAAACAGAGTAGGATTGACTAAAAACAGCAGTAAGATAACTAAGTGGCAAGCAGCTAATGGAAGAGATCAGGAAGAAGGCTCGCTCCGAACATAACGGCTGTTAGAAAGTAGGTGCAAGCGGGTAGTAACAAAAGACCGATCGGATTGATTAAGAGCTGTCAGTTGCAAAAATTTGAAGATTACGGTAAGGAAACATGATAAATGCATGTACTTAGTATTATCTCTTTAGTACCATTGACAATAACTCACTGGCCTACATATACCCGAAAGTGGATGTGATTAATCTTGATGTGCAACTTAAATGACAGAAGTTCGGCCTCGTAGTCCAGAACGGCTTATGGCTGACAAACGATTGATATGGGGTACACAGATGTGGCATTATCCGTCTTATTGCAAAATAGTCAGAGAAAGGAATGAAGCGACGGTCAGGATGAAGCACTTTTAATGTTAATGCTAAGCAGACGCTCTATCCGGTGATTGATGACTAGATATCTACCAATCGAGGAAGCTGGTGGTCTACGGTAGCATGTAGGCTTCAAGGGCACTGATGCTGAGTACTATCAGACTAAACCCAGTGTGAAGTACGTTACCTTATAATCGGCTCCGCAGTCACATGCGAATTAGTATACGCGTTAGATTGACTCCATTAGACTGAATTTCTTTCGTTGGAGGTACTGTTAGGTTTTGATTATGGTCAGTGACAACGACTGATGTGTGATGAAGGTAGGGTTTAGAGTTCACTATTAGATGGGGGCATCTGTTTCGGGAAGAAAGTACTGCAAAAGTGGAGGGGACCGCGTAAAGTTGTCGATTAGTAAAGTGGGTATGGGTCATTGCCCAAAGAAAGAAACATAGTGTGCACCCAAAAACCAGAGGTGCCTCAGAGAAAGAGAAATGGGAGATTCGGTGATTGACCAGTAAGCAGTATATTGAGAACGATAAAGCAGGGTAGAGGCGTACTAGGCAGGAGGGCAGCTAAACCCATATTGAGGAACGAAAGCCAGGTTGTGAGATATAAGAACAGGAATTTTCGCAACAGAATCGGGGGAGCGTGCAAATGAACGCCTTTGCAATGGCTAAACCGAAGTGTATTTAGGTTCACACCGAGGCATATGAACAATCGCTCTAGTCAAGTCCACCAACACGATGCGGACTCGGGTGCGCATTCAGTGTGATATCTGTGCGATCAGAGTGCTGACAATAAGGTTGGGTACCACACTTCCACACGCGTGCTCCGATGCGTAGTTCAAAAACGATACGAATGTGGGTGAATACGATCGATAAAGTATAGGATGGGGGTTGGGCAAAAAGAACACCCTACAGTTCACGGAGAACGTGCGAAAGGTGGATGGTAACATATCCACAAAACTACCAAAATAGCTGGATAAAGCGCCGAAAAGATGCTTTTAGGACAATAATGAAGCAGAGTTGTGTACGATGATGCAGAGGCAGGGGTTTGGGGTTAACGGCCGACTAAGAGCCACACCAAGACACTAAGACACACTAAGAGACACATGGTTATAGATGTTACCTAAACAAACAGAATGAAAAGTCAACATTACAGAGACCTAGGTAAACAAGAACGGCTACCTGTGTATCTGGTTGACCGGGGCCGATGAGGGAAGCACCTTTCTTCACTACGTCAGCCAGCTGCGCAACTCGTTCCACAGCGACATGGGCAGTGCTGGCCAAACGCGCTTGATCTTCACCAGTTCCGCTGACCAGGGACTGTGTGTCGTCCACCAACGCTTTGGCTGTGCGAACGATGCTCCCACTGAAAAAGACGAATACATGAGACGGAAAGCAATAGAAGTGCAGAAACGGTTTTTGTTGCCAAATCACCCGAATCCTCAGGTAGTAAAGGGAAATGAGATGGAAGTGAACAGAGTTACATAAAGTAACACTTCCAAAAAGCAAGAACGAAAACCACACAGCACGATCAGTTTTCCTACGCAAACAAATAGTCACGAACATTGCTCTCCAGCTTGTCAGTCTTCGATGTGCATTCTTTGTACGATAAACACACTCGATGAGCAGATAAACAAGAGACAAATAGGCATCACAACATGGGAGTTCTCGCTTCGTTGAGGGTAGGATTACAGCTAACACGGAGCCATATAGTCAGGGGACACCCAAAGAAAGCAGCTCAAAAGACTGTAGATGAGGCATTCTCGTGCAATGGTGAGGGTGAAAGATCCAGGTGTATGGTGATGGAGACATGAATAACTAATATCGTTAAAGGGAGCATTCGTTGACTTGCCGAATAAAGTCACTGCCCCTTGTAATGATTCAGCTTGACGCTGAATTACTGGGAGTATTGGGCCCCTGTTTGACAACCAGCCAAACGAAAGGCGTATGAACCGAGCTATCGGTCACCGGCTCCAAATAGGCGCAATTCCCTGAATTTGTCCCGTTGACTTGCGGGTCAGGTCCTTATGACCAAAGGCTCCGGGTGGGGCCCCTAAGTTAACCCCTTCCTCGGCATGGGAAACCGGGAAGTTACATGACCACACAACACAGAAATGATGGATTTACAACTCTCTGCTCACATTTCTAGCTCTCTGAACTCTCTCTCTTTGGTCCGGGTGCTGGCGGCTGGACATGCTATACCTCCCTCTACCGCACCGCAAACCAGATTTTTCCTTCCACGTTTATACAAGCCTCCTGTTCTTGGCAACCCGCCTTCAATTGCAAATCACCAAAAGTGCATTGCAAATAAAAACGGTACCCTTGGCCTCATCAATGAAGCGTTCAAAACTGATCGCACCCATTCCAATACCAACAGCAAGGTTTCTTTTGCATTCCGCTCGCTTTTCAGGCTAGCTCCGTTCAATGTGCGAACGCTCAGGCAGATTGGTTTACAAGCTGCTTTTGTGCGCACCTTGGAAACCCTCCCAACCGACGTTCGCTATCTAACCGAAACCCGCTTACAAGACTCCAGCATAACGCTGTGATTGCTCTCACCGTCCCCGAGAACCAATAGCACATTCACCTTGCGCTTATCTGGAGATGCGACAGCGGCAGCCTCTGGTTGCGCCGGCGTAGGAGTTGCGTTAAGCGCGTGTGCTGACGCAACGCTCATTGACTGGTTCAAGGTCAACAGTCGTCTATGTGCAGTCCGCTTGGAAAGCTCAGTGCGACCTTCCAGCCACCGGACCAGTAGGCATTCCTTATTCGTTGTGGCGGCGTACGCTCCTACGGACTGCAGCCCGGACGCAGTTAAAGACGAGTTCTACCGCCAACTCAACGACCTCCTCCGCAAGAAACGCCGCACGGACATCGTGATACTCGCCGGAGACCTAAGTGCGCAGGTCGGTAGACTAGAGGTTGAAAAGCGCGAACTTGGGGCTCAACACAGTCACGGTACTCGCAGGACGGACAACGGCGACCGACTCATTCAAATGTGCGCCGACCATGGCTTGTTGCCATCCAGCATCAATTTCCGACATTCCTGGCGCTACGAACCACCTGGCGACCTCCGGCGCCTGATCAGTCTTAGACGCAAATTGACCACATCACTGTTAGCTAACGCTGGCGAGGATGCATAACGGACTGCAAGCCAATTTGGAGCACTTAACTGACTTCGGATCATGCGCTGGTGTGTGCTAATTTCGTTCTGCGCTTTGAAGGCACCCAACAGCGTCGTCAGAAACAGCTTGACACAGACAAGCTCGCCGCCCCAAATGTTCTCGGCGCTTTTCAGAACACATCAGCTTCTAACCTGCGTTCTCTATCCTCTGATGTTGAGATACGCTGGGCATAGATCCAGTGCGCTTTACAAAAGTTCGCTACTCTGGTCTGTGGCTTCAATAGACGAGCTGCTAGTCACTGGATCGCCGCACAGTCTCCCCAATTAATGGAAAGTCGTCGAACAATTCCAGCCGGGGTTGAGTACAACGCATAAGGCAGAACCACAAGTGCTGAGCTCAGACAGCTCCACAGGAAGAATCGCGAGGTTTGGTGGACACAGCGCGCCATTGAAATGGAGCGGGCAGCCTCATCAGGGAACTCCCGCAAACGCTTCCAACTTATTTGCTCCACGGGAGGCAGAAGACCAACAGTAAATGAGGTTTTTGTGTGAAAATGACGGTGAACTAATTCACAGTCGTTACCGTCATCTGGTACGGTGGGCAGAGCACTATGAGGATCAGTTCAACTGGCCACCAGTGCAACCGAGTCTATCTTCCGAGGTTCACAGTGCTTCCTGGTGAGCGGATGTTTCTCCACCGACTGAGGCTGAGGTTTCCAATGAGTTTCATCTATTGAAGCGCCACAAGCCACCTAGCCCAGATGAACTTCCCCCTGCCCTCTTCAAATATGGAGGTTTTGCTCTCACTCGCGAACTGAGATCTCTCTTCAATCAGATTTGGACTACTGAAACCATTTCATCCGACTGGAATTTAGCGGATGTACCTGTTTACAAAAAGGAGACCATACCATTTGCTCCAACCATCGTGGTAACAGTCTCATTTATGTCGCATCCGAACTGATTGCTGCCCTACTCTTGCGGAGGCTCAGTTGCGTACGGGAAAAGCACCTGCGTGAACAACAAGCTGGATTTCGCGACGGGTTGCAGTTGCGTCGATCACATCTTTAAGATCCGCCAGATACTTGAACATCGCCATACGTTCAGTCGACCAACTATAGTCATATTCTCGGACATTCCAGCCGTTTTTGACTCTGTTGACAGAGTGGCCCTTTGGGACTGTTTACTGGAGATGGGAGTACCTGGGAAGTACGTCAGCATTCTCCGTGCCATTTACCCCCAAAGTTCGGGCGGCGTGCGAGCATACGGAGAAATTTTGTCCCCTTTCAGTATCACTAGCGGTGTTAGACAGGGTTGCCCACCATCTGCATTCTTGTTCAACTTCGCCATGGGCAACATCCTGGACACAGCATCGGATAACTGAGTTTTACGGTGTCGAACTGCTCCCTGGTGACTGCCTTCGAGTATGCCGATGACATCGCTGTGATTTGCTAGTCCTCCCAAGCCACGTTGCGTGTGCTGTTCACACTGGAGATGTCCGCTACCCAATTTGGGTTGAGCTTTGCCCTTTCCAAATGTAAGGTCCTATTACAGGACTGGCCAAGCGCATGTCCTTCTCTCACCCTTTCGGGGCATCCGTTAGAAGTGGTCGCCAAATACATTTATCATGGGAGTTGTCTCAGTATCTGCGGTTTGACAGATGAGAACTCGCTGTGTGTCTCCAAGGCTAGAGTCGTTCGCTATATATATATATATATATATATATATATATATATATATATATATATATATATATATATATATATATATATATATATATATCATCATCATCACAATCTGTGCTACAGGTATTGTGCCATCAGAATCATGGAGGAAGAAGAAAAGAGGATTGAATAGGAATAAAAAGAACATGCAGCATTTTCAGTAGTTTTTCACGCAGTTTTTTATGGTTTGTTCTATTGGGGAAGGGAAATCACCGTAACACGCAGAGAAACACGTACGCCATTGAGGTCGGTCCTGAGCCATGACTACTAGGGTCTCCAACCAGCGACACTCTGTCTCTCTGAAATTCCAACCAGGGAGTCGAAAACAGTCGACCGACTTCAAATGTTTCGTCAGCCTTTTCATATGGCTTCTCCATGTTGTGGGTTGTCGAAGGCTGCTGGCCTATAGATCAAGTCAACCAAAACACCAATTACGAGCGCAATCAGTAAGAAATGTGGCAAGGAATGGAGGGTTTCGGTGTGGTCTTCTTCTATCCCTGCACTCCACGAGCGCCGGTTTCGTCTTGGTTTGGACTCATCATGTGGGATAGCCGACATGGAAGTGGAACTCAGCGCATAGTGCTTGGCGGCTATCACCATAATCACTAGGCATTGAGCTCTGCGAGCAAGGAGTGTGTATATATGTTGTTACCGGGTCAGATTGTGGCCTAAGTTTATCCGACGTTTGTAGCTGGGCTGGGCCCAAGAGCAGAACAGTCAGTAGGGTGCAGTTGTGGAAGACGGATATTTGGAAACTCATAACAGTAGGCAATAGCGTTGGACCCTCATCAAGTTTTGAGTATCAAAGTTCCTCATACAAAATGGATGGGATACTCTTCCGTTACACACTGACCGAGCGACTTGGTCACGCAACGGCATGACATTCTTGCAGATGGTCCATATCAGTGGCAAAATACCTTATCAGTAGCATCCCTGCATTTAGTTCCTTGCATTCATCAGTTAATATTCCAAACTGATCCTTTGATTACTTCCCTTACATCCCCATTTCCTACGTAATCTCTATGCTCCCTATTGTTATTTACGATTGCTCTGGTGACGCGAATCACAGGATCCACTGCACCTCAGAGTGCATGGAACATGAGTATTTAAGTGAAGTGAGATGCGGTCGAGCGATCATCGCGAATATAAGAATCGCACAAGATCATCAGCATTGCGGTACCGATGCATCGGTGTCATACAACCTCAGTCGGTTGTATGCAGCTTGGAATACTGCAGGAACGCCCAAACCCGAGCATGACAATATGCAGCACGTGTGCGATAGTCTCTAGGAATGGGAGCACCCCCAAAACGATTCTACTACAATCCCAACACTATCAAAAAGTAGGGCAAAGGCAACAGCTATGGGCTATCAGTCAAAAGCAAGATTGAGCTACCTGCTCCAGTAGAAGAAGGGTCAGGACGAAAAAGGCTTGTAGCACAATAGCATAAACACTGAAACCAGAATTATTTTCAAAATGGTTCGTAAACTTTTCTCTAGGATATCGAGAACAGAAACAACCAAATACGGTTTACTGTACTTAGATGATTAACGCAGTGATCTGCATGAGGTGGAATAAAGGTGTAGACAAAAAATACCCAAGGATCTCACCGTACAGTTCCAAAGCCATCTGAGGAATAGTCGGCCGCACTTGACGTATCAAGGCGAGCAGCGTGAAGTGTGAGAGCCTCCCCGGCACCAGCAAATGCACGCGGCATACGATAGCCCTCTGGACCCATGACTGCGTCCACATCATCGTGAATTGGTGGGTGCAGTGTGCCAGAGCTAGCGAATAGTATGGTTGTGTCCAAATCCGCAATGATCCCACTTACTGTGTTGGCCGATTGTAGACAAGCCTGTGTATTCGGACCCAGAACGTCCAGCAAAGCGAGCAACTCCCGGAGCTGTACGTGAGGAACACGGGAGAGAAAAATGAAATATTGAAGAACGCCTGCAATAAGCAAGGAAATTATTGGGTAGTCATGATTACTCAGGGGAGTTGAGAACATTGGCATGAGTATTCGTTGGCCAGCGTTTTGCATCTCATGCAAAAGCCTTCATTACCCATTTATCAATTGATATCGCGGTTACCAGTGACATGAGTGGGGAAAATAAGTGTTGTGTTGAAATCCCCGGATTAAGGGTTGAAGATCGCAACCCACCAGAAGGAGATGGTAAAGAATTCGAACACCGAGTAAGCTTCCCATGACAAAATTGTAGCGAAAGTGCGAGCACTACCAGTCGTTCAAGCCGGCTCTGTGACTGCATGACGTATTGTATATATCCTGGTGTCGCTGAGGAGAACAAGCAACAATGTGGAATGCCCCATAGGAACAGGTATCCGCGAGAATGCACATCGTGGTTCCCGATTTAATGACTTCCGTAGGAACGAATGTACCGTGGCCACAGTGGAAGCCAGCAACCCGTGGACATAGGCAGAACGCAGAGATCGAGTGATGTGCGATGCACTAGGTTTAAGCTATGCTGATGCAGAACAGTACGTTCAGCTCACCTTGGCATTCAGACATTCTGCCCGTTTGTCCAGTTCGGCAACTCCCCGGTCCTGACTGAGCGGCATTTGCTGAGACTCCCCACCGAATGGTCGGCTCGCCGCGGTAGCTTGGATCAAGTTCGCTGTTGCAGTGCCAACGGCTTTCACTACTGCGCGCAGGTCATCGGCTTTGCGAGCGTTGTGCATTGTGGCCGCGGCCCCCTTAGATGCCTGGCACATCTCTTGAAATTCCTGGAAAATAACAAGTAGCGAAAGAATACCAGTGAAACAAATATACCTCCGCACGAAAAGTACGTTGGGGTGTTCCTGAACGAAAAAACGAGAGGATAAAACCTAGGCTTCGGCTACGAGATAGGACAGTCGGATAAAGAGTGAGGTCAAGAGAGAAAGCTTTTGTCATTTCAACGACGGTGCACACCAGGGAGGTCTGCCACACTCAATAGCATACCTGCGTAAGAGAATGTGCCAATGGAGTTAATTCGCCTTCCGACAACTGTTGGCGGGCACGGAGTTGAATAACCTGGTTGAGTTGTTCCATGTGGCGAGCGATGCGTATCAATCGAGAGTGGTAATCAGAAAACCGAGCATCATCAGGCACCTGAACAACATCATCTGTCTGTAATAACATACAAAAAAGTGGATTATCATTAGACGTTCATGGAAGAAGGTAGACGTGTGGCGAGAATTCAAACACGGTAGGTTTCATTCGCGCCATAAATTGCTTTTTTTGGACACCGAATTGTACCACCCCTAGTCAGATATTATATCGGATTATATTGTCCTGTAATTGAGAGGATGTCGATGATACTTCTACTGAACACTTTAGTTGTCTTTCTTATCTGTTCTGTCAAAAATTCCCGAACGATTCTAATAGTTTTATCCAGCCTTATCTATCTTCTAAATCTGTAACTAATGTTTGCACTAACTGATTTGTCAGCATAACTGCCAAAGCTGTCTCTAGAAGATCCGGAACCATTTCTACGCCAACAACAAAAACAAATAGAGAATCGCGTATCAGAAGTGTATCAAAAAACGCTAACCACGGAAATCGGGTTGAATGACCTTAAATACCGAATAAGTATTGTCGAATTGATCCTAAGGAAATATACACCACCAATATATGTTCTAGACCTGTCGAAGAGCCAGTGCACGGAGCACCTTGGAAAAACCGGCGGCATTACAACCACCAAAGCAACCAAGGTACATGAAAGGAGCGCACATTCTAGGAATGTTGTGATCGTTACAATGCTTAAAAGGTGTCCGATCGAGAAACTGAAGCGCTATCTCCTGCTTCCATGATTGACGGAGAATGCATAACGAAACGTTTTCGTAATGTGATTAAAAAATAATTACCCGATACTGCTGAGATTTACTGCAGTTCATGTGATTGGCTGTTACTTGACATCCCCTGTGCATGTTGACAAGGTGCCTACCTGTCCACTACCCACTACCTCGTCCATACTGGTTCTAGGAGACAGTTGGTCGTTACTGGAGGGGACGGAGTGCACGGTCCTTGTGGCCGTGTTAGCCTCGAATAGTGGTTCCATGCACTCAGTGTGGAGCGGACCACGGTCCAGCCACCGCCTAGTGTGCGGTTGATTCCCCAAATACAGCGTGCTTGTGTTTGCCTGTCAAGGAGTGTAGGCCGGCTCGGTTGATGAAACGTGGCTCCCATTCGCATGCCTCCCGGTTTCATTGCTTTGTGTTTACACTGGATATGGGGTGCGGGGATGGAGCTGTGGACGGTGCGGCGCAAGCCACCCATAGTCATTTTGTAGGCGCAGGCGTGCTGTGCTGTCCTATGGAGGCCGCAAAGATAGGCCAATCCGGAACCGGATGCCGCCAAGCATATGCGCCATGCTCATTCACTGACAAACGACCAATGACTATAACGACATCTGGGTTTAAAAGCGCTGTGATTAGGGCGGATAAACCCCGCTAGAAAGAGGCATAAAGGTGATGCCTCATCAATCCATCCTAGCTCGAGATCTAGTAAACCACCTCTGGCAACAAATATTCTCAATGAAATAGTTGACCCTGACGCCTATGAGAAAGTAGGCAAATTATGAGTGATAGATAATGGAGCTCTAGAGACTCCACCTGCGGCTCAGTTGAGTTAGCATTTGCTCTTAGAGGTGTCAATTGGAAACTGGACTTCGGAATTATAGCTCTTCATTTTAAGACGGCAGTGTAAAAGGTGAAAGAAAAGTCAGACCAGACAGCCGTGCTAAAAATGAGGCGGGATTTAGCCAAGGGGAGTGAGCGAAGGTGAGTTTACTGAGGGTATGCCGTGAAAAAAGGACATTGGTAACTATGTGGTATTAAGACAACAATTCATGCGACAGAATCGATGAATCATACAGGTCAAAACAATAAGTCAAACATTTAACGCAAAAAATTCTCCTATCACTGAGGTCAGGCAATCGTTAAACGGCAGGGGAAATGGACTTACCCGAGACATTGAGCGATTCAGTGTGTCCATGAGTGTGCTCACATGACCCTGACGTGAAGCGATATCATCCAAGGCAGTTAACAAATCCTCGCATGAATCCATTAAGCTTCGAACTGCCTCATCAAGCGCACTATGGACGTGCACGGCCTGCAGAGGAGGGGGGGGGGCAGTAGGAATTTTAACAGCACACTGCATAGGAGCATAAATTAAAGCGGTGGAGGTTATATGACGTGGCACAATAGAAGAAATAATCGCTGAGGTTCCCCGAAACCGTTAAAACACCAACCAGGCAATTAAAGCCTGAATATCACCTATGACAAGTACTTGCAGATATGGCTCAATGTTGTACTGTGGTTTGAATTATCGAAGACTAGTGGTAAGCAGAACATTTGGCTTGTCCAAATAAATCATGCTGCAATCTTCATATCCGAATTGGGTGACACACATCAAAGAGTTAATAGAGACGTTTGTTTCCAAAGTGCTACCACATTAGTGCCGATCTGGCGTCGAAATGTAAGTAAGTTCAGGCGATGTTGCCAAGTGATAATATTCCCGCAGGTCCGATCGGTTAACGGTGAGCTTTCCGCTACACAGTACGCACTAAAAAGGGGGATACGAAAATGCTTCAAATAGGTGCGCAGGCAACAACACTCCAGTGGACTTGATAAACCCCAGTAGCTGAGTGGTTCACTTCGACTAAGTGCATTTCACAAATCTAACTCCGAGAGTCCAAAACAGGGTTGACAGATCACTGTGTGTCGTGAGGGTCAGCCACAGACATCGGCGTAATTCGCAGCTCCATGATGTATGTCAGTGAGATGGTCGTGGAATTTCAATTAATTCGGCTGCAATGAACGAGTTTGCAGTACGCTGGCTTAGACAATAATCTTATCTCACACTAGGCTCAGCCAAGCAACACGACCAGCGATGTGTCTAAAACGAGTTTTCTTCAAGGTGGATTCGATAAGGAAAGAAAGTAGAAGGAACTGATCATCCAGAAACATGTGCAAACGAGAAGCAGATATTCAAAGTAGGTGTAAATCAATAATTACTCAGATCTGGCAACGGCTTACGCGACTCTGTGAATTAGATATTGAAAGCCGCAACGGTGAGGTTGACTGGACTGGCAACGAAATGTACGCAACTAAGAGGCCCAGCTCGGAAAACACAAGATGCTCAGACACAACACAAGCTACAGATATCGTCAATAATTTCAGAACGCTGGTAAATAACCGGTTATGAATGATAGGTGTGCTCCAGATACAGAGGTTTAACGCACCCTTGGGTTTCCACCCGCGTCTTTGGCCACGGTAATCAGCTGATCGACTGCTTCCAGCACGGCACTCGTGTGCTCCAGATAGACCAATTGAGTGCTTGGTAGAGAGGATCGTGAGGCCGCTGCAATCGCGCTTGAAGTCAAACCCGGGAGGTAGGAGTCGATCACCCGAGCTGCATGAGCCAACTGCTCTGCCTCGGACCGCGCAGCCCGCCCCAGTGTGGGAGCGGAGTCCAAAAGAGCTCGAGCACTAGCCGCCAGTTGCTTATAAAGTGAACAACGTGGATAAGGTCATTTGAGAAACATGGCAGTGCAAAGGAGTATAGCAAAGTTTCGAAAAGAAACATGTAAAGAATATTCCGTCAAACAACAGCGAAAACAAGGGGATCGCACAAAATAGCAGTTACGGGACAAGAAATTCAGGATGCGAAAGTTAAACCGAGAAAAATGCTTTAAGTTAGCTCCATGAGGCTTAGTGTTCGACCCCGATTTCCAATCAAACGTACTCTATTTGACTGAACCAAATCGTCCATTGTTGTGTGTTTACTGACTACGGAAAAACGAAACAAAAGATAATACGATCAAAAGATTTCTCGGATGCGACCGTTCTGCACACCGCCGAGTTTACAATTGGTAACAGACGAGACCATGGTAACCCACTGCACTGCTCACGAGGAAGACTAGAGTGAAACCTGACGATTAATTGTTCTACTCACCTTTTGGAAGCCTTCTTCGCTTAACTCTCGATGGGGTTGAAAACGATCCTCGATACTGGCCATTTTGGCACGCTGAATATCCTGCATCAATTGGGCAACAGTGTCCAGAACATGTTGACATTCACGCTGTCCTGGTGCGTGGCTCCTGTGAAGAGATGCAGAGGGAAGAGAGAAAACTTGGAGGTAACCGGGTGCACGTTGCGGAAACGAAACTACTCACATGGCTGTGGTTGAAAAAGGCAAATGGACTGAAAGATATCAGATTCGTCGCTTCAGTTCAGTTGCCTCAAAGCCCACTAGTTCCGGTGGCGCCAGTTCATACTCCGTAACAACAATAACTATTAACAGTAGTGGAGAAATCGAGGAATAAAAGGGCAAGACAGCCGTAACTACAAACAATGCGCGAAGGATGTGGAATGCATAGTCAGGTTGGCGCATATGATTTCCGTTCGACAGTGGGATATCAGGCGGACACCTGTTAGGCTCTACCGGCCGGATAGCAGCATAGCTCATGTAATCTCTCCCACCCGGATACGAGCGATGCTTTGCACGCACAAGTAGTAATACCGAGTGAAGCTGACCGAGTTAGGCATTGGCGGGGTAGATGCGAGTTAATCATGGAAATAGAGGCCTTGGTTTCAAAATTTAATGCAATGGGGATGACGAAAAAAATGAACACACTATGAAAGTACCCAACTGCATGAGACAGGACCGGTTCGACCGATGTTGAGTGGTATCCTGCACCAAAAAGCCGCAGACACCGCAGTATAACCACTCGGATTTTAGCTTGATTAATTATTATTTTCAATCACCGGACACGTCAGCAGTGTGATGACGCCGGATTAGAACACTGATTCACAATCATGATGATAAAGGATTCAAATAATCAGGTTTAGTGTGTGTCAATAAGCACGCAATTATTCAAGGTACTAGGTCAATTGTGGTGTGCAAGAGGTAACATTACAGTTCAGTAGGATAGAAACTTATCAGTCACTAAGTTATGCTAATTGTATGTACGATGATCGTGGGTTAATTCAGACCTACAGAACACACAATCGTTACCTCATTGCGGCAGCCAAGGCCTTGATGCTTTCGGAAAGTTCCTTGCTGGCAGAGGAAAAAGTGAAGAATGCGGACTCCGAGCGTCCCGAGCGACCACTTGTATTTAATGTTTGAGCAGCGCGCAGCACAGTTTGTGCTGCGTTAAGGCCAGTCAAACCAGCGGAACAGACTGGTCGCTGAGCCTGGAGTTGGCGAAAAAGGATGAGGATAGATAAAGTGTTGAACATCAAAGTAGTACGATATGCACACTAGATAGAGAGAGATGAAAGGGTTACCTCCTTGGCTTCATCCGTGATTCGCGCCACCTGACCGGCAAATTGTGGACTCTGGGTGACCAAGTGAACCAAGCGGCCTACGGAAGAAGAAACTGTCTGAGCGTTGGCCAGAGTGGTTTGACGACTAGCCTCAGCCCATTCGCCGTTTGGAGCAACGCTTCCACGATGTTGGATGAGAGCGGTGATTGCCTGCATGGTTTCTCGAGTGAGGGCATTCAATTTTTGTCGGGCTTCAGGATTGGTCGTTTGAGTAGAGACAGTACTACATGCCTCACACAACACTTTTGCACTGCGAGCCATTTCCGTGGATAGGGCCACAATCTGGAGAAGAAAGCAATGATTTATGGAACTCTACGTATCGGAAATGAAAGGAGATTGAAGTCTGACACGTCACAGAGAGTAAACGTGCCACTGATTACCTGACGACTATTGACTGAAGGATCACAGATGCCGTTGCAAGCCTGCTGTATGTCGTTCTGGGTGCGCAAGAGCAGCTGAGTGTCGATTATTGAAGAACGACCAGGTTCAGACCGAGGATCAGCCAATCCAATCAGGTAGGCAGCCTAGAAGGTAAATGAGAAGGTAAATATGATGACCAGGTCGATAAAAATTTGCAGTATAGTACGAAAAAACAAATGACTCGCTAAGGAGAGTATAAAACAAGAGACAAAAACCAAAAGACAACTTGAATAACCCGAGTAAAAGACGACTGCGAGAAATGAGTAGAACAAAAACTGGAAAACTAACAAAGCTCTAAACGGATCCGAGATGGAGATCTTAGTAAACTATTTGCTTCTAGAAGTCATTTATATTCAACGGAGACACAATCATTGTTGGATCGAATGAAAAAGTAAACAGTACGATACGCAGTAAATAAAGCCAAAAGAGAAACATCAAAATCAGCCACCTAGAAAGACTTCATATTATCCGTTGGTTTTCATATAAAATCAAAAATGACAATGGATTATAAAGTAATATTTGTGCACCAAATGGGCTCGTTCGTTGCCAGGCTAAGGCAGTCACTCGTCACACCCCCGAAAAGCGTTGGACAGTCATTTCGACCCATTAGAATTCGATAGTAGCGCACATCCACTGAACCCTAGAGGATCCGAACACTCATGACTTTGCTTCTACGTATCCGCTACTTAACAGGCTATTGACTAACCATGGGACCACGCTTTGTCTAACTGCTTTGAGGGCATCCAACGTCGATGGAGCAGTTCGCATGCTGTGATAAGTAGCGCTAGAGCTTCAGGCAATAAAACCGTCAACCTTCCCCACGTCAAGCAATGAACATGCGAAAGGTCGATGAACCAGTTGGAGCTCGGAAGAAAATGATGTGAATTCACGGAGCAAAAGGCGAGAGTGCAAACGATCAATTGCGAGTTTGAACGGGGCCTGCAAACTGATAAGGGAACATGGAGGACTTGGAAGCTTCAATACACAGAGAAAGGGAAAGCGACGAGGAACGACTGAAGTTACTCACACCTAGTCCACACTTTTGGCAGCAGCCAGTGAGAAAGTCATGACAATCCCGAAGGCTCTAGTTGACAGCAAGAAACGCCATCTTAATTGTTGAGCGCATCAACTCCAGGAACACTGTCATTGGTGTGATGGCGCATGTTTGGCCTCCAATCACTGCGCACTGGGTAGTGACTCAGGGAGTAACCAACCGCTCGCGGTTACTGGGCAGCGATGCGTTAGCACATAGTACTGTTGATAACCCATATGAATTAAGAACAGTTCAACGTGAATGAAACAACGGTACCTCAGATTGATTGTTCCAGCGAGCTCAGTGCATCTCCTCTCTCTGATCTGCTGCGGTCAGCTGCCGCAGTAGATTGCATCCTGTTCAGATAATTTACAGCTTTTTGAACCTGAGATTCGAAGCGCAGCAATTCCGCATTGCTAATGTATGCGCTATGTATGGATTGTGGTGAGAGTTTGTGTGAACAGTTGACATAGCTGTTCGAGCAAGTATGAACAAAGGAGACCATCTTAGGCAAGTGGGTCGAATCGATCAGGGTCACAATATTCGAGTAGAACGGTCGTGACGTTCGTATCATCTGCAAGAGTATCAGCCTAGTATATGTAGTGGGAAAACGTTCGCCGTTCAACCTCGTCCTCTGTTCCCAGATGAAACGAGAGTCCAAGATGAGAGAACAGAAGGCAAGTGAGGCAACTGAATACATCACATTTTTTCCACAAAGGTAATCACTGACTATGAAGAGACAGATCTTGATTTCCAGTTTAGGAGCAACGACATTCATTCTGGGTGGAAGCGTTATAAGACAATACGCAAGCAGCACTAGTGGCAAGGCTGCTGTCGTCTCTTGTCCGAACTGCCTATCTAAATCGAGCGTGGTGCTGAGCTAACCGTGTGAAGAGATTGGCCATGACGTGAAGCAGTAAAGACCCCAATAAAGTTGTCTAGCCGCTTATGTCAGTGTTACCGCATGAGCAACTGTTTGCGATCCCTGACGATGAAAATTGCTTAGTAGGATTGCAATCGACGTCAGTGGTTATAGTTCTATGTGGCAACTGACAGCCCAACTATGCGGTCGATGGAACTCGAATGCTGCATGTTTGAACAAGATGACATGAAGACGAGTGATACATGATCGCTTGCAAACCAGAAGGTGGAATTTATTCCCTTCGTACCCTCGGTAAGTTGACAACTCAAAGGACTGGACCAAAGTGGTCAAAATATGGAAGCCCAATACAAGTACTTAGCGTACCTTACTTTCTCGTCGTGAGTAGTAAAGTATGAAATTTATTTTCATGTTCACCGTTTCGAATATATTAGACGAGCTCTTACGCAAGCAAAGAAGTAGTAGGGGGAATCGAATAGCATAGGTAGAAATTCAGCAATTCTATACTCAGTCAGGCAGCCAGTGCACAAGCAGAAAAGCACCGTACGGCCGCTTCATCCTTTCGGGGATCGTCAGCAGTGCGCATCCCGTGTGAACCTATGTAAGTCTCGGACCCGCAATTCGACAGTTGCCAGTCTGTGGTTGAGACCAATGAACTACGGAGGACGGTGATTAGCTTGGTAACTAAGTTACGAAAATCGATATAATGCCGCTCACTTATAATTGATAGCTTAAGTTCGGGAAGTTCGTCTCTTGGTGAGGGAGCAATCCTGTACGCTGCACGGCAGTAACGTGCAAGTCAGTGGATAGTGAGCTGCTGCATATTTGGACGATGTCGTTATCATGGGATCTAATCAGGAAGAACTGCACCAACGAACAGAGTAGGTGCTTGACAGGATAAAGAATTTCGCCTAAGAACGGATAAATGTGAGTTTTCATGACCTTCATTAAATATCTCGGTTTTATCATTGACAAAAGTGGACGACGACCTGATCCATCAAACATCAATGCGATCAAGGACATGCCCCCCAATTAAAGACGTAGCGAAGTTGAGGCCGTTCCTGGGTATGGCGAGTTACTACTGTACCTATCTACCGTCTATGGACGACCTACGCGGACCATTAAACCGATTGCTGATGAAGGGTGCTCCG
Organism: Dicrocoelium dendriticum; assembly: GCA_944474145.2. NCBI lineage: Eukaryota > Metazoa > Platyhelminthes > Trematoda > Plagiorchiida > Dicrocoeliidae > Dicrocoelium > Dicrocoelium dendriticum. Next base: position 74,034,407 of record OX104063.1, read on the forward strand.
TGGGTCTGGACAACCGAATGTCGGGAAGCTTTCGACAGGATCAAGTCGTCATTAAGCTCAGAACTGATGCTAACGCAAAACGGTCAAAGCTGCGAATTTGTCGTGGCATCGAGTGCATCCAGCTACGGAGCTGAAGCAGTAATCTCCCACATTTTCCCAGACGTCTGAGAAGTCAGTCGCCCATGCCGCTTCTTTGTTGATAGCAGCAGAAAATAAATATAGCCAAAGTGAGGAGGCCCTCGCCAGTGTGTTTGTAGTAAAGCATTTCCACAAAATGCCATATGGCCGTCATTTTACGTTGCTAACGGATCGAAAGCTGTTTCTTGCTATATTCGGCACGAACAAAGGTATCCCGGTATAAACGGCCAATCCTCTGCAGAGATGGGCGACAACTTTATACTGGGGTAGGATTTCAACACCAAAAACCGATCGACGAGCGACATTTGTCAGGCCGATGCGCTGTCTCGAGTTTTAGACGAACAAATCAGCCAAAAGACACAGTCATTGCTAATGTCTCAATCAAAACGGAGATCAGCCATGTGTTCTCGGATTCTGGGCCAGCTCCCAATATCTTTCTGTCGAATTCGAGACGCCACTTTACGGGACCCGTTGTTGTCACAGGTGAGCAAGTTTTACCATTTACACGAAAAATTTCGGATGCGCAGCTACAACAATTGTTCCAGAGGCGAAATGCACTATCGGTCTTTGAAGACTTATCCAGTTTGGTGAACGTATCGTCAACCCAGCCGAACTTCAATGCAAAGTCCTACATCAATTGCATACTGGACATCCAGACTCCAACAGGATAAAGGCTCTAGCAAGGAGTTATGTGTACTGGCCATTTATGGATTCTCAAATTGAACAGTTAACACTTTTGTATTCAGAGTGTGATTTGGAGACGAAATCACGCGGGAAGGTGAACTGTTTTCCTGACCGACGCCAACAAAACCATGGTCAAGTGTTCACCTTGATTTTGCAGGGCTAATCAAAGGACAGAATTTCTTATTTATAATCGACGCATACAGCAAATGGCCCGAGAGACACAATGACGCACAAAGGAACACCCGGATTATTCCCACGGTGGCCATACTACTTGAGGCAACATCCCGACCTGTGACGGTAATAACATATTGGCTCTCGCATGCCATTGTGATTATAGTCCCTGTTCGCTATAGAAAGCCAGACAACTGCTGTCCTCTATATTTGTTTGAGGGGGAAAAGATAACTTTCTCAAAAGTACATTGCACACGTTGCTAGGTTGCAAGTGATCAGATAAACCGAAATGCTACCAGCTTGCAGCACTCATCTTCTTGATACAATGAGCATAACATAAGATGTGATGAATGTAACATCTTTTATCACAGATTTATTGCATAAAAAATTTATGAAAATGAAACCAGATTTATGGCAAGGCACAGGTCAGCTACAAACAAGCACACCTAAAACCCACGGGGAATTTTATGACATGCTGGCATGACTTCGGAGAAGCTAAACTGTGCCCTCGAGTGCGAGATGCAAATCTCATTAGGCAACCTTGGGAATAGTAGCTAAGTGTCAATTGCAAGAAAGCGCCAAAAAGAACAGCAGAATTTAAGTCAGATGAAAAGTTTAAGGCTGATGTTCACGCCACAAACCTGAGCTGTTTCCTCAATTAATCGACACATGGAAGTTGCGAATTGGCGCACAGAAATTCCGAACTCCTGGCCATACTTCTCCTTGGCAGCATTAGACATTCCGCGAAGACTGTCAGCAAGCGGCTGAAACGTGGAGGAAATAGTGGCTTGAGACATACCACGGAACAAGATAGAAGATGATGTCTACACGAGAGAACAACACAATTATTACTATACAAATGATTGAAATCCACACATATTTTGCTTTACTATGGATCTACATACGGCGTTGGTTACCGAACGGCCGCGAGGTAATACTGGAAAGTTAAAATACACAAGATATGTTTACGAGAGCCGTTCTCGCAGAACCAGACAATGGAAAACAGAAAACCTCAAAGGCACGAATGAAATCTTGTGAGAGTTGATACTGCTCATGTGCGACATTCGTAGTGCCATTCTCGAATAGATACTTTACGCCAGTGGTTCTCAACCTTTCTGAGGCTGTTAACCAAGAACCGGCTTCGCTATTAACACTTACCACAAAAAAGTTCATTTTGATAGGCTAAATTATTAACCATCGCATTTTTTGCTACAAAGTATGGTAAATTAGTACATTTTTAACTAATTCTGATAATACAAATAAAAAAACACTATTGGGTAACCTTTCATTTGAGTAAGAGGTGATGTATGTTTACGAGTCGATTGATATTGCTTACTATTAACAATTTCTGATATGTTTATTACGGTCTCGACCAATACACATCGTAAGTCGTGCTCAAAGTTAAATGGGCTCTTTGATTTAGTTTTCATTGTCACCAGTATACAGATTCGTTAGTAGAGGATGGAGAGGTGGTGTTGCAACGTGCATCACGGTGAATGTGCACTGAGTGCCCTAGTGAGAATTTCGAATGTGTTCTGATTCATATGCGTATGTGTACTAGGGAAAAGTGGCGTCGATGATAGAGAAGACCAGGAACGCACCGACAGACTTTTGGCCACCTCATCCACGCATTCGCAGTAGGTTTGGGAACTGAGAGGTCGATTTGGGTTCTCCAAAAGAGGACGCAAGGCATCAAGTCGCTTGAAAGCGAGTTCACACTCTCTTTGTTCGGGAGTGACGGCAGATGTGCAGAATGTGAGCAGCTGACTGATGCTTTCGGTTACATCACTATTGATGAAAAAGAGTCGGAGGTATTGACAAGATGTGCTCAAATGCATTAAAGTGACAAAACAAGGTGGAAGCCTAAGATAAAAAAAACTAATGCGAGCAGCTACGAATCGCAAAATTTAGTTACAAAATCGGAATGCGGTAACTTGAAGTGGCATAATGGCTAGAGTGCCTCCTCTGTCCCAGGGGTTACACCGAGCACAGCTTTCCAAAGTGGCCTCAGCGCTATTCGGTCTAGATGAGAAGAGACCACACAAACTTAACTACGTGGTGTTTGATGACAAACGCGCTGGTATAGTATTGGACACGGCGTGGAGCATACATCGCATGTGTCAAAACACAGAGCCGGTTATTGGCAGACATGCTAGTTAATATTAAGCCATCAGGTAGGGTAAAATTCTGGGGTGATCAATTGATGAAGCAATGAATAGGCAGAATGGAACCAAGAGAAAAGCATGATTTGGGTCTGTGGTGTAGCCGGCATATACCCACTCAACAGTGATCAAAAGCTATTTGTTCCTCCCTGTTAACGAGGTTTATTCATAACTGACTTTCGATATATTTGTTTTAACCGGACGGTGTGCCTTTTCTCTATTGGTTTATATCATCCGGTCATCTTCCATTCATCACTGTAGTAGTGAACGGGTCACGCTGACTGAACTCAGCATAATTCAGTGTCCGAGTCAGAGTTGCTCAACGAACGGAAACGGCCTTATTGTTAAATAATGTGGAGAAAATTCAGCACAGCTGAGCGCATAGAAATGTGCAAGAAGAGAATTGATATTAAAGAGATATAAAGAATACCGTGCAGCCATCTGGAACCGATCACGAGTACTTTGCTGCTCAGGATGAGCACAGACCCGACCAGCCTCGGTCATCAATGCGTTACTCTGGTCCGATACTTCGACGAGACCGTCCAACAGACCCTGATTGACAGGAGTGAACTCCGGCCGATGATTATCGGGGGGAATGGGTGCAATTTCTGACAGCTCAATACCTTTCTCAGTGAGATAATCGTAGGCGCCAGTGAAGCGTTTCGTCGTGCGGCGGAATGCTCCGGGAGAGTAGGAAGACATAAGGTCACCAGTGGCCTGCAGAGGACAAAAATGAGCAATGGCACAAAAAATCTTACCGACTGCGACTCAGTGATGAAAGAGAAGAGTGTATGAATGGAGCCGTAAAGACAAGTTCGTAATGCTCTAAATAATAAAATCTCAAATCAGGAAGTTAGGAGTGTCTGGAGGAACAGGAGGTTAACACCTAAAGTACAGTCGAAGGCACGTTGTTTTCAGTGGATTAATGAACTTGAACTTCAAGTGATCACCTATTCTTCCAATCATGGATGTACATTGAGATACATAAAATACCCACTTCGTCAATAGGTTAGAATCTCTTGAGGATCCAATACGGCAGAACTGGACTCTAGATGCTCAATGGATTAGGAAGTTCAACCTCACTCCTTTTACACAAACTTGTCAAATTTCTGTGGATAGATCCCGAAAATAAATGAGGCAAGAAGTCGTAGTACTGGAGGCCCTGGTTTACTTTTCGGTACAGGAAACAGGACGCTGGTTAGGCGAGAGCCTATTTTCATCCTTGGAAACTGACCTGACCTACTTGCATCAGCCATGCAACAAATTGGCAGAACGGACAGAAAATTTGCTTTATAATGAATCAAAATGTAACTTGATGGCATCTCTCTCATTTCTGCACAATAATCACAAAACATTCTACTCCTTTCAACAACCGGTTTGCAATTTGGTCCTCTTCTATCCGCATGTAAATGATTCGTCGATGAGATCTTTACCAAAAATATTATAAGTACACTCTCACGTTCTCCTTTTCATCGGAGTAGTTCCGTTCCACTTCATTCGGCCTCACGTGCTCTCACAACGGACTGTATCCAAAGAAGAACCTGTTCCCTCGATTAGCATATAATCGCTGCACGGTACATAACTGCATTATCATTCTCATGTCAACAAAAGCGTGCCTCACAGTGTAGAGAATAATTAGATAAATATACATTTGTAGAAATTCGCCACATTTGGACTCACTCAGAGAGCCGTCACACGCCCGGAAATGCACTGTTCGCGCGTTTCATCCTATCGTGAATCGTCAGCAGTGCGCATTCCATCGGACCCTCGTAGGCCTGGAACCCGCAACTCGACTGTTGCCAATCCGTGACTGAGATCACTGAGCTACGGGGGACGGCAACGATCATCGTGAATTAGTTACTAGATGCGATATAGCACCGCTCACTATCCATTGACTTACACGTTACTGCCGTGCAGATGACACGGTAGCCTCCTCACCAAGCGACGAGCTTACCAAACTTCAGCCGCCAATTAACTTATGGCATTATAAACGGTTTGGTCTGCGTACTGATTGCAGAGGAGTAGTAGAGGGAGTTGAATGGTCGTTGCCGTCCCCCGTAGCTCAGTTGTCTCAACAACGGACTGCCAACAGTCGAGTTGCGAGTTGGAGCCCTACCAGGGTCCGATGGAATGCGCACTGCTGACGATTCACGATAGGATGAAACGCGCGTACAGTACTTTTCCGGGCATGCTCTGGCTCTCTGAGTGAGTCTAGAGGTGACGAATTTCTACCTAAACCATTCAATTCCCCCCACTACTCCGCTGTAAAGATCTACTCATTTAATGACACAGTAAGCCGCTGAGGGAAAATGTAGGAAAAATAAAGAGATTCCGGTAGACAAAGAAACTGCTGATTAAAGCTTTGCCGTTGTTTGTGTAGCTCAGGGGTTTGCACGTCGTTATCACCCGAAGTGGATTCATTGATGGACACGTAAATCTTGTCGAGTACAAGGAACGAGGTGTTGGCCCACAGTGAATACGAAGATGCACGTTTAGCACGATGGTCCGGTTAAGCAAAGATCGGTAAAAAGTCGCACATATGCAAAATTCCATGCACACAGATTATTGGATATCAGATTTTGCGGACCCGGTCGATCGCTCCAGCTTCGACCTATTTAGTCGGAAGGGTGTTCCCAAGAAATATGTGAGCATTCTAGGGGCTCTGTACTCAAACATCACAGGTCGCGTCAAGCCCTCCGGTGAATTGTCAGACGCCTCTCCAATAACAAATGGTGTTCACCGGGGTTAGCATAGTTGCATGTGAAAGTTGTATCCAGTGCTAATATGAAGTAGTTCGATGGGATTATCAGATGGGATTATCAGGATTATCACATATGTTGTATCGGTTACATGGTCTGATCATGTTCCGTTTATGTTTCGCGTTGTGGAGTTAACCACTGACGTGGTTTGTAGTTACTAACGGACAGGGAGTCAACGCGATTCTATTTTTCAAGAACACACCAAAAAGAGCATAATCATGCACGAGAAGATTCTAATGTATCTGACTGTTGAAGTGGTGGTGCATGACGACGCATCATCCGACTGTTGACAGTGTCTATTCGTCTACAGACCGCCAGCTATTGTTGGTGCTGGCCGCCCAGGTAGTGCCGCAATTAGTGGCGAGGCCCATCTCATGGCCTATTATCTGATAGGTAGTAGTGATTCGTAGTCACCGAGGGCCGAGCACAACCAGTCCCGTTGTGTACAAAACGCACAGTGATCCGACTCATAAAGTAACAGTGGATGTAGCGCGGGGTTAGACATCCAGCCAATAAGCGGAAGGATCAAATCACATCATACCGTAAGTTAACAGGCGAAAGAGGCTATTAAAAGCACGTAGCCTTTGACGATGCACAAAGTGATTCTCTGGAAACAATGAACTACGCAGACGGGTAAACCGATCGAACATTTCAAGTGACTATGTGGCGAAAATGTAAAAGCAGTGGTGCGTCGGCCAAACTAAAATAGAACCTCGCATTTTCAAAGTGCACTCCTTCTGTCTCAGCCTACTCAAATGCGGTTGTACGATATCTGGGAACAGAAGTGTGCCATGCGTGTTGTGTGTCACCATCAGATGATTGAGAAGCTAATGTAGAAGAAGACGGGATAAATTCATCTGTAGTAACGATCGGGAGAGCAAAGTGTGGTAGGAAATGTCAGATAAAGAAAGACACTGAGCTCAATGGAGGCTTAGACTGTGAAGCATTCAGTTGTGGGACAAGTAAATGCTTGCTGGTAAAGGGGGTAGGCTTGAATTTTACACGAGGCCAACACAACAAACAGCCTTATGTGGAGCGGAAAGTAAAGTCAGCAGCCTCTTGGTAGCGAGGTAACATAAAAGGTGCGCCACAACAGAGCGGAGGGCATATAAATAGGCTTCTTGAACACTTACTTGATTGAACTCAACAGCGCCGCGCGTTAGATCCGACTGCGTTTGCTCGTACATTTCAGGTTCCACCCATTGCACTGTTCGTGTGGGAGCTGAATGGGACAGCTGAACCAACCGTTCTCGCCGTTCCCCTATCAGATGCGTAGCCTCGCCGATTTCACGATGTCCGGGTAGGCCGCGCAGACATCGACTCAAAGCATCTAAAAGTTGCGCATGTAATTGTTCACTGTGGCTGAGGACGGTAGGCAAACTAAGAGATGGATCAGAGTCACATGCTGATCGAGAGTCACTCGCCGCCTTAACCAATTCGTAGGCCAGTTGAACAGCTTCACGAGTATCCTGTGTAACAGCCAGGCGTGTGGATTCCACCACTGGTATGAAAGCAGTTGTACGATCGTCAGTTGTTGTTCTGGTGGTGCCTTCATGAGCCACGATTCCCCGAGTGGCTTGCACCAAGCCTGCCATTGCCGAGGCCAACGAGACGGCTGACATGCCGCAGGCATCAAAACTACCGCCCATGTCCGAGTCCATCCGTACTAACCCACTGATCATCGATTGCAACTCGTTGGCAGATACCGTGGCGTCATGAACACTTGTGTTTAGAAGATTGAAACAATCCTCAACCTGCGGTTGGGAGAAACAATACACCGTAACCAATGTCTAGTGTCACAAAGTGCGTTCGCATCGAAAATGGGATGCGTAATGGGCAATGAGTGCAGATATAAATCTACCAAGGAAGTGTACAGACCGAATACCTCTGTCTGAAGAGTGTACAGCTTCCCACTTGCGGAATTCCTAGCAAAACAAAAGGTTTAAAATGAGAGGTGAGATCAATCACTAAAAAACAGCACAAATACGAAGATGTTGGCGAAAAAAGACAGAATGAAACCCCAATTGGTAGACGAATTGAGCACGAATGCCTACGACTTGGATAGTAGCCATCAACCCGAAGTGACCCACATTAGCAACAAGAAGAGAACATACACACACATGGGTCCGATAGGCTAAGTATCAGGCCGCCTATCTATCGCAAGATCGTATCTCTTGATTCGCATCAGAGGAACACAAACGACAAACTGATTGCATGTGATTTCAATGTGGGCTATGTTCATTTAGGGGATCAAATTAACGATTCACGTTTAGCAGTAAAATTTGATTGGAGAGTGAGAACAGTGGTAACCTTGAACTGCTGGAGGTGCAACAGAGACAAAAACGGATGATGATGGATAGCTTGAAAGAAAGCCTTTCTAAAAAAAACAACAATGCTAGGCTGCTATGCTAATTTATCCGGAGGAACCAAGTGCAATGTGTGCACGAGTGGAGCACCGGAGATTATAATCCAGAAACGAAAGCCGAAAAGGGTTTTATTCGCAATGCGCTGGAAAGCAACAGATACCCTGTTGTGTTTATGGAAAAATACCCTGCAGGTAGTAATCAACTAAACTAGGTGACAATGGCGAGAAGGGATGCGATTGGCTGTGCCAAGCTGCACACTAAGAGTTTAATGCGACTAATAATGCGACAGTCTTAGTTCATGTACCACGGATAGCACCAGTTGTTTTTCAAACTAGTGTGACACTTAAATAAAATAAGCGAGTCAAGTCAAATCAAGAATGTGCTTCATGCACCCATGAAGGGTGAATTTACAGCTCCAATGAGTTCGCACCGGAAATAAAATGAGTGCTTAACAAGTTCCGTAATTGGTGAGGCTGTGAACCACAATCACGTATGCACCCAACCACGATGGACTGTGCTATCCTGTCCGCGCAATAAGACGGACAGCCGTTTTATCTGGGCGTGTACTCGGGTGCGAACAGAGGCAAAAAGTGAATGTGAGACTAAGGGTTTACCATGATCAGATATGACTTTAAATAACGTTTAACATGTTTAACACCTCCGTTGATGTGGTCTACTTGGATTTGTCGGAGGCGTTCAATCATTTAGATCAGGCATTCTCAACCTTTATTCAGACGTCGCCCCCTTTTGAAGCTTTCCAGTTCTCATGGCCCCCCACTCTTGAGCAGCACAAGTTCGGCAATCCGTAATGCCCAACAGACGTAAATCTGTGATTTCCAGTGGTCATACTGGAATCTTTTGTTACGGCGGCTAAATTTTTAGTGTCGGTATGCTAGTAAACCCCATTTTACCTTTCACAGCCTCAAGATAACATGCATTGTGCAGCAACATCAAGCCACTTGTCGGTGCTTACACAGAAGTCATCATTAATATTCAAAATTGTATGTAATTACGACCGGCTTTTAACTGTAAGGCATGCCATGTATTAATGGGTACAGTAACTTCGTAAGAATGGGTTTATCGAAATACTGATGCGAGCCTTAAGCCTGATGTCTTTGAGCAAGCCTGTTTATGTGCGGCTCAAGACTTGATAACGAGTGTCTCCCCTTGCTATGAAGTTCAATCTGTTTCTACTTTTCGTTAGAGAAACCACTATGCTGAATCCACATGCAGTCAAGTAGATGGATGGAAAAGCAAGGAAATATATTTCAGCCATTTCCCACCGTATGGGATATGTTAGGATATGTTATAAAAAATCCTTTCGTATTATATGAATTTGTATCGTGCTAGTGTGTCAATTTGAAGCTCAGTGAGATTTTGCTGGAAGCCAACTCCCACTTCGCATGGCTGTAAATCAAATGGACCTAAAATTCAAATCGGGATTTCTATGTCAATCAGATTATGAAACTAGTCTTTCATTTCTTTTCGGAGTTGTTGTAAATGACTGACATAAACAATCAAGTCTTCATCCTTCTGCTCCTCCGTGACTGTAGCGAGAATTGGGAACTGTGAAATGCCAGACGTCCGATGTTTTGAGCACACACTTCCAGCATTATAAGGAAGGTGATAATAGCCTCTTTACTCGAGATCAGATTACACAACTTGTCTTCAAGAGTTTGTTTAAAAAAATTAGTTTTTCAAAAACAACAGCCAGGTAAAAGACATCTGACTTAGTTGTTAACAGTTTACATTCATAATCAGTTCCAGCAAGGTATGTGCTGGTGTCTCACAGTGTAACAAAACGGCGAAGACAGTTGCCCTTGGAGAGCCATAACTTTTGTATGCAACCAGAGAACATGGAAATCTTCACAGTTCTAATCACACAACTGTTAGAAAAGAGGATTTTGGAGAGTTGAATTGTCATGGTTGCCTTCTTTTATAACAGTTGACAGTGAATCGTTTAAGCGCCCTCCCCAATTCTTAGCCACTAGGTGTTCGCGATGAACCACACGGTGAATTGCATGAACAGGAAAAGGAAACGTTTTCGATAGGCAATAAATTTTTTATATCTTATGACCACTGCGGCAGCACATCTGTTGCACGTGGAACCATGTTCTGTATTGTGATGGAGTTTTCAGTCAGATAGCTAGTGACTACCTCAAATATAGAGTGGCCCTTTGCACAAGTCTTACTTCTCCTGACAAATAGAATCGCTTCCACTAATTCATTATCATTTAAGAAGCGAACAGATGCCACGAGAAGAGCCTCGTCGTCAGATAAATAAGATTCATCTAGTTGTAGCGGAAGTTTTCTGGAGTTTAGTACAGTAACCAAGGTGCTTTCTATATGCTGAACCATCTTATCTATTCGCCTAGATACAGTCGAATTGCTAAGCGGAATGGCTTGAACTGCGTCTCAGGGATTTATATACCTCAGATCCGACAGGATCAATAATACTGAAGGCAAGAAAATATTTTTTTCAACATTATGCGGACTGCAATGTTTGGCAATCAACTTGCTGGTTTTATAAGACACCGTAAATCCACCTGCTATTTTTTGCCCTGCCATAAACTAGTCTTTAAACCTGGTCTGTTTTCGAAACTATCCCACAGCTCTGTTAAAAAAGCCACATACTTTCCTCTTTAGTCCCTATGATCAATTTCCAAATGATTTTCTCAATTTACTTGTAAGAGGATGTTGACAATTTAAACACATAGGTAGAGTGGGATTTCGAGGTGATGCGATGAATCCAGCTGACGAGTAATCCACGAAGTACTGCCCAGGAGCTAGTTTTTGAGATGTATCATTGCAAATGGTTCATTTGTTATTGTTTTATTTTTCCTACACAGTTTTACCATGGGTATTAAATAACATCGTTGGACAAGGCGAAACACGCAGATGATATGGACTTTTGGTGCCACAATTTATTCTTGCTTGACTGTCAGATAAGACATATAGTAAGCATACTTGTAATACCTGTTGGTGGCTACATTGTTAACATGTGAAAGTGTAGAAACACTGTTAGATGCAACCCAAAGGTGGTTTCTGAGAATGCTATTGAAAATACCGTGGAAAGCTAAATGGACTGAAGCAAACTTCTTGAAAGGAGCCAATGAAGAAAACAAATGGAACTCAAACAATGACAATGCTCACTAGACACATAATCACTACAGGAAAATTAAACCAAACAGTGACAACAGGAAAATGAAAGAGAGAAGAGACGAACACGGAAGAGAATGCTGGATAGTTCAAGAAACCGGCACGGGCGAGTCCAAAACGAAACTGATAACACACATCGGCGGTTGCCTAACTTGGTTCCAAATGCGTGTTGGAAAGGCATGTGATTATGATGAGCATTAGGAGGAGTATCCTTAAGTACACATTATGCTACATATACTCCCCAAAGAAACCGGATATCCACGCGCAAGACAAAATTGCCTGCCAATTCGAAAAGTTCAGCTGAAATGGATTTGAAAAAAGCGTTATTACGCGTCCAAGATGTTCCGACTCAATCAGGAAAAAAGAACGGTCTTCAGAGACAGTACCCCACGCGCGCAGAGTAGCCATTCGAATTCGGAACCTTGCGAACTAATGTGAGCTAGCCGCCTGACGAATACGCGACATGAGATTGAAGAGGAAAAGCGCGTAACAGCGCTACCGCACTGCGACCCGAACGAGAAAGACTGACCGGCACATGAGTTGTCATACAGTGTTAGTGTCCTGAGGAAAACTCAGTGTCAGTGTGGCTTTGTGCGGTGTTCTGACGAGAGTTCGCTAGGTTCACTGAAGCCTGCCCAGTATATGCATCAGTGTTCGGAGTAAAGCTCAGTTGGTTCACTGTGGTTAGGCCTCAAAGTCCTGAGGATAAATCTGTTGTTAGTTGCGCAGTCTAAATCGCCGTGTAGTGATTGTAGGTTTGAGGGGAGCCTGGGGAAATTTGCGCAAGTTTGACGGAGCTATACCAGTTCCGCAACAGAAAGTCTGCTCAACCTGGCTTTCACACCTTCGTAAACAGGCACTTGCGAGCGCTTAATTCATTTCACCGATTGCTAGTTACCAGGGGAGATTAGGGCGGGGAGAGAAACTATCAGAAAGTGTTGTAAAAATAATTTTTCTTTTTTGGGTTATCACGATCCGATTTCAAAGCATGGTTCCGTATGCCCACATGGCTCCCTTAAAATATTTTCACATCTCAGGGCCCCCAGGGGGTCATATGGCCCCAGTTGAGAGTGGCTGGCCTATACCACCGAAGTCTCCTTTCCAAGCTCCAATATAACCGGATCGCTGACCTTGAGGTGGATCGCAAACTCTCTCCTGCAACGACAATTAATGGTAAGAGTCCGGAGTTCCTTATCTGACCCCATATCAATCGAGTCGGGCGTGTCCCAGGGCTTAGTTTCAGGTCCGAGATTGTTTCTGGTATTCATCAATGATCTTGCACTGAAAATCGCTTCAAATTTCTTTCTGTTTGCTGACGATATCAAGATATGGCGCCGGATGCAGGCGGATACCGATAAGAATTTACTTCTGTGTGACCTAGACGTGGTACATGAGTGGTTAACCCGAAATCTGCAACAGTTCAACGTGGACAAATGCAAGGTACTCTCCATAAGACACCAGAGTACCTATCCCTACAGGCTAGGAAAGCAAGTACTGCAGCGATCATCCGTCGAACGCGACCTTAGCGTGCTTGTTCAGGATAACTTGGATTGTTCCAAGCAATCCGCAAAGGTAACCATCACGTCGGCTTGCTACGACAGGCGTTCGGACAAACAGACACCTCTATCTTCAGCCAGATGCTGAATGCGTGTGTTCGCCCCCACGTCAAATACGCAATCCAAGCCATGCCTCAGCCATGGCGGGCGATATCGCCGACTACGAGGCGACTTGCTTATGGCGTAGTCGACTTTACACAATTCAAACCATGTGTGTCGCTCTTTACTGCAACTCGACAGCAACAGCAAAATCAGAGGCCAGTCCTTGAAATTAGAAGAAAAGCACAGCCGAATGGCGTGCCAGAGAAATTTGTTTCCATTTGTGTGTGTCAACCATGGAACGCTCTCCCCGAGTCCGTTATTTCGGCACCCACGTTAGCCATATTCAAAAGTCGGTTGTATGACGCACTCCACCACTTACATTTTGTTACTTGACGCTCTTCTCCCGGGAAATACTTTGGATTTATTTTGTTCGCATAATGGAGCTATGGAAACAAGTGGAGTGCAGGGCTACTGCATTACATTAGATAACTCCACTCTTTTGATAGCAGAACTACTAACTGCATCTTTTTCATAAAAACGTTTTTCGCTAACCCGCCAGAATAATCAACGAGGCTGGTAAAGCAGTGCTTCTTAACCCGGATAAAATTATTGTTCATTATTCAAGCTTCGACGCCTTGCGACATGATCATGACAACTGGAAACCTGGCTTAATGAGGAAATCACTGATGTCGAAATCGCCTTACCATGCATATCCGTCCTAAAAAATGATCGATAAAGTAGGGAAGGCGGCGTTCTTTGTAGCATCGCAGTGATCTGTATTTCGAACTGGTTAATAACCAGATACTCAAGTTGTTGACTGCTTTGGGTGTCGCTTGCAACTCAGGTGTGGCAATACATGTTTAATGGCCATTGTATCATCATCAGCATTATACGATAGCTGAGGGTGAGAAACACAGCTAATGCGCTGCAATACAAAAAGGTAAGATACAAAAATTCAACAGCAGGCAATATGATGTTAGATGTTATAGTATGTAATTCGTATGAGATCGGAGTTGGAGGGGAATCTAAAAGGGAGGAGAATGGACAATGAAGTTCACAACACAAACGCCAATGGGGCCGGCTCTTCGCTATTTCAGCAAATGGGTCCAACCAAACGTGTTCATCGTCCTAAGGACCCATTGGTCATTGTATACCGTCCCCCGATATCAACTGTAGAAATGAGCAACCATTTAGCAAATGTTCTGAAGACCGTTAAGCAAAGCTCTTCAGTCACGTTCTCCTCGCCAGAGACTTTGACTTGTACGCTGTGAATGTTACAGTCATCCGCAGTGAGCAATTTAAAGCCGAGCTGCAAGAGCTAGTCGCTGACCTACCGCTTCATAATCACAGTACCTACTCTAGGAGATTCGGAACAGGGAACAAACCGCCATTCTGGACCTTGTGCCTACCAGTAAAGAACATATGAGCGACACAGTAACACTGAGGAGCCCGTTGGAACGCAGGGATCATGCGACACTGCCTTTCCAATACGTCGGAGACACCATTACCTAGCTTCGCAACTGCAGCTTTCTCCGTGGCAACCTTATCAGGTGAGAATGACTGCTCTCAGATAACTGATCTCTTTATTTCGCATAACGGATTTGGTCAGCTCACGAGGTGACTAGCACCCTTTCTGTGTGCTTCATCACATTTCCGTTACGTGGCTCAGTGGCCAAGTGGTAAAGGAGACGGATAATAATTATTCGTCGTTGAGTCAGGTTTCGTTTATCATGATCATGTCCAAGGGCGACGAAGCTTGGCGACAATGAAACTCAGAAAACTTGCTTAGGAGGCCTTGTGCATTAATGTAAAAACAGGATATTGTTTCGAATGTCAAAACCGTGTATGGAGGCGTGGGTGCCAGGTGATCTTTCAAGCCGGCCTTTGTGAGGTCGGCAATTAATCGTCTTTGAATGAACTACTGAGCCTCTTCATGTCAGCTGGTAGGAAGCTCACGTGATGATGTTCCGGTTAAAATGGTCATTGGATAAGTCGCTGTACCTGTGAGAACCTGTCGTGGACCGCAGCTGTACGACTCAAAAGAAAGTTTTGCAGGGGTAGTTGATAAGCCTCGGTGATTACACTTTGCTTCGGTCGACCGGGGCCTCGTGTTAAAGGCCTTCAAGTGAATCTACGATGGGAGCTTGTTACGACGCTTGCGTCACACCTCGAGCACTTATTCAGCCATGCGTTTGGACTGAAGTAAAACTTTCAACATTTTGGGGCCATGTTTATCAGCAAACTGCTATTTCCAATAGGATCAATTACCGTGGTGTTGACAGTTAATCGATTAGCGCGGCTGGGGTAGATGAAGACCAAACGCAGGGGTTACTGCAGTTAGGGTCGTACAGTCTGGTCGTATGTGCGGACAGGCGCAAGTGAACTTTAAGCGAGGTTTGGATGTAGCTTGCTCTCCGGGTTCCACGTTGAAATAAGCAACAGCTTTGAGAGTGCGAGTGCAACTCAAGCGACATGTGTCGTGAAGGGTGATCCCCGCAGAGTGGATCCACGAGGCGGAGTGCACTGGATAGCTACGAGCTGGTTTGAATGGGTGTAGGCACGAGGGCGTGCGATGAGAATTTCGAGAATAATTCCGAAAGAGGGCTGGAAAGAGCAATCTGGTGGTGTGACTCTGCGCTAATGCATTTATGTGAACCTGGCCGTTCCAGCTGGATACCGTTGGGATGAATTTTTGTCACACAAATTTCTTCCGCGCATCGTTAACATGTACTGTGAAGGCTTTTTTCTAGTTGCAAACTGTTGCGATTGGTTATCACGAGCCACGGTCTGTCTGGCGATGCAGGTGACTCATGTTTGTGAAGAAATGTCCACAATACCAAGCGAACCAGTGACTTGGTCGCGTGCACACATTACCCCGTGTCCTTTGCGTGTTCGTGTTCTTACTTACAATACTGGCGACAGTTTGATGGAACCCATGGTGTCCGTCGGAAAATTGGAAGAGTACAGTGAGGGAAGCGGTTCCTAGGACCATTTCACCGAACGTATGTACTGTCTTTTCTCCGCTAACGAAATCATCAGCAACAACCGCAAAGTGAATATCCCACCGAGTATCTATGGCGCAAAATCATACAAATTAGTTCACAGCTTGGTGACTCCCAATTTGCCATGCACCAAAAATTTTACTGAACTGGTCACACTAGTTTCCAATCACTATAAACCAAAACCATCAGTTACTGTGTAGTGATTTAAATTCAATACCCGAGTACATGGTGATAGGGAGTCAGTTGGTTCCTTCGTTGCCGAGCTTCGGAAGTTGACAAAAGATTGTGATTTCGGTAACTACCGAAACGACAGAATCCGGGATCGTATGGTGGTCGGCGTGGAAAACGTTCGCATTCAGCGCTGCCTGATGGATGATAACGCATTGACTTTGGAAAGTGCCTATGATGTGTCGACGGGCGTGGAGGTTGCTGAAAGTAATGCCCACCTGCTATAGAATTTACAGCACAATTCAAAAACATGTGCTGAAGATGTCATGGCCGAAGTCAACAAAGTTGATAAAAACACCACCGCCCGTTCAACTGTTATCGCTGCGGCTTGCGGCACAGTCACCCCCAGAGAATGCAAACATACACAGATGGTTGGTAATAAATGCCAAAAACGTGAACACTTGGCCCGTATGTCCCGGTCCAGTACAAACCCAAGTTCCCCGGTAGTAAACAACCAACTTGTTGCTATTGAAGCACAGGAATATATATTTAACAGAACTACCCCAAATGTACAACCACCATTTCGCGTGCAGCTTTGTGTTAACCAGATTCCAATGCATTCGGAAATCGTCACGGGCAGTGCAGTAACACTGTGCAACGAACGAACGTGATCACAGACATTGGCTCCAAGGAGCCACACCAAACTGTGTCGGGCCCCTTTGCGATTGCTTACGTACAGGGGTGATGAAGTGAAACTGCTGGGGTGCAAGACGTTGAGGTGTCATGTGGAGGATTGATAACCCGAGAAACCATTTACATCGCACTCAGAGACGGTCCAAACCTACTGGACCGCGACTGGATCAGTCAACTACCAGTTCTGCAGATAAACCATATTTACTTATCAACGGAGATACAAACACCGTTCCAGCAATATGCGCCAGTAGTTGAGATGCCCGGAGGAAGGAAAGTTCATCGGTGGACAAGCTAATATCTACATTCCACATGGCATACAACCGCGATTCACCAAGGCTCGGTCGCTGCCGTACATGATGCGATCGAAGGCAGAAGAGGAACTTGATCGTCTGCAGAAGAGCGGCGTCATAGATCCAGTACAGTTTTCGGATTAGGCTAGACCAATTCTTCAAGTACTCAAGCACGATGGATCGATTCGTATATGTGGGAACTATAAAATTATAAAGCTATATATATATATATATATATATATATATATAATGAGGAACGCTGAGATGAAGCGATATTTGTAGCGAAAGACAACGTTAAATAGTTGTGGTTCTTTGACGAGATGGAGCACAATATAAAGTATTTACGATGCAACAACTCCCATACAGCTAAGGATGCGAGGATATAGGCAGGTAGCTACTCACTAGGAAAGTAGAATAAAAATTGGCTAATGAAGGTATGAAGCGAGGGGAATGAAAACGGGAAATAAATATGAGGTTCGAAACAGAGGATCACCTCACCTTTTCATCCGGCAAAGGAACCAAAGTGCCCCGTCTCAAGCTCGTCTCAATCACGGTAGCCTTTGAAGATAGGTTAGAAAGTCGGGCGAGAGCCCCTTCAAACTGAAGGTGACGTAAAAGCGGGGCCAATCGAGCCAAACATAAACGCAGCACCTCCACGTCCGAGGATAGGCGGGCCGTGGTATTCTCCAAGGCGGCTTGAGTCGTAGGATCAGTAACTGTGGGTGCGATCGAACGACTTGAGCGGACCAATGCCTCACAAGGCTGTGAAAAACAGAAAAAATATAAAAAGGTTCTTCTTTGGTGAATATGAATGATACACCTTTAATAAAACAGTTAGAACCTTTAAACATACAGACCAATCATTGATTCCGGTTTCGCGCCGTATCAGTAAGTGCTTCGAGCCATTGGCAATGCTTAGGACCTTGTGGGGCAGTGACTATTGGAAAGTTAGAGTCCCGAATCGCATAGCCTATTATGCATTAAACAAATGTTAGTTAGCTTTGGAGGGTCATGGTGAAGCACTGCTTGTGCAGAGGCATTAAGACGCACAATCTCAATGTGGACCGTGATTCTCATTGAAGTAAACCTTGGCCGATGCGATCACTGAGACTGTAACTGCTGAAGCGGATAAGCGATGACCCAGTTGTCCGCTGTCATTCTGTGGGGCTTCGTCTATTTTGCGCGGATGTGTGGGTGAACCTATGCATCCACAGAACTATTGGAACAGTGTAGGCCATCATGACTCCACCAAACCCAGTCTAACTCTACTGGCCTACAGCTGCAGTTTGTTAGCAAAGAAAGGGGAGTAAAGCGATTAGGCAATTTTCAGACCACACTGTGGTCACCCGGATGCAACAGAACTGTTCAAGCAGTGGGCGATTGTGCAAGCTCTCCACTTGATCAATCGCGCTGTTAACCTCGAGCAAAGCCAACGACCCAGTTGTCCCGTGTCGCTCTCTGAGATTTCGCATATTTCCTGTGGGTGCGTGGGGGACCTATGCAGAAGCTGGACTATTAAAACAGCGTAGGCTATCATAACACCACCAGAGGTAGCCTAGATTTATTAGCCTTGTGCTGCACAAAACGACCAAAATGAGCGACGAGAGAACACATCTCCGAGGCTGCGCTAATACAAGCGAACGTCATCACCACAACAGGAGATTCTCAAACAGCTTGTGTTCGTCGACGGCAAAACCTCTCATGAAGCTGTTGAAGTCGCTGATGTCAGTGAGAATAGAGGGAAGAAACATCGGCACTGCCTACAGAAGAAAAGGCACGAACACAGCGCAAATGTGGGAGAAACAACAGGGAGAAGCTGACTCCCGATGTCCTGCAGCGCGTCGACGAGATCACTGAACGGCATTTGGAGGACACACTGGTGCAGCTGCAGCATTGGCTGAACGGAAACGGGATCCACCTATCCTTATCCACTGTCTTCAACGCTCAAAAGGGGCAAAGGAAAACGCTCAAGAAATGCCAATATGAGCAAGATCACATCAACAGTGCCACGACAATCGCACGCCGGCAAGCCTATGCTCTTGACTTCCCGGTACATGTACTGAATGATAAAGAAAAGTGCATCTTCATAGATGAGAATGGGTTCAATCTCCGTCTGCGGCAGACTTAGGCTTGCTCAAGAAGAGGGACGCGCACGAACGTCGTCTTGCCCACAGTCAGAGGCCGCATGGTGACACTGAATTTGGCGGCAAAGAACCAAGACATCATCCGCTCAAAATCATCAGCCATGATATCTGCAGTGGTGTAACGTACTCAATGGTCGTTGACGAACTTTTGAAGCTTATACGCTGCAGTGTGGGGATGAACTGTGCTTGGCTGATCGCATACAACGCCAGGATCCACATGTCGGACGATCTAAGGGGGAGACCGGTTACCTCATTTTGACGCCATCACGGTCCATTTCCACCGGATTCTCTCACTTAGAAGTGCCCTGCAATCTACCGATAACCTCAGAACCAATTTGCCAAAAACGTAAGGAAAGGAAGGATATCCAGCGCAGCGGAATGTCTGCAGTGTGCTCAATCTAACTTTTGACTTCAGTCGATGAAACTCACAAGGATGACGGTTCCCCAGGTACAGCTGTACATGTGGCTATGTGGCTCCGAATAGATTCACAACTCAAATCTGATCGAGATAGACAACTGCCTGGCGGAATGAAATCTAATAGAGGTTTAATTCCAGCTTTGCAAATTCCATTCAAATAAGACGTTAGACGGTCAGCTCTCTTATTTCTTCATTCTGTAAGCAAGAACACACCGAAACATCTGGTGCACCTGCACTATTTCGTTGAAAAAGGATGAGATTACAACCATCATCATCAGCAGCAGCATCATCAACAGCAGTACATCAGCCATTTGAACTGATGCTTCGCTACCATAGAACCATGAGGACCTATGAAATAAAGAATAAGAAAAGGGAGAGAAGGGGGACTTACCTGAAAACCTTAAGGCCCTAAGCAAACATTCTGGGTCAAGGCGCCTACACCTTGTGTAGACAACATTCCGTCACAAACAGCTGCCTATCGTGCAAAGATAAGGCGGCATCGGCGAAACAGCTTCCTTGCGGCTTTCACTGCCACGCGTCATAATCACCCATTACCCAGCATATAACTCACACCAAACACACTTTAAACAGGCAATCCAATAAGGAGACGGCAGCAGACGCGCCACTGGTGTCTACTGCGAGCCAGGTCCTGTAAAGTCTAGACCCAAGCACAAGGTGAGTCACGTGGACTCCAACCCGAAAGGCGAGACGAACCAACGGCATCCAGTTTGGTCGTCAGTGACTTCATTTCCCGCTGCCAAGTAAACTTCTGTCCACCTCGAGCCTTGCGCTACCCTACACCTGGTAGAATGAACAAGGCCCTCCTAGGTAAGCGGTGACCAGGCTTACGTAGCACGTGCCCGAGAAAACGCAACTTATTCAGTGCTATATGTTGTTCTAGGGAGCTAGCATGATTATCACCACCTAGTACTCGCCTACGAACATCATTGTTGCGGACACGCTGGATCCATCCGACTCCAACAATGCTTCGCAAACAACGATGATCAAAGACTTGAAGGCGCCTCAGATCTTCAGACCGAAGGGGCCAAGTCTTACTACCAAGGAGCAGAACGGCCCTCACTGTGGCCTTGTATACACCGCCTTTCAGACGGAGGGAAACTCCCTTCTGTCGCCAAAGATGTCGCAGATTCAAGAAGGTAGCTCTGGCTTTTGCAATGCGCGAGTTGACGTCAGTTTCTATACGACCATCATTGCTGATGCAGCTGCCAAGATAAGTGAAATGACCAACCACCTCGAGTTCCTCGTTAGCAAGCGTCAAGGGGTCATCAAGTGGCTGGTGGTCCTGCAGCAACACTTTGCACTTTGAAGGTGCGAAGTGCATACCAAATAATGGGACCACGCTGGATAGGCTATTCAGGGTTGATTGTGCCTCCTCAACATTGTCGGAAAGCAAGACGATATCGTCCGCATACTCTAGATCAACTAAACTTTCACCAGGCAGCACTTAAACGCCTACATCGTGAGATTTCGCAAGGGAACACTCCATGATAGAATCCACGACGAAATTTAACAAAAACAGGGAAATCGGACAACCCTGACGAACGCCACTTGTAGTCGAAAACCTATCCGATAGGACACCGTAGACCCTGACGCGGCCTGTAGTGTTTGAGTATAGAGCACGAAGGATGTTCACATATTTCGTGGGAACACCTTGCCGCGCAAGTATTTCGAACAGAATCGATCGGTCGACTGAATCAAACGCACTCTTGATATCGAGGAACACAGCTATTGTCGGTCTGCGTTATGAGTGGCGCTGCTTTAGCACATGCCGCAAAGTAAATATATGGTCTATAAAGCCACATCCTGGGCGAAAACCGATCTGCTCTTCCCTAATCCGAGATTCCCGTTCCGCAGTGAGGCGACGAACGATAATGGAGGCCAATAATTTTGTCACAACTGGCATTAGGCTAATACTCCTGTGGTTCGCACAGTCTGTGCGACTGCCCTACTTGTATATTGTCACTATAATCGATTCGCTCCAATTAGCCGGCACACTCTCATCCTTTCAGACATGTACGAATAGGGAGGTCAGTGCCCTGCAGAGGACCTCACCTCCATCCTTAAATAGTGCAGGTGGGAGGGAATCCGGGCCAGCGGCACGAAAACGATTGAGGGCTGTGATGACGTTTCGGACCTCGGCCTCCGACGAATGCTCTAAACTAACCGTCCATGGCTCGTCCTGCCTCACCTGAGTAGAAAGCGGTCCAGGATCAGGGGGCCAACTGAACTGATCTTGAAAGTGTTCCGCCCAACGAGCCATACGGCGCTCCTCATTGTGTATCAGCGCACCTGCGCTGTCTCTGCTTGTCTCACTGACGCCTGGTTTTCTGGGACCAGTGGTGCGGATTAGCTGGAAGAGCTTCCGGTAATTGCCTACTGCTCCTGCCTCCTCCATTTATTGAGCCCTACTGGTCCACCAGGCTTCCTTGTCAGCACGCAGGCTCCGCTTTAGTTCACGCCTAATAGCCCGTCTGGTCAGCCGGGAGGTGTCTTCTAGATTCCAACAGGTTCACCGACTTCTCGGATATCCAGTGACTGGTGCGGTGACCATTGATAGTGCCACAAGCAGATGCTCCTGCATCGTGCATGGCGACCGAGATCCTATTTCACTGAAGTTCAGTGTCATTAGGACAAGACAGCGAGAGTTCGGTATGCAGTGCTTCTTGATAGGCTTGCCTGACCGAGGACTGAGACAATTTCTCCGTTGCCAATCGTAGGGGACACTTGGTGCGCCTCCCGGTAAAGTTCGTGGAGAAACGACAAGGTACCAAGGCATGATCAGAGTCGACACAGGTACTCCAGTACGAGCGGCAATCCAGGATGGAAACACGCCATTTGTAACCTATGGCCATGTGGTCAATTTGGGTCCATCGCTGGCCAGCTACAGGAGGATGTCAAGTGGAACTTCGGCGCCCAATGCGTCTAAAAGCAGTGCTACTAAGAAACAACTGGTGCTCCGCACATAGTTGCAGCGGACGCTCACCGTTGTCAGTCCGCTCGGAGTTAAGTCCACATTTACCACTTATCTGAGCTTCTGAAGAGCTCAGACGCCCTACTTGTGCGTTCATATCCCCTGCAAGTACCATAATATCTGCACCAGTAGCACTGCGTAAAAGCGCATTCAGTTCGTGATAGAATGTGTCCTTGACAGCATTTGAACTACAGTCGGTGGGAGCATAGGCGGAAATCAAGAAGAAACAGCGTTTTTTACTACTTCTTGAATCAACCTTAGCTTATGTCGTCAGATGGGCTGCACATAAACGGCTGTTCGCCGGTTCGAATCCGCGTAGGGTTGGGCGTCCTCGCAGTACACACAGCCTGCGAGCGACTGGTGGTGGTCGTGCTGCAGCCAAGCGCCGTTACGGCGTACGGCTGGCACATTATTATTAGTATGATTATTGTTATGGTACGCTTCTCGGGGCGGCTGTGACGTTTCCTAATTGTTGATGAAACCCATATCCCACAGGCATCGGGATTCGAAGGCTGTACGGTCTGCCTAAAACGCATAAGCCTAATGTTCCTCTGCGACCAGCTTTAGATATGAAGAACTATCCGTAACATTCCATTTCACGGGGGCTCGTTGAGATTTTGGAGGCCATCGGAAAGCACGTTGCTGTACACAGCCTGAAGGACAGTTTTGAGTTTGTAGATGTCGCACGTGATCTAAATGTTACAGAACTAATCACGTGTTCTCCCAACTTTGCTTCACTTTCCACTAACGTGCCGCTGTTTGAAATTATAAATTACATCTGTGATTAAATTGATCAGAATCAAATAGCGATTGATATTCCCACAGTTGGCCTAACAGAAACAGAAAAGGTTTTCCAAAAATAAAGACTTCAAAAATCTCATTCATATATAGTGGGTATAATAAAGGGCCCAGGACACTGCCTTGTATCACGCCATTAGTGACTGGCTTAGGCGTGCTTGTCACTTTATGAAACTCGACAAACTGGGTTCGGTTAGTAATGCACAAATCGAAGAACAATAGCACAGGTTTACCTATGTCATGTGCTATTAGTTTGGAAAAGAGATTAGTGTGCGAAACACGATCAAATGCTTTTCCAAGTGTATGCAGAAGACTATAATAGCTGATGAGCCGTAGTCAAGTGAACTAAGATTGAGATTGCTAATCTGGCATGCTATGCAAGATCGTAAAAACATGGGAAGGTTTGTTGCGGAATGTGTTGGTAAGATGTCGCTCCATCAAAAATCAACAGTTTCGGACTTTGTGTGAGGTTCCATCACCCTAGAGAGAATGGGAGTATGGCTGATATGACGGTAGTTGCCCGTTTCCTGTACGGATCCTGATTTGGCAAAATACCAGTTTTCATAGAGATTGAAAAAAGATTCAAAAGCAGTATGGGGATATCAGAGCCCCCTTTTTGATCAAGTTTGGCTCTAAATTGTCCGGTCCAGCATACCGATATAAGTTAGTTAAAGAACTAAGGCGATTAATGTCACGGAGGCTGAATTCTACTTTTCAGAGTTATCATCGGTAAGCATGGGGAGAATTTGCGCTGGAAGCTTAGTAGTGGTGTTAAAGGTGGAGCTAAAGTGGTTGTTAGGAGCATTGTTTAGAGTTGGATCGCTTGTTATTCAGTTTTCACAAATCAAAATGGAGGGGATTTCTGTGGATTTGTTTCGGCTTTTCAACAAGTTGGTAGGTTCGTGATTTTTGTGATAGCCGTCGGCAATTACCTTATTTGTAGCAATGTTAAGGAGGTCTTTTGTTTTCAGGTGACAACTATGAAGCTGCGTGAGTTTATGGGTAAATTTATCGAGAGCGGAGATGGATTTTTCTATACAGGGAAAACGCTTATATCCTAATTCACGTCTAAAGTTATTCCGAGTATCGGTTGTACAAATTAATAATATTTCAAGCTCAGTTAAATCCGAAGCACCGATAGGTAGATCGACCGTAGCTGATGTGATAAGATGTGGTTAGATTACAACATTACAAAACCAATTTCAACACCTCTCGTGGCACGACTGAGAAATGAGAAAATTAATTTTTTTAACCACTGTACCACGTTGGTAGGTTAGAATAGGAGTTAGATCTAAGTCCGCGATAAAATGGAAAAATTCCGAAATTCTGAAAGATGTCATGGCGAGATGTCTTCCTACATTCACGCTTTGTTTTGAAGGCAATTAAGCTGAAAAGTTGGAGACATTAATGTGGGAAGAAATATGATAGTAGGAATTTCCATAGTGATAGTGAAAATAGCGAAAAGGCGAATGAATCAAGCCAAATCAAAAAAGTGCAATGTATAAGGACTACTTTTGGCACCAGACACTACCTAAATAAGCATAAGAAACATGTATGAATCATCGCCGAAGCTACCGCAATCACGGTTTTAAAACGGGAATTGTGTGAACAATGGACTATGGTACAAACTTAGAGTTTGCCTTAGTCATGAAGTGGCCGACATCAAGTGTTCGGTGTTGACCACGGATGTTTATGTATGCTGCCTGATCCGATTGATGTATCGTGCTGTTTAGCTAACCAGTTGCACATAAGTGTTATTTTTTCTGTGTCCATTTATCCACCTTTGACAGGTTTCACGACCGTATGTGGTCATAAATATGCTTTATATTTGTGGACGCCTGACGTGATTTATCGAACAGAATATTCCTCGCATAAATGTTAGCTTGTGAAACCTAGACCGCATTGATAACATGCCGACTTTGCGTCAATTGTTGAAACATCTCCAATATAACTGGCGGCCATACATAAGCATGCTCCTCAGTGAATTCATTTTCCTTTTAGAACAGTGGGATTAGAAAAGATTTGCCTGAGAAATAGGTCAACATTATCAGTTTTACACGCGTAGTCAAGGTAGAGTGAGAGCTTATTGCAAGCTGTCGCTGGCCCACAATATATTGAGGACAATTTCCAAATCTTCGTCGACATCGAATTTGAAAAAGAGGTGATAGCAGGCGTCTTTATTTCACACCACTAGATTGCGGTACGCCGGCGATGGCATCTTAATATGTGGTAACGCACAACCCTGTCAAGAAGCATCGGACAGATTAGCACCACTGCAAGTAAGGTTTGGGAACAGACACATATTTGTGGTTTGGGAACACATGTTCGCAATATTTCGCGACAACAAAACCGAATGCAGTTCTTATGGGTATCGTTTAGAGGAAACTTCATTGGAAAAGAAAAAAAGCGAATGGCAGACGTACCGAAACGAATCTCTCACAGGCTTCGATGAGTGCCATTTGAGTCATTGGATCGTCTGGATACACACGTGACTCTCTGATGCTAATCACAGTCCGGGGGATGAGGTCGTTCAGAATTTTGCCATCCATCGTGACCTGGGGGAAAGTTAAGCACTCAATAGCAACACAGTCTGCACTATGGAGATGACGTTCAACAGACAGCATGCGTAACTGTGGTAATAACTGATGAAGTTTATATACAAACGCACTATAGCGCACTTAATGCTTATTAAATGACAAGCTTAGCAACAAAATTGTGAAATGTGTTCAAAATAACACTATCGTTTGTGAAATTACTGACGTCACTTAGCAAACGCCGAACAGCGAAAAAGTGATCGCAAGTGAATGAATGCACAGATTCGTCCCGCAAATGCAGTGCGAGTCTCTAGTGTTCATGCTTTATGGAATTTTTTACTTGAGCCGGTGAGTCAAGAGGAGATTGAAAAGTGTAGGAGAAATGTGTACGGTTTCGCCTACCAGAGAAATGAACATGACATCGGTCAGGTGCCTCTCTTCGAAAGAAGTTTCTGAGTGGTGAGGTGGTTAAAGAAAAATTAAAGGCCCAGACCCAAGAACAAGTGCGACAGCATTGAGCGAACAGCAGGGTAAGGCGAGTATGTATTAGATACACATAGAAGACAAAAACGGATGCAAAAGAATCTACCGTTCCTACATGGTAACTGTTTCCGCGGCACTGCTTTGCGGCAACTTGGCTAACATTCACCAACTGAGTGGCTCCGGTGACAGCCGCCCTTGCTGACGTCTGCAGACTACGAATGAGGCGAGAGTGCATCAGTTCGGCGGTAGCTGAGTAGGCGACCGAGTTCAGATTTTCTGCAGCTACACGAAGATCCCCTTGTAGCGCCGAGTTGTCCGGATTAGCAGAACATGCCTACAAAACAAGTTTGAGAAGAAAATAAACGAGGAACAGTAGAACGACGGTTAGCTAAAGAGTAAGAACAACGTAGAGACGCGTTTAGGTGAAACTGAGATCATTCTGACAGTAGAGAGCTAGATAGTCCTTGCCAGATGGTGACACGAGTGTGGATTTGTGTGGACATGGTGTCAGATCAGGAAAAGAACCCACAACAGCGGCATGCCAAACGATACCATGCGGATACACGATAATTAGGGTTAACTTAACCCCGCTGCGGTGTGGAAACCCGTTTGGCGATAAATGGATTCCAGTGCCGATACCGTATGGCAAGAACGTCGACACATACATGAAAACCTGCGATGACAGCGGACGTCCAAGTTATGCATGAGCAACAGCAATGCACTTAACAGGTAAACGAGTATTTTTTACTCGCAATAATCCTTTCTCTTAAATGCGAATTCCGCAAGAATAGTTGAAACGGCCGCGTGTAAATCAACTCGTAACGTAGAGTGGTCGCATCCGTTGCAAGCATCAGCGTCCCACTAGCTCAGGATATTAGACACCAAACAATGTAAAGAGTAACGTAATAAAATTAGATTGGTGCGAGGCAAGCGACATTCCGAGAAAAAGATAACACGCTTGGACCGCAGTAATTTCAGGCGGCATTAACGAGTCCCCATTACAAAAAATTAATGGTAAGTGCTGCTACGTTTGGTAGTATCAGACATGAATACACCCCTAGGTGAGCATTCGAAACTCGTAGAGCAATAGTCTATGCAACAAAGTATACCGATTAATTGTGACATTTAGCAATCCACTAGTCGAAAAACCGACGTGACATAAGGGGCGCGCAACGTGAGGTTGTTCCATCGATAAACCCACAGTTCAGTTGAACTGAACAACAAAGTGAGCAATAAAGTGCGGTGGATCCAATTGCCAAGACTCACACTGCAGGAATAACAATAAATAACAACGGCGAGATGGTGGGGTTAAAGGAAAATGGGATGTAAAGAAAATGAAGCAAGCAGGAAGTGCGTTAAACTAATCAATCGGAATGGAACGAAAACTAACAACCAGATGCAAGAAATCGAATGCAAGGAGGAAACTGACTGCGCCATGTCCGATACCGTCTCCAACCATTGGTATAGACCGTCCCGAGGGTCGCATCCAGAAAGGGCATGTACCAGCCTGCTCAATTCTCTCAGTCAATATCTTTATGCCTTCTTACCATGTCATTCACTGGCCACCTCGCGGTTTCGCCCAAGTTGCCGCAGGCATGGCGTAAAATGCGCGCTAAGGAAGCCGGTCAACGGGCATACGGAGGACACGGTCTAGCCAAGGAAAGCGATTAAGGTCCAGCAAATACTCGAATGAGGAACCAGGGTTTTTTTGCCAAAAACCAACTGGCGGACCCCAGCATTGCTCAGCCGGTGCTCCCACCAGATGTGAGCGCAATACGTCGCAGGCACCGGTGGTCAAACACGGTCAAGCGTTTAACGTCTTCGCCGCGAACTGGCCAGGTCTCGGATCCGTACAGTAAGACCGGCTTCACCGCAGCGTTATACACCTTACCCTTCAGTGACAGGCTCATATTCGCCATCTCCATAGAGGACTGAGTCACTGAAAAGCCGCATAAGCCTTGCTGATACGAGAAGTAACCGCCTCATTGAAGTTTCCACTAGAGGCGACTAAACTACAAGCTAAGTGAACCAATCCAACACTGCCAACCGCTGTTCGGCGACAGCCAGAACCGGAGGTGCGTCAGTCCAGTTCAGCAGCAGTACCTTGAAGGTGCAAAGCACATGTCGAAGCGTACAGCGCTGCGCACGAGTCTATACAGTAGTGTTTCCATAACCAGTGCGTCGTCCGCATAATGCAGGTTTGTCAGTCGGTCACCTGGAAGAACTTCCACTCAGGTAGACCCTAAAATAACCGAGTAATTCATATCGATCACAAAGTTGAGGAGAAAAGGAGGTATGGGACAACCCTAACGAAAACTACTTGTTGTGAGGTACTCAGGAGGAAGTTTCTCATAGACCCTTACACGGTCTCGAGAGTCACGGTAGAGAGACTTCGGAATGAAAATATATTCAAAAGCTCGCTTCACGGATAAGTAGTGTTACAAACTGGCAGCGTCAACACAGTCAAAGGTGGCTTTCAAGTCAAGAAAAATCACCATACCCGGTCGTCTGTATTGATATCTCCGTTCAAACACATGATGAAGAGTAAGTATACAGTTGATGCAAATACGACCATAGCGGAAACCAGCCTGACTTTCGTTGTTTCGGCTCTCACGAGGACAAGTAAGTAGTCGAAGAATCATACCCGTCAGAAGTTAGGGGGTAATGGAAAAAGGCTAATGCGTCAGTGATTTCAACACAAAGTACGTTGACCATTTTCGAAGATAGGTACGGAAGTTAACAGTCAGCAGGCTGAAGGCATCTCTTCGGTGTCCCAAATAGTGTTAAATAGGAAAGCAAGTGAAGTCAACAAAGATTCACTACCATATTTCAGTAAAGATGGTGAAAGGTCATCGAGTCCCGGAGCCTTGTTTCGTATTAAGACGGCGAACTCATGTCGAATCGTTTTTAAAGTGAAAGGTGTGACATCTACTTCCCCCGTCGGCTCAGGTGATTCCGCAAGCGGCAGCGTCGCAGCGAGCCTGCTGAACTGCTCTCCCAAGTGTTCCGCTCAGCGGGCTAGTCGACGCGGCTAAGGATCGATCAACTGTCCATCTTTCTTGGCTATCATCTCACTAACTGATGGGATTCTCAGACCCGTGTTCCGGAAGAGTATTCAAACTCTCGGCTGTTCTCAATAGCACTGATTTTCTCCATCTCACGAGCACGTGCTATCCACCAACGTTTCCGGTCGATTCGAAGACTCCTTGTCAGACGCCGTTTCAGGGAGTTATACACACTGAAAATCAGTGCCTATGGGAACTTATTTCCTAGCTCCGATCAAGCTGGTCGGGGCCATGAACATCCATCTCACGAGCACGTGCTATCCACCAACGTTTCCGGTCGATTCGAAGACTCCTTGTCAGACGTCGTTTCAGGGAGTTATACACACTGAAAATCAGTGCATATGGGAACTTGTTTCCTAGCTCTGATCAAGCTGGTCGGGGCCATGGACATCCATTTAGTTATGATATCCCAAATTGGGTGCCCAGCATACGTCAAAGTCATTCTTCATGGCAACTTTGAGACAATCATAGTTAGCATTCGGTTCACCAACGTCATTTACCACTGGCATTTGGTAGGCCAGTTCGTCATGATATGGTTGAACTGCGGATTGAAAGTTCAAGTTACAGGTAAGGTTAAAAGATAGGTGATACAATAGCATCAGAGAAATAATAAATAACAAAATAATTATGCAGCTCAAAGTGACGGTGCGGTTTCCAGCACGCTAAGTACTACCTAACAGGATTCGGTCTGAGCGTTTATACCGCAAACCAATGAACAAGTAATGAAAGCGAAAGGGTGATGCTGTGGTTTAAGCGAATATACCGTAGGTACACACCGGTAGTCATCGGTTTTGAGTCAACGCGTAGAGCGAATTAAATTCCAGTCAACTCGTGAGCAAAGCACCAAGCAGATATGACAAAATCTATGGTAGCATCCATCAAAAGATCGATCCAGCGAATTACAGAGTCGTAGTATGGACAGAATAAGCCCATATGTTCCCCAAAGGAGAAAAAATGGCCACACAATGTTGGGTTGTAAACAGTGACGGTGGGATATCAACAAGAAGCGCAGGTGCAACAAAGCAGCTAGTAGATAATAGGGCCGAAGATGTGTGTTGCAAGACATTTTGATGTGGGGCCGAACGAAGAACCAAATGTAATATGGATTAAACGCTCGTGGCGCGTTAATGCACTGCATGAACACACAGCGATAGAGAAAGTGCGCACTCACCTTGGCAGCCCCGATCAACACAGTGGTGGCATCCGCCAACTGTTTGGCAGCAGAGAAAAGACGATTCTGGCGATCCGGATCATCGGTGGCCAGCTCGGCTTGAGCTTTAATATCGGCAATCGTTTGCGCGGTGGCCTGCGCAAGACGACGAGCAGACGCTACCATACGCTGACCATCTTGATTGTGGCACTGTTGCAGGCTATCGTATGCGAGTTGGAAGTTGTCCAAAGCATCACCTGAATATGCCTGTAGAAAGAAAAATGTCAGCAAGGTCAAACGGCAAGCAAAGGAAGCTGTAATACAAGAGAACTACATACATGGGTAATAGTAAGAACTAATTTCCTATTCAATGTGCTATGATCTGAGTCCACAACTCGCATAAATCATATATATATATATATATATATATATATATATATATATATATATATATATATATATATATATATATAATATGGTTGGCGGCATCCGGTTTCGGGTTTGCATGTCACTGTGGACAGCCACAGGACGCCTGCGCCTACAGAGGGACCATGGATGGCTTGCGCTGCACCACCCACAGCTCCATCCACACACCCCATATCCAGTGTAAATCCGAAGGAATAAGACCGGGAGGCATGCGGATGGGAGCCACGTTTCATCAACGGAGCCGGCCCACACTCCTTCACAGGCAAATACAAGCACGCTGTATTTGGGGAATCAAGTACACACAAGGCGGTGGCTGGACCGTAGTCCGCTCCACACTGAGTGCATGGAACCACTCTTCGAGCCTAGCACGACCACAAGGACCGTGCACCCCCGTCCCCTCCAGCAACGATCAACTGTCTCCTGGAGCCAGCATGGACGAGGTAGTGGGTAATAGACTGGTAGGCATCTTGTCAACATACACATCAAGCGCAACCATACCAGGGATATCAAACAACAGCCATTCACTTGAAACGACAAGACGAAATAAAATAAATCCAATAACGCAAACAGATACGGTGGCATAACTCTTCGCTAAATTACCAAATGAAGTAAGTTGGTTAGCAACAAATCCGCGTTAAGGAAAAAATGTCCACAATTTAGTTAAAAATGCTACAAACACAACAAAGTTACAGAAGATAGGCGCAATTAGCGTAAGCAACCTGGCTAGTAAATAGAAGATAATTCAGGCAGGCAGAACAAAGTAAGTAAAGTGGAATGAAATTTATCCAGCTTAAAAGGACCTAGTTTAAGTGTAAGTTGGTTTAGCCCAACTGCGGTGAAGAAGCATCAAGAATGCAAAATCAGCCTCGGCATGGGGCACCATATATATATGTATATTTATACATGCTAAACCCAGTAGGGCACATGTTGTCGAAGGTGAAAGCGTCGGTGAGACGCCTGCTGAACAATCCGATGCCTGACCCGTCACTATCTGCGGTCATTTAGGCGAATGTTGGGATGGCACCCAGCAGAACTGCACGAACTGCGTCCTCAATATGATGCTGAGTCTGACAAACGCCGCAGCCGGCCAGCCCTTCATGTACTGACTGTGTTTAACGTTAATACACCATTTTCATCTTAAAGTGGACTCTTTTCCAACCAAACTACTTGATATAGCATGTAATGGTGCGGTGACAAACTCCCGGTGATAGGTGGAACCTATTGTCCACCTTCGATCATTAGACATGTGGATTCTGGCCACGCACCGTTCACTCTGTGGTACATATGCGTCACAAGTTCGTCGACGCGGGCTTACCACTAGCTGACCATCTTCTGGTCCGCTGATAAAATGACCCCGTTGTAGCACAATTATGCAGAGGTCTCTAAAACTTCCTCAGCTATTTTGATTTGTGGGCAGCTCAAGGCATATATATATATATATATATATATATTGGAGATGCAATGTTTCTCGTTTCTTGCTTGCGTTCGTGACTACATGCAACAAGCGACTGCTAATAATTGCTAACAAGAGAAGGTAAAGATAGACTCGAGTTGCTCATTGTCTAGAAAACCTGTTCTGTTACCTTCGTAAGTCCTTCAACCCTACATGTTTAGCGGCGTTAAGCATAGTAATTCGATCCAATGCAACTGAACACGATGAAAGCAGACAATAACACGTTTAACAATCTAGTTGTTACTAAAAATCAACATTCCATCAACATCGTGACGTAAACAAACGATCCGATTTATAGCAATGGTCCCCCTTAAATTCATTAGGTTACCCCCAGTTCGATTAAGATCCAGGGTTAGATCACTACGGTTGCGAGTCATGTAGATCAGATCGAACCTAGTCACTGAGGCACCCTGAATGCTTCTACAAACTAACAACGTCATTGCTTGCTGTCGAACCTCGCACTGCTTCATGGAAGGTGAGTAGGATAGTGGGTTTGCTCACTATCCTCATTGGACCAGAAACAGTAGTTGCCCGAATCATAGCAGTTGGTCAGATGATAGCTTTTACTAAACCGGATATAGACCACATCGGACCAAAGCTCAATACTAACATGGGAATACCATTCTAGCGAATCGCGGTATCATTTATTAATACGAACAAGTTGAATTGCCGTCATTATGTAGGAAAGCGTTGCTGCGACCAATTTGAAGAATTGTGAAGATGATTATATGACAGTTCAACTACATTTAAGTCACTACGTCAGTGCCATCTGTACCTCAGAGGCTGTCATGAGCAAATAGTCTCTCCGGGAAAACAGTGCATCGGGAATCGAGTAAAGCTGCCCAAAGGTACTTAAAACTCTCACGCCCACCATATCAGCATTTTTCCAAGGCGTGCTTCACTTCCAGACAAACTCATCTAAGTGGAAACGTGGAATCATCACTCCGATATACGGAGGAGGTAAGCGGTCGGATCCTGTCAAGTACGGACCTATTACTCTCCTATCTGTTTTATTAAAAACGGTGGGATCGGTAATCGCAGATGAACTGACGCGAAATGTTGAAAGTCTGGGAATACTTTCCTATGTCCAGCGTGGTTTCAGTCGCAGACGATCCTTTCTCACCAATTTGCTGCTTACTCGGGACGCATGGACCACGGCAGCTAATGAAGCGGTCCCCATTAATGTGATTTACTTAGACTTTGCTAAGGCATGCGGCGGAGGCAAACACTTCGTTCTCGGTATCAAGGGTTTCCTTGCTCACTCCGAAAATCTGTGCGGCTCCAGTGCTATACCGCAAGGATCCGTCCTCGGCCCCTTACTGTTTTTAGTCTACATCAATGACCTTCCAGCAAACATTTTATCCCAGATGCAGGAATTCACAGACGGTACTAAAAGGTGGAGAGTAATTCGCTCGGCATCCGACTGTGTCTGGGCAGAAGCGAACCAGCTTCCACTGAACCGTGGAAACTGCCAGCTGCTGACGGTGCGTAGCAGCTTCATTAACGCACGTCTTCTGGAGTGGCACGTTATGCAACAAGTGACTAGTGAAGGGCTTAGATATCATCATTCAAGAAAGCCTGGGAAATTTGCTCCATTTTTCGAAAGCTCCGATTGTCGTTAACTTGGACTTGAGGTTTTTGAGGCGAGTTCTCTGCACCTTTGAACGACAGCTAGTACGTATACTGATTAACTCGCATATTCGTCCGCATGATGAATATGCGGTTAAGGCTTGGCACCCATGGTTAAAAGGAGACATTCGTGTCATGGAGCAGTACCAAAGAAGAGTTACCAAGGCAACACGTGGACTATCCTGTCTGTTACAAACTGTGTCCCCGTTTACACGGTGCATTTTCCTCACAATACCGACGGTTTCGCGGACATCTCATTTTCACTTACCGAATACTAACAGAGAGTGAGCACCTGTAAACATCACTGCTGACCCTTACAAACAGTGCCGAGGTCATCACCTGAAACTAACAACGCGAGATTCTCGTCTGGATTGTAGAAAGTATTTTTAGTCCTTTAGAATCTGTTTCCACTGGAATGCACTGCCAACATACGTGGTGAACGCACCGGACATCGCAAAATTCTAGACTTTCATCTTAGTGCTAAACGCTACACAAGTTCGATGTCTAAACTACTGTTACGTTGACATTTTTGATTTTAATTTTCCTTTGCATTTTCCATTCCGTGGGTCTCGTAAAGTCATGCACGATTGAACTGTTGATCGCGATTCTTTTGAACAACTCCCGTTGTGAGTGCATATACAGTTCGTCAAGGCTTTTCCGCGGCCGTCGTCCGGGCAGCTTCAGCGTGAACAAATCACACTAATTCTGGTCATTTCGACATCCGCATCTCGTAACTAAAACAACCTTTCTTGTGTTGGGACTGTAGAGGAAAAACCGAAAACGAGCTTGTCTGATACGTCTTTTCATGATTGAAAGTCCCAAAGTTTAAGCAAATATTGTGAACCATTCATTCATATGAAAGGTCCGAACCAGCGGATAAAACAGAGAAAACATTCCGTACGCTAAAACAAGATGCTGGTAGCACCTGATGCATTGCATGTGCCGTGTGTACGCAAGGATGATGACCAGACGACGTTTGTTACACTGCAACCGGTGGTCAGAGTGAGGGCGTGATGCTGTCAATTTGCCCAAACCTGAACAGATAGCGCGTGAAGCCTGCCCGATCGAATTGTCCAAATGCCATTGTGTGGAACACATCGCACTTGATCTATGCACAGTGAATTCAACCTACCAGCAGCATAACACATGCGAGCGAGAGATAGAAAGGACTGAACACACGTAGTCTGATTATCGATCGCATTGCCTGGCCGCTGAAAGGTTTGCGCACGGACCGGCATGCAACATGAGAGCTTAGCAACAGACAGAAAACGGCACATGAAACGAATGGGTGTACTAAGCGGCCGTATAGCGCTAGAAGGATAGACTGGGCGAGTGCCGCGAACCCAATGATAGGGGGGGGGGGGAATTAGGACAAATAGTAAGGGTGAATAGGCTGACAGTTCGTCCATCGGCACAGATACCCAAAAGTGGGCGAATATCGGTAAGCAATGCTAGGCCGAATAAAGTAAACTAACGTAAGGGAAAATGATTCAAAGGTAATTTTTGGATTAGAAGGATTGTGACAAAACAAGGAATTTCTGATGACTGTCGCGGAGGCGAGTAAACTGATTCGATAGGTCGGTCGGGACTATCGGAACCAAAAGAGCCTAAAGGAGGACGGAACCGGTGCTCATAGAGTGGAGCGTTGGAGACGAGCAACGTCCAATCTACCGGGTTATCAGTTCCACTAAATGAAACGATGGCATTTCACTTAGTGTATACGACGGTTCGAACTGACGTTGTGTGTCGTAATACAGACACACACACAGAGGGTACGACAAACCCCAATGAGGCCACATGGGCGGGTGAAAAACGCTGAGGCACAGTCCAACGCAACGGAAAACGAAGCTCGACCCCAATGAGGTGGGTAACACAAACCAGAAAATAGTTGCCAGATCCTACAGACAAAATTGTCCGTCTACGATTCGATCCGACTTGACGATCACCGTGCCCCAATCAAGTGAGCGAAGATGTCGCAAGTGTCGGCTGCTCGTGCAGTCCGGTAACTCAGTGACCAAAGCGCTTAGCTGGCAGTAACGAGATCAGCAAATGGAAACCAACCAGGTTCACCTGCAAGTGAAGGACGAAACTAGTCATAAAAGCCAGCTTTGAGTCTAAACGTCACCGTTCCCGATACCGCAGTAACGGACAGGGGGACCGTGGTTCATTGCAGAGTGGGTCATGGCCCAAATTGGGGCTAAGTGCCATAATTCGAACGCAGTAGGTATTCGAAAACAACTGGTCGGTCTGTTATATAGCTTCTGTGTGGGAAAGGATGGTGGGCTCCATACACGGAAAACGGCCGAACACAAGGAGTGCAAAATAATTCAGGTATGTTGCATTGTAGTACGTTCTGTGCTCATGTACAGTGGTGGGAAGCAAATGCTAAATGACCTAAGCAAAAAGCTAGACTTATGCTCTTTGAGCTGATTAAACAGAGTTCGTGTTCGGAACGGAGTTTTGGTTAGGGTGTTGGGGTTGTAGTTAGCGGACCGGGATTTGAATAAGATGGCGGTTCCGAACACGTTCCCCACGAGTGTTTGTATGACAAACATAGTAGGAGTACTGCGTCACAGTCTTATGCACACCTCAGCAGACACATTTACCACTTATATACACACACATACACACACAAACGACCGCTTCCGTGAGACAGTGTAGGTAGTGCAGACCTAAGTAATTGGGCTGTGGGGGCCCAAACAGAAACGAGCTGATTTGAGCGAGATTAGTGCTACATAACATCGACAGCAACACCATAGAGTGTAAGCAAAAGCAATCCAATAGCTACTTCTACCGCAGCAAGTGGGGAACAAATTGGGAATCTTGTACACAACGAAAGTGTGAAGATGAATAGCAGACAACCTTGGGAGAAGCCTTCAGCAAGTGGGCGTTTAGTTGATCCAATGCATCCCGGACCTCAGTAGCAGCTGTCTCTGTATCCAATATAGCGTCCTGAACATCTTGCTGTTGTATGTGAGCCGATTGCTCCGAAGCAGTAAGACCGGCAGCTCTCGAGGCTTGAACTATACCGTCAACTGCCCAAGAGACTTCCCGAGCAGCTTCGCACAACTGTTGCTGACACGATGGTTGATGGATAGTAGGCGCGAGAACCTGGATAGCAGAACAAAGCAGAGCAAATTGATGTAACGTACGATTCTCACGATGTGGAAAAAATAATAATCATGCGATAAAGAAAGTGGACCGAAGACAGTAAAATTCATGCCGGATGTGGCGTCCCAGTTAGTTAGGAATGATGTAACAAATAAAACAAGCGGCAGTTTGGAGGCTCATCTCGAATTACTCGTTGGGTGAATGGGTTGTGACGCGTAATCTCAATGTAGACCGCAGTTCAAATTGAAGTGAACCTTGGTCTTTCGATCACGAGGACCGTAGCGGATGCAAATAGAGATTGGGTGTTGCCCACTCAAAAACACTGCACTCCTATAGCGCGTTTCGATGTGATTACATCTCATCAGATAGAGTTAGCAGGCATGGAACCCGGGATCATTTGTATTTTAGCTTTGACCGCTACCCCTAATCCACGCGGTCACGACGGGCAAAGCTTGGCACAACGGTTTAATGAACGATGTTGAGGGTCATTTTGAAGTACACGTTGTGTGGATGGATTGCGACGCGCAATCTCAAAGTTGACCGCGATTCCCATTGAAGTGAACCTTGGTCTTTCGGTCACGAGGACCGTAGCGGATGTAAGCAGAAATAAAGTGTTGCTAAAATAAAAACACTGCACTACTATGACGAGATCAAGGTTATTACATCTCATCCAGCAGATTTAGCAGGCATCGAACCCAAGATCATTGGAATATTGCTCTAACATTTACCACCAATTAAAAAATACGACCTCTCCAAACCCAACGGAACCTGTTTCCATCAAAATGATTCGTGCCTGAGAGATCCATTCACAATTCGTACGATTCAAGTTGGACGCACATCAGGCGCCGAAAGTGTTCTTCATGACACACTTGAGACGATCCCAGTCCGTGTTTGGCTAATCGACCTCATTTGTCACTGATAAATGGTGAACCAATTCGTCGTCATATTATTGAACTGCAGATGCGAGTTCAAACCCCATCTGAAATGATTAGATGTTGGGCAATTCTTCCAAACGGGAACAGCAAGCGACGGGGACTCGCTCACCACAGGGCCGCCCGAATCCAGGCACGTGTTCCATATTAACCGACAGTCTTGATCTGATGTGTCCTCTGTAGCTGACGGCAATATGGCCAATGTAGGTCCAGTTCATGGAGGAATTTTGGGCTCGCCACGCAACACGATATGAACGCTTGTGTCGAAAAGCAGTGCTGCCAGTATAAAGACTGTGGTCGGTGCATAGCTGCAGGAATCGGTCATCAGTGTCTGTTCGAGGAGCATCAACCACGAAATGGCCCCCCAGGTGTTACTCGGAGTCCGAAGGACGACCCACTTGAGCATTCATGTAACCAGCAACAACCGCATCATTAGTAATTCCCCTCATGCGAAGAGGGATGAAAAAGCACAATAGAAATCGTCTTTCATACCCTCCGAACTGCAATCAGTAGAGATACAAACGGAGGCGATGAAAAGACACATGGATTTTAGTCGGTGCTTATTAACTCCAACGCAATGAGGCTGGACCTTACCGTGGTGCGATGGTTTGTGTGCCTCAGCGATCCATTGAGCTATACTGGGTGGTGCTTTTGCACCTTCAGAGCCACTCATACCAGATTGGTCAATGGTTAGAGGCCAGACAAACTCAGCCTCCTGGTCCTCCAGGTTGGGGGTTGGAATGAGGGTGGCTCCTTATTCCTTAAAACGGACTCCTTGTAGCCTACTGCCAAACCCGCTGCCTTGCGGCCAGGTTTTTGAACCAAAGGCTTTGGTTGAGAACCCTAATCGTTCTCCTGTTTAGGCCTGGGCAACCTGACAGTATCCTGCCCACGCAATACAATGAATCCTTCCCCAAACAAATTTCTGATGCTCTGGCCACCGCAGAGGATAATCAACGGTGCCCTATCTGCTGCATCGAGCAGGGTGGATAGGGGTTTGGATGCTACTGCTCAAGCCTTCCCATCTTCTTATTCCCCTTCTTGCGCCTTTTCACCCTTATCGTCCCGTTCCAGCTTTACTTTTATCCCCCCTGTTTTCAACCCCCAATTCTCGGCCCTCCCCCACCTTGCTTCAATAGTCGCTTGCCTTTTAGTTTCAACTCACAGGTGAACGCAGAGCGTCATTCCTGCACTGTCAACAGGCCCATGTCCAAGCAAACGGCCCATTCCAGTTCATCGGCTTCCATTTGGAGCCCTCGATCCTCCTTCAGACTGGCATGCCTCAATGTTCGCACATTGCTTCAGATCGGTCAACAGGCAGCACTTGCCCGAACATTGGAGACCCTCTCGATCGATATCTGCTGCTTATCGGAGACCCGCCTGCAAGACTCGAGCACTGTACTCACTCTGCGATCCCCTTCAGGTGACACCATCAGCACTTTCTCATTGCGCCTATCCGGTGACGATGCAGCTTCGAGCACCGGCCAAGCCGGTGTTGGTATTGCCCTGAGTCCCCGGACTGAAGCTACTCTGATTGATTGGATTCCAATCAGTAGCCGGATGTGTGCGATCCGACTGGCTGGCTCGTTCAAAACTTCGAAGTCGCGTGGGACTAACAGGTGTCTATTCGTTATCGCTGCCTATGCACCGACAAACTGTAGCGATGACTCGGTAAAAGACGACTTCTATCGCCAACTGAACGAGCTCCTTCGTCACAGAAGGAGCTCGGACACTGTAGTGCTGGCTGGGGATCTGAACGCTCAAGTTGGAAAATTATCCACAGATGAGCTGCATCTGGGCGGCCAACATGGTATAGGTTCCCGTAATGATAACGGTGAGCGGTTACTTCATTTGTGTGAGGATGCTCGCTTATTTCTTGCGAGCACTAATTTCCGACACAGCACCCGCCGGAGGGTGACTTGGCGCCCACCAGCCTCGAACCAGCTATCGACGCAAATCGATCACATTGCGATAAGTTACCGCTGGAGAGGCTGCGTCCAGAACTGTCGCTCGATTTGGAGCACAGGTGTTGACACCGATCATGCACTTGTATGTGCTGACCTGCGGATGCGTTTTGGCGGACGCCCACGACGATGTTGTGAGCGCATTGATAACGGCAGACTGGCGAAGCCAGCTGTTCTGAACGCCTATCAAATTACGCTGTCATCCGAGTTGGATAAACGCTCACTGGATGCAATTGAAGCTCACTGGTCTCATATGCAACAGGCCTTACTTGCAGCAGGCAAATCCTCATGTGGTATGTCTAATCGCCAACATGAACATTGGGTCTCTTCACAGTCTTTGGAACTTATAGATGCTCGCCGGCATATTCCGGCTGGAAGCGAACACAATGAAACTCGCAAAGAGCTCCGGGCAAAACTCCATGCTAGCCTGAAGAGAGACCGCGAATCTTGGTGGTCTCGTCGTGCAACAGAGATGGAAATGGCCGCTGCCCTTGGTAACCATCGTAAGTTATTCCGTCTTATACGGGAAACGGGCAGCAGGAGACCTGGTGTTAGTAAAACTATACGTGACGAGAGTGGACAGCCTATCCACAACTTATCAAAACGCTTAGAGCGTTGGGCTGAGCACTTTGAAAGGCAATTTAATCAGTCGGAATTGTTAGATTTCTCGCCAACCAGTGATCGCCCTGCTCCGTGGGCTGTTCCTTTGGATCCACCCTCTAGCTCAGAAGTCGAACGTGAGATCAAACTGTTGAAGTTAAATAAAGCCGCGGGACCTGATGACCTTCCTCCAGCCCTCTTCAAATTCGCGGGACCTGCTCTTGTGGATGATTTACAAGAGTTACTAGTCAAACTGTGGGAGCAGGAAACTGTCCCAACCGATTGGAGCCGCTCCATCATAGTCCTAATTTTCAAAGGAGGCTCACGATCGGAATGCGGCAGCCATAGAGGAATCAGTCTGATCTACATCGCCTCCAAATTCCTTGCATCTGTCATCCTTCACAGACTGACTGGCACTCGTGAAAGCCAGATTCGTGAAGAGCAAGCTGGATTTCGTCGAGGTCGTAGCTGCATTGACCACATCTTCACCATGCGTCAGTTGTTGGAGCACCGTCACATATATTGGCGGCCCACCGTTGTCGTGTTCCTCGATATAAAGGGGCATTCGATTCGGTGGATAGACATGCACTTTGGGACTGTCTACTCAGGAAAGGTGTACCTGAGAAATATGTGAATATTATCCGAGCATTATATGCGCGTAGCTAGGGCAGAGTGAGGGCTTGCGGCAAGTTGTCGTCGCCCTTTAATATCTCCAGCGGCGTGAGACAAGGATGCCCGCTGTCACCTTTCCTCTTCAACTTCGCTGTTGACGAAGTCATGGAAACCGCGTTTACAGTACACGACTTAGAAGGTGTGGAGCTACTCCCAGGAGAACGACTTCTTGATTTAGAGTATGCTGATGATATTGCCCTGATCTATGACAGCTCACAAACGTGCCAAGCGGCACTGGACAGATTAGTACTAGCTGTCCGTCACTTCGGGCTTTGCTTCGCACCCTCGAAGTGCAAAGCGTTTCTCCAAGATTGGTCTGGACCGCCTCCTACGCTGACCTTTGGTGGGGATCAGCTAGAAGTCGTTCAAAAATTCAAATACCTGGGAAGTTGTATCAGCGCCCGTGGGATTGAAGGTGAGATCACGAATCGTATAGCAAAAGCTCGGGGCGCTTTTGCTAACCTTCGCCACTTATGGCGCCAGCGCGACATCACTCTCGCCCTGAAGGGTAGAGTGTACAATGCAGCGGTACGTTCGACCCTACGGTACGGTTGTGAAACCTGGCCGCTTAAAGCAGCGGACCTGAAGAGGCTAGTTACGTTCGACCACCGGTGCCTTCGTAATTTAGCTCACATCTGGTGGGAACACCGCGTGAGCAACGAGCGTGTTCGATGCCTTGTTTATGGCACAGGAAAAGGAAATGAACCGCTCAGCACCGTTATATCACACATCAGCCTCCGATGGCTCGGCCACGTGTTACGCATGCCAGCTCACCGACTTCCGCGACGTGTGTTGTTTGCGCGTCGGGGGTGTGGATAGAAGAAGAGGAGAGGTGGCCAAGCGATGACTTGGTCCAGAGGAATGAAGACCCTCACTTCTGAGCTGGCCTCTGTTGGAGTGTCTCGGCTCCCTAGTTGGGGTCCGAAAGACGATGAACACGTTTGGTTGGATACACTTGCTGATATGGCTAGGAGCCGAGCTCAGTGGTGTTCGTGCTGTGAGTTTCTTTGTCCCACCCCATCCCTCCCCCTCCAACCACGATCTCATTACTTAGCCTTATATAATTTTGCATAATAATTTTTTTTGGGTGCACAGCAGAAGGCTGGTAGCTTACCGGAACGATGCCCATCCGTTACCGGTAGCTCAGCCAGCTTTCACCAGTTGTTTTTTTCTCTCCTTTTTTCTTTGTATTGCAGCACAGTAGCTGGGTGTTCCCCACCTCTAGCAAACGTGTATGATGATGATGATGATGATGAACCCCAACGGAGGTTCGAAATCGAACCGCATACATGCGGCGATTCACTGACATGCAGTAGAGCAGATTACCTTCAACGAGTTTGCCGAGGGCAGCACCTACACCACAAATACCTTGAGCAAGTGACTCTGTATGACCAGAGAAGCGAAGAATGTAATCATCGTCATCAAATTCAGAAACAGGGCGTCTAAGAATCGTCACAACACTGTTCTCTTTTATGCGTGTTTCGGGGACACGGTACACATCAATCCCAAGAGAGTGAAAAGTTGGAGTTAGTGCTGCGTACTGGCCGATCTGACTCAGAGTGAGACGTTAGGCGAGC
Organism: Dicrocoelium dendriticum; assembly: GCA_944474145.2. Taxonomy (NCBI): domain Eukaryota; kingdom Metazoa; phylum Platyhelminthes; class Trematoda; order Plagiorchiida; family Dicrocoeliidae; genus Dicrocoelium; species Dicrocoelium dendriticum. The sequence goes on from OX104063.1 coordinate 74,077,545, forward strand.
CAAACATATCGCTTGCAGCAGGTGCCAGGTCAACCCCTGTCTTTTGTTCAGTAGATGGTGAAAAGAGAACGGAGAAGAATAGGTAGTATTGTCGGCGGAGTCGAGAGTTCAGATGATACTCTGTGACAGTCCATTTCAACAGGGGTTTTTCGAGGTGCCCTGCATCTAGCCTTTAACAGCTTGATCCACAAAGCAGTTGGTTACATGTACATTTGCTTTAGGGACTCCTTTGCTCAATGACCTAACCCACAAGACCGGCTAGGGAGTGTGATTGCAGAGACCATCGCACCACGTTACGGTCCAGTCTGTTCGCAATGGCCTTCCATCATAAGGCCAATGCCAGAATGCGACTCCTCCATCTGCTATGCGATCATCCGAGGCGAGGCGCAGAAGATGGAATGGGTCAAGCATGTCGCTATCAGGCTTATTCCCGGTTTACGTGGTACACCGTACGAAGGTTGGTGCGAGTGGAGGAGTATACATGCTGTTCTGTCGTCATGTGCGAGGCGGTTTCTTGGTGTATCACCGCATTCTACATCCCGGCGAGTTCCCCATGTTGTCTCCCGTGGGTACCTTTTAAGGGAAAAGCGCCACCGAGCGCTTCCTAAACTCCGAAGATTAAATTGTCAGACGGAGTCAGTCTGACCTCTGACCATTTACCGACCTGGCATGAGTGGTTCTAAACGCACTTGGAAAGTGTCACTCGATGTAGGTCAATGAGTCATGGAGATACGCAAACTATCGCATCACGTAAAGGTACAGTCGCGTCGCGGTGGAACAAGGCTATCTATACCATTTCCCGGCCAAGTTATCCTCTTGGGCAACAGAAATAATCTGAGGGGGCATTCAGCATGAATCTACTCAATTAATTTGTTTCGTGTGTACGCCAGTCACTTTTGCAGGTGTGTAGGTGTGCGTGTATAGCCCGTCGCCTTCAGCCAATTGGACCTCAGACGAACTAAGTTATAGGGGTGAAGGTGGGACGCTTTAGCTACTACGCACGGAACAAATTAATTGAGTTGAATGTCCCCTCAGATTATTACTGTTGCCCAAGAGGACAACTTGGCCGGGAAATGGTATAGTAAATCAGAGGGAGGTGCCAATTAGAGTTGAACACCTGCGGTAGTCCACTGGGATCAACAGAATGGAATACTTTCGAGACGGACACCGCTAACGTGCGGAAACGCTCAGTTCGGTGGGCGAAGGGAGATGAATCTAGTTTACTCAAAGCTCGTCCCAAAATGACAATAATCATAGGTGTTGATTCAAGGAGTTGATAAAAAAGTAAAGATGTTGGATGCAGTGAAAATGACAGAACAGTCCGTTTCGGTAAACAACGCATTTTGATACACCATAAATGCAAGGAGTAAGTAAAGAGATAGTGAACCCGACATCTAAAGAAACGATGCGAAAAGTGGGTGGATAAAATATTGGTTCTCCTGGTGGGATAAAGGGCATCCAACAAATTTTTAGAGAAAGTGTCCAGAGGTAGAAGTACACGTGGGTGCATGGAACAAGGAAACTAACCTTCGTACAAGCGACCAGCTGACTAGTGCAAAGTCCTGTTTGTGTGGCCGCAGCGATTACGCGTTGTTGCGCTTCTGGATCCAGTGCAGGCTGTGTTGCGAGATTTTTTGCCTTCACTACCAAGCCTGCCGTTGTATTAGCTACGGCTTTCGCAAGCCCAAGTAGCTGATCCTGAGAAACAGAAGGAATGTAGAAAAAGAAGGTTTTACGATCCAGCACTCAGATGAAACCCAACAGTGTGCAGCGACCTATGTATCCTTGTGACTAAACGACGTAGTCGAAAGAACATACACTGTCGCTGGTGTAAACAGACACGCACCGAAGAGAGATCACTATGGCGGGGCTTCAAGTTTGGCCCAAGTTTTCTCGTTGGAATATTACTTCGCATTATCGACTGCGGACTTTACATTGTACCTGTATATTTGAGACGATTTGTTTTTATGAACCAGTATCAGGGTCAATCATGTCCTACTTCGTCAATCTTTTGAAAAAGGCTACGGGGTACTATCCTACATCCGCGCTTTATCGAATATGGTCACATAGCAGCACTTTTAAACGAAGTATGAACAACTTGTAAAAAAGAAAAGTATCATGCTGGTTAGCAATGTGGCCTCAGTCGTTGTTTTGTCGATAAACGGAGAAACCAGTGTACGAAAGATTGGCTTTACATCCTAGCTTAACGTCGACTACGGGTTGACCTCCACATGACGCACCGGATATTACAGCTGGGAGATTATCCCATGTTGAGGTCGCTGCTTCATCTGCGCACACCAAGCAGCACAAGAGGACCCCGGTACAAGCTTGTCGTACCAGATTCGAAGCGGGTCAGTCACCAACTCTGTTTCGAACGCAGAGTGGTGAATGTATGGAACGACCTGCCGAAGCACGTAGTTGAGGCAAAGCTGATGCCGGAATTTAAGAATTTCCTGGACAAAAACTTTGCCGATATAAAATATATCGAGCGCACTCCAACATAAGGAGTCTTGGTCCCTGAATGACATTAGATGCAGCTACACAGAGAAACCACTTCTTGCTGCTTCCAACCAGTAATCAGGTACTTTCCAATAATGTGTACTCACTCCTTGGTAAAATCGGTGAGCACGGTGCCATTATGCGGCGAAATGAGCAAGTAAATACAGAAATCATTCTGTTACATGAAGTTAATTGGAAACTGATGGAGAAAATGAGATTATTTAATTCGATGATTACTTTTCATCAAATCTGACAACCCTGGAAAGCTTCAGTTTGGTGATGATGGCGTTATAACTTACGTTAACCAACGTCGGCGCAATTCGGCAACCGTAATAGCGTGACACCCAACTGCTTCTATAAGCTACCATTTAATTGTATGCAAACTGTAGTTCTTAAGTGACTTTCAATCAGTCATCGTTGGAAACGTTTATATTGCTTCTGCAGCATCTGCGTCAGAGTTGAAGCTTCTTGAGGACCATGTGTCTTCAAAGCTACTGCTAAAATCAGATAGTTCTTTAAGAATTTTTGCTGGTAACTTTAACAAAAAGAATACAACATCCTTGGGGACAATTGGCTTGGCAGATCTAGTGACCTTTTCGAGCAGACAAGATATCCAGTTGGACGCTATATACACAGGCACACGGCAGTCGTTTTCCATACAAAATGGGCTTCTTAGAGCAGCCCAGACCTTAGTGTTTTAAAATGGTGTCTAAACATATACAGTAGATCAAATTTTTGCACACTTTCTAGACATCCTTACAAGACAATGAAACAGGGAAATTGCTCCTTCGAAATTATCACAAGACTCCAGACGATGTTTAACTGATTTTCGATCATCAACGACGGGGACCTACCGAGGCCAAGTGACCATCTCACAGACTACACAAATATTGCTTGACGTATGCTTCCCTGTTGAAACGATCCACCTAAGGGTGGATAAATTGTGGTCACTGTTAAAGCGATTTCGAAGGAAGGCTTACAAGTGTCACGATCTTAACTAAAACCAGTAAATCCGAACTAAAAAGGCTAAAACACTTATACGTCGAAGCGGTTCTAGGTAACCATAATTGTCGTCATCTATGGAGGCTTTTGAGGTAACACTGGTGAGAGCGCCTGTAACCAAATCGGTGAACTGGATGTGGATAAACCGAATTCTGAGTTTAGTTCCCCTTCATTTAGCTCACCTTCCTTCATTAGATCAAGTCCAGCCGCGCCCTTCGATCGAAGCAACATTCAAAAGGAAGTCAAAAGGTTATGTTGTGCTGGGGTGTATGGCCCCCACTGTACACGCATCAGCAGTACTTCAAGGCGGATTAGATCTAGTGGAGTGGTACTTATCTAGATCCCTTACACTTCACGCCACCAAATGCAATGATGTAATACCGTATATTACCGAAAATGAGCCGATGATTTTTGGACAATTCTCATTTCGGTAGAGGCGGGTCGACTCATATAAAGATTATGCGCACTTAAAAAAAGTCGCGTTCAAAACCTACCCAGGAACTCATTGCACATCTCTGAAACCTATCTCCTCTTAGCATCACCCGCTAGTGACGGAGATTAATTGCCTCATTTTTTCGTGCTGTGTCCTCGAAGCACTGCGAGTAGCACGCCTATAACTATACACGTTATTTCTGTGGCGAAAATTCTCGGTATATTGCATATTTGACGTTCGCGACGGATGACAGTAACGGAAACAAACAGGAATGTACAGAATCTATGGCCAGCACACAAAATAACATGGGAAAAACATGACAGAAAAGCATTAAGCGGTAGATCTTTTGGGAGTCGGCTATTATAGGGACTTATGACAAATTCGATATTGCAAAGTTATGCTGTCGACCTATCCATGGACGGGCTCATATTCGGTAATACAACGGTATCTTTTCTTCGTGGTGTTAAGTTGCAGCCTCAAACAGATATCTCCCCCTACTGGGAGCGAAAACCCAATTCACAGTCAAGTAACTTGACGCCTTTGGGTCGCATAACGTTTCTTGGTCCATGCATGTCTGTGAAGGTTCCATAAAGTCAGAATAATTACTTTGTAGGCTCTCAGACATAAGGTGCTTTCAGTACTCTGTACTTTGATATTTAAGCCTGTGAATTGCATTATTCTCCATTAGTTATACCGTTGCCCTGTCATCTTTACTGGACTGTTACAGAAAGACTACACATTTTACTTGTACATCAGTAAGGCCTATTTCTAGGTGCAGCGGTTTATCAAGAAATTCTTTAGTTGACTTGATCATTTCTAGACAGCTTGACGTACGCAATAATTTTTCATTAATCGCACACAGAGTTTTAAAAAAGGCTCTCTTTTCTCTACGCGTTCGAAATGCAAAATTTTATTCTTCTGCATTTCATCATATCGCAATACTGTCTTGCCGCATTTATCACGTTTGAGTTTAGTTAAAAGCATAAACATGCTGCGTGAGCGCATTGTTGTGCATATATTTTATTTGTCTTCCCAAGTTGTTGTTACTATCATCCATTATGTCCGCAGTGGTGGTGTAACTGCTGAAAAAGGAACCCATTAAGGCTCAGTAAGCTTATTTTGACTCTGACTCCGTGTGGCCAGAAGACTGCATCCGAGCGATATGGCACCGAGAGTACACATAATCAAAAAAATTGCGCATGTAAGATTGACTAAAAAGACCTAGAACAATGCAGACCTTGAATAGTCGTTCTTCTTCAGTCAAAACGAGCAAAGTGCTATCTTGATCCTCATCTCCGGCACCGTGCATCACGTGGCACAGAAGGTCGTTGCTTGCCTCACCCACTCGGCTGGCTGCCTCAATGATCGCCTTCCGTGAGGCGCTTGACACGGGCCCCACTGCTGTCGTGACAGCGACCGAAGAGGGAGCTGTTCCGTTGTCCATACTATCAACAATTTCTTCACGGGTCTGAAGCAATACGATAGAACCGTTTATGTTCCAAGATCAAATAAGGTAACGTTACCAACTGGTGCGTAACACATCAGCACACACTTACTTGTCCAGTCGCCAGCGGTCGAGCAGAGTCCAACAGATTGGTAAATGCGTCCGCTACATTGCGAGCTGCGGATAACAGATTCTGAGTCGACTCTGCTGCACATTCTCTGACAACTGGTTCTCCAGTCCGATCGGCCCGCACGGCATCCGCCTCCCGGCGAAGAAACGCCACCCGTTTGACGTCGTCGACGAAGGCAGGAAAGTGAATGGTCACCACACGGAAAGACTGCTGCATCATCATGAGGTCATCCCCAGGGTCGGCACTTAGACCAAGTGCAGACTGTCCGGATGTACCGGACTCAAATGTTTCAGCTCGATTTGCTGAACGGAGAGCCTGGGCAACAGCGGTATTCATGGCACCCATTTCGTCCGTCACTTTCGCTTGACTGGCTCCGATCGACTCGCTGAGCCAACGTTTGGAAGCCTGGAAGAGAAGATGGAAAGAATTAAAACCAAGGGCATTGCGGCTACCGAGAGTGGCGGAAAAGGATGGCCACAAAGATGACGCAGAATAGCGAATGGCGTGATAAGACCCTCATATCTTCGGTTGGGTGATCAGATATTCACAGTACAGGTTCATCAGAGAGCAATTCAATTCAACTGGTCTTAGATCCGGAGGAGGACAACAAGAATGCCCTTCAGAACGAATAAAATACCTTTTCCAGTCACATGCAGATGAATGCACCAGAACAGGTGACTGACGACGGCAGTGGCCACAGTCACCGAGAGTCGGTAGTACTAGCATTGCTGCAACGCAGTAGTGAAGTAACAAGAAAAATCCTGGTGGATGGTAGACCATTCCTCGAACAACATGGTGATAGACAATATAGAGCCTATATGAAGCATTTTTAACGCTCCTGCAAAGAATGACTACCACACGTACCTCGTCAGTCAGTACGCTGCACGGATCGACATAAGGAAACGGGGGTTAATGGCAGTGCACCTAGCATTCCAACATGATCAGGAACGCTTGAAGATAGATCGTCGATAGAGATTTAGGTAGTATTTGAGATGATGGATCACTCATTGATGAGAAGATGGTCACATTGGAAATAGTGCGTGATTCATAGGAGCAGGTGAGAAGAAGAAACGAGAACAGGGATGACCAAATATGAAAACTGACCTCATCCGAGCCGACTCCCAATAAACTGCGGTCTTCCGTTGACTCAAGATTCAACTGTTCCTTCGCTGCTTGAAGAGTTTCCATGTCTTCGTTGATAGTGTGAAGCAGAGAACGTTGAGCGGGACTCATTTTTTGGTAGTGGAAAATGTGTGTCTGTTTTGAGGGTGGAAACATTGGAGAAGCTATAGTATGTGACCATGGTAAAACTAAAGGAATATACTTGCAGACGCAGTTTGAGGAAACTGAAAAGAAAGTATGAATGGTAGCAGCAATCCAAAAACCGATAAGAGGCAACAAAGTTAAATACCACAGACTGGCAACTGTTGCAAAGCATCAAAATGCCCGGTGGCTGCCGTAGATATGTCGGCCTGTGCAAACAACGGCCCATACATGGCTTAGCAAAGCAAAGGGCAAACAAAGGAACTCTGTGACCCCGAGGCTTAGCTGAAAACTGAGCAGAGAAAATCTATCATAGCGCTGCACAAGAGAAAAGACTGCATAGAATTTGAAAGTTACTTTTGTGATAGTTCAAGCGGAACAGTTATGCGGCTATGAATTTGCTAGATATGTGTAGTGGATACAGTCGGTCCTTCTTGCGGTAATGTTGTGATAATAAGAAACAATGGAGGAAACAACCAAGTGAAATACAAAACAAAAGTGGACAGGGCGGAGACAAAACCCGGTGTCAGAACTGGCAGGTAATGATATTGGATCAGACAGCAATTGTGCGAACAGAATCAGGTTACGGCTATTGTAATGGGAGCAATTGAAGACACTGGATTGCAGTGTAGATGAAAGAGGGATGCATGGGAAACCAGTATCAGCTGTATAAGTAACTGAACCGAAATATTGATGAAGTTTGTACACCTTGACACGAACTACAACTAGCAATTCGAATAGACAGGGAACTTTGCAGAGAAGAAACCAAAGTGGTACGCAACAAACGGTAGCGTGATTAACTGATAATCCCGAACAAAAAAAGGCACGTGGATACCTAGTCTCGATTGAAATTACCGCGGTAGCTATGCGGTCAAAATCAAAAAAACTAATAGCAGTAAAGAACCGAAGGACAGTAATTGGTATACTGTTCATACAGACGATAAGTCTACACCCATGGATCGCATTTGTGCCATTTCTGTCCGTTGCTCCACCAAAATAAATAAATAAATTTTTATTCTCAGCTAAGAGGACCACTCCCGCACAGGCATGATCATGTTAAGAGTGCAACAGGTGATCAAGCAATGTACAATAGGAATGTCATAGGAGTGTCATATATGTTCAATAAATATGCAACACGGAAATTCAGCGCAGTCAAATGTGTATGACGACATCATCGTCAGAGTTCGCGTGCATAATCCTATTGTCACTGGGTTGCGCAAGGTCCTACCAGAAAGACGAAGTAGGCGGTCATCTAAACAAGCCCATCATCAGTCCTGTTGGTTGCTGTGTGAGTAGCCACAGATAAAGCAACTGATACCGCCACGATCGCTGTCAGTACGCTTACGCCCCTGCTATTATTGCATCTACGTCTGCGCGTAGGTCTGTACCGGCGCCTTAATCAGGTCGATGACCAGCGCGTTCGCGAGTTTCTTGTTTTACCCATAGCTATGTGATCGAAAGTCGGAGGTGGTACAGAAGGAACCGACTTGGCAAGCTGAACGCAGCAAACAAAGCGGCAAGGAGGCTGACAGTGTAAAAGTGAACCGACTGGCTTGTGTTGCGCTGTGTAATTGATTGCAATGCATACCCAACACTATCTTAGCACTTGTTCCGAACACATAAAGGTGATCAGCGTAGACTGCAGAGAGAAATTCTTTGGAAAACATCTCAAATTGGTGCCATCTGAATGAGATGTATTGAGGTACAATAGATGAGGTGAACCTTACCTATACTTAGCGTGTTGAAGGGGAATGGTGGCAACTCACATTCACCAACGACTAGCGCATTCGTAAAAAAATAACTGATAGTTCTGCACAAAAAGGCCACCCCTGGACTAACCCGAAGAATAAACTGCAGCTGATACCTTTCTAGAAAAGAAGGTACTATACTATCTGAAACGCCCAAGTTAAGAGGAAGTCACCTGACTGAAAAATAAGCTTCACAGATATAGCGAAAATCATGATTAAGTTTGCCATTCTATGAGCTGACTAAGTGCTCAGAAACGTAAATTAGATGGATGATGTATAGCTAGTTACTTGTGATCCCAGAGCACATCTGAGTCTACGAGCTGCTTCGCAGATCGAGGAATGCGGTCAGATTCGGCGTAAAAATTCAACTACCTGTCCAGCAAGAGTTAGTGTTGAGTCAAAGCAACAGCCAAGCGGTTTGCGCAATACAAACGACGCATTGCATCCAACGCTGAATTGGTAAACAGTATAAGACGTGCCCAAAAGTCACTTCATAGACGGTCTAGTCATAAGGAGAGGACTTCAATTGAGCCACATTGCAGTGTCATCATTGGTTGATCACCAACAATAGCTCCATCAGAAGATTCCCTAACCAATAAACGCTATAACCGACAAATCTATATTAAATAATACCGAAGAAGAAGAATAAAATGTACTATTCAGAGAAACGCTAAGAGTAATAATTGGCACCGTTTCATATACCTCGTCTGTCAGTAAGAAAACAATAGGAAAAGTGCTAGAATTTGCGCAAAAAGCCATTCAAAACCAATCATGACGCAAAGCAATGATGACACTCCGTAGCGAACAATAGCGAATCACCCGCAAAGAAATATATCGCAACTAGTACTCGTCCATCCTAGAGGAGGATAGCAGAGAGCGTTCTTTTTCTAACAACAAACACCAACACTGTGATGAAGAGTGCTCAGTAGCATCCAAGCGGGATCCACAAGGAAACAGGAATCAATCAACAAATCGGCTGAGAAGTATGAGCTCTCATGCCTCAGTGGATGATGTAAAAACCGACTACGGGACTAGAAGCAAGAAAAAATCAGAACCATAAGAGATTCGGTGTCGGCTTCACCAAGTGCAAATTGGTTAGCGTTAGACCATAAGCGACACGATACCTAGTAAAGTAAATGTGAGAGCCTACACGTGTTAACAAGAAAAACAAACAGTAGAATAAATTTAAGATCTATTCTCCATCGCATGTCCTATAGTGTGACGACCTCAGTGACCTTTAGGGCTGAATACTTTTGGAACATCATAATCCGTAACACATTCATCCGCAAAAGACAGTTGGAGAACTGCTTCGGAATTTCGAAAAATACAACATCTGCACCTTTCGATTCCGCTGTGCATCAAGAATCGTAACATCCAGTTGCACTGTACCTCTAACCGACGAGGAAAAAACGTGTTTTTTATTCGCCCTAACTTAATATTGTTCATGCAAGCGCAAGGTACTACCGGTACATACATGATATGTGTCGAATATGGACCCAGCTTCCCAATAAAAATATACCTATTATTACCAACGGTCATGACGAGCCAAACAATGAACTATTTGATCGGACATTTATCTCGCTTAAAACTGATAGAAATAGGCATAATTCAGACACCGTTTCAGTGCAGTATGCCACTCTTAATCATGCTGGCAAAGAGCGCAACGCCGCAAACTGTAGTCCGATATTCAGCCTCAAATTTGCTATTGTAAGTGTCCACTGTCTGGTACTAAAATTGGATACACTTGCAAAAACCATGTAGTTTAGAAAACGTCGCTTTGTTTTCCTCGCTGAAACATGGTGAAACACACATCTCGGTGGGTCTCGACTTAACCTTCGGGATTAACACTTGGTTCGGTAAGATCGTTTGCGCAAACGCAGTGGCATTCGAGCCACTATATTAAAAGGAGGTAAAGCAGCGGTCTGCGTCGATAAGTTACCTCTCAAATAGTTGAACCATGGGTGGTAAATCCGTTCACTGACCTCCAACTGGGTTGCATTTACAGATTCACCGAAACCTTCGTTATGAAAACCGACAAGCAGCCGATCCCATTAATTTTGCTTCCGGCGCTCTCTACTACAACGAAGTTGTGCGCAGAAACACAATATGACAATTTTCAGCATAAGTATGGGGATAAATTGGAAATTAAGAACAATGTCGAAGCCTGACCGCCACACGTATCTTATTGAGTGAAACAGTTTCGGCAACCATGTTAGCATCATGGAATTGGAACCATTTTCTCAATACATGATGCAATTTAGACACGAGCGAATTGATAAACAGTACTGTCGCCTGTGCCCACATAATAATACTCAAGTTGTAGATAAACAACCATGGCACCAAGCTAAAGGCCTCGCAGGAACAGAGAATGTTGAGTTGCATTACCGAAAAGAGAACGACAACTGCACTATCGTAAACACACGATGTAGGCAAAGTATAAAATCTACGAAGCCGACCCCTCGAGAATCTAGAGATGACACAAATGTTGGCGTAGTTACGTAAAAGAAAATTCAAAATGACTTTAGATGACGACTAAGCATCAAACGACAATATCCGACAACATTAAACAACAAGTTCCCATTTTGCACCCTCGTTCGATACCGATACTTGCAAAACTAAACCTTAATTAATGGGAAATGAGCTACTGTCTGGCATCCCGGCAAAGGCTAAAAAGGTGCGGGTAAGCGCTACACCAATTAACCATTATTCCAGCTGCAGTAACAGTCGCAAAGCCGATTTAAAGCTCAGTAGTAAAAGCACATCTATCACTGTCCGATGTCTTTGATGTAGCTGTTTTGATAAGAATAGTAGAGAACGAAGGCGGTTCACTAAACGAAACATCAAACTATTGAAATAAAAACCATACCACTAAGAATCAGGATGAATGGTGTTGTTCGACGCGGTTAAAAATGGATAACTATGCATGAAATGAGCTCCTTCGACACAGTAGAAGCACGAACACTGTAGTGCTAGCTTGGAATCTCAACGCACAAGTTGGAAAATTTTCCACTGACGAACTTCATCTGGGCGGCCAACATGTTGTAGGCTCCCGCAATGATAACGATGAGCGGTTACTTCACTGTGTGAAGATGCTCGCTTATTTTTTGTGCGCATTAACTTCCGACACAGCACAGCCGGAGGGTGGCATGGCGCCCACCAACTTCGAGTCAGCCATGCACGTAAATCATTCACATTGCGGTCAATTACCGCTGGAGAGGTTGCGTCCAAAACTGTCACTCGATTTGCGGCACATGTGTGGACACTGATCATGCACTTATATGTGCTCATCCGTTGGTGTGTTTTGGCGCACGCCCACGACGATGCTGGACGCGCATAGACGCCAGCCAACAAAGGAAGCCAGGTGTTCTGAATGCATACCGAAGTACGCTGGCGTTCGAGTTGAGCAAGCGCTCACTGAATACAGTTGAAGGTCACTGGTCGCATGTTCGCCAAACCTTACTAGCAGCAGGCAAATCCTCATGCGGTAAGTCTAATAACCAACATGGACATTGGGTTTCTTCGCAGTCTCTGGAAATTAGCGATGCTCCCTGGCGCATACCGGCTAGAAGTGAACACAATGAGACTCACAAGCACCTCAGGGCGAAACGCCGTGCTAGTCTGAGAAGAGACCGCGAGTCCTGGTGGTCTCATTGTGCGTCAGAGATGGAAGTGGATGCTGCCGTTGGTAACCATCGAAAGTTATTCCGTTTGATACTGGAAACGGGCATCAGGGGACTTGGTGTTAGTGACACAATTATAACGAGGGTGGACTGCCTATCCACAATTTGTCAAAACGTTTAGAGCGTTGGGCTGAGCATTTAAAGAAGCAATTTAATCGGCCGGAATCGCTCGACTCCTCACCGGCCAGTGATCGCCCTGCTCCATAGGCTGTACATTGGATCCGCCCACTCTGTCCGAAGTCGATTGTGAGATCGGACTGTTGAAGCTGAATAAAGCCGCGGGATCAGATGATCTTCATCCAGCCCTCTTCAAATTCCCGGGCCCGACTCCTGTTGACGATTTACAAGCGTCACTAGTGTAACTGTGGGAGCAGGAAACTTTCCCGTTCTTTAAAGAATTCTAGCGTTCGGAATGCGGTAACTATAGAGGAATCAGTCTGATCCCCATCGCCTACAAATTGTTTGCCTCTGTCATCCTTCACATGCTGAGTAGCGCTGTTGTAAGCCAGATTCGTGAGAAGCAGACCAGGGCTGCATCAGCCACATGTTCACCCTGCGTCTGTCGCTGGAACACCGGGACATATATCGGCGGCCCACCGTGGTCGTGTGTTTTCACATCGAAGGTGCCTTTGATTCCGTGGATCGTTGTGCCCCTTGGGACTGTCTGCGAAGGAAAGGTGTGCTTGAAAATTGTGCGATCGCATTATGCGCGTAGCTCCGGCAGAGTGAAAGCTTACGTCAATCCATCGCCACCCCCTAATAACTCCAGCGGTGTAAGACAAGGATGTCCGCTGTCACCTTTCCACTTTAACTTCCCTCTTGACGAAGTCATGGAGATCGCATTCACAGGACACGACGTAGGTGTGAAACTGCTCCAAGGTGAACGACTTCTTAGCTTTGAGTATGCCGATGATATTACCATAATCTGTAACAGCCCACAAACGTGCCAAACAGCACTAGCCAGAGTAGCACTGGCTGTCGACCGTTTCGGGATATGCTATGCATCCTCGACGTGCAAAGCTTTCCTGTAAGATTGACAGGGACTGCCTCCTGCGCTGACCATCGGTGTGGATCAGCTATAAGTCGTTCAAAGATTCAACTACCTCGACAGTTGTATCAGTTCCCTTGGAATTGAAGAGGAGATCACAAACCGTATAGCAAAAGCTTGGTGTGCTTTGGCTATCCTTCGCCACATGTGGCGCCGGCGCGTCATCACTCTCTCCCTGAAGGGTAGAGTGTACAATGTAGCCGTACATTCGACTGTGCTGTACGGTTGTGAAACCCAACCCGTTAGATCAGCGGACATAAAGAGGCTAGCTACGTTCGACCGCTGGTGCGTTCGCAATTTGGCTCACATCTGGTGGGAACACCGGGTGAGCAATGAGCGAGTTCGACGCCTCGTTTATGGCTTGAGTAAAAGTGAACCGGCTGGCACCGTTATTTCACGCACCGATGGCTGGGCCACGTGTTACGCATGCCAGGCCACCGACTTCCACGTGTGTTGTTTGCGCGGCGGGGGTGCGGATGGAAGGTGGAATGATGGCCAAGCCGTGACTTGGTTAAGAGGAATGAAGGCCCTTAGTTCAAAGTTGGCCTCGATTGGAGCCTCTCGGCTAAGTGGTTAGTGACCGAAGGATGATGGGCACGTTTGGCTGGATACGCTAGTTGACATGACGTAGAGCCGACCACAATGGCGCTTTTGTTGTGAGTTTCTCTGTCCCTCCCCCTCTCCCTTAGCCTCGCTCTCCAAATACGATTTCATTCTTGCAGCCAAATAGCCGGTTGTTGGCTCTTCGGAACGATGCCCATCCGTTACTGGTGACTCAACCGGCGTGCCTCTGTTGCACTTTAGTTTTCTTATGTATTGCGGAATAGTAACCGGGGAATTTTGCACGTCTGGCTTAGATGCGTAATGAACGATGACGACAGGGAAAAGATAATGGATCTGGAATACATCCAATGATCACCTACCAAAATGTGTCACCATTTCCTCAGTCTGGGAAACATATACTAGATGCACTTCAATGGCTCTAACCAAAAATCACTTCCATAGTTCCTTGAAGTTTGAGCTGTTCCTATCAACGTGTAAAACCAATGAGGTCTTTATTACAGGCAATTCATAGAAGCCGACAGCTACTTTTATCGAAAAGTACTCCAGTAGCTTCGCCATCAATCCTTGACAACAAAAGGTCCTCTACATATCGGAAATAAATGGTGATAAAGCACAGGTGTATCTGATGAAATTTCCAATCAAGAAGTCGCATTACCTAAAGGTAATATACCGGATGATTTGAACTTGCAATTTGCTGTGTTCATTGTTATAAAGTACCATTTTGCCTACCTAGCACATATCCAACTAATGGAGAGAAAAACATCTGACAACGTTCCTCTAAAAACAGAAAAAGTCACCCTCTCAATCGTCTTATAAGATACACAGCTTGTGTGTTTATCATCCACTTCCCTGATAATGGTTCGCCATCGGATCTCGCTGCGCACAAAGCTGGAGTGTATTTTCGGAAACCAGTCTGAGTCACAAATCGACTAGATCAAAGACAGTAAAATGCACATGAACGTAAATCCACTTGAAGCTGTCCTGCAAGTAAAGTATCTAGCACAATAAAAGCCTAGTGATGCAACAGAGCATGATATTACTGATCACCTGTGCAAATGGTCGATCTTCAATGGGGGAAAAATCTCCCTTGCCCGAGAATACATCCCAACTGATTTATTCATTTATATGCTCACCATACGAATAAAGTGCGTTGCAAAGTGTGCCAAATAGAAAATGCAACTAAGGCCAGACAAACCTGCCATTTTGGATGCACATAAATGACAAAACGTACGCAAAACGGCTAAAGCAAAACAAGAGGGGGCATTGACAGGGTCTCATGGTGTAACTCACACCGCCAATCATGAAGTCATCCGGAGAAACTTGACGTCCAACACGTGCCATAGCGGTATTCATAGGTCCACTGTCAATGATTTCCGATGTATCGGCCACCAGGCGGTGCTGGGACCACCCATTGGTTTGCGTCACGCCCGAGGTCATGTGTATTAAATCTTCAGTTCCGTCGAGCACAACTCCATCTGCAACTCCGTTGAGGAGAGCATCCTTCCCTCGGGCACGACTTGAAGGTAAGTGCTGGTGTTGGATAATGGTAGCTCTGAAAATTTAAATGGGGATGAGGGACAGAATGGTACAACGGTTTATAATGGTCAAAAGAAAACATACTTGACAAGTCTAGTAGGATGACTATCATGAGAGCTACAAAATGTAAAGTGTCATAACACAATCAAACACATAATGCCTGATTCACCGAGAATTTCAGTTAAACATAGAGGTAAGCAGTCTGTCTCGATTATACAATGAAGTTTGATGGATGCACAAGTTACTTTGCGATAATATGGCGTAGGGTATGCGCGTTAGCGCAACGCAGACAAACTTTTAAATAGCAAAAAGAGCGAAATAGAAGAGCGGCCCGGAGCTAGAAAACGCTTTGCCGATGATCTAACCGATTAAGCTAATGGAATCTCGGGTTAGCGTATTGGTTGAGTTTCAAAAGATCCCTACAAGCATGGTTGGGGTTTCCCACAATGAGATCGTTCTGTAGACGACAAGTACCCACGCCGCGTGATTCTAGGGATTTCTGCCTAAGTTCATATTGCAGATGGGGTAAGCCATTGATGTTTTGGCTACCTTAGGTTACGCAGAATATTGTGCGAGAAGACCGTGTTATTTCCAGGCTTAGATAGTGGGCTTCACATGCAGCATCACAAAAGCGTCAAGCTTCCAATGAGTCAAGCGTGCAGAAACGCCCTTTACAAGAGTCTAGAGCGCCGATTTGCTTTCTTTGATGCGTTTTGGACCGGACTCGAACAACTTGTTGAGCACCTCCAGATCGCCACTATAGGGCGCCCGCTATAGAAATTATGGATGTATAAGGGACTCATGAGTGCTCTGGTACTGTAAATGCTTAAAACTTGCACTTGATAAGGTTGTAGGGCAAAGTATGAGCCACATGGACGTCAAGATGCAGTGACCGATGATGATCTATTGTCTTGATGGGAAAATGCATAGGATAAGCATGATGAACACGCTGGGGTGGACAAGAGGATATGGCGAAGAGCCGGCACAAATGGCGATTGTGAGGCGAGTTTCTTGGTCTAACCTCCAAGTATAGATTCGCCCTCCAATTGAGATCTCATACAAACTGCATAATAAAATACACAAGTTAGAATTTGTTTTCCTTGCAGTCTTTGTAGGGTAAATCGTTTAAGCATCTTATGATTTGTATTGAGGCACCAAGGCTGAGGCGTGTTTCTCACTCAGTTAACGTGTACTGATTGATTGATTGATTGATAACTTCGCCCGATATCCGCGCGTAAAGCGCCAGGATAATAGTTAAATGCATATCGAGCACACCATACTTTTACAGACAGTCCCAAGGGGCACAACGATCCACGGAATCAAAGGCACCTTCGATGTGAAAAAACACGACCACGGTGGGCCGCCGATATATGTCACGGTGTTCCAGCGACAGACGCAGGGTGAACATGTGGCTGATGCAGCCTCGGTCTTGACGTAACCCGGTCTGCTTCTCACGAATCTGGCTTTCAAGAGCGCTACTCAGTATGTGAAGGATGACAGAGGCAAACAATTTGTAGGCGATGGGGATCAGACTGATTCCTCTATAGTTACCGCATTCCGAACGCTAGCCTTCTTTGAAGAACGGGACAGTTTCCTGCTCCCACAGTTACACTAGTGACTCTTGTAAATCGTCAACAGGAGCCGGGCCCGGGAATTTGAAGAGGGCTTGACGAAGATCATCTGGTCCCGCGGCTTTATTCAACTTCAACAGTCCGATCTCACAATCGACTTCTGACAGAGTGGGCGGATCCAAATGTACAGCCTATGGAGCAGGGCGATCACTGGCCGGTGAGGAATCGAGCAATTCCGGCCGATTAAATTGCTTTTCAAAATGCTCAGCCCAACGCTCTAAATGTTTTGACAAATTGTGGATAGGCTGATCACTCTCCTCATGTGTACTTTCACTAACACCAGGTCTCCTGCTGCCCGTTCCCAGTATCAAACGGAATAACTTTCGATGGTTACCAACGGCAGCAGCCACTTCCATCTCTGACGCACAATGAGACCACCAGGACTCGCGGTCTCTTCTCAGACTACCATGGCGTTTCGCCCTGAGGTATTTGTGAGTCTCATTGTGTTCACTTCCAGCCGGTATGCGCCAGGGAGCATCGTTAATTTCCACAGACTGCGAAGAAACCCAATGTCCATGTTGGTTATTAGACTTACCGCATGAGGATTTGCCTGCTGCTAGTAAGGTTTGATGAACATGCGACCAGTGACCTTCAACTGTATTCAGTGAGCGCTTGCTCAACTCGAACGCCAGCGTACTTCGGTATGCATTCAGAACACCTGGCTTCCCTAGTTGGCTGGCGTCTATGCGCGTCCAGCATCGTCGTGGGCGTGCGCCAAAACACACCAACAGATCAGCACATATAAGTGCATGATCAGTGTCCACACATGTGCCGCAAATGGAGCGATAATTTTGGACGCAGCCTCTCCAGCGGTAATTGACCGCAATGTGAATGATTTACGTGCATGGCTGACTCGAAGTTGGTGGGCGCCATGCCACCCTCCGGCTGTGCTGTGTCGGAAGTTAATGCTCACAAGAAATAAGCGAGCGTCTTCACACAGAAGAAGTAACCGCTCACCGTTATCATTGCGGGAGCCTACAACATGTTGGCCGCCCAGATGCAGTTTATCAGTGGACAATTTTCCAACTTGCGCGTTGAGATCCCAAGCTAGCACTACAGTGTTCGTGCTTCTACTGTGTCGAAGGAGCTGGTTTCAGCTGCCGATAGAAGTCGTCCTTTAGCGAATGAATGCCAGGGTTTGTAGGGGCGAAGGCGGGGATGACAAACAGACACCAATTAGCCGCGCGCGCATTCGATGATTTGAACTAGCCAGCCAAGCGGACCGCACAAATCCGGCCACTAACTGGGATGCACTGCACCGGAACAGCTTCAGCCCGAAGACTCAGGTCAATACCCGCGCCGGCTTGGCCGGTATCGAAACTACATGGTCTCCGGATAGGCGCAATGAGAAAGCACTGCTAGTGTCACCCGAAGGGGATCGCACATGAGAAGAGAGAGCGCGAGTCTTGCAGGTGGGTTTCTGAAAGGCAGCATTTATTGATGGAGACGGTCTGTACTGTTCGAGTAAGTTATGCCTGTTGACCGATCTCTATTATATTAGATACACTATGTACATCTATATACAGATATATATACATATATTCTTATACATTATATATACTATATACTACATATCTATATATATGACTATATATATATTGGTTCACAGTCTGTTAACAGACATTGTGCCATCAGAACCACGGCAGAAGAAAAAGGTGAAGAAGATGGGACACTAATGCGATTAAAAAATATGGGAAACGAATTTTTTTTGGTTTTTACACACGCCATTTTGTATTTTTTGTTTTGTTTGTGAGTTTTGTGTGTAGCAAAGGGATGGTGAAATTGCGGAACAACATTATCGCCACTGATGTCTGTTGCGGGCCAATGACGTCCAATGTTTCCAACCACTGCAATTCAGCATCTCGTGGTCCCCAACCTGGAAGGCGGACTGGTCCGACTGCTGCCAAACTTGAGGTCGCCTTCTTCATACTCCTTCTCCCGTCATCGGCTGTCCACCGCGGCACGTTTTCCAATCGCTCCTGGGAGTGCAAATAGCGCTAGACATTGAAGGCGATGGGTTGGCATGCGCAGAACATGCCCGAGCCAGCGCATGCGATGTCGGAGAATAACGTCTTGAAGACTGGCACAATTCGCCCCAAGCACGCGGTCTCTCACCTCTGCGTTGCTTACGTGGTTTTGCCACCACACCCTAGCAATCCTTCGTAGACAGCGATTATCAAAGACTGATAGCCGCTTCATATCTTCCGAGCGAATAGGTCAAGTCTCACAGCCGTACAAGAGTACTGCACGGACGGAAGCATTGTACACCCTGCTCTATTAATGTGCGTACGCTGAGGAATGCCAATCTGAGAGACGATCGAGGACTCAAAATAAAAGCCGATGAACTCAGCTACACCGGTTGGTTAGACATGGGCTTATCGATAGCGGAGGTGGGCCGTATGGCACGTTAGGCGAAGCACTTCGAAATCAGTTCATTTGTCCGCCTGCTTCTGGACCTCTTCCTATTTGGGTGTTGCAGGCTGAACCATGGTTAGTCTAGAGGCTCCGCTGGAGGCCAAAGTCCGAAACGCGATCGCAGCCTTTAATCGTTTTCGTGCTGTGTGCCAGAATGTCCTCGCCTTAGTACTATTTAAGGATAGTGGTGGGGTCATCTGCAAAGCTCGTGGCACATTGAAGCCTTCGATCATCGTTATCTGCTAACCATTGCTTGTGTCTGGTGGCACCAGCGTATCCGCAACGATGATGTGCGTAGGCGAGTACTAGGTAGTGATACTCATGCGAGCTCCGTAGAGCAACAAATAGCACTGAATAAGGTGCGTTGGGTTGGGCACGTATGCGCGGTCACTACTCCTAAGGAAGGCATCGTTTTGTATGCCTGATTTAGGGTGGCGCAGGCCCGGGGTGGGCAAAAATTAACATCACAGCGAGAAACGAAGGCACTGACAACTAAACTCGGTGCGGTCGGTCCGTCTCACCTTCTAGGCAGGATTCCACATGACTCGCCTTGTGCTTGGCTCGAGGCGTTACAGTACATTGTTTACAGTCAGTTTAAGTGGCGCAGCTGCTGTCCAACTGCCTCTTTAAACTGTGTTTGTTTCTGTGTCATCTGCGGGGTAATAGATGAATATTATGCGGGGCAGTGAAAGCCGCAAGGAAGCTGTCTTGTTGATACCAACTTATCTGCCCGATAACTAGCTGTTTGTGATGGTATGTTGTCGACAAGATGCATGCGCCTTGATTCTGAATGTTTGGTTAGGGCACTGAGATTTCACGCCAAGTACCCCTTCTCTCCCCCGTTAGTTTTTCGTTTCGTAGATCCCCATGGTTGTAGGGCAGTGAAATATCAGTTCAAATGGCTGATGTACTGCTGTTGATGATGACGATGATGCCGCTATTATGGCTTTAAAAGCTGAACCCTAGCATGAATTGTGTGGATTTTCTTGTATACATTAGATACGCGCCAGTTGGTATTGGGCCTGATCAGAGGAGTTGGAGATCAATGGATGCATAATTCCGAGAGCGCGCGTGGACGGTTGTATAGGGACATATTCGTTATTCAGTACAATAAATCCTCCGGGGTTGGAACAGCCGTATAACATGATGGTTGATTTCTTAACGAGATGTTCATCATCAACCAGTGGTACCATGCTTCAAGAGAATATCAGCTACTTTGAATGAGCAGAAGCTTTCCGTGGAGCTCGTCACGCCGAAGGTTATAGATCTTGATATCGTTGGTGAAGACAAATGGCTGACCATGTGATACAGATGTGATGACACCATTGATGTTGAACAGGAACAGCCAAGGACCGAGCACACTCCTCTAGATGAACACATTAGCGATAGGGTGAGGAGAAAGACAACAGTTCCCTAAAGTAACTACCTGGTGGCGACCAACGAGGTATGACGTTAGCCAACCTAGTAACCAGTCCCGGATCACAAGGCAACAAACGCTTTTAACAACCACATGTGACGTGCCCGCTCGAATGCATAATGCACGTTCAGAAACATAACTATTACTGCATCAGTGAAATCGATAGATGGTATCTTCCGATTGCCAGACTGAGGTAGGAAAAATGACGAACACGTTTAGTTGCATACAATAGCTAATATGGCGAAGAGCCGACCTCAATGGCGTTAGGTTCTTTCCCGCTCTCCTCTCCCTTAGCTTTCCGCTCCAACAACGATCTTAAACCCAATGCATAAGATGATAGGTCAAGTCAAGTCAAAATAAGCTTTATGTATCCAGATGGGTACATTTTCAGCACCTTACAATATCGACTACGGATGGGGTAAAATTACATTATCAGAACTTTAAATTTGTATGAATGGAAAAAGGACACTGTGTACAGTTGTCAGTTGAGTAAACGGTCAGTATAAACGAGCAACAATTAAACATTTCCGGGCGTAATAATCTAAAGCTGCATTCTATTGGGAGGCCACCGCTGCAAGCCAGATTCCCAATCGAGATGGCTTAATCTTCAAGTGCGCAGTATCCTGAGCTTTTCACAAAAAATAGGCGAAGGACCGCAGTGTTGACCTTGGAAATGGCGTGACATAAAGCAAGGTTGAAGTATTCCGAGAAAACTAATGTGTCCATACCGATCGCGGAAAAACGATGTTCAGTGAAAACGGTACGGCCAATGTAAAGGCCCCGACCCATGCTGAGGATGATGTTGCGTTCATGATGCTTCTTCACCGCAGTTGGGCTAAACCAACTTACACTTAAGCTAGGTCATTTTAATTTGGATAAAGGTCATTCCACTTTATTCGGTTTGTTCAATTCTGTTACTCTGCTGCATATCCAGTGTTAATACGCGTGTTTGGTTTCCGTTAAACTCCGCTGGTTGTTTGATATCCGAGGTGTGGCTACGCTCGATGTGAATGTTGACAAGATGCCTACCTGTCTAACACCCTCCACCTCCATTACTGACTCCAGGAGACTGTGAATGGTTGCTGGGGGGTGACGGGGTGCAAGGTCCTCGTGGCCGTGCTAGGTTCGAAGAGTGGTTCCAGCCAGTGTGGAACGGACTACGGCCCAGTCACCGCCTTATGCACGTCTGGTTTGCATGATTCCCCATATAGAGAGACAGGAATACTGCTGCTGTGCATGTTGAAGGAGTGTGCGCCGCCTTAGTTGATGAAACGTAGCTCCATCCACATTCCGCCCGGTCTTATTCCTTCGGGTTTACCCTAAATATGGGGTGTGTGGACGGAGCTGTGGGTGGCGCAGCGCAAGCCACCTATGGTCCTTCTGTAGGCACAGGCAGCAATAACAGCCAAATCCGGAACCGGATGCCACCAACCATGTATTAGGTTACTTTGCTAGCTTTCGTAGTCTGTAAAGTTTAATCCCTTATATTTTTGTATTGTGGCACATTAGCTGAGGTGCTTCGCACTATCGGCTAACGTGTACTGATTATGGCGATGGTTATGTAGTTCAGAAAATGTAATTGACAGGTGGTGCACAATCGCTTGTTAAGAGAATTATGCTGCGAATTATTTGTCAGGTCCAATAATTGACAAACTTCATCATGGCCTTGTGACCAGATGTTCAAACAACAGCTGGGCGACTAATGAAGAGTGGTGGTACTCATTCGTTCGGGACCTATACTGCACCGAGGCATGATAAACGACTTTCTCCATTGATATTGAAAGTGTCTAGATTCCAGCGATAGGGTAAACATGTTTATTAGAATCAGGGTCCTAAAATTTTAATGGTTGAATGCCACCATATCCTAGCTTGGAGGATGGCCCGACCGACTTTGTAACTTGGTGGATACCATTGAGCGAAATA
Organism: Dicrocoelium dendriticum; assembly: GCA_944474145.2. NCBI lineage: Eukaryota > Metazoa > Platyhelminthes > Trematoda > Plagiorchiida > Dicrocoeliidae > Dicrocoelium > Dicrocoelium dendriticum. The sequence goes on from OX104063.1 coordinate 74,100,278, forward strand.
TGAACTCCGCCTTGGAGGTTTGTTACTGTAAACCCTATGTGCACAGGCACATGGTCATCCTCGAGACTCATGGAAGCGGTGAAGAAGTAAATGAATGCCCTACAGATTGCAGCCGGATCATGAAGTGACCCACACCGTCAAGAACTTCAGTAATCTAAGGGCAGTCATTGGTTCGACAACGCAATATTTTAACAAGCTCCCTCGCCTTGCAGATAGTTCGTAGGACTATACGTACTTCATTTTTTCGCCGCGTCAACTGCGCATGTTTGACTCTGGTGATAAATTCGTGCATTTGTGAGATCAGCGAAAAGTAATACATATTTCTGAATATAACAGATAGTTTTGTAGTTTTATTTTAAACTAACTGAGTGTTCCATGGCAGCTTTGGAGACATGAGCAGTACGATCATACTGTGGAATAAGAAGGGCTATAGCATGACAGACATGATAAGAGAACTTCCCCTAGTAGAGAGAAAGAAAAAACCCCAATCACAAAAACATGTAGTGTAGAAAATATTCTGTTTATTTCGTGGGTTGCAGGTCAAGGCGTAGAAGCGAGTTATGTGGTTATTTTGATGTGGAAACTGAGTCGTATCATTTTATGGTTGTTACGAGGGAGATGAAGATCTCGGGCTGTGCTTTTGAGATCCACAATGTGTAGTATCTTAGCTCCAATACCCTAATTGACCTGGTTGGAGTGGTAACTCATAGTGGCCAGCCCACACTCGCTCCAAGTTGTGGGCAAAGATGACGGTGTCTGGCAAGATCAGCGGATTATCGTTGAAATAGGTCTGTGTGGCAACACCGATGGAAAGTTAAGGGCAGAAATGATCATGACACTACTCACATTAGAGGCATTCGGTGGATTGTTGATGCAGGCACCTGTAACTGACAACCAAGTAGATTTAGACATATTCCAATTGTGAGTTGTCGATACGTGCCACAATAAATGTTCCGTGTACGTAGATGACACACCCTTCACCTTTTCTGGTGCAGCGATCTTTTTGAAACAGGCGGTAGTTTGTAATCATCAGAATGAAGTAGTGTATCAGAGGAACACCATGTTTTGGTGACGAGGATGCCTTGTGGGTCATTGAATTATGCAAATGGGTTTAAAAAGTAAAGTTTGATGATTGTGATTTTGTTAGCAAGCAGGATCGCTGAAAACATATCATGTATTGGGGAACTGCCACTGTCTGTTGCATGATCGCCTGAGTATTTGGGTCCGAGCATGGTACACACAGTAGGTGAGTGCGAAAGTGGTGGGGTGGGGTCAGCTACTATCAAGTTTGGGAGTAGGGACAGTGTATCACGCGTGAATGTCGAGAGAGCTGAGGGTACGAAGGGAGCCGAGGAAGCATGCTTTGAGTGCCGTTGGTTTGGCACCGGATTAGCCTTGTCATTCAGACGAATTGGAAGAAGAGTGGAAACAAACAGTTGACCTCTACCGGAGTAACACTGTCAGAAACAGGAAAACCCACTATATCCGTTCGTTGCTCTGAAGGCGTTTCAGTACAGCAAGGACGGATCGCACTCGAGCTTGTAGCCATTGTAGATGAGTTGTCGAGGTCAAAGTCGATGCACCTAGTATACACATTAGATGCACATAACTTTTGGACGTATGATTGAGAGTTCTCAACTAACTTACTAGCCTTTTCCGGTGTTCATGGTACAGTGCCAATTGTCCACCTCTGTAGGGGTGTTTTAGCTGGTTTAACCAAAATATCATTAAACTGCGTGTACAGGGTTACGATGTTTCCATGATTCGGCTCCTTCGAGTAAAAATTTGAAAGCGATGAGGCAACAATGTTTTGGTGGTGTCTTTTTTAAACACTGACATTTGTAGTCCACATCAGACATGCCACAAGCTCTCAGCGTTGTCAAATTTACTTTATCCAGGTCTAATCTATCTGGGATGTGTAAAACAACCACATTTTTTAATACACACACATTCGTTCGCGTACTTCGGGAGCTATAGAGGTAATTAGCTGCCCTACTTTTCCCATGACAACAGGATCAATCTTTGCCAATGGACGTAATCCAGCGAAATCAGGTGGTCTCTGGATGGTACAATGAGTGTCAATGTTTCTTCCTCTCATTAAGTTCTTAAGCTAACCTAGCCAAAAATGCCGCGGCACGATCGAAGACGATTGAGTTGCAAAGCGAAAAGTAATACTAAAATGCCTGAACATATTTCTGAAACTCACCTCTCGGCACGTACGTTTTCCTCATACATAGCGGATTCTTCGTCCCCTTGCAAGCCCGGGTGATCTTTGGCTTTCTGCTTTTTTGTGATGATGTCAACGTAGCCCCCAATTAACTGTGAGATCTGCTCGCCTTCTGAGGTCTGCGCAGTGTAGCAATCATCCGGTGAATACTCACCAAAATCCTGAATGACATAAGGACAAAAAATCGGAATTTTGTCTCCAACACACAAAATAAGTAGAAGAGTAGGAAAACAATAGTAACGAGAGTAAAGAGAATGACAAATATTACACATGGCAAAGTGGATGAGGTGTGGAGAATGCAGGCAGGATAACAGTAGAGATCTGTGATCTGTAAAGCGGAATCTGGCAACCGAGAATGGGAGGACAGTGGGCAGCCAAAGTGAAGGCAGGTGAGGAAAACATTGCACGCATAAGATACAAAGAACTGCCTAATGAGTTGATCGACCTGAGTTTTGGCTACTTCTAAGACCACAACGCACAGTTTGAGTTAGCTGTGTGCTTCAGAATGATCCCGACAAAATTGCGAAGAGAAACACATCACATTTAGGATAACTGCGTTGTTGCGGAACCTGGTAAACCAACCGATAAATAGAATAGGGATTGTCAACATGTAGCGTAGCTCAAGCTCGATAAATCCAGCACGATTAACAGGGACCGCATCGAATGAAGAGCTTTTTCCTCTAAGTATCAAATATCTGTCAAATGTGTCAACATCTGTTTACCGTGTGCGATTCCAGTTATTGCAATGAGGCTATTCGCAAAAGCCCCCCAACCCAACCAGAAAAGCAGAAAACAGGGACTATGATGGAAAGAATGCCTGTTCATCAGTACACTGCCCAAAAATCTATCCAGCTCGAATCCCCATCATATTCCATTGGTTCAGAAGTGAGACGCTGTGTTTAACTCAGAACTCGCCAACTGAGTTTCGCTTACACGCAAGTTAGCAGGCAATCTCCACTGGTTTGAAATCCGGTCAACTGATCTTACCAAGAGCTGGTCACGCAGGAAAGGTAGCGATGCGCCCAAATACCCTTCTGTTGAGATTGTTGCTTCATTGTAAGACGACAACCTGAGGTTAACCTGCAGTTTTAACGATTGACTTCCGTGTCAACGTGACGACCGCATTGGTTTGGTTAGTTTCAACAAAGCTTTAATGCTCATTGTCCTCAGTTCCTATTCCAACTGACTGTCGCTGTCCGTAACATTCTCCGACGGGTTAGAATTATCCGCTGATACTCAAAAGCCCATCGGGCGTATTCGGTTCCGACTGGCACGACCTTGGCCGCAACTGTTGCAAGACGAATTCATTTTTCATCGACTACGGTCACTTCGCAGCAGATCACTTTTGTAACCAATCCAAGTGTTTACGATTAGATAGGCTTTTACCAACACGCTCTGTCCAACATCGAAATGCAGCGGTGTCTTCCGTTGTATTGATGGTCCACTATTGCATTTCTTTATGAGTTGTAATTGTCAGGCGATTTTATAAGGTCAAATTTCGTTCGCGACTTCTACGCATGAGCGATTCTGTTGAAGCTTTTCCGTCAGGGATCGGTGGATTGGGCGCAAACTTGTATGTTAACAGAAGATTCTGTAAGACCCCTTGTATTCGTCTGTATCTTTCGGTTTTGATCAAAGCCCTCTTGGAGACAGCCACAAATTGTTCCGTTTGCCCGTTAGACTGGAGGTGATACGGAGGGGAATAAAAGTGCTCCATGCCGTGCCACCGCACGGAAGTCTGCGAATTGTGAAGGAGCAGAACTCGGACACTAGTGTTCCTAGGAAAACGAAACGGCTGAAAAGTTCCTTGAGGACGGTGATGGTGGTCGGTGTCGAGGTGTTTAACACTTGGAAAATCTAAAATCACTTATGTAAGCGTCGACAACGATCAAAATGTCCGGTCTTTTGATCGGCCCTGTAGAATCAATGTGAATTCTTGACCATGATTTCGCGGGCGTCGCTTATGAGTACAGTTCGCATTTCTGCGGTGACTCCGCTGCTAGGACACACTTTGCACACAAATATGTTAAGCCCTCAACTTGTGAATCCATAAAAGGCCAGTATACATAAGTTATTACCAGAACTTTCATTCTGTTGGAAGCTAGATATCTAGCAGGATTTTGGATTGGAGTTCAGCTAGAATGACGACGCCCTCAATAAACAGAATACAGTCCTGAAGAACAGACAATGCATTCCGTATCTGGAAAAACTGTGAATGATAAAACCTGCTCGCTTGTGACAGCAAGGAGTCCCGTAAAGTGGCGTATTGAGTCAGATGGAATGATATTAGAAGTTGTCTCTGTGTCGGAGAGCACTCAGTTGGTTTCCGTTTCGCTGGAGACATTAGCAACGACCGTGTCTTCTGGCTGAAACTGTTCGTCCAAAAGCAGTGATAACGTGCCAGCTTGATAAATGTATTTTGTCGATCGGTATTTGATGTTGAAGTCGTACCGCAGCTATGTTGTCACCCATGTATGCAGACGATTGGTTGTATATACCGGGATTACTTTCTTGGAGTCGAATATCACAAGAAGCGGTTTGTGATCCGTTATGAAGGTGTAGAGACGACCACATAGCATTTTGTGGAAACTCTTGACTACAAACGCAATTCCCAAAGCCATATTCTCAACTTGTCTATAGTTTCCTTCTGCCGCAAACAAAGAACGAGTGGCGTGAACGACAGACTTCTCGGATCCATTTGGAAATGTGTGCGGGATAGCTGTACTGACTCCGTAACTAGATGCATTCGGTGTTACGACAATTGCCAGTTTTGGGTCGTAGTGCATCAGCATCAGCTCTGAAGTTAGCAACGACCTGACCTTATAGAAAACTTCTTGACATTCGATGGTACAGATCCAAGGAACACCTTTCAACAACAACAACAACAACAAAAACAACAACAACAACAACAACAACAACAACAACAACAACCGGTTCAGGGGTCCACGGACATCGTGCATGGACGACAGATAGGTGCCGTAATAACCATACCAGAGGAAGATCTTAAAGTTGCCACGTCCTTAGGTGGATGCATATGCTTGATCGCTTCGATGTTTTCCGGAGCTGGTCGTCGCCCACTTTGATCAATAATAAAACCAAATTACTTAATGGATGTCATAAAGAACTCACAGTTGTTCAATCTCAAACGCAATCCATACTATTTTATTCTATTAAGCACATGTTCCGTTCGCAGGCGCAATTTTTCCGGGTTAGATCCCATGATATCGTCTATATATGCTGCAGTATATGGTATCCCTTGCAGCATCGTATCCATGAAATGCTGAAAAATTGCCGGGGATGCCTTAATATCTAATAACAGTCGAATATACTGGAATAGTTCTCGATGAGTGTTTACCGTTAGCAAATACTGGGATTCTTCCGACATTTTGAGATATCCGAAAAGTCCAGTTCGGCAAAACCTTTGCCATCGTTCAAACGTGCAAAAAGGTCCTCAGGCAAACGTAGAGGATACTTGTGGTCCTCTAACGAAGCATTCAAGCTAGTAAAATAATCTACACATAGACGAATCTTTCCATTTGGCCTCTTGTATATCACAATAGGAGTTGACTAAGAAGAGTACTTGGTTGGACTAATAACTCCGGCCAACAGTAGTCTGTCAATTTCTTGGTCGACGATTGAAACGACTGCGTAGCGAACTGGCTTTGCATTTGATCACAGGAACAAACTAGCGTTGGTCTTTGTGCATAATCCCAAACCATCCTTAAACACTTGCGTATACTTCCTCTGTATGATCTCCGTCCAGTTCACAGTTGCGTCGCTTAAGTTGTTGCACACGGAACTCAAGGGAACGCCTAGCAGTTACACACTGTCAATCAAGCCGAGACGAAGTAAGTTCAGGTTAGGGCGTCCTGTTACGTAGCAAATATCTTTCGAAATGACAATCCTTACAAATTTCAGAGCAGGAAATTTTATCGACCAGGTTCAATACTCCTTCTGAGGCATTGGTGGCAACCCGAGTTGCTTCTTGGATGCATGACTCATCGATTTCTTTCCATGTTTTCTCGGATATGACCGTGGTATCTGAAGCAGTGTCCACTGGGAGGCGCACAGATACTCTACTTACAACTAGCATGATGAACTTGCTGCCTTTTGTTGCCCCTACATTACATGTAACGAAAACAAAATAAAGCTGTGACCGTTGTTTTGTTAATGACGTGAGTACAAGCATTTTGGAATACTTGGCGGAGTCGTCGCTCTTGAAGGCAGTAAAAACGGCAGTGATCCTCCTTGTGGCCCGACCGGTAGCCTCCAGGATCACAAGCCTGTCTTGTTATCCGAGAGCGGGGATTCGAGCCTTCGTAAGGATCAAGCGAACCTTGCAGTATCCTTAGCCCACATGCGACTGGTGGTGCTTGCGCGGCAACGAAGCGTTGGTACTGCGTACCGGCGTACTGCCGGTGCTTTTTATCTGTTGCGTTTCTAACAGCGATGCTTTTTAAACGGACAAAATCTGACGTAGTACCAATCTTTGCAATACCGACGTATGGCGCGTCGACCGTGCGCTATATAGCAGATTCACGGCTTAACGACTAACCAAGAGCGAACGGGAGAACACACGAAAATAAGCTAGAGAAGGTTTATTGAACGGCCGCTAAAGTGGCTAAAGCTGAAAAATAAGGTACCAGAGGAGAGCTAACGGAAAGATGTAATGGAGTACTGAGTGCGAGGACAGGAGAGTCGCATGTCGCAGAGCGGATGCGATTGTTTTGCGTGTGATGCAAACAAACGCGAGCAACATTCACAAGTAAACCGCTTGATTACCTAATACATAAGAAACTATAATTTCAGAATAATTTACAGTCGAACGGAGGAATCTCCAGGTCACTACAAGCGGATTGTTTGGCTGCATAGGTTTTGGCACCGTTGAACTTCAGTGTTATGTTGATACCATCAGCACATCTACGAGACATGGACCTTTGACCTAGGAAATCAAGTTTGGATCGTGTTTCAAGTTTATCAGTCTCTGACATTCAGTGGTTATGGACAAAAGATTAGTGGAGGAGTCGTGCTCAATTTTATTAAGCAACCTCATGCGTATTTCTGTGTCCTCTGGTGCTCTGAGACCACGAATGAAAATCAGCGCCTTGTATTGATCATCCGTCATCTCTTTCATCCTGAAACACTCACAATGACGGTTGCCAATAGTTGCGTACGTAAGGAAATCATCTGAGGCGCATTTTATGAGATTCATGCAATCATATCGGACAATGAACAGGGAAGACCGGTCATCAAAAAAGTCGTTCAGGATGGGTACCACTTGATCGAATGTGAAATCCTTGGGGCATTTGGGCAGAATAAAATTGAGGAACCTGTCATGTTCCTTGGTTCGAAACTTACATAGAAGCAGTTGGCACTTCCATGCGTCTTCAGTATCGACAAATTCAGACCTGAAGACGTAGTAGTAACTTCCCAACCAAAAATCGAAGGCCAGGACGGCATCCGGGTCGTATTGCAATCCATACATGCTGTTAGAAACGGTATCCACAGGAAAATGTTGCCTTTCAGTGTTTGGCAATGTTTACACCAAGTGATAATAAGAAATGAATGGTCGCTTGCTGCCAGAGGCTCCAGGATCGGAATGTCACACACAGGTTGTTCAAAGCACGATGGAGTTGAGCGCGGTGTTATGCGCGTCGGTTGGCAGATGTGTTATGCTGCCCCAGTTTCAAGTATTATATTAGCGAACTTTGCTCCAGCCTCACAATAAATGGTGTTAGGTTCAACTTCAGGCCAGCGTATTCGAGGACATCTGAAATCGCCTATGAGTAGAAAATGACGGCGACTCTTGTGGTCCCGAAGATGCGGCAACCAATCCAAACAACGGCTCCGGGGACTGCGGATAGAATTCACCCAAGAGCAGCTATCCGCGCCTGAGGTGGATCGAGCACCCCAACTGCTCACATAGGCCACTTTCGCATCGGTGCGCGCTGACGTCTCCTACACAGAAATGGCCGGATGAAGAGCAAGACGCCACTATGGGCATTCGGTAGCCTATTACAGCTGAAGCACTAGTAGCCACTAGGCTCAAGTCCCTGAGTGAGTACCTCATCGTTTAACCACATCTCTGCGAATACCTTTGTATCTGGTCGCTAAAAAGCAAGAAGCGGCGCAGCTCATCGTGCTTGTTCATAAGACTGTAGAGGTTGGGTAATGGGCACACGCAGGCTGCAGTAAGAAGTACTTGGCTTGCCTGAAGAGTCAGCGACCGATTTAGCCGAATTCACGTTCGTGTTGTAACCGCCCGAAAATTTTCAGTACGTAGGTTTGTTTCTCCATCATCGGATCCCCGTCAGCTCGATGATGGCACATTTAAGGCGCTCCCGGTCAGCGCATCATCATCATCAACAACAACAGCAGTACATCAGCCATTTGAACTGATGCTCCGCTGCCATACAACCATGATGACCTCGACGAAGACTTTCGCTTCGCTGGTTGGATCCAATTGGATGAGCCAAAATACAAAAATGCGCATACTGTGCGCACAGATGAAAGGTGTGGGTCAGATGTACCGCAATTTGAAGAGTTCGATGTAGCGGTTGGTGATCGGAGACCATGAGATTCGCGAATTATCTTATTCAGTCAGGTGGACAGAACGGGTTGGAAAACCTTGCGAGTATTGCCAGAGATAGGCGAACATTTACCCACAACTGCGTAAAATCAGCGTGACATTAGCAATCAATCAACGACAGTGGTATTTCAGCCATTTGAACTGAAGCATCGTCACCATACAAACATGATGACCTATGAAACAAAGAACAATAAGAGGGAGAGTAGGGGGGCTGACCTGAAAACCTTAATGTCCTAAGCAAACATTCCGGGTCAAGGTGCCTACACATTGTGCAGACAACATACCGTCACAAACAGCTGGCTATCGTACAAAGATAAGGCGGCATCGGCGAGACAGCTTCCTTGCGGCTTTCACTGCCACGCGTCATAATCAGCCATTACCCCGCAGATAACTCAGCAACAAACACATTTTAAACAGACAATCCGATTAAGAGACGGCAGCAGATGCGTCACTGATGTCGGTTGCGAGCCATGTCCTGTAAAGTCTCCAGCCAAGCACAAGCCGAGTCACGTGGACTGCAGCCTGGAAGGCGAGACGGACCAACGGCATCCAGTTTGGTCGTCAGTGACTTCATTTCCCGCTGCCAAGTCAACTTCTGTCCACCACGAGCCTTGTGCCGTCCTACACCTGGCAGACTAAACAAGGCCCTCCTAGGTAAGCGGTGACCAGGTCAGCTGGATCTATATCCAGAAGAATGTGCACCTTGTTGCCTCTGAGTCTATTCAGCCGAGACAGTATTAGCTTCGGAATGGTCTCGTCGGCAAAAGTCACCTGCATAAGTCAGTCTTTCTCAGCAGTGTTTTCGTCATTGCGGATAATTTGCCTCACTTTCATTCCGTCCTCACCCACATCAAGAAGTCTACTAACCAGGTTCTATAAAAACTAAACGTAGTGATCACAGCGTATCTGATAACTTAGATCGTTGGACTCAGGTGGGTGAAAAAGCATCTGATTTGATTGCTTTTTGTCATTCAGTGGTACCTGCAGGAGGGGGTGGCCTCGAGTTTTTCTTGATCTGGTCTGTCGTTGGTAAGTACTGGAAAGCTACTCTTCGTCTCACGGCCTCTTCCATCGTTAAGTTTGGTCAATGGATGATTGGTTAGGGGTGAGCAAAATGAAGGCAAAAATAGCAATAGGAAATAGTGAAAAACCGCAAATTACCAACTTGCCGGTTATAGTGTTCCCGTTTGTGCAGTTTAGACTTGGTTTTATATACTATCCAAGGTTATCGTTTGTGGTTTCCGGGCAAAAATGAAGATGGGATGATTCGATTTTGTTTTTCTGCTGTTTGTATGGGTCGTTTGGGTTGCGTACTATGGCGTAGTATGGTCAACGCACTGTCGACACGTGCATTGTACATAGTTAACGTGGGGGCTGAAATAACAGCTTCGGAGAGGGTATTCCAAGTGTGGCAAACACGCAGCGAGAAGAAGTTTCTTCGACACTCCAACCGACTGTATTGATTTGTCAATTTGAGATGATGACCTCTCAGGTTGTAGTTGTGACTCAGCTTCAACAGATGATGTGGGGGGTGATTAGTGTTGTGTAAAATTTGGTAAGCCATGATTAGGTTATCACGCAAACAACGATAACGTCCGCCGAAATGCCAAGGAATCTGAGGCGCTGTTTGTATGACAAGTGGCGCAGCCCCTTGGCATTTTTGGTCACCCGACGTTGGGGAACTTCAAAGACCATGAGATCCCGCTTTAGCTATGTGTGCCATGTTTGAATTGCATATTCAACATGAGGGCGTATGTTAGCGGGAAGTATTTGGCGGAAAATAGACGGTTCGAATTGCCTGAAAGCTCTCCATAAAAGCCCCACGATTTGGATCCCGTTCTTCGATGGCTTTTTGGACTGTTCCGAGCAGCCGAGACCTTCCTGCACCAGTACACCGAGATCCTTTTCGAGAAAACAGTGTTGCAGATCCTGGTCCCCCAACTTATGTGTGGACCGTTCGGGATCGTAAATGGAGCACTCGACACTTAGCCACATTGAATAGAAGGCGATTTTGGAACGACCGTCCATTACTCGTGTCAAGGTCGTTTTGAAGGTGGATACGGTCTTCTGGAGCTCTGATCACTCGCCAAACTTTGTCATCGGCGTAGGGTAAACAGTTTGAGTTAATTTGGCCCACTAGATCGTTTATGAAGATTAAGGCTCCTCAACCATTGGGCATGCATTTGGGTCTTAAGAGCTAGCAGAGCGCAAAGTCAGTGAATAAGTAGCATCAGTTAAAATCGTGACACTGGAAAAATTAAGGTGGAAAGGTAATGAATTGTCAGAGGGAGGAGAATCGGAAGAAGGCTGGACTGAACTTTGGATAGGCAGTTTGCGGGACGATATATCTAGAACTGTTCACAGTTAAGCATTTTTAGTCGCGATTTGCAATGGTAGGCGTTATAGGTTTCACTGGCTGCGACAATCGTTGCACAAAACTTGGATGAAATCATGTCGAAGGGAATCCAAAAGATGATAGGAACTCTCAGGCAAACTAACACACGAGATATGAAATCTAGCACAGCAATCAAAGTACGTCAGGGCGTTTGCTGTGTTGCCAACAATTTTCGAACCGAAACCATAAGGCGATTTTCTCAGCATTGTGTACAAAATTCGGAAAATTGACGTAAAATGGTAAGGCAAAATTTACAAAACAGAACTCTGAAATATGCGGAAAGATTCCGCATAAAAACTGATCTAGAAGTTACAGATTCAGAAATGAAAATGTATGATACCCAAATTTACACAAAAAATCCAATATGCCGGTGAATTTACAAGAGAGCATCGTGACAACCAAGGCACGAAATAAGCAACCGGAGATCGTTAATCGCAGTCGTAATTATTATGATTACCTATTCAACGCACTCGTCGCCTCTTCGATGTTGGACCCACATAGCGACCCTAACGGCTTACGAAGTCGACTTAGCCTAGGCACACGCGACCGCATGTGCTACAGCACAATGCGCTAGACGTCGATGAGCTGTCCTTCATCGGCGCCTGAAGCTTCTGTACCCCGCGTTTCTTTTCTCGTGAAACTGGGAAGTCGCCCTCTTGATATGCTCACGCCATCGGCGCCGATCTACTGCCATTCCTTACCAATACCTGAAATCAATATTAGTCTATGGTAAACCAACCTGTATCACGTCCTGGTAACGTAACTTCGTCTTAACTACATTTCGCTTTCTTGCAAGGAGTTGGCCATAAAGCAACTGTTTCGGTATCTAGGTCGGATCCATGCGGGGAACAAGTCCGGTTCACGTCAGGTACCACAGCGGAAATATTTAGTCCACTGCATCCATACAACTGCCACGCAGCACCTCCGTGTCAGCAACTCGGCCACCCCAGCCGAGGCGCAGAATCCGTCTCAGACACAGTTGAGGAAATCGCTCCAGATATCAGACGTCCAGGTTTCACTGAGGTGCAAAATTACGGATGTAACTATCGCCTAGTATACTATCAGCTTCGTTCCAATGGTCAACTGATGACTGTTCCACACCAAATACTGCAGATTTATAGAGGCGATCGTCACCTTCGATTCACGGATACATACACTGAATTCGATTGGCGGCATCAGTGTCTAGATTTGCTATCACTGTGTCCTCCATAGGGACAGCCACAGGACGCCTTTGCTTACAAACGGACCATGGGTGGCTTGCACTGCACTACCACACACCGTATATCTAGTGTAAACGTGCAGGAATAAAACTTGGAGGTATGTGGATGGGAGCCACGTTTCGTCAACGGAGCCGGCCCACACTCCCTCAACATGCACAACAACAGCATTCCTGTCTATCTATGTGGGGAATCATGTGTGCCAGATGTACACAAGGTGGTGGCTAGGCCGTAGTCCGCTCCGAACTGGATGGAACCACCGTTTCACCCTGGCACGAACATGAGGACCTTGCACCTCGTCAACAACTAACAGTCTCCTGGAGCCTTATCTGCTGCATACAGCAGGGCGGATAAGCGAAAACATGCTACTGCTGGCGCCTAACTTCTTTCTTTTCCACCTTTTTCTCTTATTCCCATCCCGGCCCCTATTACTAACCTTCCTTCTATAATTCCCAGCTTAAGTGACAGCAACCGAAGTGCTACTGGAGTAGAACCATCTGCAGCCACCATCCCACAGCACCTATCGGACGCCTATCGGCAAAAGCCCAAAGGCCCAAAAAGCCACGCTATCCCGTTTCCATGGTGACATTCAACGTCCGCACTCTAAGACAAACAGGTCAACAGGCTGCACTCGCGCGCAACTTGGACACACTGGGTGTTGATGTGTGTTGTGTGTCCGAATCTAGGATCGATGACCCTAACGGGGTTATTGAATGGACTGCACCCAGCTTATCCTCTCGTTATTGGTTGCACGCATCCGGAGACGCCGATGCGGCACTCACGGGTCAAGCTGATGTAGGTATCATTCGCAGCTCCAAGGCTGAGTCATCGTAGGTTGATTGGATTCCGGTGAACAGCCGTTTATGTGCAGCCCGTTTGACGACATCAGCTAAGGTGAATTCGCGAAGTAAAACAACACGCTGTTTGTTTGTGATTTCCGCTTATGCTCCCACCGACTGCAGTTCTAATGCAGTCAAGAACACTTTCTATCACGAACTGAAAGCGCTACTACGCAGTGCTATTAGTTCAGATATTACAGTACTTGCAGGGGATATGAACGCACAAGTAGGGCGTCTGAGCTCTTCAGAAGCTCAGCTGGGTGGTAATTATGGACTTAACTCCGAACGGACTGAAAACGGTGAGAGTCTGTTGCAAGTGTGCGTCGAGCACCAGTTGTTTCTTACTAGCACTGCTTTTAGACACAGTGGGCGCCGAAGTGCCACTTGGCGTTCACCTGTAGCTGGCCAGCGATGGACCCAAATTGACCACATTGCCATAATTTACAGATGGCACGGTTACATCCTAGATTGCCGCTCGTACTGGAGTACTTGTGTTGACTCTGATCATGCCTTGGTGCGCTGTCGTTTCTCCATGAACTTTACCGGAAGGCGCACAAAGCGTACCCTCCGAATGGCAACTGAGAAGTTGTCCCAGCCCTCGGTCAGGCAAGCCTATCAAGAAGCACTGCATACCGAAGTCTCGCTGTCTTGTCCTAATGACACTGAACTTCAGTGGAATAGGATCTCGGCCGCTATGCACGACGCAGGAGCATCTGTTTGTGGCACTATCAGTCATCACTACACCAGTCACTGGATATCCGAGAGGTCGGTGAATCTGTTGGAATCTAGCAGGCACCTCCCGGCTGGTTCTGAACACAATGTGATCAGACGGGCTATTAGGCGCGAACTAAAGCGGAGCCTACGTGCTGACAAGGAAGCCTGGTGAACCAAAAGGGTTCAAGAAATGGAGGAGGCAAAAGCAGTAGGCAACTACCGCAAGCTCTTCCAGCTAATACGCAACACTGGTCCCAGAAAACCAGGCGTCAGTGAGACAATCAGAGACAGCGCGGGTGCGTTGATACACAATAAGGAGCGCCGTATGGCTGGTTGGGCGGGACACATTCAAGATCAGTTCAGCTGGCCCCTTGCTCCCGGACCTCTTCCTACTCAGGTGATGCAGGACGGTTAGTTTAGAGCCTCCGTCGGAGGCCGAGGTCCGAAACGCGATCACAGCCCTCAATCGTTTTCGTGCCGCTGGCCCGGATTCCCTCCCACCTGCACTATTTAAGGATGGAGGTGAGGTCCTCTGCAGGGCACTGACCTCTCTATTCGAATGTATCTGGAACGAAGAGAATGTGCCGGCTAATTGGAGCGAATCGATTATAGTGGCAATATGCAAAAAGGAAAGTCGCACAGACTGTGCGAACCACAGGGGTATTAGCCTAACGCCAGTTGTGACAAAATTACTGGCCTCGATTATCGTTCGTCGCTTCACTGCAGAACGGAAATCTCGGACTAGGGAAGAGCAGGCCGGTTTTCGCCCAGGACATGGCTGTATAGACCATATATTCACTTTGCGGCAGGTGCTAGAGCAGCGCCACGCATACCACAGACCGACAATAACTGTGTTCCTCGATTTCAAGAGTGCGTTCGATTCGGTAGATCGATCGATCGATTCTGTTCGAATTACTTGCGCGGCAAGGTGTTCCCACGAAATATATGAACATCCTCCGTGCTCTATACTCGAACACTACAGGCCGCGTCAGGGTCTATGGTGTCCTATCGGAAGCTTTCCGACCACAAGTGGCGTTCGTCAGGTTTGTCCGATTTCCCCGTTTTTGTTCAATTTCGTCGTGCATTCTATCATGGAGTGTTACCTGACGGAATCCAAGGATGTAGACGTTGAACTGCTGCCTGGTGAAAGGTTAGTTGACCTAGATTATGCGGACGATATTGTCTTGCTTTTCGACGATGTTGGGGCGGCACAATCAACCCTGAATAGCCTGTCCAGAGTGGTCCCATTATTTGGTATGCACTTCGCACCTTCAAAGTGCAAAGTGTTGCTGCAGGACCACCAGTCACTCGATGACCCCTTGACGCTTGCTAACGAGGAACTCGAGGTGGTTGATCAATTCACTTATCTTGGCAGCTGCATCAGCAATGACGAGCGCATAGAAACTGAAGTGAGCTCACGCATTGCAAAGGCCAGAGCTGCCTTCTTGAACCTGCGTCATCTTTGGCGACAGAAGGGAGTTTCCCTCCGTCTGAAAGGTCGTGTATACAAGGCCACAGTGAGGGCCGTCCTGCTCTATGGTAGCGAAACTTGGCCCCTTCGGTCTGAAGATCTGAGGCACCTTCAAGTCTTTGATCATCGTTGTCTGCGAAGCATTGCTGGAGTCGGATGGCACCAGCGTGTCCGCAACGACGATGTGCGTAGGCGAGAGCTAGGCAGTGATAATCATGCTAGCACCCTAGAACAACAGATAGCACTGAATAAGTTGCGTTGGCTCGGGCACGTGCTACGTATGCTTGGTCACCACTTACCTAGGAGGGCCTTGTTTAGTCTGCCAGGTGTAGGATGGCGCAAGGCTCGAGGTGGACAGAAGTTGACTTGGCAGCGGGAAATGAAGTCACTGACGACCAAACTGGGTGCCGTTGGTCCGTCTCGCCTTCCGGGTTGGAGTCCACGTGACTCACCTTGTGCTTGGCTGGAGACTTTACAGGACATGGCACAAAACCGACACCTGTGGCGCGTCTGCTGCCGTCTCTTAATCGGATTGTCTGTTTAAAGTGTGTTTGGTGCTGAGTTATCTGCGGGATAATGGCTGATTATGACGCGTGGCAGTGAAAGCCGCAAGGAAGCTGTCTCGCCGATGCCGCCTTATCTTTGTACGATAGCCAGCTGTTTGTGACGGAATGTTGTCTACACAAGGTGTAGCGCCTTGACCCGGAATGTTTGCTTAGGGCATTAAGGTTTTCAGGTAAGTCCCCCTTCTCTCCCTCTTCTTATTCTTTATTTCATAGTTCCTCATTGTTGTATGGCAGCGAAGCATCAGTTCAAATGGCTGATGTACTGCTGTTGATGATGCTGATGATGTATGATGGAGGTACAGTGTATCAGAGAGGCAGGCACTTTGTCACCATTCATAACAAATGCAGTCAGGCATTGAATATAACACGAGAGGTTTAATGCGCTAAGAACACATCCGACAAACAGTCAGTCGAGTTTGACCCGACGAAGATGACAAAGCACACCACATGCTTCGTCAGCCTCGATCATCGGAATTGCACAATGGCAGTGCGAATCCAGTAAAATCGCTTACATTCACACGCATTTGTCCACACATATGTATGAACTACCACGAAATGTATGGAAAACGGGAATCCTCACGAACATTAGTAATACGAGCGTACATGGGTTAGAATTGGACGCAAGATTAACATCATATTCGGCAAGTTACGAGAAATCGCATGTGCAGGTATAAATACTCAATGATAAGTGTTGGTGGTTAATTTGATTTTACATGTGAACGCAAGTGACAACAATAAGCTAAGCACGCACCAGCAATAAATACAGACAGATATGGGAATAGGGAAACAAATGTCATCAATACGGTTACCAAGTGTGATGATACAAAAGGTATAGTAAAACAGTGACGACTTATTTTTAGTCTATAATGTATATGCAGTCTCCTATATGTGACGTTGGGCTTGCAACTGATGGAGATCGCACAGAGACAGAATGCAACGGGGTGTTAACCACAGCTACTGCGCGTCGCCGCTTAAGGCTACATAAGACACTACTGTCCAAACACGCATAAGAATGGTTCTAAATCGTCGAATGATGTGTGTGACAGATTTCAAGTGGATCCCAATGGATCTGTGCATTAGCTCCCCAGTGCCTTGTGGGTTAGCTCATTAAGCAAAGGAGTCCCTAAATCAAATGTACACGTAACCAACTGCTTTGTGGATCAAGCTGCTAAAGGCTAGATGCAGGACACCTCGAAAAACCCCTGTTGAAATGGACTGTCATAGAGTATCATGTGACCGCTCGACTCCGCCGACAATACTACCTATTCTTCTCCGTTTTCTTTTTACCATCTACTGAACAAGAGACAGGCGTTGACCTGGCACCTGCTTCAAGCGATACGCTTGGTTCGCCTAACGTCTCACTCTGAGTCAGATTGGCCAGCACGCAGCACTAACTCCAACTTTTCACTCTCTTGGGATTGATGTGTACCGTGTCCCCGAAACACGCATAAAAGAGAGCAGTGTTGTGACGAATCTTCGACGCCCTGTTTCTGAATTTGCTGATGATGATTACATTCTTCGCTTCTCTGGCCATACAGAGTCACTTGCTCAAGGTATTTGTGGTGTAGGTGCTGCCCTCGGCAAACTCGTTAAAGGTAATCTGCTCTACTGCATGTCAGTGAACCGCCGCATGAATGCGGCTCGATTTCGAACCTCCGTTGAGGTTAATAAGCACCGACTAAAAACCATGTGTCTTTTCATCGCCTCCGTTTGTATCCCTACTGATTGCAGTTCGGAGGGTATGAAAGACGATTTCTATCGTGAATTTTCATCCCTCTTCGCATGAGGGGAATTACTAATGATGCGGTTGTTGCTGGTTACATGAATGCTCAAGTGGGTCGTCCCTCGGACTCCGAGTAACACCTGAGAGGCCGTTTCGTGGTTGATGCACGTCGAACCGACACTGATGACCGATTCCTGTGGCTATGCACCGACCACAGTCTATATATTGGCAGCAGTGCTTTTCGACACAAGCGTTCATATCGTGTCGCGTGGCGAGCCCAAAATTCCTCCATGACCTGGACCTACATTGGCCATATTGCCATCAGCTACAGAGGGCACACATCAGATCAAGACTGTCGGTTAATATGGAGCACGTGCCTAGATTCGGACGGCCCTGTGGTACGCGAGTCCCGGTCGCATGCTGTTCCCGCTTAGAAGAAGTGCCCAACATCTAATCATTTCAAATGGGGTTTGAACTCGCAGTCTGCAGTTCAATAATATGACGACGAATTGGTTCACCATTTATCAGTGACAAATGAGATCGAT
This sequence comes from Dicrocoelium dendriticum, assembly GCA_944474145.2. NCBI lineage: Eukaryota > Metazoa > Platyhelminthes > Trematoda > Plagiorchiida > Dicrocoeliidae > Dicrocoelium > Dicrocoelium dendriticum. The sequence goes on from OX104063.1 coordinate 74,118,564, forward strand.
TAGCCAAACGCTGACTGAAATCGTCTCAAGTGTGTCATGAAGAACGCTTTCGACGCCTGATGTGCGTCCAACTTGAATAGTACGAACGGTGTGTGGATCTCTCAGGCACGAATCCGTTGGATGGAAACATGTAAACAGGTTCCGTTGGGTTTCGAGAGGTTACGACCTTTCGGAATCGGTTTTGCCACTGAGAAATTGCAGTCTCTGACACAGTGACCTGTTATACAGTTTAGTCCCGGTAGTCGAAGTGATGACTAATAGTGACTTGAGAATCAGCGGTGAAGGTCACCAGGCCTGTTTCTAAAGTTGCCACTTGAACAAACAACGCAAACACTTTGGACTCTACGCCAACCAAGCATAGATAGTAAATCCATAATGTTTTGAAGAGCGATTTTATCTTTCCGTACTTGTTTCCAAATAACTAAACGCATGCCGGTAAAATTGCAACATAATCAAGTTGTTAGCAGCCGACCGCATACAAGTGCTATAACATGTCAGCCCCAATAAAATAGTTCGCAGCGCCATGATTGGTACACAGCACGAATCAACATTTACGTCTGAATGTGAAACGTGACAACTCAATATCCATCGAATCTATAGCAAGATCAAGGCAACAGCAAGACGCAGGTGCACTGTATACACGCTTTGTCGCTACGCGAGCCAGAGGTCGCCCGCGACTACGCAGATTCGAACAGCAGTTCTCTAAATTCCAATGCCAAAGCCTTATCTTTTTGGCGATTAGTTCATTCCACAGTAATGTGACATAATGCCAAACAACAACTTCATGGCAGAGCGTCGCATCGTAGGATAATTTGTGCAACTTTGCGGCATTGCGCATAGAGAGAAAATAAACGAACTAAGCAAACAACGGAAGATTCGACTTAGACACTACCACCCGGATTTCAGGAGGACCGAACCAAACATGATTAGAGGTGCTCGATTACATGATGGACAGGTGACATAATGCATACAAAAAGAGAGAAGGCAGGCAAACGTGTTACTAGTTTACCATGTAACTGACTCACCATAGTAAAAGCGTGCAGAGAGGCCGCCCAACGAGAAATAGATGTCAGAGGCCAGATTTTTAGCACTTCCTTTGTCTTTTCATCCAAACGAATCACACTGTCTTTGGTGACACCGAGCAGGCGAGGAATCAGTTTATTTTTGCCTTTGATACGCTCCTGTGAAGAATCCACAGATGACAATGTCGAAATGTAAATTAGTGCGTTAACTCGAATACATGTGTGGAGAAGAAGGAGACTAAGAAATCAAACGACCAGACATACACAAGCGAACATATATATATATATATATATATATATATATATATCGCATTTAACGCTATTGCCAAAACCACTAGGTTGACGAGGGCGATAACCACAATCCAAGGCACACAAAAACACCGGCAACATGTGTTCCTTAGTCTAGAGGCAGTGAAGTAGGTTAAGCGACTGCAGTTCCTTAAAGCGATACCCCGTATAGCAGTGCTATCAAGTGCAGGCTGAGAAACTGAGGGTGTATATTTTCATGAGCACCTAAGGGACACAACAATGCAGTCAACGATCAGCTAGTTACGGTCCAATGAACGGACAGCTTTGTAATAGGCTGAATAGATGTTCGAGAGAAAGAAAAGCTAGATGGAAAAAATAACAAGTAGGAGAATATTCAATTATGCCGCAAGCCAGCAGAAAACTGTCCGTGAAGCAGAGACATCAAGGGCAAGAGCACGTAACGATTGAAGCGGGTGTGCCAATTACGGGTCGAGTATCGAAGTAAACGATGCATATGCCCCAAACCGCGTGGTGAAGACAGTGCTATCTGACGACAGTGAAGGAAAAGGAGTGGTGGAATGCAAAAGAAAAGCTAGGGAATAGGAACAATAGACAACTGCTAGACAGGAAGGTTAATGGTCGAGATGAGAAGCAGAATAAGAGAGCTTTATTGACATTTGGTTAAATCATAGATGGAGGAAGAGACCCGAAAGGATGGGCAGAATTTGCGACGGACAACAAAACTGAACAATGACAAGGCATTCGCGAAGACATATTACGGAGTCACTGTTGTGAAAAAGGTTTCAGAAAATGGAGAGTCGAAGGATGAGCTAAGTGAAGGACGGACTGGACACGGTTGTAGTAAAATGGAAATTACCACAGTTTACCTGCGTTCGTCGTGCATCCTCAAAGTCTGTCAGTCGAACACCTGGCAGAACGGGGGCACTCATGATCATTTCGATAACAAAGTTGAAGAGGAAAGGAAGTACAGGACAACCCTAACGTGAGGCACTCAGGAGGCAGTTTCCCGTAGACATTTACACGGCCTCGAGAGTCAAGGTCGAGAGACTTCGGAATGAAAATATATTCAGAAGCTCTTTTCACGGATAAGTAGTGCCACAAACTGGCGGCGTCAACACAGTCAAAGGTGTCTTTCAAGTCAAGAAAAACTACCATACCCGGTCGTCTGTATTGATATCCCTGCTCAAACACATGATGAAGAGTAAGTATACAGTTGATGCAAACACGACCATAGCGGAAGCCAGCCTGACTTTCGTTGTTTCAGCTCTCATGAGGACAAGTAAGTAGTCGAAGAATCATACCCATAAGAAGAAGTTAGGGGGTAATGGAAAAAAGGCTAATGCGTCAGTGACTTCAACACAAAGTACGTTGACCATTTTCGAAGATAGGTACGGAAGTTGACAGTCACCAGACTGAAGGCGCCTTTTCAGTATCATAAATAGTGTTAAATAGGAAAGCGAGTGTAGTCAACAAAGATTTATCACAATATTTCAGCAAAGATGGGGAAAAGTCATCGGGTTCAAAAGTTTAGCTTCGGTACAACACGGCAAGCTCGTTTTGCGTAGCAGTATGGCTTATGTGTGTATTTAAATATGAGCCATCGCTGAGGAGGAAACAACAGACCACAGGTTAGAGATGTACAACGCTGAAATGAGACAAAACCATAAACATTTCGCTTCGAAGATAGCAAGGGATTAACTGATTTCGACAACCACTGTACACATCTCCACCTATGTACGTGTGGTCGCCCAACAACAGCAGATTTGTATGCCACCAGGTGCATCCGAAGTTGAGGAATCCTTGCTTATGGAGGAAGTAGATGAAAAGTCTCATATCCTTCGCATTGAGAGGGGAATAAGCAGCCGCGGACAATTTAGTGTTGGAGTCAAATGGCGTGAAAGGCCGTATCCATCGATCACTCGGATAACCAACTTTCTTTACCCTGAATGCCACCACGCTCATTGAGGTCCTCTATCACCGACTCAGTTGGTTGCAGTTCGGTCACAAAGCCATAACATAGCGATGGGGTGGTAGAATTGAAGACTAGCGGATTCATCGGATGAATTGTGTCGAATCCGACTATGCACTAGTACGTGCGACGACTTGCGTGCGTCTCGGCGGTTCACCTAAGACTAAACAAATCCTGCTGGAAACTCGTAAGTTGGAAAACTCCTCCCCCATTAGAATGGAGATTCAGGGGAAATTTCAGGAGTTATATTTTATGCTTTATGAACGCTTGTTAGCATTGGGTACGCTTGGGAAAGAGAATGTTTTCTGCCAGTTAACCCAGCTGCGGCCCTTTTAGCAGTTCAGGTAAAAGTTAGACTTCAGTAAACTGCGCCCTCTGTTGTGGCATACAACGCATTCCAATGGCTCATTTCCAAACAGCTGAAAGTAAGTCCGAGCTCCGACCGTGAAATGTGGTGGGCAAAACAGGCCACGGAGATGGAACCTACTGTGTCTGACAGGCACAGCCGCAGATTGTTTTATTTCGTCAGTCACCGGGTGTAAATCACATCTATCAGCCATACAGTATGCAAATTAGATGGATTAACGATTACAAACATTCGCAAGCAACTAGATCCACGGGAAAGTGAGTGCTTACGATAGGCTCTCTTAGTTATCTGGCTGTTACCAGCGGTTTGTGCCAAGGCCGTTGTATCCCACAATTCCTGTACAATTTTGAAATACAAGAAATCCAGCACCGAGCATTGGAAGGGGCAGTGAACTGCGATTAGTGAGTAGTAGGGGGATTTATTGTGTTTTGGATGTGTGGGGACCGTCTGGTTGTGTCTAGCTGCAATGAATCCTCTCAGGAACGGCGATGTTGAGCTTCTCCCCGGCGACAGAATCATGGGCTTCGATCGGACAGATGATACAGCTTTGTTGGGAAATGGTCCATAAGACTTCCAAAACATCTTGAACCGCTTATCGGTAGAAACATCCAAGTACGGTCTGAAGGCTGCCCATGCAACTGCAAGACTGCCTCATAATTTGCAAGCGCAAAGGTCTGCGCTGACCACCGCAAGTGCAGGAGCAAGTTGACAGCTCCACTTACTGACGGAGATGCATCACAGCAGTGGCGGTGTTATAGATATATTTCCACAACGAACTTATGACGCCCAACTTGTTTTCACTAGTGTAAAAAAAACTTGCGGCAGTGTCGCGGTGTCAGTCCCAAACTTAAGAACAGCATGTACATTCCTCGGTCTATGCGGTCGAATGGTTCGGTTGCGAGGAATGGACTGTCAGTTCGGAAGATCTGAAACAAAGGTCTGCTTAAGACAACCACCAATTACGAAAAAATGACAGTGCGTAGTGGCAGCACCTTGTAAGCCATATGGAAATCTGAAACCCAGTATTGGGAGAAAACGTATTCTCCCGCATTGTTTGCGATGGTTCGGTCACGTACTGAGGTAGGCTGCCCAACGCTTTCCTCATAGCGCAGTAGTTGTGCTTTCCGGACGTGAATGGAAGAGAATTCGGCTGGAAACCGATTTCGATAAAAAGGAACATGAAGAATGTAACGCCACGTTTAACATCAGTAAGCTCTGTGACGCGGACCCACAGCGGTTGGAAGTTTTGGATGCTAGGGCTAATAACAAAAACCAGTAAATCCAAATATGTACGTGCCGTCCCTTCCTTAATTCCTTTAGGACAGTTGGCAAAAAACGAACAGCGAAAAAGGACCACACCCATAGATGCTGCTGTTGGCCTCTCTGCGATGAACACGGGTTTTATCTTCCAAGTCTAACATGGTTGTGATGGTATATTTGTCTTAGCTCGTGCTGATGGATATATATATATATATATACATATATATATATATATATCACAGCCTGTAAAGGAACAGAAACTGCAAGCCGACTTTCGCCAATGTGGCCTGGCCTGGAACCCTTGGACTCTACCGGAAGGGTTGTATAGGTATGCTAAACAATGCATTTCGCAAACCCATATGCCGCCGACATCAACGCGTGTCGCTTCCAACTGTCGTAGAACCGAGTTTGGGCTAGTCAATGACATGACAGCGAGGCTACGTCCGGCTGGTAGGTGTCAATTCAATGAGGAGGGTTTCGAAACTAGCCGCATTATTAGGCATGAGTTCCAGTGGAAACGCCTTCATTGTATTCTTGCTACCAACCTTGTATGTGAATAGTACCGAATTTTTCTTCCGATATCATCCGTGTTTCTTCCGTCTCTTGTCCTCCTATCTACACGTTCTTTTGATAAGTGAATTTGCGGAGAATGGACTCCCCGCACTTCGCCGTTTGAAGCACAGAGAATTCGGAGAACGGAATAGCAGCGCTCTGACCCACAGTAGGAACCAACCGCATAAGCCGCTAACTGGGACTTGAAAACTAGGAGTGGGGCAAATATTGGCGGTAAATTCTACACCTTAGATGTCACATCAAATAGTGGGTAGAACGTTTAGTCGGATGATAAACGCTATCATAGCAAATATTTACCCTATGAGACTGGAGCAGAAAAGCACTCAGTTCTAGAAATGAAGCCACGACAAACTGATAGCAGAGCCGCAAAAATAAAAAGCTTACCTTAACAAGGAAAAAGGTTATGCCATAAGTTTTTAGCGACCTGCAGAACTGACAGTATTTCACTTTGGCTTCAATCTCCGAAAGCCCTGCAAATTCGGCGTGTTGTTGAAAGATTTTCTTCTCCAAACTACGAATCCTTGCATATTCTTTAGGCAAAAAGTCCTTTAAGCTAAAAAAAGAAACCAACCAATGGATCAATCAATAAGCGAAGAGAAACAAGGCAAGCAAATTCATTTTAGCAAGTCGTTGTATTGGTCATCAGGTGGTCCGACACAATGCCAGTTACGTGTGTTTGAGAGTGTCCAAAACAGGACCGATTGGCAACAGTGATAGTAACAACACCACACCGGGGGCGAACAAGCACAGGGAAGACGAGCTACGCGTGTTCATTGATTAGCCAGTCAACTAGAAAGCGGAAGGAAAATAAGACCAATGCATCGATCGAAGGGAAATCCGAAACGGACGTTAGTATGAGAGAGGAGTTGACTGGAGCTAGCAGCGATGGATAAAAATAAACACACCCGATGATGAACCTGCAAATAAACGCGAAAAGGGGAAATGAGATTCCACGATCGAGGCAAAAACAAACGTCGGAACGCGACATGGTCAGCCAATGTGGAGAGGAACTATGAGATCCAATGGCGCTCGGTTGATGCAGATGACCGGTCAGGACACGTTTTGTGGTTACTAAGAGTATGGCAACAGAGGTAAGCAATGGACAGCTGCGATACTTCAGCTAAGGTCAATTACGCTCAGAGCACAGAAGAGCGGCACACGTAGTACTAACGACTCGAACCGAAGTAGAGGAGATTAGCAGTGGAGATAAGACGAGAAAAACGCGAACACAAATCAAATTATGTTGAAGAAGAGTTAGAATAATAGGCTGACAATAAAGCACACGGCATTATGTGCAAAGCGCCACACACTCTGTAAGTGCCATGACTGACAAGTTCTCCAACCACCGGCAAGAAAGACCGAGGAGTCTCCAACCAAAAGAAAAAAACGTGCAGGCCAGACAGGGTCATCACATCAGTTTCCTCACACATTGCTGTCATCGCTTGGTAACCATGAAAGTCCATCGAATCATAGGAACAAAGGAGAAGGCCTACGACGAGATAAGTGTTTCATAGACATGAGGGCAGGAGGCGAAGCACGAACTACTGGTTCACTGTTGAGTAAGAAATTTCGGACATAAGCACCACAAAGGTAATAGTCTCACCAATTACGAGTGACGTTACCAGTGGCATCAGTGGCGTTCAACTCGCAGTGACATACATCGCCGATTCACGTAGTACCACTGAACGAACTACAGCATTGTACACCTTCTGTAGAAGGCTTCCGAATGTCATATTTTGTGAGACTTGAGGTAAACAAGTTCACTCTGCTTTGGATTGTTTTAATCCATAACCCCCGGTGCTGTCTAGACAGTGACACCCTAAGTGTAACTCATGGCAGTTACATCGTATAGTCAGTGACCTCACATTACTGGAACGTTGATGTGCGTCTAGGTCATGCTTGGAAACAATTCCGTCCGTACGCTTCATTTTGCCTCCGTCACTATCCTCTCTGTGAACCGCTGAAAACTGACAATGCCAGATTCTGTTGCTTGGTGAATTGCCCTAATCCATTGTCACATAAAAGGCGCAGCGTATTGAGAAGCCGCTAGTTTATACAGGTGTGTGACTTGAAGCCGTAATTGTTGGCTATATGCAGTGAATTGAAGGTTGTTGAATCGGATTTGTGCCGGAAGTGCAGATTGTTGAGGTATGCATCGACAGTGCTTACTTATTTATTTATCCAGTACCGAGACTTTTTGTTGTGATTAAGGTGGAAACGCGTTAGCGCCTTTCCGATTCCTTTTATTGGTAACCTAACTTAGTGGCTTCACTATCGATGAGAGGCTTTGGAGAGATATATAGACTTTAGCGATATACACATTGAACATTCCCAAAATTCGGCTGCCAAAGCAGAATCGATTGGTCAAGTTGAATGTTTTCTCGGCGGGTTAAGAGTAGAGGTGGAGTGATGGCCCGATCTCGTGACCGTATCTAGAATTTTCAACGTGCAAAGGGTTCCACACATAGTCCTATCCGTAAGCAACCAGTTCAAGCTCTAAGAGAGAGTGTCGTCTGCCCATTCCAAGTTTGCAAAGCTATCGCTTCGCATGACATCTATTTACGAAGCACGCCGGCTGGAGTCATGTGAGATCAGTTCGGTTGCAAAAGTAAGTATGAAAGGAGGAATGGAATGGCCTTCATGTGCTCAAGTTACTGAGCGAAACAGAGGGGAGGAATTCCTATAGATCCTAGCATGGTCCAAGGAGATGTGGCGCAGAAAATTAAGAATGAAAAGAAAATTCAGTAACGGCTTTAAAAGATGGAAATCGCCAACGCCAGATACGTAACCGAATCGAAGGCAGTCTTAAGTGTCAAAGACGAGTTTTGGTGAAAGTTCGTCGCAGCTACACTCAGACAGACAGCCACCACACATTCAGGAAAGCGCTAGGTAGCCATTTCGTCCTATTGGGACTCGTCAGTAGCGCGCACTCACCGAATCCTGCCGAATTCGAACCAACAATCTTACTCTTACGAGCCAGCGATTTACGTCAATGAGCAATGGGTGACGGCAGCGGACCGCCAGGAAGATGTTTGTAGGTGAGTTGTGTGAATAAAGCTGTGCGAATACCTGGTTCAATGACAACGCACGCTGTGCTGGAGTAAAGCTCAGCCTACTTTCAATGACAGTTCTCTTGTAGGTCAACTACATGCACAAAATGAGGCTCGTGTGATGTTCGGAGACAATGGTAATATGAACAATGCTTAGACGAATCGTGCACTCGATTCTTTGTCTGCTGGAAGATTACAGCGGCGACAAACGGCAGCGTGAAGGCGCCGCGATAATGTGGCATGCAGAGATGAATAGAGTGACCAGATGGAAGGTTCTGAGTCACCACCTTGCTTCAGTAATCACGGAGGAAGGTTATCGGACCCAGATGCCGTATTGCACTTCGCCTGCGGAACCGCACACAGAACAGCTACGCTACAGGAAGACGTGAAATCCAAAACAAAGAAGGTATTAGGTGATCTGAAGAGCAATGACGATACTGAACAGATTGAACTGCCATTCGAAGAGATCTTCGGATTTGTTTTAGTGCGTCCGAGAGTGAGTTACTACTTCATTATCTCAATTGTTATTTCACTTACTGAGGCTTCGAATGTGTTGAAGCAGCATTTGGCGTCCCATTGGTACTATACCTTTTCTTAGTCGATTACATCCATAGCGCTTTCAACTTCCGCTTTGAGGAAATCATGTTCTTCTGTAGATCCCTCAAAAGGGTCATTAATGTTTACAAATTGCAATCCCTAATCGCTATTGTTCATGGAGTGACAAATCACAAAACAGACAATTATACCCCACTCTATGTACTCAACTGTTATACTATCGCCTAATTTGGTTACCTAACGTACGTATTTTCTAGGAGCATTTGCGCTCGCTGGATGCAGCTGGATAGCGTGATGGACCATTTTGAGATATCTATGAAGCAGCATGATCCTTAAGGAAGTTAAAAGTGCAATTGACTGATAGAAGGTACAGATTTCTCCCCCTGAAAAGTGTACTCTATTTGCCAACGATGCCGGTCTCCATAGAAGCTTTGGCAGATGATGTTCCAAAGTGACTCGGGTATCCCGAGACCGAATACTCAGTGAAGTCACCCCCGCGCCCCAACGTGATTGGTCGTCCAGAAACCCCATATTGAGCAAACATTCGGATCTGAGGGCATTCATAGGGGAACAAGGGGCGGTTGCAATCGGTGCACAGATTCAAATTTAGATTTGTAGTACCGTCTTGTGGTTGGATTGCGACACGCAATCTCTACTGAGACCTAGGTCATTCCGATCATATGGATCGTATCCGAAATGGAGGTGATTCGGTGCGACTCCTCCCAACACCGACATTGGCACAGCTTCTTCGCTACATTAGGTAATCCGCATTGAAGGTTCTGTTCGACCGAGCAAGAGGACATGTGAAGGGTACATAACCTCGAAGAGCAAATATGTTGCGGTGATTCGGGCGTGTGCTAAGTGTGCCTGCTCATCGTTGTGCATCCGACGCTTGGCAATATGATGTTTAAAGTGAGAGGGTGTCGAGGTAAGGTGAAGTCGTGAACTGAGAAATTGGTAATGATTTGGCACGCCTTTCTCCAAAAATAACCGAGTCAACGCGACCCATTGTGTTCCGCGTACAATGCACTACCGAACACAATAATCGACCGGCGTCAAGAGCGGGTTTGTTGTCGCTGCCTAGTTGGAGTGTACAATTAAGACGCACATGGTGCTAAGTTATCCATGAAGTAAGGCTGACGATGAAGCGAGGCAGTGAAAGCCGCAAAAAACATCTCCCGCTGATGACGCCATGTTGACATGCAGTAGTCAGTTGTTTCAAACTGTGCATCATTGTGCATCTGCTCAATGCCTTGGATCCTACATCAGGTGTTCGTTAACCTATTTGTTTGTGAATAATAGCAGGAGGATTGCTTCTAATACGTGGAGCGCAGTACTGTATTACTGCTGGTATCATCCGCAAATAGCGACTATTCCCACATGGCGCAGTCTCAAAGCCAATGGAATTTCCGAATCCGCTATATTGTTTTTCCATCCAACAATCACACCCACCAATTCATTTCTTGAGAAATGTTTGCAGTTGTGGAACTTTCCATTTGTCAGGAACGATACATGTTTATTATTATTATTATTATTATTATTATTATTATTATTTTTGTTCGTCGCAATCAGCCGACAATTCAGATATGTCGACCAGCTATCCGGAAAAGCACCAGACGGTCGTTTCGCCCTATTGGGGCTCATCAGTGGTGCGCATCCTTCGGTCCGCTGCGGAGGATCGAACCCATGACTGCTAGTGGCTCTTGCCAACTAGCCCGCAGCTTATGCAACTGCGCCATGGAGGACGGTATTTGACTATCATGAATTGTTAGCTAAATGCGATATAGCCCGACGCATCCTCCACTGCCATGCAGATGACAGCGGTCGGCCTTCCGGCGTCAGGACTTCCCGGTTACGGCAGCTATGAATCGACATAGCATTTTGTGGAATCCGTACGGGCGAATTGGTATTACTTATTATTATTATTATTACTATTATCGTTGTTATGATTAAACGTTTGTTAGCAGCTCGAAGCATCAAAGTTTAATGTCCTGACTTTAGTTGACCAACTGAACTGAACTGTACTGAATACTACTATTCAGCCACAAATAGAGGCTACATAAGGGGCTGAAAAACAAACTCACATGCGAGACGGAGAGAAGAAGCCGTCTGACTGTGACGACCGTAACCTTGGAGATGCGTAGTAGCAGCACTGTATGAAGTGAGTTACCAAGTAAACCGTTTGAGACACATTCCAGGTGCGTGCCGAGCCGACAGGAAGCGATTTTAAAACACCCTCCGAGAGCTTTAACTTGTATGTTGATGTAAGGCACAGAGTGTAGGTTACTGTCTTCTACAATGTGCAGCCCATAAAGCAGATTATTAATCGTGGGAGGACGCCACAAAAAGTACCGCGAATGTTGACAGCATCTGCATAGCATACGTAGCGCAACGAGTCTTCCAGATTGGTGACCTGTGAATTTAACTGAGGTCGCATCCGTTGATAAGCTTAAGAAACGACACGGAGTAACAAACGGAGGCGTTTGTGATTTCCCGGTTCCGGGGAGTGGGGCTCATTGATCAAGCGATTTGATGATCATTCTTTGTGGAAAAAGAGCACCATCCATCCTAATCTGATATCAGCCAGCAGCCAATCGGAAGAAGAAAGTTCATTCACAGCTCCTTCGTAGGTAGAAGAGAGAAAAATGTATCAGCAGTACGCCAACACATCGTACCAATGTTTCGCTACTTCGGCTTGGGCAACCGAGTAGTATCTCGCCCTCTGACGAAACCATGGACTTTGATGTGTTGTGTTGTGTTTTCTCTTACTATTTCTGTACCAGCTGCCCGAGGGCTGGGTACACCGCGACGTGGCCTGCGTCTATGCGGATTGGAGCATAAAACGGCAGACTTACGACGCAGGCATGCAATCATGTTGGCTACCGGCTGACGCAGCTGCAACTAAACGAGAAAAAATAAAAAAACCCAGTTGCTTTGTGTTCTGCCCAACCGCATGCATGCAGCCAATGATGGATTGTAAATAAGCTAATGCGAGATCGAGAGGTTAGGAATTCAGGTGCCGCAACTCGCGTCGCCACGGCAGGTTTAGTCACCGTCAGCCGCCTGAGAGAAGAATTTCTACCAGTGAATTCTTTAGTATTGGCTGCGCTTACTTGAGCCGACTAAACAGACCTGCCTTCTGTGGTCAAAGAAAGCGGCTGTATGCGATAAGTTATCATGACCTATATGTCAAAAACACATTACAAACTCAGTGTCGCATAGCAAGACCATGGAGACACATTCACTGGCTCCTAATAAACATTTGCATGTACGTATAAGTCGCATTCGCAGTGTGATTAGTGAACATGTACAGGAGCCTATGAATAGAGAATGAAAGACATGTATTCGCTCACACACACGCACATTCAGAGTATGTTAAAAGGAAAAATTCGAGAAAATTTTCTTTCAGGCAATTCGCAAAGGTGGATCATTGACAGGGGGCATATCAGCGCTCTAGTGCATCAGCTCTAGTTTCAATATGCACACTGCAGACAGTATCAGGCCGTGAAAACAAGCAGCGTGAGAGAAGCCTGAACTCACTCCAAGAAGTTAAGTCGAAATCTTTCTGCAACATAATCCCCGAACTGAACTTGACACTGAATGGCCGCCAGGTGGACCGCTTCCTCAAGTGAAACGGGGTGTGTGCCTTTCAGAATGGCATCTTTGAGCTATTGTAAGAATTGGAAATGGATAATATCTCGGCAATCACAAGGAGGATGCGTTAACGCCAAAAATAGGAGGTTGGAACAGAACACTGTGGTTATGATTGTGCTCGAGATAGAATGTGCAGCTACCTCAATAACTTGAAAGTGGTGGGATAATTCAGACTGTTACTACGCCCTCCATGTTAACAACACATTTGTGGAAATAAGGTACGTGTTGAGTAAAGCCGGACTTTTAACTCCGAGCGCTTTTTATAAGAAAAATATTTGTTGTTGGTTGAGAAAATTGATGTCAAAAACACTTGAGGAATGTATAAGAATATATGTTTGCAGAAAAATCAGGTAAATTTCGCTGATATCATCATAAAAATCTTTGATGGTTCCGTTATGAACTAGCAATCGGAAACATTTCCGCGAAAAGCAAAAGTAACAAACATTTTCGGGTTGTTGGTACAAAGGTTTCATGAAGCGTTGCTACGGTTAATAGGTTTGTGGTAGAAATCGGAGCGCACTACACCGATTGACCTATGGTCGACGTCGCGTGGAACAATAGTAATGGCTTTATCATGCCGAAAAAGTGAATTCCGCAAATGCTCGTAACGTAATTTAGTGATGTAATGTGGGGACAGAAGTGACTGCGAAAAGAACAGGCAGGTGGTGAAAAACTAACAAAGAGCCAGCGCAAAATTAGCAGCAAGTGAAAAATAACACAATGACAAGGCCAAAAATGCACGATACGTGACTAGAGTCCTTTCCAGATGTATGAGTGCGTAATGTCACCGCGTGACAAGAAAACTCTCAATGATAACTCACCTGAACATAAAGTAGATTGAGTTGCACCGGATCACGAGCGTCAACATTCATGTCCGAGAAGAAATACCGACGTTTGAGAAGCAATATATCGTCCTCTTCGATACCTTGTTGCCGAAGGCTTTGGGATGGATTTAACCAGTCCACTGAAACGAGAGAGAAAGAAAGCGAAATTGAAGACAGTAGAAGCGATGCTAATAATAAAACCGGTCAGGGGAAAAGGCAATATGAGCACCCGTAAAACCACCAGTTAGTATTACACATAGAACAAAGAAGTACCAAAAAAGTATAAAACAAGGAGACAAATGTCATGGGATGCAACTCTGCGGACAAGAGATGGTATGTGGTGCCGTGCAATCGTCCAACACAGTACGCAGATGGGTACGCAGTTGAGTGCAGCCCGATGACGAATTTAGGGACCGCAAGCACTGATTCAAAAATACGGCCGCATTTCCATTGAACCCAAAAAAACGCACCGCGTTAACATAAGATCTCTGACTAACAAACCCGCATCAAGCCATGAAACAGACTCCTTGTCAGTTCGGAGTACAATGCTTGCCTTTTTGATCCGCACATCCGCAACAACACCCACCTGACGACAGGTGAGGCAAGCACTTAGGTATGTGAATTGATCCGTAGCCTCCAGCAGCCCTCAGTTATTTGTACGGTTGGTGGCACCTGGTTCCGGATTCATCTGTCACTGCGGCCTCCATGTAGACAGCCACAGGAGGACAGCGATTACTGAGAGACCATAAGTGGCTTGCGCCGCACCATACACATACCCCTTATCCAGCGTACACCGAAATAATATGACGGGGAGGCATGTGGATGGGAGCCATGTTTCATCAACGGAGTCGGCCCACACTACTTCAAGACGCAAAGCAACAACATACCAATCAGGCCAATTGGGGAATCATGCGCACTTGAAATACACAAGGCAGGGCTGGGCCGTAGCCCGCCCCACATTGGATGCATGGAAGATATATATATATATATATATATATATATATATATATATAAAGGAGGTGTTACTTCATTGCACGTTAAATGTTCAGTTCACTTTCAATGGTGAAATGTACCGTCAGATTGACGGAGTGGCAATGGGATCTCCTTTGGGGCCGCTGCTGGCTGATATATTCATGGCGAAACTGGAACATGGCCCACTTGCAACGCACATCCATGAAACCGAAATGTACGTACGGTATGTGGATGACACCTTCGTACTTTGCAAATCCGAAAAGCATGCGGAACAGTTGCTGAAAGCTTTCAATGACGCACACAAGAATCTTCATTTCACTTGTGAACACGAACTCGGAAACCGGTTACCTTTCTTGGATGTAGAAGTTATCCGTAACTCAGACGGATCATGCAGCAGAAAGGTACACAGAAAGCACACATGGACTGGGCAGTACACTAACTTCCACAGCGCAGTACCACTACAGCACAAGCGGAGTTTAATCAGATCTCTCGCCTTCAGGGCGCGCAGTATTTGTACACCGGATACCGTCAACGAAGAACTACAGAGAATCAGTGACGCCCTCAGGGAAAATGGCTATCCGGATAAATTTATCAAGAAACATTTGAAGGAACGTAATCGAAAGCCACCTAGGAGCATTGCTCCTAAGAAAGAGCTTTTCATACATGTACCCTTTAAGGGCGATTCTGCAGCTGATATGTTATCCAGACGCCTGAAAGATGCTGTCGAGAAAACTTATTTCGCGGCCCGCCTGAGAACCGTTTTTCACAATAAGCCGTTGCTTACAAAACCCTTGAAGGATAGACTACCGCCATTGACCCGTTCAATGATCATTTGTCAGTACTCGTGCTCCTGTGGTGCACGATACGTGGGTCGCACGACGAGACGCCTATCTCAGAGGGTTCGTGAACACATCCCGGCATGGTTTTACAGAGGCGAAATGAGGTCTTCAGACAGCTCTATCATGTCGCACCTCCTTGAATGTGGCCATACAGCTTCAAAGAATGATTTCAAAGTCATTTACTCATTACCTGAACACTTCTCCCAAGGATTCCGCAAACAGCTCTTATCCATCGCCGAGGCTATGTACATTCACCATCTAAAGCCGGAATTATGTGTCCAAAAACGATTTATACGGTCGACATCACTATCTTGGCCAACGGACACCGTTACTTAGTTATTTGGACGTCACCTTACCTACTTAATTACCTTGTACTAATGAGAATTGTGTACATATGTTTATTTAGTTTACTTGATCTACCATCTCTATCTCTGTCTCAAGTTATCGATTTTGATCATTCAAACAGTCAAGAAGTCAATCCCAGCCCCAGTTGACGCTATATCCACAATCACTGTTATGTAAAAGTTTGGGTCTGATGAGATTTACCGAAAAGAATTCTTTACCCTGAAATGATTTCTGATATTGATTCATATATATATATATATATATATATATATATATATATATATATATATATATAGGGTAAAGATTAAGTGGTCGAGGGGGCTACTAGTGAAACCACAAGCCAAGGTCGCACAGTTGTGTAAGGCGATGCGAGTGGGTGCCTAAGTCTGAGTGTGAGGCACCCCTGAGTCAGTGATGCGACCACTAGAAGTGACACAGCCACCTAGGTAAGTGAACTGATCCACTACTTCCAGTGCCTGTTCAGGGTGATAGCTAGAATCGGTGTGTCAACCCAGTCCTGCAATAGCACTTTGCACTTGGAAAGTGCAAAGTATGAGCCGAAACGTACAGTGTGAAGTGGTGTTTGCATCCCCAATGCATCAGACCCAAGGAGAAGTGCCATCCAGGTTTGTCAGTCGGTCGCCTGGCAGAAGTTTCACTTCAGAATAGTCTGAAAGAACGGAGTCATTCATGATCATTTCGAGCACAAATCTGAAGAAGAAAGGAGATATGGTACAACCTTGATGAATCCCACTTGTGGGGGAATTCAGGAGAATTTTCCGTACACCCCTACACGGCCTCGGGAGTCACGACAGAGGGACTTCAGAATGGAAAGGTTTAGCTGGCATGCCCTTCATAAGTAGTTAGTGCCACAAGCTGGCGTGGTTATAAGAGTCTAAGGCGGCTTTCAATTCGAAGAAAACCACTAAAGTCGGTTGTAGGTATATGTGCCTCTGCTGTAAAACTTGGCAAAGAGTAAATATGTGGCCGATGCAACCACGGCCAGGGCGGAAGACTGCCTGGCTTTCAGTGATTCGGTTCTCACGGGCACTATTAAGCCGTCGCAGAATGATACCCGTGAAAAGTTTTGAGGTAAGGGAAATAAGGCTAATGTCTGGATGATTTTTGCACAAAGTACGCTGATTCCTCTTGAAAATGAGCACGACTGTTGATGGTCTCTAGCCAGAAGGCACTTCTTAAGAGTCCCAAATCGTGTTAAAAAGAGAAGCAAGTATAGTCAATAAAGAGTCACCACTATTTTTCAGCCAAGAATAAAGGAGGTTGTCGGGTCCCAGGGCCATTTTTCGTTTTTACTCGGCGAACTCAAGCCGAATCTCTTCCAAAGTGGGATGTGTGGTAACTGCTTCCCATGTCGATTCAGGCAATGTCGCAGCAGGTCTGCTGAACTGCTCTTTAAAATGTTTCGCCCAACGAGCTAGTCGACGACGTTGATAATGGATCAGATGTCCGTCTTTCTCAGCTATTGTCTCGCTGGTGGCTTTCTCAGACCCGTGTTCTGGATGAGCTGGAGTAGCACTCGGCTGTTTCCCATAGCAAAGGCTTTCTTCATCTCAAGGGCCTATGCAACACACGTTCCCAATCAACTTGAAGACTCCTTGTAAGGCGTCGTTTCAGGGAGTTACGGATACGCTGAAACTCAGTGCCCAATGAAACCTGTTTACGCGTTTCGATCAAATTAATCGATGCATTAGAAATCCACTCAAAATTACGTCTCAAGTTGGGTACATAGGAAGTGCCAAAAGCATTCTTCATGGCACACTTGAGACGATCCCAGTCAGCGTTCGGCTCAAAACCTCATTCATCACTGACAATTGGTTGGCCAGTTCGTCATAATATCGTTGAACCGCAGACTGCGAATTCAAGTTACTGGTAAGAAAAGTAGAATATAGGCGCTTTGAAGATGGAGAATAAAGATGGAGAATGGCCGGGATCCAGGCATGTGCTCCAAACTGACTGACAGCCTTGGAGTGATGTGCTCCACGTGTAGCTGATGGTAAAATGGTAACTCTGGGTCCAGGTCATTGAGGAATTCCGTGGGCGCCAGGTGACACGGTGTTAATGTTTGCTGCAAATATAAAGGTTGTGGTCGGCACAACGTTGTAGGAATTGATCACCAATGTCTGTTCGGCGTGGATCGACTCCGAAGCGCCCTTCCAGATGTTGTTCAGAATCTGAAAGACGACCCAATTGGGCATTCAAGTCACCGGCAACAATCACGATATCGGTATTCTTCGCCATGCGGAGAAGAGATGAGAGTAGTAGAAAACATCTTCGATACCCTCCGAACTGTGGTCGGTAAGAGCATAAACCGAGGCAATGAAAAGGTACCTTGTCTTCATACGTTGCCTATTAACCCCAGTAGTTCGAAGTCGGATCGTAAACGTGAGGCTGTTCACCGGTATCTAGTCGAGCAGATCGCCTTCAGCATGTTTGCTGAGAGCAATACCAACACCGTAAATACCCTGAGCCATTGACTTGGCATTACCAGAAACGCGAAGAGTGTAATCATTGTCGTCAGATTCAGAATCAGGGAGTTGAAGATTCGTTACAACGCTGTTATCCTGTATGCATGTTTCGGAGACACAGCACATATCAATACCAAGAGAGTGAAGAGTGGTAGTCAGTGCTGCCTGTTGACCGACCTAACCCAAAGTGCGGACGTTAAAAGAACCAATGTGAAACGACACTGGTGGTTTAATGGGAGAGCTACATGTATCGATGGCAGCAGTAGTGAGGTCAGCGGTAGATTCTTGCGCAATAGACGGGGATAAAGAGAGTCGAAGGGGGTAGAAAAATAAGAAGATGAGGGAGTATTGTCAACGTGGTAGAGAGGACAGTTGATACTCTCCGGCTGCCCATTCCGAGAGGGGTTTTGTTCGAGGTGCCCTACCTCTAGACTTTGACTCAACAGTCTGACCCACAAGGCAGTGGGTGGTTTGGAGGTTTGCTTGAGGGACTCCGCCCGGAGCCTTAGACTCAATAGCTTGACCCACAAGGCAGTGAGGAATAGATACAGCTCGGGAGTGTGATTACATAGACCAACAAAATCTGCTTGCGGACCGTCACACAGTTTTTTGAAGATCTGGAACAATTCAAATGTGTTTTGCGACCGCACCTGCGACCACGGTCAGACGCAGGAGGGTTTTGGCGGGTTTGCCCCAATTTGACCAGGGGCTGCCTGGCTTGAGGCACCCGAGGTGTCATCCCATCGTCAAAGATAATGTGTGGCACACGAGCTCTACCCGATCGAGTTGTGAGCATATAAGGCATGTACCTGTTGTCTTCTATGGCTAGCGTTTAAAGAAAGTGAGTCATCGACCTCTCTCTAGCCTTCGAAGAGGATTGAACTGTGAAGCTGTGTAAGTCTGACACCCTAACCATTGACCTATCTGGTATGAGTGGCTCTGAAGGCACTTGGAAAGTGTCACCCAGCATAGCTCAATGGGTCACGGGGTACGCAAACCACCGCACCACGTTAAGGTTCAGTCTCGTTGCGATGGAATAAATAAATGTGTCAGCTGTACGTAGTAACGGTGTTCCGCTGCCGCACGAGCATTTCCAGTCGGGTGACGGCCGTCTCGCATGGTCTAGTGGCACAAGAAATCGGCTATAAAAACAGTGTTATTTTACGCTTTACACAAGTTTGAATCACTATTTTACTAAATCGTACTTTCAAGTGTGTACACTTGCTACCCATCCGCCTGATTTTACCGGCTCTCGCACATCGTTTATATACAGATGTTTGGTCCACTCCTATCATGCGCTTTGCTCACAATACTCAAACCCAATTCTGGGCTGTTCATTCGGTCTTTGCAAATGTGGTCAGTTTGCGTCGGCAACAACGAGTGGTTTTACACTTGTCGACTTCGTCTGTTCCATTCGCTGAATATTCAACTAACAAGGGTGCATAAAGCACATTCTTGATTTGACTTGATTGACTTGATCAGCTGCCGTCGCATCATGCGTCTTCCACACAGGATCAGAGTCACGTGAGGACAATTCGCCTGACTTTGTCCAGGATCAAAAGAGTGTCTTACTCACGACACAGCAACCAAATTCCTTCTTGCTCATCCGGCCGTGTAAGCGCGACTAACTTGCGCTCTCAGTGCTGATACGGCTTTCCAGTCCACTGGCCGCGCTTCAGTTGCGCTCGCGGTACTTAACAACTACACTCAGGAGTCCGAGTATAGCAGCAATGAGGCTGTGAAGTTTCCCGGACAATGGAGGGCACCATTACGCAGGAAGGTTGTTGAGTCAAGTGGCACATATGCCTGCACGGAAGCCTGTGGTCATCGAGATTATTTATTCGCCATCCGCTAGGTACTCGATTCTTGTCGCAGGAGTAAATGATCAGTGATTCTACAACCGGTTTAAATAGGCACTGACACAACGCCCTGTGAGTTCATGCATTTAATGGGGAATATCAGCTGATCAACACAGAACCCTCCAAGCTCTAAGACGCTACCGGTGATTATCCGCGACTGTTTATTCATCTCGCCTAGGAAACAAACGAGACCTATTCAGTTACCTCCACAATGAAAGCATTCTCCGATCCGTAACCTGTGGACGCGCAAGGTAGCATAAAGCTATGACGAACCAACTAGTGATCGGTTGACATTGCGTGATCGTGACAACTGGCGATGCGCTGGATCGATCAGACAGCAGTATCTACCACCCCAAGCTGGGAATTTGAGTCCTAGCTTATTCCAGAGTTTGGGCGTCTCTGCAAGGTCTCAGTTTGTGTACACCTTGCTAGCACACACCAGTGAAGAATCAGTAAGGATTGCTGGTGTACCGCTAATACCATCACAATTTGTTGGTGTGGGTGTACGCATTGAAGTAATCAACGCTATGTGGCAGGCAACTCTGATCTCACTAACGCCATATGCTGTGTGCTTGCCAATCGCATTCAGATGATAAAGCCAGGGTCATTGATTGTCACATCAGGTTCAAAGATTCGAAAGGTAATACTAAGGTACCTGTTTGATGCAATGAATCGAGAGAAATAGTGTTACTCGTGAACGTTTACGAGGCCTCCAGAATCGAGCCAGAAAATCTTCAAAATGGAATGTTGAAAATGAATAAAAATCCAGCTAGCTCAGCGCTCTGATTACTCAGTTGGTTGACGGAAAAGATTAATCTGTGTCATTATTTGTCATTAAGGTGCAGATTCTCTAGTGGTAGGATTAGTGAGCTGTTTGACCGCAAATATTTCGACACAAATAGGGCAGACAGCAACACTGCATGAAAATCCGCATTCATGCAGGACCCGCAAATCACCACTCGTCTACCAGGATGTGTGAGCAGAAGAAACAGTGAACGAGAATGGCAATCAAGATAAGCATTATACACCCGGGTGGGAGCATTTCCAGCAATGCACACTAATACTGTGGATATACAACGACATATAATCGGTGGGGAGATAACACTAATATATCAACAAATAGATGATACCTTGGGAGGGGAGACAGAACGGAAGCACGGAACGTAGAACGTGGAAAGCTTATGCTCCCCAGAATAAGCTGCTCAGTGATAACACGGAACTGGTTAGTCTGTGCGCAACACACATCCGTATGATACCGGAGGACTGCGCTTCAATCAGGCTAGGTAATGATCACGCTACGTGAGGCATGAGCGGTAGTCCATTCCAGAAGTGGTCATCTGTGCAAAAGAGTGAGTGCAATAGGATCACTGAGCTGTGAAGCAAACAAATCGGAAGTGCGTTTTCGCACGGCCGACAATGAAAAACACCAACACAGATCCGGTGATGACTTTGTAATGGAGTCCGGCAGCAATAGTCACAGGGTCGTATGGAACAGTAGACAATATGCAGGTTCAACAACCGAGGATGAGATTAGTCGGAAATGGCCTATTCGGATAGAAACGTATGCGAAAAACCTGTGGTGACGTGGGCGCGTGTGGCATAGTGTAATAGCCGGGAGAAGGACTGATGGAACGAATGCAACTGGTCGTTTGACAAGTTGGAGAGTGACCAAAACGGAGTTTCGTGGGAACATACAGTCGCCACAATGCCAAGTGGCTATACACACTCGGTTTAACTTCATCGTGTGAACGCCTGGTGACCAGATCTTGTGTAGCGATAAATTTTTGCGGAGGCGCAGACGTATGTGCTTCACTTGTACTAGGGAATGTTGCAGACGATTCCAAAAAGGGAAAGCCAAGAAAGATCGTGTTGGCTGAACTCATTGGCTGACAGAAAGTGCTGCATGTTAATGACGACGACGAGTAATGCTCAATCAACCAGTACTTGTGCAACTCATTAAATAGCAAACAGCGCATTTCAATGCTGTTTTTGACAAGCACAAGAGTGCAGAACAGTTTCGAATACACAAAGAGGAACGCCAGATGTGTATCCTGTTGAATGAAGAACGATGAGGGTAAAGATTCTCGCAGGTCTCAAGAAGCACCGCTTTGTTGCAGAAGTTGCAAAAAGCAGTTGGAATAACGACTGACATCGAGAAACACCGGTCCATCCGAAGTAAGTGAGTGTGTAATCCAGACTTAGAGAAACTGGATGGGTTCAACGTCTATATCCCAGCGAAAGAAGCATGCGCACGTCAAAGTGCAGAAAAGGAACAGGCAGTTGTCGGTTATCTCGTGCTGGTTTAAACACGTATTTGAGTCGGCGAAAGACTGTGTCAGGTGATCAGCACATTCCTTCAAGATAATAGAAAACAGTTCATACGGGATGGAGTCTTTCGACTGCAGTCCGATCGCTTCCCCGTGCATTTCAAAGTTATTCGCAGGTGGGTTATCTGAGAGCAGCTGTAACTCAGCAGATGACATATCAGAAACAGAATTATTGCCATGGTCACAAAATATTCTTCCCCGTTCGGAGTAAAATGCACGATCTCGTGTGTGACTCAGCTTAACTGTTTCGGCATTCATCACATTTCTCGGTAAGAATTATTTGCTAATATGGCTGGTAAGTAAATATGATTGAGATGCCGCAACCCGATTTTCACAACGGTCGACAAACTTTACTGAGGCAACGTATTTGCGTCGAACAGCATTTTCTTTGAATCTGTGAAGTCCTCTTAGATGTTTAGAGGAGAGCCTATCTGCCTAAATGGAAATTGTTTCATTTGGACAGCAGATGTCGGATTGACAGTTTGGTCAACTGGTCAACTGCTCATAATACTTCGATACGTTCACGTCATAAAGTGAACTAAGATACAAAAGGAAAGGCATCAGCGGTAAGCAGTACCGATGCTTCGCTACTGCGCGTGCACCACCAGTCGTTCGTTGGCTAAGGATACTGGAGGGTCGTCCGGTCCCTGCGCAGGCTCGAACCCGTGTCCTCGGATTACAAGGTAGGTTTGCAATTCTTAAGGTTACGGGCCGGTATGTGCTTAGGATGAGCGAATCGAGTGGCCACTACGGTGAGATTGTTCGCCCAACCCTCCCACAGCAGACTGCATATAGCAAACGCGAGGCACTCGTCGACGTGTGCAAATAAGAAGAGACACTGAGCACGTTTTAAGGAAACGCTATTGCATAAATTCAAAGTTTGAGCTAGCCGTTCATCAGACAAACACATACAATTTTAGGCAGGCTTCATCGGCTACTGGTGGTGAATCTGATAAGCGGGGACACTGGGTACGCCTACGCCGCACAGGCCAGTCAAACTTCCTAACATTGAAATGAAAAAAGAGGCAAAACTGTTCAGCTCGTGTGTCGGAGAACATAATGCAGCCAATTGACGATGAGTGCGAACGGCGCACTATGTTTGGCACTACAGTGTCCTGACAAAAATAGACAAATTTAGCAAACCAGAGGCGAGGCGGTGCTACACAAAATATGGATCGATAAAATGGGCAGTTACAGCTAACAGTTTTACGCGTTTTATGCCAAAGCTCGTTCACAGATGAATGTTAATTAATCATCAGATAACGACATGCTGTGATGTAGCCAATACAGCTGGTACATCGTAGGAAAGATGGGATTACACAAGTGAATAAATAAGCTAACTCAAAAATCGAAGTGTACAGGGTGAAAAGAAGACACAAGCAGAATTAGTACAGTAGACAGAAGGAATTGACGCCTAGATGTAATTCGCGAATACCGATGCGTACAATTTCCAGTCCGGTCCGAATAGACAAACAACAATGGTCACCTCTTGACATTGGGCGTCGTAACCCCCAAGTATGGCTGTGATACGATTTCGAAATCTCAACTGTAAACCCCTGTGCTAGCTGGACTAAACACGCTGCGTGCAACACCAGAAAACTAATTATAGTCTCGTACCGGACGCATAAGGATAGCACCCAAAACTCCCCATCACCAAGTCAACAACGATGGGGAGGCGGAACCCACAAAATACTGTTTTTGCTGCGCAGCAGGGAACAAGTCGTGTGATCGAGCCAGTTCCCTCCTTCGATCTTCAATTGTAGATCGATCCAATGTTGCGCCACGCTTCTCGGCTTGTATGCTGGCTCGCCGTAACTTACCATGCACACACCCCAATGCGCAGATAATGTGTCAGAAATTGCAGTTGAAGGAGTGAAAAACTAAACCAATAACGAACAGATAAAGCATTAAACATACTGTCATCATCAGTATGAAGTTTGCGCTTTAGCTTCTCCATCTTTTCCTGATCTCGACCCACAGTTCCCGTCCCAACGGTGGTCCTGCGTAGAGTCAGACCCCGATCTCTATCTGTCTCCTCCCTCTCGCGGACCAGTGAGTACTCGTCATGATTGTAAATACCTAAGGTGAGATGGAGAGGACGGCTGCAAGTGGACTCAGATGAATGGAAAACATGGAAGAAAAACATGAAAACAGAGAGAAGTAAGATTCCGATGAGTTCATAATTCTGTTAGTTGTTCACACCATGGGGTACATCGTCTCACTGGATAGATTCACAGTCCTATCACAAAACTTCATGTAGTTGAGTTGGCTTGACGTAAACGAGAAAACCGACTCACGCATTCCATAACCAAGAACGGTGAAACAAATACACTAACAGCACAGGATTAGTAGGGTCGGTACTCACAAAATGACAGCGAAATTCGAAGAGGCACTCGACTTCACTCATAGTAAAAGGAGCCACAAAATAATTAACCGTATCAACACAAGGCAATAAAAATGATACTAGACACACAAAGCACAGGTGTCACAAAAAGGACATGAATTAGTCCTTTTGAGGCAAAACAAGTTATAGATGCATTGACAGCATGGTCCCGGAGTGACGAAACTTGGATAAGGCCTCTGAAACATCATCTACAATCTAGAAGTTTGGACAACACGGAATGCGTTCCTAGTGAAGACTGAAAAAGACAAACGGTTTTGCTTGTGCTGATGGTAAGTTCGAACTTGACCGCCGCCGAAACGAGAGCCGCCATCATATACTGCGACTCATTCACGCTGCGTGCAAACAATGCACAGTCGTCGACAACGAACATCATCCGGATGGTTGTCACACGCACTCGGGTTCTAGCCCCAAAACGATGGATGTTCAGCAACCCCCCATCTACATGGCGCTAGAGACAAACACCGAAATCATGAGCACTAAAAGCACAGGATATCAGGACAGTTAGGTAAATAGTAAACAGAGTAGGGGTTAAGGCGCAGTTTTGAATTATACAAGTTACAACATTAAAATCATGCGAGGTTTGTCCATATAGTTGCACGTTCGCCCACATGACACTGTGCAGGCATTCAATACAAATATAGCCGAGCAATCAAACTTAGCCAACAGTATCTCGCAGTACACTGTGTCTTATGCGAGTATAATGACTGATTTCGCTCACGGTAGTTCTCGTGCAATTGACGAGCCGCGAACACCATATCAATGGTGCCGAGGCACGAACAGAAACCGCATTACAGAGTGATTAGCACTCGAGACGACTGAGGCCTAGTTCAGAAATAACAACCGCCTCTTCATGTGCGTTGCGGAAGTCCGCCTCCCGGACAACCTGAGCAAGTCGGTATTCATAAGCACGGAGGTGGTGAGGACCGATCTTACAAGTTCGACGGCCAGCTACATCCCACGCCTTCCGTGAAGGATCTAGGTGTACTCTCATGCTATGATTTGAAGTCCATTGACAACATGAACAGGCTATTTCGTGACGGACTGCGCATGCTTTGGGTGCTCAAACTCAGCTTCTGTAGTTCGTCCAAAGAAATGGCCACTCCCATCTTCTCCGTCATAAGACCAATACTGGAGTACGGTTCACCCGCATATGTCCATACACTCGAGGCGAGGCACAGAAGATCGGACAGATCCAACACGTCGCTACCACGCTCATTTCAAGTGTACGACAACTACCATACGAAGACCGGTGTGAGAAACTAGGGCTCCACAACTTATCCTGTCTCATCATGACCTACCGCATATTACATCTCGGTGATTTCCCCATGTTGAGGCCGCAAATTCACTTGCGAACGCCATGAAGCACACGCAGACACCAGTACAAGCTTGTGGTGCCAGAGGTAAAACGATTAGCCGATTCCCTGTGCTTCCAACGGAGAGTGGTAAATGTTTGGAACAGTCTGACAGAAAAAGTCATGAATGCCAAATCTGTGCAGTAATTGAAAACTTTTTTGGATTTATAATTCACTATCATTTGATTCAGAGAACGAACGCACACTAACAATGACATCTTACATTTGTGAGCCCAGTGAAAATGTAAGTCAAACATTTTTAAATGCTACATAAGAAGTTGAAGAACCAGGAGTGCCAAATAAATATTATAACATCTTTGATTGTATTACGATGGAGTTGTGCATATTTAAATGTCTACTTGCTCCCACAATACAGCGTTCAAAATTCAGTCACCTTTCGTTCAAGAACCTGAATAACAAGGCGAATGAAAATGATTCGAACAATCACCTTGCAGACATAACTTCGCAAGTTGATGCCACGATAAGTGTTGGCATATTATTTGGGCTCTTTGGTCTTGTGCCACACAAGGGCCAGCATAAGGATGGTGGCATTCGTTTCAGGATCCGCCTGTTTCTAGGACTGCGAACAGCCACAGGATGTTTGGGCCTAAAGACGGCTCTATGTGAACGCCTTAGAATGTTGGTAAGATGCGTATTGTTGGCAGCATCCGGTTTCGGATTTGCTTGTCACTGTGGCCTCCACAGGATGGCTGCACCTACAAAGGGACCATGGATGGCTTGCGCTGTACCATCCACAGCTCCAACCACACATCCCATATCCAGTGTAAACCAAAGGAATAAAGCCGGGAGGCATGTGTATGGGATCCACGTTTCATCAACGGAGACGGCCCACACGCCTTCAACATGCAAAGCGGCAGAATCCCTGTCTATCTTAGTTGGGCAATTTGAGTACCAGAGGTACACAAGGCAATGGCTAGGCCGTAGTCCGCTCCACACCGGATGGAACCACTCTTCCAGCTTAGCACGATCACGAGGACTGTGCACCCCATCCCCCTGTGATGATAAGATACTACACTTAGATGCCAGTCGCTTAGCGATCGGTCGAGCTTAACGATTTTGGGCCAACAGTCTGAAAGCTGGTCGATCGCTGCAGAAGCGAACTGAACGATAGCATTCAATTGATTTGGATCGACACTGAACGAAGCTCGAACGCTGGCCAAGGATGTAATAGGAAGCAGATTTTTTCTACATAAGTGAGTGATTCTAATTGACTCGAGATATAAAATGAGTCTACGTTCTATAAATAAAAAATTTCCGATCGAGGCCCAGACTTTGACTTTTTGATGCACGGAGGGCCAATTGACACCCTCCAGAAACGATTCGGTTTGCTGGATCTAATATAACCGAGGCAGAGAGTAATAGACAGGTAGGCACTTCGTCAAGATTCATAACAAGCGCAACCCACACTGGGGATATCAAACAACCAACATAGAATTTTAAGGAAAATAATCAAGCAAAAGTGACAGGGATTATGTAGCAGAATGGCAGAGCTGAGCAAATGAAATAAAGTGTAATGACTTGTATCCAGGTTAAAAAGAGCTAGTATAATTGTAAGTCGGTGTAGCTCAATTACCGTGAAGGAGTCTGAGGTAAGCAACATCGACCTTAGCATGAGGCAGCATAAGAACACGAAAGAATGAAAGAATTTGTATATGCAAACTTCATAGTAAATGTGCGACAGAATGACAGAACTGAGCAGCGCTAAAGCTGTTAGTTCGGATCTAGTGTACGTGTGCTCTAGGGAAAATAAGAGTTTGATTTAGAGGATATCAACTAACTAAACAAAATTAAGAAACAAATTCGCGTAGAATAAACGGGGATTATTTGTAAGTAGTAGGGGGCTTCAGTGGTTCGTTTGTGAAGATTCGTCGCAGTTAAACCCAGGCAGACAACCACTACATCCAGGAAAGTTTTCCTGGATCTGTGGTAGCTGTTTGCCTGTGACGAATCTTCACAAAAAAAACGGGGATTATGCAGTTGATTAAAGAAACTGAACAGAAAAAATAAAATGGATTCAGTCAGATCTAGTGTAATGCGGAACAAGCCAAGTTTAAGTCACTCTAGCTCAACTACGACGAAAAAGCACATCAACCTCAGCATGAGGAGTATACATGGAGCCATCGAAAAAATACGCAAACCAAAGTAAAATCTAGGCAAAAAAAATACAGAATCAATATTTGCTCATTTCTAACACCGCACGTTTTGCTTATTCTGTCATTTTCCTTGTTTGAAGGAGCAGATACGCGAATCAAGACTATTCTGCATGCTGTTCTTCTGCTAATTCTGACTGTGAGCTGTCTTCAAGCACCGTGAATCAGTAGGAAACAGCCAGAATAACTTCGGTGCACAAAGATGGATAAGTTTCGCCGATTGCGCAAGCGTCTTTGCTATAGAAAGTTTTTGAAAAACTGCGTATTCCGAGAATTTTTATGGCCACCCCTACTGACGAGGTCTGTTAGTTGGCACACAAGCCTTCACGCTCTACGCTGGATGCAGTACATATTTTGTTCACCCTGTAGCATCTGCAATGGATCAGAGATGTAAATCCGTAAGGTTTCTCTTCCTTTATTATTCCAACGCCTTCTGGAACATGAAAAGACCCCAATGTTTTTTTAGTGTGCCCTCTGAAAACAGAGTCCATTCGGATAAGTATAACCCGTTAGGTGACTATATTACGGATCGTACTCACTTTACCCAGTTACACAGTAAGAAACTCCCTGTTCTCCTTGTCGACTGTGGTGTTTTGCAAGGGGCGGTTTTCCTTAAACGTCGAACGGCTCTCTATACAGTCCAGGTTTATTCAAAGCAAATATGGTATGCTGTGTTGGGGTGTATGGCACCCACCGTACAGGCACCCTCAATGCTTCAATGTGGATTAGGAGATGTGGTGGAGTGGTCTTCATTCAGATGCAGTGATGTAATATTTTATTTTCTTTGTGACGAGCAGTTGCGGTCTCTCATAGATATCTACCCACCCTTATGTGAACGAAAACCCCATACCCAAATCATGCACAGCCAAGTATCTCGGTGCCTATGATCCAAGAACCATTTTGGTACACATATCTTTGCGAAACTTTTCATAAAGTCCGAGAACTTTCCTTTTACGCTCCCAGACTTAAGCTGCTTTCAGTTCCCCGTAGATAATCGTTGAAGTTTGTGACATCGTGTGATGTACCCCATTGGTTATACTGTTCCACTTTCATCGCCCTTGGACTGCTTCAGAAAGACTACACCTTATTGGTACGGACGATAACGCACGTCTCTACATGCAGCGGTTGATTTAGAGATTCTCTAGTTGATGTGCCCATTGCTAGATATCTAAGATTCTAAATAACCGATTTCATCCATCGCATAGTGAGGTTACATAACCGTTGTCATTTACTTCTAAACGCTAAAAGTTTAGATTTTTTTTATCCAATACTCCATCGTTTCGTAATACTGCCTTGCCTGTCTCGTTTGTTTGTGAGCGGTCGTTAGATTGGCACTTGTGTATATCTTGCATTTCTCTCATTGCTTAAGCATTTTCATCGATATTAACTTCCAGCAAATCTGCAGCGGTAGTGGAAATGCTAGAAGTTGACCCAGTTGGGCTTATAAAGCTTATTTTGATTTGATTTGACTTTTCAAGCGCAGCATCTGACATAGCTACCTCAAGTAGTGCAGCCAAACCACCTTGTTAAAGGGAATACCCGCATTCCGCAGGACGTGGCTTTTAACGTCATCATTGTGAATTCCGTGTTGCCAACAAACACAAGTGATCCTGATGTACTGGTAGCCTGGGTTGATCGTTCCTGGGTTCAACTGTTCGCCGAGCTTCGCAATTGGTATGCCGTTAATAATACAGCCAGGACAAAATCACCCTACGGAACGCCCATATCTACCAGAGAAGCTTGGTAGACGGATGGTCACGGGGCACAGATTGAGAAGGTCAATACAAAAGTCACTCGCTAATCAATCACAAATCAACGACCAAGTCAGCGGATTATGTTTGACCCTGCAGCGCACTGAGGAAATCACCTCGCGTGGTGATGAAAAGTTTGCATACCAATTGCGAAGCTCGGCGAACAGTTGAACCCAGGAACAAGTGATCCTCTTCAAACAGTCATTGCAGAAAGACGGCGCATATCATTCACACGAACTGGCCAGGACTCGCTTCCATACAATGACACTGAGCAAACGAAGAAAGTGGGAACGTGGTCTTTTAATGAGATGGAGGGGTCCAGATGGCGTCACAAGTGCGGACCGAACTTAAGCGATCCGGAGAGAAACTTCCATTCAGGTAGTGCCACGAGGAGAAAGACATTTCCAAAGATAGAAGAAATTAGATATCTTTTAGAGCTGCACACCTTCAAGTGTGAGCACAGCAGCAGGTGTGGATCAACCCTGGAGTAGCACCTTACACTTCGAGTGGTAGAAGAATAAACCATATCTAGATGCCGCAGTCGCCAAACGGTTCAGAATGATTTGCATGCTCAACGAGTCATCAAGGAGTAAGACGATGTTATCAGTAGTATCTAAGTCGGTTAAGCTCAAACGGTAAAAGCTCTAAGTCCACATTTGAAAGTGTTAGGAAGGAATACGCTAAGGGAACAACCGAGACCCAACCCGCGTCGTTACGGAGCCAAGGCGTAGCAGGCGATCCAAACTCACCCGCACTGATTGGGACGAAATGATAACCAACTGGGTGAAACGGCCAATTAACACGAGGATGTCATTCCTTGATTGGCCGTAAGTTGACCCTTCCAGAGTCTTTCACGTCAGCTTCAAATACCATTCAAGAACTTTTGATTTTACCTTTATAATGAGCGGTGTGGTTGACTAATACATCCCTGTTCTTCTGCTCGTTCGACCCGGTCTTTCCGCTCTCCTGTGGGGGTCCAGCGACCTCGAGTTTCGATTGAGAATCAACAATCAATTCAGCCGAGGGATGAATACTTCAGGAAGCTTTCCAGAGATCTAGACACGACGCATTCTATCGTAAAACTGAAGGGGAATGTGAATATATGGCCGCACTGTCGCAAACTGCTGCTGACGCCAAAGGACGAAAAACGCTGGCAGAAAACCCTCACTTTGTCGAGGACATGAAGGCATGGTGTACGTAGGATAGCGGCATACTACTCTAGAACCCGTACTTTTGCAAGTAAAGCCATGAAATAGGTCGGATCAGAGGGGTAAATGCAGTCTATGGATGCAAAGGTGGTGGGCCTTTGGTAAAGATGGCGGTGTGAGGATTTGATCCGCATACTACCGCCAACGACGAAAAGCAACTTATTTTTCGTGGTTGTGTGACTCACAAATTGCGAATAGTCTGCGGGGCAGAATGGGTACTAGAAGCTTGGCGGCAACCAAAAGTAGACTAATCTGTCGAAGAATGACGCATGAAACGCAAGTGCTATTCTTAAAAATCGGGATAATAACTGCTTTGCCATAAAAGGTAGGCACTTTGCTTCATGATAGATTTGAGAACAAGATAAGTTGTTCAATCGTTACGACGCGGCCATAGTTAACGCTTCCAGGAGAAGTCCGTCCGAGTCGGCAGCCTTGAGTCGTTTCAAGTGTCGAATCTCGACGCAGACTTTCGCTTCGCTGGTTGGATCCAGTTGGATGAGGCACGATACTGTGCGCACAGATGAAAGGTGTGGGTCAGATGTACCGCAATTTGAAGAGTTCGATGTAGCGGTTGGTGATCGGAGACCATGAGATTCGCGAATTATCTTATTGAGCCAGGGTTGGAAAACCTTGCGAGTATTGCCAGAGATAGGCGAACATTTACCCACAACTGCGTAAAATCAGCGTGACATTAGCAATTAATCAACGACAGCAGTATTTGAGCCATTTGAACTGAAGCATCGTCACCATACAAACATGATGACCTATGAAATAAAGAATAATATAAGGGAGAGAAGGGGACTTACCTGAAAACCTTAATGCCCTAAGCAAACATTCAGTGCCAAGACGCCTACACATTGTGCAGACAACATACCGTCACAAACAGCTGGCTATCGTGCAAAGATAACGCGGCATCGGCGAGACAGCTTCCTTGCGGCTTTCACTGTCCCGCGTCATAATCAGCCATTACCCTGCAGATAACTCAGCACCAAACACATTTTAAACAGACAATCCGATTAAGAGACGGCAGCAGACGCGCCACTGATGTCGATTGCAAGCCATGTCCTGTAAAGTCTCCAGCCAAGCACAAGCCGAGTCACGTGGACTCCAGCCCGGAAGGCGAGACGGAGTAACGGCACCCAGTTTGGTCGTCAGTAACTTCATTTCCCGCTGCCAAGTCAACTTCTGTCCACCACGAGCCTTGCGCCACCCTACACCTGGCAGACTAAACAAGGCCCTCCTAGATAAGCGGTGGCCAGGCACACGTAGCACGTGCCCGAGCCAACGCAACTTATTCAGTGCTATCTGTTGTTCTAGGGAGCTAACATGATTTTCACTACATAGTACTCGCCTACGCACATCATCGTTGCGGACACGCTGGTGTCACCCGATACCAGCAATGCTTCGCAGACAACGATGATCAAAGACTTGAAGGCGCCTCAGATCTTCAGACCGAAGGGGCCAATTCTCACTACCATAGAGCAGGACGGCCCTCACTGTGGCCTTGTATACACGGCCTTTCGGACGGAGAAGAACTCCCTTGGGTCGCCAAATACGCCGCAAGTTCAAGAAAGTAGTACTGGGTATTGCAAGGCGTGAACTGACTTCAGCTTCCATGTTCCCATTGTTGCTGATGCAGCTGCCAAGGTAAGTGAATCGATTAACCAAATCGAGTTCCTCGTTGTCAAGGGTTAAGGCATCATCAAGCGGCTGGTTGTCCTGCAGCAACACTTTGCACTTTGAAGGTGCAAAGCGCATACCAAATAATGCAATCAATACAGAGAGGCTATTCAGGGTTGATTGTGTCGCCTCAACACCGCCAAAAAGCAAGAAAATATCGTCCGCATAATCTAGGTCAACTAACCTTTCACCAGGCAGCATTTCAACACCTACATTATGAGATTCCGCAAGCGAACACCCCATGATAGAGTCCACGACGAAATTGAACAGAAGCGGGGAAACCGCACAACCCTGACGAACGCCACTTGTGGTCAAAAATCTATCCGCAGGTAACCGTAGACCCTGACGCGGCCTGTAGTGTTCGAGTACAGAGCACGTAGGATGTTCACATATTTCGTAGGAACACCTTTCCACGCAAGTATTTCGAACAGAATCGATCGATCGACTGAATCGAACGCACTCTTGAAATCGAGGAACACAGCTATTGTCGGTCTGCGGTATACGTGGCGTTGCTCTAGCGCCTGCCGCAAAGTGAATATATGGTCTATACAGCCACGACTTGGGGGAAACCTGCATGCACTTCCTTAATCCGAGATTCCCGTTCCACAGTGAGGCGACGAACGAGAATCGAGGCCAGTAATTTTGCCACAACTGACGTTAGACTAATACCCCTTTGGTTATAGAACAGTCTGTGCGACTGCCCTCCTTGTATAGTGCCATTATCATCTATTTACTCCAGTTAGCCGGGACACTTCTTTCTATATATATTTTCGAATAGGGAGGTAAGTGCTTTGCAAAGGACCTCACTTCCATCCTTAAATAGTGCAGGTGGGAGAAAATCCGGGCCAGCTGCACGAAAACGATTGAGGGCTGTGAACGCATTTCGTACCTAGGCCTCCGACGGGGGCTCTAGACTAATCGTCCATGGCTCAGCCTGCATCACTTGAGTAGGAAGAGGTCGGGGAGCAAGGGGTCAGCTGAACTGATCTTGAAAGTGTTCCGCCCAACGAGCCATACGGCGTTCCTCATTGTGTATCAGTGCACCCGCGCGGTCTCTGAATGTCTCACTGATGTCTGGTTTCCTGGGACGAGTGGTGCGGATCAGTTGGAAGAGTTTGCGGTCATTACCCGTTGCTCCTGCCTTCTCCATTTCTTGAGCCCTACTGGTCCACCAGGCATCCTTGTCAGCACGCAGGCTCGGCTTTAGTTTGCGCCAATAAGTCCGTCTGATAACATTGTGACTAGAGTCAGCGGAATGTTGTCTTCTGGATTCCAACAGGTTCACCGACCTCTCGGATATCCAGTGACTGGTGCGGTGATGAGAGATAGTGCCACATGCAGATGCTCCTGCGTCGTACAGGGCCGCCGAGATCCTATTCCACTGAAGCGCAGTGTCATTAGAACAAAACAGCAAAGGTTTGGTATGCAGTGCGTCTTGATAGGCTAGCCCGACCGAGGGCGGAGACAATCTCTTAGTTGCCAATCGGGGAAGACGCTTGGTGCCCCTCCCGGTAAAATGCATGGAGAAACGATAGCGTACCAAGGCATGATCAGAGTCGACGCAGGTATTGCAGTACGAGCGGCAATCAAGGATGGAACCACGCCAAGTCTAAATTATAGCAATGTGATCTATTTGGGTCCATTGCTGGCCAGCTACAGAAGGACGCCAAGTGGAACTTCGGCGCCCACTGTGGCTAAAAGAGGTGTTATTAAGAAACAACTAGTGCTCCGCACACAGTTGCAGCAAACGCTCGATGTTGTCAGTTCGTTCGGAGTTAAGCCCCTAATTGCCATGCAGCTGAACTTCTGAAGAGCTTAGACGCGCTACTAGTGTGTTCATATCCCCTGCAAGTACTATAATACCTGAACCAATAGCACTGCATAGTAGCGCGTTCAATTCGTGATAGAATGTGCCCTTGACAGCATTTGAACTGCAGTCGGTGCGAACATAAGCGGGCTGGCTTGCCGAACAACCTTCTCGTGGTGCCAGCTGGGTGGTTCGGGATTTTCCCGTTCCAGCAAATGGTTCGGCGGCAGTGTTCCAGGACGTGGTGGGTTTTCGCCTGGCAAGCGTTCTCCCTATAAAAAGCCACATATGTCCGTTTAACAACACTGTGACGTGGCGGACGTGACTCGCCACTAAATAAAGTCACTGCCCCTTGCTTCATCCTGGCGAAGCATTGTATTCCAGCAATCTTATGCTGTACTTCTGGGGAGCATTGGGCCCCTGTTTGACAAAGGAACAAACGAAAGGCGTATGAACTGAGCAATCAGTCACCGGCTCCCAATGGGCGCGATTCCCTGAATTCGCTCCGCTGCCTTGCGGACAGGCTATTAAGCCAAAGGCTCAGGGTGGTGTCCCCTAAGTCAACACCCTACTTCGGCTTGGGCAACCGGGTAGTATCTCGCCCTCTGAGGAAACCATGGACATTGTTGTGTTGTGTTTTATTTTACTGTTTCTGTACCTTCGTTTGAATCCCATGGCTTCTGATGGCATTATGTCTGTTAACAGACTTTTGCAAATATATATATATATATATATCGCAGACAGACAGCGTTTTGTACTGCTTAGTGAATCACAAACTTAGTTAATGTTGTCAAACGGACTACACGCTAATGCTGTTCTCTGGAATCCAATCAACCACGCACGGCTTAATCCTGGAGCTTAGAATGATACCTACCCCAGTACTATAATACCTGAACCAATAGCACTGCATAGTAGCGCGTTCAATTCGTGATAGAATGTGCCCTTGACAGCATTTGAACTGCAGTCGATGGGAGCATAAGTGGAAATCACACAGCATTTTGACTACTTCGTGAATCGACCTTGGTCGATGTCGTTAAACGAGCTGCACACAAACGGCTGTTCACTGGAGTCCATTGAACCATCATGGCTCAGCCTTAGAGCTTAGAATGACACCTACATCAGCGTGACTCGTGAGTGTTGCATCGGCGTTTCCGGATGCGTGCAAGCAATAGCGAGAGGACAAGCCGGACGCGCATGACATTATCAATGAGCACGTGTTAGCCAAATGGAGAGAAAAAAGCAGCAACAGTACGCAGATACACAGTAAGAAAGCTTCGATGTCGCGCTACCATCACCAGTCGCGCATGGACTAAGGATACTACGCAGGATCGAACCCGTGCCCTCAGATTACAAGGCGGGCTGTTGATCCTTAAGGTTACGGGCCGAGAAGGTGTAGAGATTTAATATAGATAACTAGGAGGCGAATAGAATCCTCAACATAATTCTAGGCATAGAAAATGGTAAGTCACAAGTTGAGGCACAGAAAAGTATGTAAAGCGGGAAAGCAGCCAGATAGAGCAGTGTAGAGTGCAGTTTGGGCGTAGCTATTCGCTGATGCTATGAAAGATAGCCGAAAGAAATGACGCCGGTTAAATAATGTTTCAGACCAAAAGACAGTGATGATGCAAATTTAGGAGAAACAAACCCGCTAACTAGTAGGCCGCGCATTGAATGTTAGCTCCGCTCTTGGAAACGTAAGAACTTACCCATTTTAGCACAGATCAGGCGCATCAGCTCCGCTACGGACTGACTGTCGTCCACCATGAGTTTCTTTCTTGTGCCATCCATTGTGCGTATATACAGCCAGCGATACCGGTATCGATATTCCACGGTGTCCTGAAACCAAGTACATACAAAGGAAGAAAATTGAACGGGAATATAAAAGCAAAAAGAGGGAAAACAAAACCCGATCAATCATAAATGAACAC
Organism: Dicrocoelium dendriticum; assembly: GCA_944474145.2. NCBI lineage: Eukaryota > Metazoa > Platyhelminthes > Trematoda > Plagiorchiida > Dicrocoeliidae > Dicrocoelium > Dicrocoelium dendriticum. The sequence continues at coordinate 74,155,237 of OX104063.1, forward strand.
GACCCTTAGAAAGATCTGCCAGCAGAACCGAGCGGTAATACAGGATGAATAAAACTATACACCGGCAGTGACCTTGATGATAACTTTTGATCACTTCTTCATTATTTGACACAACTAGGCCCTATTTTTACCCTCTATGCAGTTCATTAGTCAGCTGTTCCATCCGCGAAGCAGATGCAATAGGTTCAGCTATGCCTAAATGCCAACCAAGTCAACCAGCTGCAACTTGGTGACTCCAGTTCCACTAAAGTAAATGAAGTGAGGAATACAGTGACGTAATCAAAAAGTTCGTAAGCCAAAGTATTGGATCGTGTCCATTGAGAGGGGGGCACATCAAAAAGCGAGGATGAGAGCGATGTATAGTTCTGAATTAATTCTCAGGTCACATTGTATGCGAAAGGCAATGAAACGGTGACCAGTCAGTGTCCCATGCATGAAGCTAAAGGGAGGAGACGAGGGTTCACGATAAACAGTTGAGTGATTGTACTAATATGGAATGTCCAAAATAAAACCCAACTAGCGTCTGTTGCGAGAGGACGAGAAAAGCCGCAAGTGAACCAGATGGAAGCCGAACAGCGGATGACGATTGGAGGGTAAGAGTTCAGCTTGGCTCTCAACAGCAGATAACCGGGAGCTTGGTGCAGAGTCAAAGAAGACAGACAACAGTACTAAATACCCGACAGCAGGATGAAACATCTGTATGAAATATGCCAACAGGCGCAAACCACGGTGGAAATAGGTGAAAATTTGCAGACGGAACTGAAATTAAAAATCAACACCCACTCCGTTACGTAGGATGTAGTGTTCTAAAGTGCGAGAGTTGTCCAACCACAGACCCTTTTTGTTGTCCTCGTGGGGCAAAAAGAGACCGTGATCCTTGGCTGTCCATAAAAGACAAAAAAAACCGGAATAAACATGTATCTATGAGAAATTAGTGAATGGGAACATAGCAGTGTGGCAGCATAAACATTTTGTAGATGAACTTAACGTATTTAAACCTAGTCTAACGAGATAAAGCAACAAGCAAGAGCTGTGCTGCAGCGGTGCGGATGAGAGACCAGCTTTCGGTGCAAAGTTGTATGTGACATCAGTCCGTCATCATTCATTATACCCTTTAGCTAGAGATGGAAAAGACCTCAGCTACTGTGCTGCAATAAATAAAAAAAGAACAACACATACAACAGATTCACGCCAGCTGAGTTACCAGCAACGGATGGGCATGGTTCCGGAAAGCTACTACTCGACTACTATGCAGCAAAAGAAATTATTTTGCAAAATTAGTATGATGATAGGAAATGGGGTCGCGGTTGGAAGCGTCGCTAAGAGGGGTGGCGTCGGACAAAGAAACTCACAACACGAACGCTATTGAGGTCGGCTACTCGCCATGTCAGCAAATGTACGCAGCCAAACGTGTTCATCATCTTTCGGACTCCAAGTAGGCATTTGAGAGGCTCCAACCGTGGCCGACGTCGAAATAAGGGCCTTCATCACTCTCGTCCAAGTCATCGCGTCGCCACTGCACCTCTGCTTCCATCCACACCCACGGTACGTAAACAACGCACGTGTCATAGCCATCGAAGCCTGGTGGGTGAAGTAACGGGTGCTGAGCTGTTCATTTCTTCCTACGTCATAAACCAGGCGTCGAACACGTTCATTATTCAGGCGGTGATCAAACCAGAAATGACTTAAGCTGTGAAAGAATCGGTGGTCGAATGTAACAAACCTCTTTATGTCCGCTTATCTAATGGGCCAGGTTCCACAAACGCACAGTAGGGTCGAACGTACCGCTGCATTGAACACTCTACCTTTAACGGAGAGAATGGTGTCGCGCCGGCGCCACAGGTGGCGAAGGTTAGCAAAAGCGCCTCGTGCCTTTGCTAGACGGTTCGTGATTTCGTCTTCGATCCCAAGCGCGCTGATACAACTGCCGAGGTAAATGAATTTCTGAACGACTTCTAGTTGATCGCCACCAAGGGTCAGCGCAGGAGGCAGTCTCTGCCAGTTTTGGAGGAAGGCTTTGCACCTGGAAGGTGCAAAGCAAAACCCGAGGTGACGGACAGCCGGTACTAATCTGTCCAGCGCCGCTTGGCAGGTCTGGGAGCTGTCACAGATGAAGGAAATATCGCCAGCATAATCCAAGTCAAGTTGTTCGCCTGGAAGCAGCTCCACACCTAAGTTGTTTCCTATGAAAGCGATCTTTATGACTTCGCCAATTGCGAGGTTGAAGAGGAAAGGTGACATCGGGCATCCTTGTCGTACGCCGCTGGAGATATTGAACGGCAGCGACAGCGTGCCGTAAGCCCTTACTCTGCCCGAACTACGCGCGTTTAACGCTCGGATAATATTTAAATATCCCTCGGGCACACCAGTCCACAGTAATTGGATGTCTTCAAAAATATGATTTGGCTTTTCAGCTACCAGTGACCTAGCGCTCCAGGTCCCTACATATGGTGGGCATCCAAGCCACCATACCACATGGTTAACTCCGGCATCAGTCACATAGTATCTGCTAAGCATAGTAAAGCGAAACAAATGGATGCTGTAGCACCACAGTTCCTTGGTTCGTCAAATATCTTCTTTGGGATATGTGTAAAAGATAGTAACAAACAATCCTCAGTGGGCCCCACCGAAGAAACAACCATAAGTTAGATTGTTCATTTAGCGAGGCTCTCAAAGCAGTGAAAATCATAACCGTGTAAGGTTTAAAAGTGCTAGATGAGGCATTTGTGTTCCTCAAAATTTGAAGCACGTGGTGTGTTCAACCTGCACAACAAAACTGGTAAACGTGCGATGGTCGCCGATCTCTGTCACGGGGGATGAATGAAAGAGAAGATTCTGTTCTCCTCAGTGCCTGTATGAATGATAAGTCAACGAGCTATATCGCTGAGATCTTCAAGTGACCTGAGACCCTTAACTGGCTGTCGTTTTTCAAAGCTCCCCCTTTGAACACTGATAGCGATAAATACCGCTTCTGATTTTTGTTGATAAATTGGAATAAAAGTAAACGAAAAACAGTGTCAACTGACAGTGGCATGGATAGCATAAGAGGTACTCGGGTTGGTGTTGTGCAGCCCTCCAACAGTAAAACGGTCTGGATAACGAGGAAAATCCGCTTTCTATAAAGCACTGCATCTTTTATAGTGTATCATCGGGAATTAGTTGGTTGCGACTTTTGTACACTGGTTACTTTCCATTTTGTTGACTTTCCGCTTCCATCGACTTCCGCTCCGTCTGCATTGCCCGCCTCGAGTTATGCTTGTACGTGCCAGCTCTCCTTTGTCTCGGACCAGCGGACGCGCTTCATAAGCTGGAGGCTGTTACAGCAATCCGGTTAACCGCGGCCTGTGACAAAGCTGTACATTTTTGCTTTAAGTTTGAGCCAATCCTGATTCCTGTCTCTGTCTCGTCCACGCATGGGCGGTTTGCGTCAACAGCGTTTGATGGATTTGCCTACAACCGATTGGTCAGTTTCATTTAAACGAAATATACTACTAATACTACTACTACTACTACTACCGCAGCTGGTCCATGAAAACGGTTTGATGACAACACATCAATGGTTCCAGTTAGGGGAGATCCAGTCCAAGTAAAAGTAAGCCTACAGCCCCTATACACGATGCACAACATAGCAATCAACACAAGATAGCTGGTACGATATTCAGAACATTAGTGGTTCAAATGAACATGGAAAAGACAGGTGTCTTAGAGCACAAAATACACTGGAAATGCGTTAAAACTAGACAACGTGAACTTCCCTATCATAGTTACGCCAGTATATGCAGTAGACGATTGAGCAAAGAAACAAATATCGAGGAGACTGGCACCCGCACATACAAGCTAACGCTGTTTGACACATTATGTAGCTAATTTGAAACGGTTGTCCGGTTAACCATTCTTCATTGAACACAATGTATAAAAAGACGAGTAAAACAGTCAACCTGTAGGCAACGTGCAAATCCGGTTAATGATGTCACATACAGAAGAAACTGCTATCGTGATATAGACTTGGAGTTAAAAGAAAAAGAACTATGACAGTGATGTAGTTTTCTGGAAAATTATTGGCCTGATAACTGGAAGAGAGCCGCATTAGTTAATTGTTGACTGCGTTGGAGAAGGTAATCCAAAGCGATTCCACTAACCACAGGCCAATCAGTTAAACCCCAAATGATTCAACCAAGGGCTGCAACGATTACACTTTAGGAAATGAGTTACATGAAAGAAGGTAATACGACGTAAAGTAAAAATGGAAGTGCACAGTCAACATCAGCATCATTAATACACGTTACCCGGGGGCGAGGAACACACCTCAGCTAATGTGCAGCAATACAAACAAGATAAGATTAAACATTACAGACTACAAAAGTTAAAAAAGCAACAATATTAAAAGCGCATTATGCATTGGGTTGAGATCGTTGTTGGAGGTGGAAACTAAAGGGAGGGAGGACAAAAAGACTCACGACACAAATGCCATTGAAATCGGCTCCTCGCCATATCAGATAGTGTACCTAATCAAACGTGTTCATCGTCCTTCGGACACCAGCCAGGTAGTCGGTAAACACCAACCGACGCCAGGTTCGAAGTGAGGGACTTCATTCCTCTTGATCAAGTCATCGGTTGCCCTCGCCTCCTCTTTTTCCATCCACACGTCGCGGGAGCTCGTGGGCTAGCATGCGCAACACGTGGCACAGCCATCGGAGCCTGGTGCGTGATAATGGTGCTGAGCGGTTCACTCGCTCTTCCTGCACCAAATACGCGGCGCCGAACACGCCCAATACTCACGCGGCGTTCTTACCAGACAAGAGCCAAAGTGCGAAAACAGCGATGGTCGAACGTAACTAGCCTCTTTATGACTGCTGACCTAATGGGTCAGGTTTCACAACCGTACAGCAGGTGCACAAAACTGATAATGTGGCGTCAGGGTTACTCGTTACACGCGGGCGACCGACCACAGGCCCATTTGATTCTGCTGTCTGCGACGGTCCCGAACACATCATCATATAACTTGGAGCCCGAATGAAATATGCAAAAACCTAAAACGTCCTTTATTCCTGTTCGAATGCGTTAGAAATGTTATTATGGTTCACCAGATCGTTATCCAATAGTGACGCTTGACAAGGTCGTTTGGTTTCCAAGCTGTCAGCTCTCTTTTTAGTAACTATAACATGGGCCATTTCAACAATTGGATTCGCAAATTAGGTACTAGAGTGGTGTACGGCCAACTAGTAAAATTAGACCCACTGGATGAAAACGGGGATCTACTAGCCACGGTGTTGGGAATCAGGTCTGTTGAAGAGTGCACGATCTCGCATTATCGACAAACCTGTATCGTTTAGTTTCATTCTAGGTTAAATCAACATTGTATAAACCGTCGGGCGTATGCTCGCCCATTCGGCACCCGATTTATACTTACGGAGTGTAGATTCACGTAGTCAGTAACCCACACCAGCAGGGAGGACTGCAAAACAGTTGAAATTGGTGCACTTAGTGATAAGAGCAAAGCAGCCCTTCGAATCTTTCGAGGCTCATCGAGTTTGGATGGGGTTTAGTGGAGACTGGAATGCGTACATGAACTATATCAAGCGCCGTCCAGTGTTACGTCAATTAGCACTATCGGTATGTCAGGAATCATACGGTCGCCGCTACCTATGAACTACTCGTCGTGTTGATGCAGAACGCCAATCGATATAACTGCCTGTTCTAACCCCATTAAATGCATGAGTCAATGTGACCAGTTATAGTCGGGGGTACCAATAAAAGTGGCGATTCGAACGAAACGGGAAGAACAAGCAGGGCGACAATATGAACAGTGGGCAGAAGAGACGTAAAAAGTTGAAGCGCATAATGACAAACTCACCGCCTCCAGTGATTTCAAATTCGCGCAACTGGCTGCGTATATGCTCGCAGGCCTTGGCTACGGTCATCTGCGCATCGAACGCTAATGTTTTGGTAGTTCCGGTTGCAGGAAAGTGGACACGAAGCGCCAACGACCGGCTGTCATTCACCATAGTGCTGCAATGACAGAGTGTGGAGAAACAAAGAGGTAGATTGAGTAGACCATTAGTTCCAATGAGTGGCACATTGAGAGACGAGGGGGAAAGTGTATTTACTCAAATCAAGTGTGGAAAAGTAAAATGGAATGCTCCCGTCATACACAAAAATGAGAAGTAGGTGGAGGAGATATGATAGGGAGGAACTGACATCAAGCTTAGGAATTGGTGACCAGGTTACTCGAACCGCCTACAAAATGTTATGAAAGTTTGTTGTTCGAAATCGAATGGACACCAATTCATGAGCTGAAAAGGGATTACGATAGATCACAAAAGCGTATTTTGAATCATAACCAGCGGATGGAAGATTAGAGCTGCAGGTGTAGCGAGACTGAAAGTGACTTCGAAGTCAGATAGGAAAAGCAGAGCGAGTCTCGAAGAACCATCCGACCATATCATTTTACAGCAGTAAAAATACGAATGTTATCTGTACCAATCGAGTGGAATTCGACAAGTAGTCCGTGCAGTAACTTTAGTGAGCATATATGGTGTCCTATGTATAATAGAATCACCTCTTTTAGCGTGGCAATAAAACGAAGGTACTTCACATCAACTGGTCAATGCAACCGGCGGCATCAGTATACCCATCTGCAGACTCATCAGATAAACGAAGTCGGTGGCCACGTATAAATAAAAGTAAAAAGTGGCTGCTGCAGGTAGGGAAATAGGTTGATTAGGTACGCCGGGAAGAAGCAATTAGACACGCAAAAGCAACTTCAGAAGTACCATGAAGTCGGGATCAGAAGTGAGGACTGTGTGGAAAAGCTCGAAAATGTTGCCCCATCAATGGTGGGGATATGAAGCTATAAACGATCTCGGTTGGAAACAAACGTGTCCCGCAAACCCTTAAGTGTTAACCAAAATCAAGAGTCAAAAGACGCTTTCGACTGCTGAACACACCAGCTTGTGGCATTGCTTATTCATCCCCCTCTGAAATCCCTCTACCGTGATTCCCGAGGCCAATTAAAGGTATAACAGAAGTTATCACTTTAGGTCTTCACAGCAAGCAGGGTCCGCAAGGATTGACCTTATATCTCCTTTCCTCCTCAAGTTTGTGATCGAAATTATCATGAGCGACTCCGTTCTCACACTCTTCCGGGGTCGAAGTTCTGCCAGGTGACTGAGTGATAAACCTTGAGTAGGCGGACGACATAGCTCTCCATGGGTCTGACGCAGTGGCTACGCAAACACTACTGAGCAGACTGACGCGCAATGCTGTATGCTTCGGAATGCGTGAAATACTGTTGCAAAACTGGACCGATACGCCATCGATTTTGGCTATTAGCGAACAGCCTCCAAAAGTTGTGAATGGATTCACTTACCTTAGTGGTCACAGTGGTAACATCACTGAGGAAGTCGCTTCACGTATCAGCAAGGCCCGCGTGACTTTCCAGAGGCTCAGCCATCTATAAAGACGGCGGGATACCAGCCTGTCAGCGAAAGGTAGCGTGCATAACGCTGCTGTAATTCCAGTGTTACTGTATGGATCAGAAATATGGCCAGTTCGCGGAGAACACATTAAACACTTGGCTGTGTTTGATCACCGTTGCTTGGGGAGTATTGCTCATGTTAAGTGGGAACACCGGATGAGCAATGTTGAGATACACCAGTTGGTTTTTGGCAAGAAACTTTCTTGTGCCCCATTCAAAAGCATGCTGATTCTTAACTGCTTATGTTGTCTACATCATGTCCCAAGTATGCCCGTTGATCGGCTTCTTCGGCGTGTATAATACGGCGTAGTCGTATCACATAAGCCGAAACCGCGAGGTTTTCACTCGATGATTTGGCATCTGGGCATGAACAAAGTGGTCGAGAGACTAGGACTGGCCAGTGCGTGCGACCTAGTTTGATGGGGTCCCGACGTGGTCCACAACAACCTTTGAAGACTACATCAGACACAGTGCAGTCTCGTAATCAGTGGGGTTCCAGCATTCGGTTTTGTGCACCTAGTCGTTAATTTTCCATCTCGATTAGTTTTGCGCACCTGTCCAGATTCCAGTTACTTTGTATTCCATCTGCGATCGGTTTAGTTTTCCTACCGCTGTTATTTGTTGTTATTCCGGAGAAGTGAGTAATTGGAATTTGGTCAATCCCACTTCGGTGACCGGATCATAGTTGTTGACGGAGGCTTCCACAACACATTTGCTGTGATAAGAACGTGACAACAAATAAGGGAAGACTAATGAGGGGATCTCGAGAGCTGATGCAACAGTGAACGTTTGAAGGAAAAAACCCGTTATCGTCTAAGACAAAGTTTGCCTCCACTGTCGTATAAGAGTGAACATTTCTGACAAAATAAATCCGTCCTTATATATATATATATATATATATATATATATATATATATATATATATATATATATATATATATATATATATATATATATATATATATGGTTGGAGGCATCCGGTTTCGGATTTGCCTGTCACTGTGGCCAGCCACAGGACGACTGTGCCTACAGAGGGACCATGGGTGGCTGGCGCTGCACCACCCACAGCTCCAACCACACACCCCATATCCAGTGCAAACCCGAAGGAATAAGACCGGGAGGCATGTGGATGGGAGCCACGTTTCATCAACGGAGTCGGCCCACACTCCTTCACAGACAAACACAAACACGCTGTATTTGGGGAATCAACCGCACACAAGGCGGTGGCTGGACTGTAGTCCGCTCCACACTGAGTGCATGGAACCGCACTTTGATGCTAACACGGCCACAATGACCGCGCACGTCGTCCCCTCCAGCAACGACAAACTGTCTCCTAGAGTCAGTATGGACGAAGTAGTGGATAATAGACAGGTACCTTGTCAACATGCACATCAAGCGCCGCCACACCGGGGATATCAAGCAACAGCCAATCACCTGGAACGACAAGACGAAATAAAATAAATCGGCTAATGAATACAGGTACGGAGACATAACTCTTCACTAAATGAGCGTATAAAAAAGGATTACGTACGAAGTCAGAAAACATATTTTTTAAAATGTTACAAACGCGAAAATGTTATTGAAATTAACTACCATTAGCTGCAGCAACGTGTACAAGTTTATAGAAGATAGTACAAGTAGACAATGATATGATAAAGAAAATCATTAGGACAAAATTGAAAACCCACTACCTGAAATAAAGAGACTCAGCATGCAAGCACACGGTTAGTAAATCGAATGCAGCGTACCTACAAACGCTGCGCCGGTTCTGTCTACGTTCTCTGCAGGACCCGCCGTCGTTTCGTTATTGGCCCGACTGGCCTCGCTCATGGCTCACTAGACCTGCCTGACCCAGGCACTCGCGACCGCATATGCTACAGCACCATGCGCTCGATGCCGATGGAGTACAACCCATCGGCGCTATTCGCTTCCGCACCTCCTTCTGCATGCATGAAGTTTTTTTCCCGCACTTCGGCAGCTGCCTTCGTGATCAGATCACGCCATGCACGACGATCAACTGCCTTCGATTCCCATGACCTGCACTCAACATTTGAACGTGAGAGGCTCACTTTGATCATGTCCTGGTAACGTAAGTTTGGTTTCCCCACATGCCGCTTCGCAATACTCAGCTGACCATATAATACTTGTTTCGGTATCTGCGTCGAATCCATACAGCTCACATGACCGAGCCACCTCAGGTGTCTCAGTAAAAGTATGCAGTAAACTGCATACATTCCATTTCGACGCAAAACTTCCGAGTCCGCAACTCTGTCGCCCAATCCGATGCGCAGAATCTGTCGCAAATACTGTTAATGGAATCGCACGAGATATCGCACACTCCGACAGTACATCGTCCACGTTTCACTGTCGTATAGAAGAACGGACAGCACCATAGATTTGTACACCATCAGCTTCGTGCCAATGGTAAGCTGATGGTTGTTCCACACTCGGTACTCAAGCTTCCCGAATGCCGCCGCTGCCTTCGACGCGCAAATACGCAGCTCACTGTGTAGCTGCTGGTCAGTCGACATCACACTCCCAAGGTAGCTGAAACGGAAGGTGGTTTCCGATACTTCGGCACCAATGCTGATTCGCGGCAATATTGAAGATCGCACCTCCGGTGAAGGTTGAAAGGGCCAGACGGTTTTGTCTGTGATGATGGTGAGCCCGAATTTCGTCGATGTCATAGCCAGAACACTAATCATGTGCTGCAACTCATCCGCGCTGTGTGCAAACAACGCACAGTCGTCAGCAAACAGTAACATACGGATAGTTGTCTCACAGACGGAGGTTCTCGCATCGAAACGACGGATGTTCAGCAACCCACCATCAATACGGTGCTCCACACAAACACCGTAAGCACAAGCCGCATCAAAAGCATACGACATCATGGCATGAAGATACATATTAAACAGGGCAGAAGCTAAGACACAGTCTTGCTTCACACCAGAGACAACTGCAAAGTCATTCGAGGTCTCTACACTCAGCTGCACCCTAGCTCGCATACCACTGTGCAGACATTCAATTAAACCTACAAACTTACGCGGGCAACCAAACTTACCCAACACCAGCCACAAAGCCTCGCGATTCACCGTATCAACTGTCTTGGTGAAATCAACAAAAAGCGAGTACAATGGCTGGTATCGTTCTATGCACTTCTCCTGCAACTGGCGAGCCGCAAACATCGTATAGTGCTACTATCCGAACGGAATCCGCTGCTCCGTTCCACAACATGACTGACGAGGCGGTTGAGCAGGATTCGGACAATCACTTTGCCCACACAACTTAGCAAGTTGACGCCACGATAATTTGTGCAACATTGCTTGCTCCCTTTGCCCTTGTACAGTTGCAGCACAAGGGCATACTTCAGTTCAGGAGGAACCTCCTCCTCAATCCATCCTCAAACATTTTATAATTTTGCATATGAAATTACTTTTTTGCTGCATAGTAGCCGGCAGAGAGCTTAACGGCTGGCTAGCCGAACAACCTCCTTGTGGTGCCAGCTGGGTGGTTCGGGTTTAACCCGTTCCAGCAAATAGTTCGGCGGCAGTGTTCCAGGACGTGGTGGGTTTTCGCCCGGCAAGCGTTCTCCCTATAAAAAGCCACAAATGTCCGCTTATCAACACTGTGACGTGGCGAGTGTGACTCGCCACAAACTAAAGTCACTGGCCTGTGGACATCCGGAAAATGGTAGCCAACCCATGGACATCAATCGCTTATTCTCACATTCCTGCCGATAACAACCAGTCAAAAATGCTGTGGCGCATTCAAAAATACAAGCTACCTTCATAGACAATTACATGCGTATATACACTCATACACTTACATTCACTGTTATGCCAAACATGTACTTTCTGTACATTTTTGATTACACTATGTTAGCTAAACATGATCATGCTAGTTAAGGTGTGCCTCGCATTGTCGAGAATAAAAGTTTATTTATTTATTTATTTATGCGCATCCGTTACCGGTAGCTCAGCTGGCTTGCACTTGTAGCATTTTATTTCCTTCTTTTCTTTTAGGTATTGCGGCACAGTAGCTGAAGTGTTTCCCACCTCTAGCTAACGTGTATGGTATGTGTAAGCACCACAGAAGTCATCTTTCACTGAATCAGTGCTACAGTTTGTGGGGGCGTATATGCAGCAAAAACAAACAGGCAACACGTGTCTCTAAGCGACTTCAGCTTTGAATGAGTTGGCCAAACTGACGGCGCATTTCTGGCTGTTGACTTGGATTCAATCGAGCAGGGCAAGTTCAACCAGAGGTTTCATAGCGACTCCCACCCCGTTGTTACCGATTTAAAGCTGCATCATCGGACAGACGCAAGGAGAAAGGGTCGTCGAGATATGCGAGGAATCGGAGGGTAAGCACAGAAGCTTGCAGAAGGGTTTGCGATAAACAAAATATAGCGATTGGTGGGGTCTCTAGTGTTCGGGCAAGTGCTGTCTGTTGGCCAATCCGTAACAAGATGCGCAAGTTGAAGTTTGCCGGTCTTAACGAGGATCGAGGGCTCCAAAGAGAAACAGATGAACTGACAGTGACCGTTTGGTTGAAATGAACCGGAGCGATGCTCTGCGACTGCGTGTGAGTTGGAACCAAAAGTCAAATCCCCATTGAAGCAAGATGAGGGATGGCCAAGAATTGGAGGGTTGAAAACGAGGGGGAAGGAAAGCGAAGTTGGAAGAGGGTGATAAGGATGAGAAAGCGCGAGAGGAGGAATCAACCGGCTAGAAGGCCTGAGCATTAGCATATTCAGCCCTATCCAATCTGCTAGATGCAGAAGATAGGGCGCGGTTGGTTATCAGCTGCGACAGTCAAAGCATCGAGAAATTGTTTGAAGTGTCACCGCATTGTTATAACTGGCACCAAGGAAAGTTATCAACAATAGTCCGCAATGACGCTTCGTTGTCCCGCAACCACCACCAGTCGCACAGTGGGAAGGGATACTGCGATGCGGCCAGCACCAGCGTAGTTTCGAACCAGACACTTCGGATTACAAGTCATAAGTCTTATCCCTATGGCCGTTAGTCGAGGATAATATAAAATAGCACTATAAGTGGCCGATCACTGTAACATGATAGCTGGATCATATCTGGTGGTCATCACACTGAAGAGATCATTTCGCGTATCAGTAAAGCGCATGCAAAACTTCAAAGTCTAAATCATGTGTAGAAAAAGTGGATTATTAGCCTACCAGTCAGAGACAGGGTGTGCGACAGTGCGATGTGTGTCATTGTATAAATCAGAAACACGATCACTTCACGGTTACGCTGAAGACATAAAGCGACTAACCGCCTTTGATCACCGGTGCTAGAGGAATATTGTTTACATCTGGTGTGGACGCCGAGTAAGCACTACTGAGGTCCACCAGCTGATCATTGGAAAGAAACTCTGGCGTCTCACAGGAGTGTCTGACAACAACAACAATAATAATAATAATAATAATAATAATAATAATAACGGCGCCTTGCTGCTGCGCCAAGACCAGTCGCGAGCGGGCAGGGTACACTGCCCATCTCTATGCGGATTCGAACCGGGAACGGGAGTGTCTGTTGAAATTGAACCACTTACGTTACCCAAACCTTGTCCTCCGTAAGCCCGTTGTGTATTGCATGCCAGCGCTGCACCTACTTGGGCGAAAGCGCGAGGCGACTAACCGATGAAGTAGCATGAAGATATGAAGAAATTAACAGAAAGGATTGGTCAGGTTGGTGGGTGCCGTCCTCCTGCATGGCTCAGACTAGTGATTGGAGACCCTGTTGAATATGGCGCAGCCGTGCAACCAGTGGTGTTATCGCATACGGTTCTTGCAGCCAGCGGTTACTGCTCCATCCTGATAAAGCCTGCTCACTTCTTCCTTAACGTTCTTTTTCTGGCGATTCCGCGTTCTACTTCAAGTTTCTCATCGCTGTTATTTATTGTTACCCTGGCGAAGTGAATTGTGGCAGCCGGACTCACCACGCTTCGGTGAGCGGATGACAGTCGTTTAACATATAAAACAAACCATGGCTAACAACCGAGTACGAGTAGAATAGCACACAACCATCCCAATAACAACAAGCAACTGTATGCTGAAGGAAAAAGGAAAGAAGTAGCGGATTACATCCAATAACACGAATCCTATTTGCATTTTTAGAAAACGAATGCCAATAGTGTATTGATCAGTGCTACCAAAGACATTCATCGAGCAAAGTTAGAAAAAATACAATGAACGTAACAGGTGGTGATCCAGAGTACAGAACAGGTAAGAGAGAAAAGGAGTGTAGGGAGTGGAAAAACAAATTGGATAAGATGAAGGGTAAAGCAAGGAACTACAATGAAGAGCCGGATAAGGGTATGGAGAGACAAGTGACACATGTCGAATGCAGGTCAAGAAGGTGCCGACCAATGTTTTTCAAAATGCTAGGGTAACATTAAAGCACACTTACCCAATGGGAAATGTCCAAGGCATGATTGATGGGAAACTTCAGTGGAAGAGCTAAAATGGGAAATATACAGTATTTAACAGCTAGATTAGGACCTGGCTGCTATGACGAAGTTCAGCAAGGCGCATATATATATATATATATATATATATATATATATATATATATATATTCAATTCTACGGATAAACATAGAGCCATAAAAACCATGGAATTCAAGGAAAGGTAGTTATCGTAAAAAGAAAACAGCACAACACAGAGGAGCTCATGGTTTCATCAAAGAGCACGATACTACCCAGTTGCCCAAGCAGAGGTAGGATGTTGTCTTAGGTGGCACCATCCCGAGCATTTGGCCAGATAGTCAGCCCGCAAGGCGGCAGAGCGAATTCATGGAATCGCGCCCATTGGGAGCTGGTGACTGCTTGCTCAGTTCATACGCCTTTCGTTTGATTGGTTGCCAAACAAGGATCCAGTCTTCCCCAGTTTCAGCATCACACTGCTGGAATGCAATGCTCCATCAGAGTGAAATAAGGGGCAGTGAATCTATTCAGTGGTGACGTAACCGGCACGTGGCAGTATTGTTATGGGAGAGCGCATGCCAGGCAAAAACCCATTACTTCCTGGAACACAGATCAGTAAGGTACGGCGACTTGTTTCACAACGAATATGTAAGTTTTGCACCATAAAACAAGCCAAGGAGTCAGGTGACTGGGGTTTGCTAATTCAATCCGAAAAAGGTGCCACCAGTGAGTCCGCAAACATGAATTGCCCGGCCTGTCTGATGGTGATGGTCGCCCTTGTACACTGCAGTGACAACTGAATTGTAAGGATTAGCTAAGACGCACACTACGTATTTCTGACCGCAGCTTCGGTGAGCGACAGTTCTACCAACCGGAAGCCACGAGGAGAACAACTATTAGCATGGCAACAGAAGATGGATTAATCACCTAATCAGATACTGCGCGTCTCCTTTTACGCTGAACTCCAGCGACCCGATATCTTTATGTCCTGAAACATCAAAGGATGCCGCAAGACTAGAGTTACTCCTCTACTGTCCCAACATCTAGGGGAGGCTCACGTTAAGAATGCGGCAGTCAAAAACGTATCAGTGATGTTTATCGCCTTTTAGTTGCCTGATTCTATCATCCTTCAAAGGTTGGCTGGCGCCTGTGAAAGTCTGATTCGTGAAGAGAAAACCAATGTTTGTCGGAATCGAGCCTGCATTGATCTAAGCCAGTCAATGGAACACCACCACATATATTCGTGACCAACCATAGTCGTGTTTCTCGATCTCAAAAAGCCTTCGAATTTGGTGGATCGAAAATGTCTAATAAAAACAAGTAGCTATCATCAGTGTCTTACAGGCGTAGCTCCAGAAAAATGATGGCCTATAGAAAACGGTCCGCGCCCTTCAATGTCTCCAGTGTGAGACAGGGATGCACAATATCACCATTCCTTTAAAAATTCCTATTGACGAGGTCACGGCAAAATTCGTCTGATGGACACGACTGAAGGTAAATGCTCCCAGCTGAAAAAATCCTCGACTTGGACTATACCAACGATTCTGCCCTGAGCTGTGATATCATCATCAATACAGGTTAGCCGAGGATGAGAGACACAACACGGCTACTGTTCCGCAATGCAAAAAAGTAAAGAGATTAAAGAGTATAGAATTCAAAGCTGAAGATGTAACATAATCCTAAAATCACATAATGCAATAGGTTGAGATCGTTGTTGGAGAGGAAAGCTAAAGGAGAAGGGAGGGAAAAGGAGACTCACAACACAAAACGTTATTGAGACCGGCTCTCCGCCATGTCAGCTAGTGTGATTAACCACAGGTGTTCATCTCCCTTCAATCCCCAACCAAGCAGTCGGGAAGCACCAACACCAAAGTGAGGGACTTCATTCCTCTTGACCAAGTCATCTTTACCTCTCCTCCTCTTCTTGCATCCAGACCCGGGGCGCGCAAACAACGCACGACGCGAGAGTCAGTGTACTGGCACGCGCAACAAGTGGCCCAACCATCGGAGTCAGTTGCATAACATAGTGGTACTGTGCGGTTCACTCGCTCTTACTGAAACAAGTACACGACGCTGAACATGTTCACTGCTAACGCAATGTTTCCACTAGACATGAGCTAAACTGCTAAGGCAGAGATGATCGAACATAACTAGCCTCTTTAGGTCGTCTGATCTAATGAGCCAGGTTTCGTAACCGTAGAGGAGGACTGAACGGACGGCTGCATTGTAAACTCTGTCTTTCAAAGCGAGTGAGAACACGCCGGCGCCACATGTGGCGGAGATTGGCAAAAACACCTCGAGCTTTCGCTACACGGTTCGTGACTTCATCTTCAATCTCATGGGCGCTAATACAGCTACCCAGATACTTATATTTCGGGACAACTTTTAGTTGATCACCGCTAAGGTTCAGTGCAGGAATGGGTCTTAGCCAATCTTAGAGGACTTTGCATTTCTAGGGTACAAAGTATAGCCAGAAACGACTGGCAGCCAGACCTGTGATATCTTACAAGCCTACCAAGAAACACTAGACAGCTAAGCATTGGCTGACAGCCTTTTAAATGTGCAATGAAACCTGTTTGCAAACCTTGCCGTCAAGGTTGGTAGGGACAGTCTTCTACACTGACTATTGGTGAGGACAAACTAGAAGTCGTCCAGAAATTCAACAATCTGCGTAGCTGAATCAGCTCTTGTGGAATAGGAGATGAGATCACGAGCTGTATAGAGAAAGATCCAGGTGCTTTTGCCAATCTTCACCACGCGTGGCGACGTCCTGGCAGCACATAAGAACTGAATGATAGAGTCTATACTGCTGCAGTCTGTTCAACCCTGCTATACGGTTGTGTAACCTAGTCCATCGAATTGACAGACTAAAGAGGCATGTTACGCTCGACCATCGGTGCCTTCGCAATTCAACTAACATTCGGTGGGAACACCGTGTGAGCAATGAGCATGTTCGAAGTCTTGTTTATGGCACAGGAATAGCAAGTGAACCCATCAGTAACATTATTTCACGCACCGGACTCCGATGGCTGGGCCACGTGTCACGCATACCAGCACACTGACTTCCGCGACGTGGGCTGGTTGCGGGACCCGGGTCCGAATGAAGAAGAGGAGTGGTGGCCAAGTAATGACTTAGTCAAAAGGAAAAAAGACTCGCACTGGCTGGGGTGAAAGGTAAAGGTCATCGGCGTACGCCGGTACGCAGTACTGAAACTTCGCTGCCGCGCAATCACTACCAAAGGCACGCGGGCCAGAAATACTGCGAAGGTCGCCCGGTCCCTACGCAGGGTCGAACGCACGCAGGCAGGTTTGTGATCCTTATGGCTACGGGCCTGCTGGGGTCCGGCCTCAACGGCATTCGTGCGGTGAGTTTCTTTCTCCCTCCACATCCCTCTTAGCCTCCCCTCCAAACATGAACGCATTTGTTAGCATAATATAATTATGCATAATAAATTTGTTTCCCTGCAAAGTAGCCGGCTGGCAGCTTTCCGGAACGATACTTAATGGCAACTCAGCTGGCATGCATCTGTTGCATGTTATTCTTTCTTTGATGTATTGCGGCACAGTATAAGGAGTTTTCTACCTCTAGCTAACGTGTATAATGATGACGATGCTGGGATCCGAAAAACGAAAAGGTTTGGTCGGATACACTAGTTAGCATGGTAGAGAACGAATCTCAATAGCGTTTGTGTTTCGAGTTTCATACTTCCACCCCACGCAGCTTTGTCTAGCCCACCAACCATAATCTTTTCGTTAAGGTACAATATAAAAGAATAATATTTGCGATTTTTCCATTTTCTTCCGCCCCCTAATTGAAGTGTATCGCGGCACCATAGCTGGTGTCTCCCACCCTTAGCTAATGTGTAGAATGATGACGATAATACCGCATCCCAAACACGAGCCCCCAAGTCGTCTGAAACTGTTTTTGCTCCCACAGTTTCACCAATGAATCTTGTAAATCGTCTACGAGATCTGGTTGGTCGAACTTGAAAAAAGCTGGAGGTGGTCCATCTAGTCCTGAGGCCTTATTCAATATTAACAGTCCAATCGCATTTTCGAATTTTACCTAAGAGTGAGGATCCAAAGTGGCGACTCAAAAAGCATAGCTATTATTCGCCGGCAATGAAGCTGCTAACCTGGCCGACCAAATTGTTTGTCAATATGTTTAGCCCAGCACTTTAAGCGTTTTAACAGGTTGTAGATAGGTTGTTTCCTATCGGTGTATGTATCCCCGTTAACACCAGGTGTCCTGCTGCTCTTGTACCGTATGAGGGGGAATAACTTACGATGGTTGCCAAAATACGCGCCTGGCAAAGTCCAGAAAATCGTCAGCGTGCCATAATCAGATTAGATGCATGCGTTCCAAAACAAGTGGCAGACCTAAAACGTATGGCGATGGGATCTATATAGGTAAATCATTGGTCAGCTGTTGAAAGACGCTAAACGATGCACCGGCCCGGAGTATTTGAAGGCGGTACTGCTAAGAAACAGCGCATGTTCGACACACAGTTGCAATAAAAGCTCACCATTGTCTGAGTTCAGAGATAGGCGCAAACTTATCTCCTAAATGAGCTTTTGAGGGGTTTAAACGACCCAATCGCGTAGTAAAAACCCCTGCAACCAAAACGATGTCCGAACTAATGGCATTGCGAAGCAGTATACCCAGCTCGCGATAGGTGCCCTTGGTACCATCGGGTCTGCAGTTGATGGCGATATAAGCGGTAACCACAAAAAAGAACGCCTGGTGCCGCTCCGAACGCTATACCTAATCGATGCTGCTGCACGTTCTGCACATAGATGGTCGCTCACGAGAATGCAATCAAGCAGCCTTGGAGTTGAGAACGACGTCTACTCCGCTTTTTGCATGGGTGTTTCTGGATGTGTGTACCTAGTAGGCACGCAGCAAAACTCAACACTTAGACTGCCTGATGTGCGTGCGGGTGCAGCTAGTTAACGTTATTGTCTAAGGCTAGGGATGTTGGATGATACCACAGAAACAAGTCAGTGTGACCCGTCGTTTGCAAGTTTCCGGTGCCCATCGCACTTCGAAGGCTATCCGTAACACGCTAATCACTACAGCAGGAAGAGCAGGTTGTGTTCCGCCCTGATCGCGGCTGCATTGATCAAATCTTCACACCGCCAGATCCTCGAGCTCCGCCATGTGTACCAAAATCCAAGGATTGTTGTGTCCCTGAATATCCGTGCTGCTTTCGATTTTGTCGACAGGACTGCATTGTGGCACTGTCTGTTGAGGAATGGTACCCCCGGGAAGTTCGATTCCGTATTGAGTGATATGTACAGTCTGACCTCGGGTAGAGTTAAGGCCTGAGGGAAGCATTCGTCTTCCTTTGCTGTCACCAGTGGAGTTCGACAACGATGCCGTATCCACTCAATCCTCTTCAATTTCGACATTGAGGATGTCCTCAAAAATGCTCTGGATGATTCACTGAGCACTGGTGTTGAGCTCCTCCCAGCTAGTCAAGTAGATGACTTGGAGTACACTGATGATATCGTCTTGCTGGATGCCGGCCCGTAGCCTTAAGGATCACAACCCTGCCTTGTAATCTGAGGGCGCGAGTTCGAGCCTGTGTAGGGACCGGGCGAATTTCGCAGTAACCTTAGCCCACATGAGGTTTTTCATCGTCTTGTTGGCTGACGGTCCACATGACGTCCGACTTGCACTTAATCGCCTGGCGATTAATGCATGAAAGTATGGGATGGTCTTTTCCATATCCAGGTGCAAAGTTCTTTTTCCAGACTTTCAGATGCCTTTACCTGCACTCTTGGTGGTGAGACACTGGAGGTTATGGAGAGTTTTGTATGCCTGGGAAGCTGCAGCACAGCTGGTGAAGCTGTTGAAGACAAAATTTCGATGCGTACATCAAGAGTTCGTTTCGCTTTATCTAAGCTGAGGCAATTGTGACGCCGCCATGACACGTCTCGCCATCAAAAGGTGAGTTTATTGTGCGACTGTCTGCGCTGTACTGTTGTACGGTTGCAAAACTTGGCCTGTTCGTACCGTTGACTTGCGCCGACTCTCTGTCTTCGAGCACAGTTGCTTGTCGTCCACGGCCCGTGTGTCTTGGCTGCATCACGTAACCAATGTGGAATGCCGGCGATGCGACTGTAATATGTATCCGGTCGAGGATGCCAAGCGCTTCCGTGTCCAATGCGTAAGTACGTCGTAATAGGTCTGGGAGCTGCAATGAAAACAAATATCTCGTGTGCGGTTGAACGAGGTTATCACAACTACCTAGTAAGAGATCACAATGAGTGTAACTTGCGACGGGCTACCACCAAGTGGCGAACTATTCTGACGCACGAATGTCAGATGAGAGTCAGTTGGGCGTCCGATGAGCATCCGGCGGGGATCCGATGCGAGTCCCAACTGGCCGTTTTCGGACACGAATCAGACACACACAAATTTGGCCGTAGGTCGTCAAAGATCTGAGGGAGCTGCAGCGAAAACAAATAAATCGCGGGCAGTTGGATGCAGCTATCACAACTACCAATTAAGAGACCTCACTGGATGTGACGTGCGACTGGCCAACACCTCGTGGCTAGCTGGACGCCATGGTTACAGCTGCCGGAGGGATGGAGCCAGAGCCGAACGGATAGGAAAAACTGGCATGGGTGATAGCTGGAAAGGAAACGGGAAGAGAAAACGTCAATTGCTGTCTAACTCAGGTACAAAGACTCATATATATAACAGATCGATACGAGATCACGCTCGGACCAACAACACTGCTACAGGATCACCAGACATGTAGTGCACAAAAGCCACCGTATGGTGAAAATAGGTCCAAGGGCTGAAAACGGGTGAAGTTCAACCTCAAGTGCAGTTACCGCACAGGCAAGTGGGAACAAGAACGCAAGTTGCGTGGGCAGGGTATATTCGCAGAACACAAGTCCGATACATTTGACATAGGAAAAAGGGGATAAATGAATGTGCCGACGAGGGTAAGTCGGTGCTTCCCGGAGATACAAAATGTCATAAAAGGTAGTGTTATAGTTAAGGCAGGAAGGAAAACGAGTTACGGTTACATCACTTTCTCCCAACGAACAGACAGAGTCCGCGACATAAAAGGTGGGTCCGGTTCCACAGGTAGTTCATCCAGACTGCTTGACCGCAGGTTTTATAGGGAACATCGGAGCAGTTCGCTTGGAACTCACTGTTTACTGTATTGTGGTAGAGGAGAAAAATTGAAGTGTTAACAGTCGGAATAGCTTTAATAATGTAACAGCAGATCCAAGGGTATGGACAAATCCCAATAAACGTTTTCCGAAGCTAACTTGACATCGTAAGAGTTCGCTCTAGGCCAAGTACGTAGAACGTGAGAAACAAGAGAGGATGGAATTATCATCATCAACAACAACAGCAGCAGTACATCAACCATTTGAACTGATGCTTCGCTGTCATACAACCATGAGGACCTATGAAATAAAGAATAAGAAGAGGGAGAGAAGGGGGACTTACCTGAAAACCTTAATGCCCTAAGCAAACATTCAGGGTCAAGGCGCCTACACCTTGTGTAGACAACATACCGTCGCAAACAGCTGGCTATCGTGCAAAGATAAGGCGGCATCGGCGAGACAGCTTCCTTGCGGCTTTCACTGCCACGCGTCATAATCAGCCATTACCCCGCAGATAACTCAGCACCAAATACACTTTAAACGGGCAATCCGATTAGACGGCAGCAGACGCACCAGTGGTGTCGGTTGCAAGCCATGTCCTGTAAAGTCGCGAGCCAAGCACAAGGCGAGTCACGTGGACTCCAGCCCGGAAGACGAGACGGAGCAACGGCACCCAGTATGGTCGTCAGTAACTTGATTTCCCGCTGCGAAGTCAACTTCTGTCCACCTCGAGGATGGAGTCGACGGAGCACTGGGGCCCACGCCTTGAAGCGGAACAACACTCGACAGGAATCGAGGGTATGAGTCCCCAAGTGCAACAGACTGTCACATTTGACGCAGTCGCAGTATCCTGAACGTAGGCACAGAAAAACAATGAACGGCCATAAGCGAATAACGTTGCTGCTCTTGTAATGGAGCAGTACAATCGGGAGTATAATATAATAATATAACGAGGGCTGTACGCCGTAACGGCGCTTCGCTGTAGTGTGACCACCACCAGTCGCACGCGGGCGGAGTATACCGCGATGACGTCCACCCCTACGCGGATTCGAACCCGCGCAGCAAGATTACGAGACAGACTACGAGTCACAATCAGGAGTAACAGATTCACAAGCGAAACACAGAGAAGGCTGGAGGCATATCACAGTAGTATCTAAAGGAGGCTATCAAAGACCTCAAAAATAGGCGGGCGGCTGGTGAGCAAGGCCTCCGTCTGGTGGGTTTTCAGTTGGTTAGACGGAAGCTATTTTCCGCTCTATCAGAACCTATCCTGATGGCGCACGACCAAGGAATGGTCGTGCCGACTTTATTGAGGTAGTACTTAGCAACCTGCGTAGCTTTAGGAACAAGGTGCAAGAGTCGAGTCTGCTTGTAGACAAATCTCGTCCCGATACACTTGCTTTCACTGAACCGTGGTTGTATCCGAATATCACCGACGTTGAGGTATGTTTACCTGGCTACATACTGCATAGCACAAACCGATCCGTTGGTCGTCAGGGCTGAAGTGTTGTACTTTACTTGAGCTGTAAATTAAATGTGTTGAGGACCTGCACGTTTCAGTCGTCGGATCAGACCGTTGAAGCCCTATCGGCTGTTATGTGCACTTCCTTTACCCAGTTTACAGTTGTAATGGTATACAGGAGTCCTGGAAGCTCCTCCAGGGGATAATTGATTTTATTCGCACTAAGTCTGCGAATAGGGTGTTAGTTCTAGGGGATTTCAACCTCCCGGAAGTCTGTTGGGCCGATGTTTCTTGTAATTTGGCGTCAGGAACATTCGGCGCAGACCTTCTTGGGCTGACTATCCAAGTGCCTTTGCACCACTTCGTGGACTTCACCATTAGGTATACAGACAAGCAATTACCAGTTACTTTAGATCTGTGAGCGCATTGACACCAGCCAACTGGCGAAGCCAGCTGTTCTTAATGCGTATCGAAGTACGCTGTCATGCGAGCTGGATAAACGCTCACGGAATGCAATTGAAGCTCACTGGTCTCATATTCACCAGACCTTACTAGCAGCAGGAAAATCCTCATGTGGTATGTCTAATCACCAACATGGACATTGGGTCTCTTCACAGTCTCTGAAACTTATAGATACCCGCCGGCATATTCCGGCTGGAAGCGAACACAGTGAAACCCGCAACAAGCTCCGGGCAAAGCTCCGTGGTAGCCTGAAGAGATACCGCGAATCTTAATGGTCTCATCTTGCATCAGAGATGGAAATGACCGCTGCCCTTGGTAACCATCGTAAGTTATTCCGTCTGATACGGGAAACGGGCAGCAGGAGACCTGGTGTTAGTGAAACAATTTGTGACGAGAGTGGACAGCTTATCCACAACTTATCAAAACGCTTAGAGCGTTGGGCTGAGCACTGTGAAAGGCAATTTAATCGGTCGGAACTGTTAGATTTCTCGCGGGCCACTGATCGCCCCGCTCCCTGGGCTGTCCCTTTGGATCCACCCTCTAGCTCAGAAGTCGAACGTGAGATCGGACAGCTGAAGTTGAAAAAAGCCGCGGGACCTGATGGTCTTCCTACAGCCCTCTTCAAATTCGTGGGACCTGCTCTTGTGGATGATTTACAAGAGTTACTAGTCAAACTGTGGGAGCAGGAAACTGTCCCAACCGATTGGAGCCGCTCCGTCATAGTCCAATTTCCAAAGAAGGCTCACGATCGGAATGCGGCAGCCATAGAGGAATCAGTCTGATCTATATCGCCTCTAAATTGCTTGCCGCTAACATCCTTCACAGACTGACTGGCACTCGTGAAAGCCAGATTCGTGAAAAGCAAGCTGGATTTCGTCGACGTCGTAGCTGCATTGACCACATCTTCACCATGCGTCAGTTGTTGGAGCACCGTCACATACATTAGCGACCCACCATTGTCGTGTTCCTCGATATCAAAGGTGCATTCGATTCGGTGGATAGACATGCACTTTGAGACTGTCTACTCAGGAAAGGTGTACCTGAGAAATATGTGAATATTATCCGAGCATTATATGCACGTAGTTCGGGCAGAGTGAGGGCTTACGGCAAGTTGTCGTCGCCCTTTAATATCTCCAGCGGCGTCAGACAAGGATGCCCGCTGTCACCTTTCCTCTTCAACTTCGCTGTTGACGAAGCCATGGAAATCGCGTTCACAGGATACAACTTAGAAAGTGTGGAGCTACTCCCAGGAGAACGACTTCTTGACTTAGAGTATGCTGATGATATTGCCCTAATCTGTGACAGCTCACAAATGTGCCAAGCGGCACTGGACAGATTGGCACTGGCTGTCAGCCGGTTCGGGCTTTGCTTTGCACCATGGAAGTGCAAAGCGTTCCTCCAAGATTGGTCTGGACCGCCCCCTACGCTGACCGTTGGTGGGGATCAGCTAGAAGTCGTTCAAAAATTCAACTACCTGGGAAGTTGTATCAGCGCCCGTGGGATTGAAGATGAGATCACGAACCGTATAGCAAAAGCTCGGGGCGCTTTTGCTAACCTTCGCCACTTATGGCGCCGGCACGACATCACTCTTGCCCTGAATGGTAGAGTGTACAATGCAGCGGTACGTTCGACCCTACTGTACGGTTGTGAAACCTGGCCGCTTAAAGCAGCGGACCTGAAGAGGCTAGTTATGTTCGACCACCGGTGCCTTCGTAATTTAGCTCACATCTGGTGGGAACACCGCGTGAGCAACTACCGTCGTGTTCGACGCCTTGTTTATGGCACAGGAAAAGGAAATGAACCGCTCAGCACCGTTATTTCACGCACCAGGCTCCGATGGCTGGGCCACGTGTTACGCATGCCAGCCCACCGACTCCCGCGACGTGCGTTGTTTGCGCGCCAGGGGTGTGGATGGAAGAAGAGGAGGGGTGGCCAAGCGATGACTTGGTCGAGAGGAATGGAGGCCCTCACTTCTGAGCTGGCCTCGGTTGGAGCGTCTCGGCTCCCTGGTTGGGGTCCGAAAGACGATGAACACGTTTGGTTGGACACACTTGCTGATATGGCTAGGAGCCGACCTCAGTGGCGTTCGTGCTGTGAGTTTCCTTGTCCCAACCCATCCCTCTTAGCCTCCCCCTCCAACCACGATTTAATTATTAAGCTTTATATAATTTCTCAGTATTTTTTGGTGCACAGTAGCCGGCTGGTAGCTTACCGGAACGATGCCCATCCGTTATCGGTAGCCCAGCCGGCTTACACCAGTTGCTTTTTTCTCCTTTTTTCTGTGTATTGCGGCACCTTAGCTGAGGTGTTCCGCTTCTAGCTAACGTGTATGATGATAATGAGATCTGGTTTTCGATAAATCCCTCGACTCCGTAACTGACGTTTCGTACGGTGCACCTCTAGGGTCCAGCGCATGCATATCCTTTCGGTGTGTTATTTCAAGGCATAAACAGACCGCCGTTGAACTACGTCCGAATAGTTGACGGGCTGACTTTAGGGCAATGCGGGCTAAGGGTTTAGTTCCTAACTGTGAGATTCGATGGCTGACTCTGTTCAGGTAGCCTGGGATAAAGTTAAGGCATACCTTAAGGAGGTTTTTACTCACTATATTCCGTCCACGATGAGAAAGGGTTACGGGCACAGCCTCCATGGATAGATTCCACAGGCAAATACCTACTCAAGAAACGGTGTACACGCTGGCGAACCTACCAAGCAGTTCCATCAGTCAGTACCTATGACAGTTATCGGGAGATTACAAATAAATGTAAGCAACATCTCAGGACTGCTCGTCTCCAATACCAGCAGGGTTTAGAGGATTCGGTCGCAGCTAATCCCAAGAAATTCCTTGTTTAGGTTAAAGGACGCAGCGCTATTGTGAGCAGACGGGACCCGTGCGTAAACCGACTATGATAAGGCTTGTATACTTAGTGAACAGTATACTGGGAATCTCGGATTAGAGAAGACCAGGCCGGTTTCCGCCCAGGGCGTGGCTGTATAGACCATATATTCACTTTGCGGCAGGTGCTATAGCAGCGCCACGCATACCGCAGACCGACAATAGCTGTGTTCCTCGATTTCAATAGTGCGTTCGATTCAGTCGATCGATCGATTCTGTTCGAAATACTTGCGCGGAAAGGCGTTCCCACGAAATATGTGAACATCCTTCGTGCTCTATACTCGAACACTAGAGGCCGCGTCAGCGTCTATGGTGCCCTATCGGATAGCTTTTCCACTACAAGTGGCGTTCGACAGGGTTGCCCGATTTCCCCATTTCTGTTCAATTTCGTCGTGCATTCTATCATGGAGTGTTCCATTGCGGAATCTCACGATGTAGGTGTTGAAGTGCTGCCTGGTGAAACGTTAGTTGATCTAGATTATGCGGA
Organism: Dicrocoelium dendriticum; assembly: GCA_944474145.2. Classification (NCBI taxonomy): domain Eukaryota; kingdom Metazoa; phylum Platyhelminthes; class Trematoda; order Plagiorchiida; family Dicrocoeliidae; genus Dicrocoelium; species Dicrocoelium dendriticum. Next base: position 74,181,599 of record OX104063.1, read on the forward strand.
CAATATCGTCTTGATTTTCGACAATGTTGAGGCGACACAATCAACCCTGAATAGCCTATACAGGGTGGTCCAATTATTTGGTATGCACTTCGCACCTTCAAAGTGCAAAGTGTTGCTGCAGGACCACCAGCTACTCGATGAGCCCTTGACGCTTGCTAACGAGGAACACGATGTGGTTGATCAATTCACTCATCTTGGCAGCTGCATCAGCAATGATGCGCGCATTGAAACTGACGTCAGCTCACGCATTGCAAAGGCCAGAGCTGCCTTCTTGAACCTGCGTCATCTTTGGCGACAGAAGGGAGTTTCCCTCCGTCTGAAAGGCCGTGTATACAAGGCCACAGTGAGGGCCGTTCTGCTCTATGGTAGTGAAACTTGGCCCATACGATCTGAAGATCTGAGGCGCCTTCAAGTCTTTGATCATCGTTGTCTGCGAAGCATTGCTGGTGTCGGATGGCACCAGCGTATCCCCAACAATGATGTGCGTAGGTGAGTACTAGGTGGTGATGATCATGCTAGCTCCCTAGAACAACAGATAGCACTGAATAAGTTACGTTGGCTCGGGCAAGTGCTACGTATGCCTGGTCACCGCTTACCTAGGAGGGCCTCGTTCAGTCTACCAGGTGTAGGATGGCGCAAGACTCGAGGTGGACAGAAGTTGACTTGGCAGCGGGAAATGAAGTCACTGACGACCAAACTGGGTGCCGTTGGTTCGTCTCACCTTCCGGGTTAGAGTCCACATGACTCACCTTGTGCTTGGCTCGAGACTTTACAGGACATGGCTCGCAACCGACACCAGTGGCGCGTCTGCTGCCGTCTAATCGGATTGCCCGTTTAAAGTGTATTTGGTGCTGAGTTATCTGCGGGGTAATGGCTGATTATGACGCGTGGCAGTGAAAGCCGCAAGGAAGCTGTCTCGCCGATGCCGCCTTATCTTTGCACGATAGCCAGCTGTTTGCGACGGTATGTTGTCTACACAAGGTGTAGGCGCCTTGACCCTGAATGTTTGCTTAGGGCATTAAGGTTTTCAGGTAAGTCCCCCTTCTCTCCCACTTATTGTTTATTTCATAGGTCCTCATGGTTGTATGGCAGCGAAGCATCAGTTCAAATGGCTGATGTACTGCTGTTGATGATGATGATGATGTTGATGGGATCTTTGCTCCGGAGACCTCTTTACCACAGGTTGAGCTGGTTTCGAGAGTTCCAGAGAATTCTTAACGGAGAGAGATCTTCGAGTCATCTCAAGGCATTAATCTCTCTAAATCTTCCAGTCCTGATTCAATTCATCCGAAGCTGTTGCATGTATTGGCCACTGAGCTGAGTGGTCCTTTCACATGTGTGTTTTCAATAGCGCTTGGCAGCTGCGTCTTAGCTTCGGAATGGAAGGCGGCAATTATCTAACGGATTTTTAAGAGCGGTGACAGCGCTCTGCCCGCGAACTACCGGCCTGTCAGTTTGACAAGCGCAGTAGTCAAGTTGTTTGAAAAGCTGATAAGGGATTCGGTGGAGAACCACCTGAACAAATTTAACCCTTTAAGTGTTGCACAACATGGATTCCGCAAGGGATTTTCGTGTCAGATCCACCTAATTGTAGCTCGTGAAAGCTGGACCGAAGCGATGGACAGTGGTCACTCTGTAGACGTGCTATTCGTGGACTTTTCGAAAGCTTAAGATACTGTTCCTCACCTTAGACTCTCATTAAAATCGAGATCTTACGGGATATCTGGTCGCGCCCCTTCAATAGTCGTCTGCTTTCCTGAAGGGGACAGAACAGTGCGCACGCGTGGGGCGTAGCCTTTCGCTTAGGCAAGCTGTTTTAGTGGCGTACCGCAAGGCTCGGCATTGAGGTCACTGTTGTTCGCGATCTATGTAAATGACTTGCCGGGGGAGCTGAGTGTCACCACTGACGACCTTAAGCTCTGGAATATTGTGGATATCCCGGAGGATTCTGAGGCAATTCAGTGGGCATTGGATAGGCTCTGGGAATGGTCTACCTAATGGTTGAGGTCTATAAATAGGGCTGTGTTCTGTTCTCCGAATCGGAGCTGCTAGTCCTCCAACCCGATATGTTGTCGGCGGTGGTGAAATACCAGTTGCTACATAGCAGATTGATCTAGATGTCGCCCACTCATCAGTTCTTCATTCTGGCGACAACTGAAAGAAGGCTGCCTGTCGGGGGGTTCGTATAATGTGGTTTATCCTCCGGTCATTCGGAGTCTTAGCAGCCAATTTGTTTGCGAAGGTATTCTCTACATTCGTGTGACCCCACTTGGAATATTGTATCCAGGAGTATCCACCCTGTCTTATCCGAGACAAAATGGTCTTGGAGAGGGAGTTACGAGTGGGTACCAGGTTAGTGCAGGGTCCACAGGGACAGGCGTATTCTGAATGCTTGCTTAGTTTTGGGATGTACTTCATGCACTATCTAAGGGGAAGGGAGGACCTGATTCTCACTTGTTATATTTTGACGGCTTGGACTTGTCAGGGCTATTTAGTTCCGCTAAGTTACCTAATCTCCGCGACTACCCAATGTAGCTGCATAAACCACAGGCTGAAGAGATTAGGACGGAAACTCATCCGCCGCATCGCGTTATAGAGCGCTGGAAATCGCCTCTAGATCACGTGGTTAGGGAATCTATGATCAAGTGTTTTGCGCATCAATTCGATGCTCTTGGGTGGCAACGCCAAACCTTTCCTTTTTCCTAACGGATTCAACTTCAGTTTTAGGTTCTTCATCTCAATGACCCAAAAGCCTTGATATTCTGCTTGTGTAGCTCTCTCCTCTTTCATTTTTTGCTCTCTGAATTTACTGCTTTTTCTTTCTTACTTCACGTAACCGACCCAACAGGGACTGCTAGAGCAGGATACGTGGGCAATAATTGGTTGGACGGTGTGATGCGGTCTTTAGTTTAGGTTCATCAACTCCTGGTTCAACAACCCGCTGAAGAAGGAACACGCACAGGATAATCCTATCGCTCCAGTCCCAGGTGAACTTAAACTTCCAATAAAGGGGTGCAATGAATTATGGGTTGGGGTCCGGATAGGGTTATGGAAGTAGGTGGAACTTCGCCAGTAGTCAAAAAATACTGAGTTGCTTTGGCATGAGCGGGGGTGTCGTACGATAACCAGCAAAAAGACCACTTGTATAATATCGTTTATACATGGTCAACCGGCGAATCCGTTGGAAAGTCGATGGAAAAATATATCCAAGACAACGTTGTCCAAGTGGAGCAGAACGTATGGGGTTCGATACGAGGGAAGAACGGCTGCAAGGTACTATTCCATCATACGCCGCCAAGAAACAACATCCATCCCGACGGAGAAGCGTGCCGGGGGAGTACGATGATACGCCGGGCGTGTATGTATCATATCTCCGTCGTCAAGTACGTACTGATCAAGGGTTACCGTGGGATGAAGGTAGGATCAAGGGCTAAAAAGGGAAGCGAAGTTCACTCTCGAGAGCAGTTACAGCACACGCATGTCAATTACAACAAGTGGGAACGAGAACGCAGATTGCTGGGCAAAGTATATTCGCAGAAGACAAAGTCCGTTATTGAATATGTTGAATATATTTAATTATAGAAAGTAGATGGGAGAAGCCTTGTCAGCTTCATCACATCCCAAATGGACTGAGGAAGGTGCGTGTTAACGAGAAAAGGTGTTCACAGTGGGGGAGCACAGTTACACGAATAACAGAACGATCCTGATACACTAAGTATGTGGAAATCTAATAGCCTCTTGCAACTCCCCAGTGGGAGCACTGACCACAGCTTCTGGTAAATTGTTCCAGTTATTCACTACACGGGTAGATAAGGTGACCACTAGGCGAACTCGATGCCTCTTCGTTTTGAAAAGTTGCCAAATTTGTCCACGAGTAAAGGTACTTTTGTTGATCTGGAAGTACTGTTGGAGATCGCTACCCAGCTTACATTTCAGAATGCGTCTTGCGTATATTAAATCTCCCCGACGGCGGCGGTAGTCAAGGGAGAACAGATTCATACGTAAGAGGTGATAGTAGTAGGACAAAATTCCGAAGAGCTGAGACCGATTAGGAACGTCGCCTCTGAACTTTCTCCAGTAGGTTGCACTCGGACTTGGTGAGTGGGTAACTCGCTGGTAAGGCATCAGCAGTAGGCAGTACCGACGCTGTGCTGCCGCGCAACCACCACGTCGCATTTGGGTTAGGATACTGCGAAGGTCGCTCTGCCCTTACGCACGGTCGAGTCCGCGCCGCAAGATTGCGAGACAAGCTCTAGGCTTCGGGCCGGCTAGTAAGCCGTACTCAAGGATAGAACGCTCATGTGAATCCAACAAGAGTTTGAAGATCTCAGGAGTCATCCGAGAGGATGATCTTCTTATAGTCCAAAACATCTTGTCAACTGCGGTGACTTTCTTTGATGTATCCTGGTTTGTTCGCAGATCGGAGGATACAGTGATGCCGAGGTCCTTTGCTCGATTGGCAGTCGCTAGCAGGGAGCCACCGATGTGATAGGTGCAAAGTGGATCAGGAACGCCAATAAAGAAGACAAGGCACTTGTCGCGGGTTAGAGTGAACTCATAGACGACGGACCAGTCATGCAATATATTTAGTGACAATTGCAATCTATCAGCAGCAACAAAATTGTTGATCTCCATCCACAGTTTCAAATCATGGGCATAGATTAGACAATCGGCTTGAAGCACGGTCGGGAAGTCATTAATGAAGATCTTGAATAATTCCGGGTCGAGAACCGAACCTTGAGGTACCCCCTTGATCATAGGAACGAGTGCAGAGAGAGCTTCACTCGCAATGAACGGCTTTTGAGGAAATCAGCGATCCAAGAAAGAATATTCCCAGAGACGCCAATTCTCGAAAGTTTGAAGAGGAGACGTTCATGGGGGACTTTGTCAAACGCATTGCTGAAGTCGACGAAAACGACATCCAGACGTTTACCAGAATCCAACGATTTCGCTCATTTCTCCTGAGCAACGAGTAGGTTAGAGATGCAGGAGCGTGCGTTTCTGAACCCATGTTGAGCGGGCCAGATTACGTTCAGAGTGTTCCATGATCCTCTCCATGACCTTACGGATGACTGAGGTCAGACAAATCGGCATATAATTAACAGGGTCTTGCTGATCTCCAACTTTGTATATGGAATTCACGATGTCTACTTTTCAAATAGGGGGCAGTCGGCCAGCTGTAAGGCAGTCGAAATACTTGACACAGAGGAGCAACGATGTACTCGGCCACGGTTTTGAGAAAAAGAAGATGTAAATCATCGGGACCTGGAGAAGAGTTAACATCTACTTCAAGAAGGAGTTTCAAGACCATGGATGAATTAATTTCGATGGACAAAGGTGGGAGGGGATAGTCACAAATCTACAAGGAAACAAGAATTCTGAATAGACAGAAAAATGGGAGGCAAATAGTTCGGCTTTAGCATCACCGTTGTGCAGTACAATATCATCCAGAGGAGATAACAGGGCAGGAACATCATTACCGACTTTAGTTTTGCGTCTTACTTACGAAAACAGCTTTTTAGGGGCAGTTGCAGACTGTCTAGCCAAAGACAGTTCGTGAAGTTGTCGCTTTTCCCTTTTTAATGGTGCACAGGTTCCTAACTGCTTTATAGTCCGAATAAGCGGTGGCAGTCTGGTTAATCTTGAATCTGTCCCAAAGCCTCCTTCGTTCATACAACAGGAGCCTCGGTTCTGAATTAATAAAGGTGGATCATTGGAAAAAGATGTTCTGGAACTAGGCAATATGTTCAATGAGAGATGTCATTTTAGAGCAAAAGTCCTCCCAGCATTCTCGAGTTCTAGTTGTTAGGGAATACTCCAGTCAAGCGCGCTCGCTGCCGATCTTAAAAGTGAAAGATCGGTGGGCTAGAAGTTTCGATAATAAACTGTTAACTGTTAATAAACTTGTTAACTGCGAGACGGTTAGCCCACAAAAAGATGACACAATGGTCGCTTTTACCAAAGGATTGGGTAACAGTTAGACTACAGACATCAGATGGTGCTGGCGCAAACATCAAATCAGATGTGTGGGGATTAACCCAGGAGGATTCGAGTAGGCAACTGTATGTGCTGAAACAAATTTGCCTCGAGGACGGATTCAAGTATAACTGCATCGAAGGACTCAGGAAGAAGATCACAGTGTGCAAGATCCCAGCCACGCCTTAAGGCATTAAAATCGCCCATTATCAAACAGTCCCTACTTCCATATTTTTTAACGAATTCAACAAGCAGGAACCTGATCCCAATGGAACTCTGTATACAATACTGACGATGAGCGATCTGCATCCATCGTGAACTCAACACCAGTACTTTGTAGCTCACATTATGGTACACGATAACTTTCACAATATGAACCTTGAGGTCAGCTTTTCAGTAAAGAATGACGCCACCACCAGAACTAATTTCAGTACGGCCAGCTTGAGTGAGATGATATTCTTCGATGCTGACCTACCGGGTCCGGAATATCGGAATACAGCCAGGCCTCTGGGAAAGCCATCAGATCCGGGTGGTGCTCTACAATGAGGAGATGGACCGCATCTAGCTTGTTTCTTAGGCTGCGAACATTCGCACATATCACGCGCAGGCCATCCGTTGGCTTTAATGACATGAAATAACAACTATTGCATTGTAGAAAGCAGTAGGGGAAGCCTTGTCAGCTTTATCGCATCCCGGTCAGAGCAATGACGATGCATGACGTTGAGAAACGGAATTCACAGTGGACCGTTACAGCTGCAACGAAAGCAAGACGACCCCGGCATACGCAGCAAATGGAGGTTCAATAGCCTCCTAAAACTTTTCTTATTGGACGTCTTGACAACAGGCTCCAGCAGAGAGTTCCAGTCGCTCACCACCGGAGTGGATAGAATGACCGCCGGACGGACACGGAGACTCTTCAGCTTAAACAGCTTCCAGTTGTGTCCCGGCGTCGCGCTTTCAGTGTTCAACTGGAAGAATTGTTGCAAATCGGTGCCTAGTTCTCCCATAAGAATACGCCTGATGTAAAGCAGGTTTCCCCAGCGACGACGATAATCGAAAAATGGATTCATCTGTTGTAGGCGAGCAGGGAGGGACATATCACATAACACTGAGACCGATTTGGAACCACGCATCTGTATTCTTGCAACCATGTTGCATACAAACTTTGTGAAGGGGTAAACAGCTGGTAAGCCATACCTAAGAATAGGCTCACATGCGAAACAAACAGGAGTTTGAAGATCTCCGGGGACAATCGAGAGAAAGATCTTATAGCGCTGAACATCTGTTATCTGCACCGACTTTCCTCAAAGTATCCTGGGTTGTCCTAAGATCAGGTGACAATAGTGCTAAGGTTCTTCGCTAGAGTAGCATTCGTGAGCAGGCAACTGCCAACATGGTATGTGCCGAAGGGTTCAGGGGCACCGATTGGGAGGACGTAACACTTGTCACGGTCCCAGCGAGTTCATGGGGTCCAATGGACTACCTAAAAATCCACAACATGGAGGTTGGTTTCTCCATTGATCCGCAAGCAAACAATACCTAAACACATTTTTTCATTTAACGCGGTCTTTTGGGGAGAGGTCCCTTAAGACGTCGAAAGTTTTCCCTTTGAATCAAAAAGTTCGTCGGAAAGTGCGACTACATTTATCTTCACACAGGCACACAACTTGTAAAGGACGGACATTGGAGAGGTCATCTTGTCTCTTACCAAGACGAAAAGCAGAAACGAGATGTATGCCCTGTTCACCAGCGTCGAACATAAGCGAAAGGGTTCGTTTCAGGAAGGCTTGATCATGTAATATCCTCACAGCAGAAGTTTCCTTACTGAATTCAGCATTCAGAATGACTAAATAAGGGTCGCGAGAAGGAGGCCGTTTTATCAGCAAGCTATGATTTTGGGTGAAGTTGAATTCCAGCTATTTGACAAAGTCAATAACGAGTTTCAGCCTGGGATGTGACGACTTTGGGCTTTGTTTAGACTTCTTGGCTTTCGTTGTTTGTACGTCGGTACTCATAGGTCTAGACGAGCGAGTTGTGTTGTCGCTAATTACAGATGCGTAGGAGTTCTACAGAACAGTGTTGCATGCATCAGTCGTAATTGGATTGGAAGAGGAGGCAGCAGAAACCTATTTTGAGAGCCCATAGAAGTTTCTGGACCAGCTCCAAGGGGGACGAAAGAGAGATTGGTGAGTTTTGCGGTTGCGGTGTTCGGAAGCTCAGACTGTGTGGACTCAGGGGGGTAGTCCTTACAAGAGACGTCTGCAGCTTGATACAGTTCGACAAGGGCGCAAGCAAAATTGTTAATGGGAAGTTAGTACGTTGAAGGAGTTCAGAGGCCGAAACAAACAACAACAACAGCAGTACATCAACCATTTGAACTGATGCTTCGCTGCCATACAACCACGATGACCTATGAAGTAAAGAATAAGAAGAGGGAGAGAAGGGGGACTTACCTGAAAACCTTAATGCCCTAAGCAAACATTCAGGGTCAAGGCGCCTATACCTTGTGTAGACAACATACTGTCACAAACAGCTGGCTATCGTGCAAAGATAAGGCGGCATCGGCAAGACAGCTTCCTTGCGGCTTTCACTGCCACGCGTCATAATCAGCCATTACCCCGCATATAACTCAGCACCAAATACACTTTAAATGGGCAATCCGATTAGGAGACGGCAGCAGACGCGCCAATGGTGTCGGTTGCAAGCCATGTCCTGTAAAGTCTCGAGCCAAGCAAAAGGCGAGTCACGTGGACTCCAGCCCGGAAGGCGAGACGGACCAACGGCACCCAGTTTGGTCGTCGGTAACTTCATTTCTCGTTGCCAAGTCAACTTCTGTCCACCTCGAGCTTTGCGCCACCCTACACCTGGCGGGCTAAACAAGGCCCTCCTAGGTAAGCGGTGACCAGGCATACGTAGCACGTGCCCGAGCCAACGTAACTTATTCAGTGCCATCTATTGTCCCAGGAAGCTAGCATGATTATCAATACCTAGTACTCGCCTACGCACATCATTGTTGCGGACACGCTGGTGTCACCCGGTACCAGCAATGCTTCGCAGACAACGATGATCAAAGACTTGAAGGCGCCTCAGATCTTCAGACCGAAGGGGCCACTTCTCACTACCATAGAGCAGAACGGCCCTCACTGTGGCCTTGTATACACGGCCTTTCAGATGAAGGGAAACTCCCTTCTGTCGCCAAAAATGCCGCAGGTTCAAGAAGGCAGCTCTGGCCTTTGCAATACGTGAGCTGACGTCAGTTTCAATGCGCCCATCGTTGCTGATGCAGCTGCCAAGGTAAGTGAATTGATCAACCACCTCGAGTTCATCCCCAGCAAGGGTTCATCATCATCATCATACACGTTAGCTAGAGGTGGGGAACACAGCTACTGTGCCGCAATACACAGAAAAAAGAATTCAACTGGGGCAAGCCGGCTGAGCTACCGGTAACGGATGGGCATCGCTCCGGTAAACGACCAGCCGGCTACTATGCATCAAAAAATTACTATGCAAAATTATATAAGGTTAAATAATGAGATCGTGGTTGGAGGGGAGAATAAAAGGGATGGGTTGGGACAAGGAAACTCACAGCACGAACGCCACTGAGGTCGGCTCCTAGCCATATCAGCAAGTGTGTCCAACCAAACGTGTTCATCGTCTTTCGGACCCCAACCAGGGGGCCGAGACGCTCCAACCGAGGCCAGCTCAGAAGTGACGGTCTTCATTCCTCTGCACCAAGTCATCGCTTGGCCACCCCTCCTCTTCTTCCATCCACACCCCCGGCGCGCAAACAACACACGTCGCGGAAGTCGGTGGGCTGGCATGCGTAACACGTGGCCGAGCCATCGGAGCCTGACGCGTGAAATAACGGTGCTGAGCGGTTCATTTCCTTTTCCTGTGCCATAAACAAGGCGTCGAACACGACGGTAGTTGCTCACGCGGTGTTCCCACCAGATGTGAGCTAAATTACGAAGGCACCGGTGGTCGAACATAACTAGCCTCTTCAGGTCCGCTGCTTTAAGCGGCCAGGTTTCACAACCGTACAGTAGGGTCGAACGTACCGCTGCATTGTACACTCTACCATTCAGGGCAAGAGTGATGTCGTGCCGGCGCCATAAGTGGCGAAGGTTAGCAAAAGCGCCCCGAGCTTTTGCTATACGGTTCGTGATCTCATCTTCAATCCCACGGGCGCTGATACAACTTCCCAGGTAGTTGAATTTTTGAACGACTTCTAGCTGATCCCCACCAACGGTCAGCGTAGGGGGCGGTCCAGACCAATCTTGGAGGAACGCTTTGCACTTCCATGGTGCAAAGCAAAGCCCGAACCGGCTGACAGCCAGTGCCAATCTGTCCAGTGCCGCTTGGCACATTTGTGAGCTGTCACAGATTAGGGCAATATCATCAGCATACTCTAAGTCAAGAAGTCGTTCTCCTGGGAGTAGCTCCACACTTTCTAAGTTGTATCCTGTGAACGCGATTTCCATGGCTTCGTCAACAGCGAAGTTGAAGAGGAAAGGTGACAGCGGGCATCCTTGTCTCACGCCGCTGGAGATATTAAAGGGCGACGACAACTTGCCGTAAGCCCTCACTCTGCCCGAGCTACGTGCACATAATGCTCGGATAATATTCACATATTTCTCAGGTACACCTTTCCTGAGTAGACAGTCTCAAAGTGCATGTCTGTCCACCGAATCGAATGCACCTTTGATATCGAGGAACACGACAACGGTGGGCCGCCAATATATGTGACGGTGCTCCAACAACTGACGCTCAGCAAGGGTTAAAAGGTCATAAAGTGGCTGGTGGTCCTGCAGCAACAGTTTGCACTTTGAAGGTGCAAAGCACATACCAAATAATGGGACCGCTCTAGAGAGGCTATTCAGGATTGATTATGCCGCCGCAACATCGTCGAAAAGCAAGACGATATAGCCCGCATAATCTAGGTCAACCAAATTGTCACCAGGCAGCACTTTAAGGCCTACATCGTGCGATTCCGCAAGGGAACACCCCATGATAGAGTCCAGGACGAAATTGAACAGAAGAGTGGAAACCGCACAACCCTGAGGAACGCCACTTGTGGTCAAAAATCTATCCGGCAAGTAACCGTAGACGCTGACGCGGCCTGTAGTGTTCGAGTATAGAGCACGTAGAATGTTCACATAATTCGTGGGAACACTTCCGCGCAAGTATTTCGAGCAGAATCGATCGAGCGACTGAATCGAACGCATTCTTGAAATTAAAAAACACAGCTATTGTTGGTCTGCGGTATGCGTGGCGCTGCTCTAGCACCTGCCGCAAAGAGAATATATGGCCTATACAGCCACGTCTTGGGCGGGAACCTGCCTGCTTTTCCCTAGTCCGAGATTCCCGTTCTACAGCGATGCGACGAACGAGAATCGACGTCCGTCATTTTGCAACAATTGGCGTTAGGCTAATACCCCCTGTGGTAAGCAGTCTGTGCGACTGCCCTTCTTGTATATTGCCACTATAATCGATTGGCTCCAATCAGCCGGGAAACTTCATTCCAGATACGTTCGAATAGGGAGGTCAGTGCTTTGCAGAGGACCTCACTTCCATCCTTAAATAGTGCAGGTGGGAGAGAATCCGAAACAGCGGTCCAAAAACGATTGAGGGCTGTGATCGCGTTTCGGACCTCAGCTTCAGACGGAGGCTCTAAACTAACCGTCCATGGCTCGTCCTGCATCACCTGAGTAGGAAGAGGTCCGGGAGCAGGGGCCAGCTGAACTGATCTTGAAAGTGTTCCGCCCAACCAGCCATACGGCGCTCCTTATTGTGTATCAGTGCACCCATGCGGTCTCTGATTGTCTCAGTGATGCCTCGTTTCCTGGGACTAGTGGTTCGGATCAGCAGGAAGAGCTTACGGTAATTGCCTACTGCTCCTGCCTCCTCCATTTCTTGAGCCCGAGTGGTCCACCAGACTTTCTTGTCAGCAGGTAGGCTCCGCTTTAGTTCGTCCTTAATAGCCCTTCTGGTCACATTGTGCTCAGAGCCAGCCGCGAGGTGTCTTCTAGATTCCAACAGGTTCACCGACCTCTCGGATATCCAGTGACTGGTGCGGTGACCATTGATAGTGCCACAAGCAGATGCTCCTGCGTCGTGCATGGCGGCCGAGATCCTATTCCACTGAAGCTCAGTGTCATTAGAACAAGACAGCGAAAGTTTGGTATGCAGTGCGTCTTGATAAGCTAGTCTGACTGAGGGAGGGGACAATTTCTCAGTTGCCAATCGGAGGGGACGCTTAGTGCGCTTCCCGATAAAGTTCATGGAGAAACGACAGCGTACCAAGGCATGATCAGAGTCGACGCAGGTATTCCAGTAAGAGCAGCAATCCAGGATGGAACCACGCCACCTGTAACCTATGGTCATGTGGTCAATTTGGGTCCATTGCTGGTCAGCTACAGGAGGACGCCAAGTAGCACTTCGGCGCCCACTGCCTAAAAGCAGTACTATTGCAACTGATGCTCCGCACACAGTTGCAGCAAACGCTCGATGTTGTCAGTCCGTTCGGAGTTAAGCCCCTAATTGCCATCCAGCTGAGCTTCTGAAGAACTCAGGCGCCCTACTAGTGTGTTCATAACCCCAGTAACTGTTATAATACCTGAACTAGTAGCACTGCGTAGTAGGGTGTTCAGTTCGTGATAGAATGTGTCCTTGACAGCATTTGAACTGAAGTCGGTGGGGCATAAGTGGAAATCATAAACAAACAACGTTTGGTACTGCTTCGTGAATCAACCTTGGCTGATGTCGTCAAACCGGCTGCACATAAACGGCTGTTCACCGGAATCCAATCAACCAACGATGACTCAGCCTTTGAGCTTAGAATGACACCTACATTAGCTTGACCCGTGAGTGCTTCATCGGCGTCTCCGGATGCGTGCAACCAATAACGAGAGCATAAGCCGGGTGCGTTAATTCAACAACCCCGTTAGGATCATTGATCCTAGTTGCGGATACAACACACATCAATACCCAGTGTGTCGAAGGTGCGTGCAAGTGCAGGCTGTTGACCTACTTGTCTTAGATAGGCCGACACCGACGTTAGCACAGGCTATATGCAGCCAACCATCACAGTGCGAGCATTGAACGGGCTTCGGACGAGAAGTGACACCTGGGGCACAGTCCAGACACTGATGTCATGATGTTAAAGTTCAAATGTTCTGTAAGTAACTCTCCGAAGAAACGATATCTAATAGCTTCTCTTCACTAAAAATACAAATGGAACGGAACACTCCGAAGGACGTCGTTATGGGATGTATTCAGGTCAGGCCAGTTCCTGAGAACGATACGGGCTTCCACCTAACGAGCATCCGCTTCTTGAACAGATAAGCGAACCAAGCTGCCGGTAATTCGATGTCACTGATTCTCCGTATTACGGCGTAAAAAGGAAGAAAGTACGAGAGCAACTCGGTACTCTCGTTGCAGTAAAATTACAGTAATTCGGGTAAAAGATCTAGCCAACATTTAACTAAGCCAGGTTTGAAGGCTTCTACAGTTTCACATTCTGTTACCTCAGGAGAAAGCCTATTCCAGCTGCTTACGACACGATTTGTGAAAAACTTCTCGTTGACGTCCAGCCAAGACATAGGTAGGCGGTACATGTGTAATTACATAAAGTAGACAAAAGGATGTGGCAACGAGGGTAATTCGGTGCATCCGGGACAGGAGAGGATCCAGGGACTAAACAAGCTTCCATTTAATGAGCGTTTCGTTTGGTGTGCCAGTAAGCAAAAAAGAGCTCCTAGCACTGCGAATTGATAGAATGTTCATGATCCTATAATGGTGCAAAACAGAAGCAAGTGCAAGACGAGCAACACACTTTAATGGAGTAATGAGGTCAGGGGCAGTCACTGAAGTAAATTTGAATTCCTCCACAGTTCCGTATGCTAATAGAGCAGAAGAAAGTTTACTCCAAAAAGGCACAACCCGGTTTGCGAAGAGCCTGGCTTTTAATTCTAGCCTAGATCTATGCTGCTTCAATTGCATCAATGACGCCACAAGTTGTCTGACGTAGCTGGTTCACAGATAGGTGGGCCTCAGACTCTACACGATTTTGGACGTCGCTATGAAGTCATCTCACAATCGGCGTCTTCTCATTGAAAACAAACCTAAGTTAGCTAACCGATCTTCATACGATATCCCGCGCTGGTCTTCTATCATTCGAGTGGCCAATCTTTGCACATTCTTAATACAAATAATATCTTTCTGTAGGTCGGATGCCCACACCTGAACGTAGTATTTCAGATGTGGTCTGACTACAGCTTTGAACAAGGGAAGGAAGACCTCTGGTTCGGTACAACTCAGAACTCTTCTGAGACGAAATAAATCCTGTCGCGCCTTATTAGTCGCATGCCTGCACTGCGCCGAGGGCTTAAAGTCTCTCGACACGAGGACACCTAGATCGCGTGTCTCGGTGACATGCTGCATTGTTAGGGACCCATTAGATGTATGCACAGTAAATTCCTCATCATGCGGGGTTAGGACATGACATTTGCTAGTGTTCAGTGGTAAGTCCAACCAATGTGACAAATTAAGAACGGTAGCAAGATCTCTAGATAAAGATAAAAATAGGAAGCTAGAGTATGTCGACAATCAGCTTAACAATAGCGGGATGCACATTATCGGGCCAGGTGATTTGTATGGGTTTAGGTCCTTCAGTACAGAGAAGACATCGGAAGCAGTTATAACGATTTCGTCCATTTTGCACCGGTTTACGCGAGGTGACAACAACGGCATTGAAAACCATTGTCCGTTCTCTGGAAAACACGCAGCAACTCCTGCGACTTATCAAGGTCTCGCGTAACCTGTTGCCCATCTGTGAGTTAGTTGCAAACAACTTTCCTGAAAGAGGCGTTTGACTGGACGTAGCTGTAATAACGCTTCGGATTACTTTTTGCGTTTTGCGCTAGCGTAAGCTCATAGGAGTATTTGGCCTGCCTTTGCAGTTTGACCGACAACTTGCGACTTTTTTGTAATTAAGCCACCTGCGGAAACTACCTGACTCATGGAACCTTTTCTCATGAATATTCTGACGTTTCAATACGTCAGCGCCAAAAGCTAGGCTGATCTGAATGAGAGCGATCTCCTCTAGCAACTGCGTGAGGTTCTTTTGATCGCGCGTCACCTCTGTTCCAGCGTTGCCTCCTCCTGATTAGGAACCCAGGCAATGTGTGCGCCTCTATCCCCTTAACACCGTGGTGTCAATCCGGCCTAGATTTCGCGTCAATGGAGGAAAGAACAAAATGATCGCTCTTACCTATAAGAGGCTCAACATTAATGGCTAACAAGCAACCATACTTGATCATAAAATCTAAGAAAGAGATACACAATGCAATAGTGTACAGTTATAGTTGAAATAGGAAAGAAAATGCGTTTGTAATATGCGTACGGCCGACGGTTCCGAGGGCTTCCTTGTCCGGGTCGTATTAGACCGATGGGGTGAAAAGCAAAGATTCTTCATAGGCGGCTGGACAACCACCTAGTAAGTGTCGGAGCTGGATGAACAGTGTGCTTGTGTCACACCTCGCGGTTAGCTGGACGGTACTACTATCAGGCTGCTGAAAGATGACCGAGCGCGAGGCGACTAGATGGATGGCGTAAAAACACGCAAAAGATGGTGGCTCTAGGGACACTGAGGACGAAATGGAAAGGTAAAGAGAAGAGAAAAATGGCAATCAGTACATAGGTTACGCTCGAGGACAACTTACTTGTGTCCAGCATGGCTTTCGGCGGGCACACTCATCTACCTCGAACCTGTTTGTTGTTAGGGAGAACTGGGAGAGGTCGTTGGACGCGGGGAAACGATTGGATGTGGTTTTTGTAGATTTCAGCAAGACGTTTGACAAGATCCCCATGAAAGGCTCAGTCTTAAATTCCGAAGTAGCGGTATCTCTGGGAATGTCCTTTCCTGAATCGCTGATTTTGGATGGACGGATCATGCGAGTCAAAGTGAATGAAGCCTACTCCGCTCCTGTGCTCATGACTAGCGGTGTTCCGCAAGGGTCAGTACTTGGTCCTGAACTGTTCAAGATATTCATCAATGACCTCCCATCGGAGTTTCTGATGGATTGCCTGATTTACGCCGATGACATGAAGTTGTGGATGGAGGTATCCTGTTTCGAGGATGCTGACAGATTGCAGGCATCATTGGACATTCTACACGACTGGTCAGTCAACTGACAATTGCCCATAAATCGTGAAAATGCTCAGTTCGCCCCAAGGCGCCCCTGAACCGTTCGGGATATACCATATTGGTGGGGTGTTACTCACAACCACCATTCTTGAGAAAAATCTCGGTGTGCTTCTCTCACATGATTTACGGACCACAGAAGACACACTACGGAGGGTTGCCGTTGCCAACAGGATGTCCCAGGTTATACGGAGAGCCTTCTCGCGATTGACTCCGAAAATCCTCAGAATCCTGCTTACTTCTCATGTGCGCCCCATCCTTGAATACCGACTACCCGCCATCTGTCCTCTTACCAAGTTCAAGTGTGACATGGCTGAGGTCCAACGGCGTGCTTCGAAATCCATACTGGAGTTAAGGGACTTGCCTTACCCTCTTCGACTATAGCAGATGCACCTGTTCTCCCTGGAATATCGTCGAGGTAGAGGTGATCTGATTTTTACTAGGCGTATTCTGATGGGAGAAATGGGGATGGAGCAACAAGCGTTCTTTCATGTCAACAATAATAGTACTACTCGGAGGCACAACTGGAAACTAGTTAAAACCAGAATACTCAGAGTTCGCTCCACTCTCGCTCGATCAACCCACATTGTAAATGATTGGAACGACTTGCCGAAACATGCGGTCGACGCGCAGACTGAGGTATGTTTCAAGCGGTTTTTGGATTCTCACAAAATTAGTAAGCTGGGACCTTGCTTCTTCCAATGTAGCACTTACGACCTCTTGTGGAATACTGTCTCGTAGCGACTCACGGCTTTGAGTTCGTGAGTTCGAGAGCAGGAGGGAAATTCTTTGTCAGCCCCATCGATTCCGTATCATACTGGGTTTGATGCGGCGTTGCATGACGGCGATCGTCGAGGGTTCGTCGCAATTGCAGTGACAGCCGCAAGACTCCAGAATTCTCAGCGGAGCGTCCCATCCGACACTTGGAAATAATGTTTTTTTTTGACAGTGTGATTCCGGTACACACAGTTGTAGGTTATAGGTGGATTCTCCTATGCCTTTGACAATTTACCATACATTCTCCCATTTCCCACTTTTTTCCAATACATACAGTGGACTTGCATAAACCATTTTTATATTCCGTTTCCTTTTTAACAACTTACTGTTATATTGCAACTTTTCCACCTTCATTCAACTTCGCAATTGGGTATGGTACAGATCAGTTTTTGGATTTTTGGTGGTACTGACGTCTTTACAAACACGTTACGCAAGTACCCAATAAAACCCTTACTTTTTGAGAACGCAGAAACAGGTTGCCCCGATGAACAACAGCCCGCTTTCAAAATCTCGCTAGTGGCGGATAGAGCGGTCTCCATTCTCAGGGAATGTTTGTCTATCAGCCGCTTGAAACTTTCCTCGGATGGAACGTCAGCAAATTTCTTCCGGTAGACTGTTCGCTGTCCGGTAGTCGCAGACCTTGCAAAGAAGTTTGAAGATAGTGAGGTTTGTTGATTGGTCGGACTGTAGTGGAAAAAATTGACCTCTAGACACTGAGATTCTAATCTGGTATACACTAAAAACTGTGTTTTAGTGTGCTCAATAGCTATCAAGCGCTCGCCGCCAATTCGAATGCTCGTAAATACGGTTAACGAAATGCTGCAAATTTGGTAAATCCATTAGACAAAATATAACCACTTACGTATATCTAATATTGTGCAGTGTGCGCATTCTAATGCTAAAAGTCAAATTTAGTTCGCCTGTTTTCATAGATGCTGTATTTACCTAATTCGCAGTCTTGGAAGTCCGTTAAAAACATTGCATTTCCGCCACTTATACCCTAAAAACATTTTTTGTAACAAACATGTTGGCACGAGCGTCCGGTAATAGTTCGTGGGTTATCTTTTATGCGTCTCCTCGGTGTCCTGTCTGGATGTTGTTAGACGTAAAACAGAACACAGATAAGATGTGCAGCAAAACGGTTTTGAAATGAATGCAAACTGGTGTCCACTCACTCAGCTGTACACGCTGTGTTGCAAAGTGCTGATATTCAACTCGCGTTACCATGCGTGTATGTATCGTTGGGGAAACATCGAAGTGTGTAATTCATGCAGCTATATTTGCAATAAACGTGCGTAACCCTAATGCAATATTGGTTACTAAAGTGGAAATTTTTCACTACAGGGTATAAAAGATAAGCATACCGTTTCTGAGCCTAATTTTAAACATACCTGCGTCCACTGATTCTCTCGTCCTGGACTACTTAATTAGTCTCCTATTGCGCCGATATTTTTAGCTTCGGAATTTTAATGTGACGCGTTATTAATATAAAGATATAAGTAACCTTTGGGGCTTGTGAGTCTCATTGCAGTTGCTACATCATAGCAGATCTAATTAAGTGGCTTTCTAACAGCGAAGATTCTGTAACATCATAGGAAACGTATGCAGAATTATGGTATCTATGAATTAGCGTCTTATCCCAACAAATGTACAGCGAGCCCTCCCATTGAAGCGTGCTTTTGGTCACTCGTGGAGAAGCAGAAGGAGGGGAAGATAAATGTCTTTATGTGTGCATGGATGTGGTTAACTAATGTTCCAAAGCATTATCGGCACTGTTTAGTGCGTAAAAGCTTTCTTTCTAACCGTACATTCTGTAAGGGCAAGTTAGCTTTAGAGCGCCATGAGTAACGAATAATTTGTCACTGTGATAGTACGTAGCGTTGAAGGAATATGCATCCCTTCCGCGCGAGCAGCGAAAACATGTGCCGTCGTGTGAGTGATGTAACTCAGCAAATGACCAGACTTATGACTCTCAGTATTCTAAATGTACAACTTATGGACGACCTTTTGGTCACCCAATATATTTTTCCAACGACCCCTGAACTTCAGCAAAGAAAGTTTCATAGTAAAAGTATAGTGCACATGAAGCGGAAAGCCACATATTAATTAGAATTACGCAATGCAGCAGCCGCAAACCCAAACCCTAAATTGAATTTGAAGTACCAATTCTCGTCCAAATGAAACTAAATTAGGATGACTTTTAGTCAAACAGTATGCTTTATATGATGCTATCTCACCATTATCGTGAGCGCTCTACGGTCGGAGCCTGTGTACTACCAGCACCATCCTCGGAGTCAGATGATATTACAACGCACTTGGGTCCACTTACATCGGCATTAAATGTGCCACTGATGGAGCCTATATACAACAAGCATGAGACTTGGAGCGGTGTGCTATTGCAACCCACTTAAGTCCTAGTACGTAAGCACCAAATAGCCACTGATGGAGGCGCTATTCTAAGATAACGAGCCTTGTAGTCCTGTGCTATTTCAACCCACCCGGGTCCTATTAAGTTGACACCAAATGTGCCACTGATGGAGCCGCCATCCCAGGATAACGAACCTTGGAACCGTGTGCTATGACAACCCACCTGGGTCCTATTACACTGCCAGCAAACGTGCCACTGGTACAGTTACTTGTTTAAAACGCTTTATTCCCAAAGGAGCGCAGAAACCGATATAACAACTGTGCATTGTATTTCACAGAACGCAGCGAGATACGGTTCTGCGTTGTTCACTATATTCGTGCATTGGACGCGCAAGTCACATGCAGAGTATCATAACGCAAAGTCGTATTCATGGGCTAAAATATAATAGTAGTGCGAGAGTATAGCCTACTGTCGGGAAATTGAATGAGCGTTGTAACCTGTACATGTTTTTTCCTTTTCAGCGTTTTCTTTACTGGGCTTGCAGCCATGTCGACGCAACAATAAAGTGAAAATGGAGTTTAATGGAGTTAATCGTTTACTTTGGCATCCCATTTTGCCCAATACCTCTGGTTGAGTGGAACTTCATTGCTCTCTTTCGACAACCTATCGATGAAATGTAAGGAAAAAGATCACCAGTACCAAGTGCACGTGCAATATGATGGGGTACGTTTTCTTGACTTGTACTAGGATCAGCAGTAATCTTTTCCTGACTACTTGCGCAGGAACTTGTTATACTAAGCTGCCGCTTACCTTTGTAAGCTGGGCAGGTTGATGTTGTAGAGGCAACTGTGAAATCTGGTGAAAGTGAGCGGCCAACAGCTATATATCGAAGGAAAAATTTGCTTTCTTACCGGTAGTACAGCTAGGCACTGCCATCATGGGCACAGACATCGTTTGTGAAACATTGACACAAATTGTACAACGAGCTCCTAATTGCACATCTAAACACTTTCGATGGTAAAGCAACCGATTGTGTGCACAGCGAACTGCGTCAACTACAACAGGCTTACTGCACATGAAACACAAATCTGTGGGCGCCATAATTTTCGGCCAACGCGGCCGTTTCTTTGCACGTTGAAGTTCTGATGAATCACCATAACTTCGTTAGTCCTTCGCAAAAGCGCTTGATACAGTTCTGAAAAATCCGGACGGATTAACCTCTTCAGCACTTCTTAGACGATGCAAAAGATGTGCAATTTTAGACGTGGATGGTTTCGTAATGGGAACTTTTAACGGCCGCAAGGGCATGGACTATGTGGGTAGGTTGTGGTCCGCCAGACAGCGAATGCAATTACGTATTTGGCCTGGAAATGGATGCACATATCAGAAACGGCTTACTCGCCGGGTACGCGTAATGCTTGTATGCCGTCATTAAATGCACAAACGGAAGATACATGGTTTCATAAAAAGGACAGGTACATATTCCCAAGGAGCAATCGGTGGTGAAGAGGTTTCCCTGGTGAGATAGCTCAAACTATGGAAGTATGGCGCGATGATCGTGCGCTATATACCCGGTACGAGACTAGACGGACAACCAACGGCAATGGGTAGAACACACAAACGTAAGCCAGGGAATAAGTTTATTGGACGGGAGGAGAGTTAGCTAAAGCTATAAGTAGGGCACCAGGAGCGTGTTAGATAGGGAGAATGTAGTCGGCGTCGAGAGCGTAGGTTGAGCGTGGTTCGCATTCGAGTAGCGCGACAAAGGAGGAGATCGTGTTCGTGTTTCCAACAAAGGAGAACAACGTTCCAACAAGCAAACCGCTTAATTCCCTAATACATAAGCAAGCTGTAATTTAAAGCCATTTCAGTAAAGTTTACACAGACATGCGGGGGAAATCTCCAGGGCACTACAAAGCTCCCTCCTAGAAGGGAAACCGTGGTTGGCCCTTCGGTCTACGTGGAGACTGGCCGTCGCAGTCCAGCCTTCTGCGAGACCAGGTAGAGAAACCTGATGTAGCTGCTGGGGGAGAACCAGGCGATCGGACCTAGCGGGCTCCCACCCTTGTCCTCCCTAACGGTGCAAAAACACAAAATGGGGGAAGTTCGTAAGCGTCAACTGTTCGTGAGTATGTGAAGGCCAAGTGTTCGCTTCAGGATCGATATCTCCGGTTCATCCATGGAAGATAAAAGGAAACAAGAGCAGGGACATTGGAGGCGCGTGCAAAAGCAAGTGTGCCACGTACCGGATGAGGTAGGCGTCAAGCGAAAAGCAACTCATTTTATGAGTTTACAAAAGGTTTTCTCTTTTTTGGGTTTTCAATACTTTTTGCGTTCTTTTGGGTTTCCAAAAAAGGGTTTTTGACGGTATTTTGGAGCTCTCAAATGCTTTTGCCGATTTTTGGGTGTTTTCGTACCTTGTTGGCCAAAAGAGAAAAGGAAAACAATAAAACAAATGTGAAAGGAACACTAATCCCTTAATCGCGCTGGCCAATGAACGCATCTGCCTGACTTAATCGACTTGTACCAATCAGAGGAAGGTGTCGTCTCAGACGTCCCATCGGATGGTGAAATTGGAGGAACTACTGAAGAAGTGGCGGTGGCTTCGCTTGGAAGCGGCTGAGCTGAAGTGGAAGGCTTAGATGTAGGATGATGCTTAAAGTCAGGGATATAGGAAGCAGGAGGGTCTTCCCCCGTAGGCTAGGTTAATTCGTCAGAAGACGCTCAAGGGTCTTCATCGAGCTCAGGTTCCACGTGCGCAACCACGAGACGGTCAATCGTAACGTCTTCTCGTTTCCCGTGACGGTCAATGATAATGCCGCGGTACTTACGCTGCAGAACCCTGAAAGTACCTTCTTAAGGTCGCTTCGGTGGTCTGCGGAGACAATCGAGGAGGAGAAAAACACGTAGGCCTTGTGGAACAAACACTTACGTGCTTGGTCTCTAACGTCGGGAGGCTTGTAGTGACGCATGCTTGTGGCTAGCTGACATGCAACGTTCGCGTCGTAACGAGGCATGCTGGGATTAACGGAGAAGAAATCACCAGGTAAACGCAGTGGTTGTCCATATACTAACGGCGCTAGACTTACGTAGCTCGGCCTTTAGGGCAGAGCGGATCCCAAGGAGGAGCATAAGCAGCACATCATTCCAACTCAGCGTATTGGCGGCGCTAAGTGACGCTTTCAACTATCGATGGAAACGTTCCACCATGCCGTTCGCTTGCTGATGATAAGCGGTCGTGCGAATGCGCCGGCCTCCAATGAGTTTAAGGAGAGCGTTAAAGGTCGAAGATTGGAATTGCGGACCGCGGTCTGTCCTCACTGTAGCTGGACAGCGGCGTGAAGCGCCCCAGCGCTCGACAAAAGTGCGTGTTACGGTTTCCGCAGCTACGTCAGGAATTGGAACGGCTTCGGGCTAACAGGTGTGACGATCGATCATGGTCAAAATGTAGACCATTCCTTTGGACGGGGCGATAGGTCCCACTATGTCGAGACGGACATGAACAAATCGCGCTGAACCGAATGGAAAACGAGCAAGCGGAGCGGACACGTGCCGCTGAAGCTTGGCTTGCTGACAGGTGAGACAGCTGCGTGTCCAACGCGTAAGATCGCGTTGCATCCCCGGCCAGACTTATCTCTCGGCGACAAGCTTAGCAGTAGCTTTACTGCTGGGGTGGGCGATATTGTGGAGGGTGTCGGAAACGATACGGCTATATGTTTCGGAACTACGAGTCGCGGTCGTCTGGCAGATGTGTCGCATAAACTTGTACCAGCAGATGACGGCAAAGGATACGGGAATATCGCTAAAGAAGAATCACGGAGTTCAGAAAAAGTTTGGGCGTTTGTTTGCACGACCGCCATAGCAGACAAATCAATTGTTTACTCGGCAGGGCCAATCGCAGCTATCATTGAAAGTGCATTAGCAACGACGTTTTGTTGACCAGAAATGTGTCCGATATCAGTCGGGAATTGGGCAATGAAATCCAGCTGACGCACCTCACGTGGTGAGTGTCAACCTGCTTTATTTCAGAATGCGTAGATGAGCGGCTTGTGCTCGGTGAAGATAATGAAGGTGTTACCTTCAAGGACATGTCGGAAAGGTCGAACAGTATAGTAAATGGCCAGCGGTTCTCGACTGAACGTGCTGCACTTGACTTAGGCGGGCTGTAGGCGTCTAGATTAGAAAGCAAGATGTTTCCAGCCTCCATTTGTACGTTGCTGTAGACTGGCGCCAATGGCAGTGTCCGGTGCGTCAACAGCAACACTGAGCGGAGCGTTCGGATCGAAATGATAATGCATAACGGCTTTAGCTAAGGCTTCTGTGCTGGATTTGAACGCTTCGGTAGCACCAGCAGTCAGTTCCACCTGGCCGTTTTTACGTCCACGCAGTAGGTCAGTTAGTGCACTTAGCAAATTGGTACGGTGTAAGAGAAAACGTCGCTAATAGTTGTGCATGCAGTTAAAACGGCGAATAGCGGCTAAAGTAGTCGGGACCAGCAAGTCTCTGATAGCGCAGACTCTATCGCCTAGAGGCCGTACGCCATACTGATCAATTTGGCGGTCAAGAAATTCGACGGAAGGCTGCTGAAAGACGCATTTGTCTGGGTTGACGCTGGTGCTATTAGCGGCCAGCCTATCGAAAAGCATCTTAAGACGTTCTGCGTGTTGTTCTTTAGAAACGCCGGCAAGTAGGATATCGTCGATGTAGGGTTGGACGAAATCTAGACCTCTAGTGACTGAATCGATGAATCGTTGAAAAGTCTGGGCTGCGTTGCGAAGGCCAAACGGTATACGCAAAAATTCGAACAGCCCAAACGGCGCGAGTACGACAGTCTTTGGTATGTCTTCCTCAGCGACTGGTATCTGGTGATATGCACGAACCAGATCGATTGTCGAGAACACACGGGTGCCGCGCAGGCTTGCTGTGATGTCCTGAATGTGAGGGATAGGATAGTGGTCGGGAACATTACCGTTATTGAGCGCGCGGTAATCACCACATAGACGCCAGTCTCCTGACTTTTTGGGCAACATGTGGAGCGGCGGTGCGCACGGGCTTTTAGAGGGGTGAACGGTGCCTAATTCAAACATGTGCGCGATTTCTGCGCGAGCAATTTTCAACTTGTCACGGGTCATTAACTGGCTTTGGCAAAACAGGCGGACCTTTGGTAACGATGTAATGTTTTGCAGCACCAGTGGCGGAGGAAAACGGTGCCATTGCACGAAAGACTTGCAGGAACTTGGTATTAAGTATCTGAGCGATAGGTGAGCTTGACAGGTTGGCGTATACATGACTGATTGACTATATGTCTGTCAAAGTAACTATCCCCGCCAGGTTTGTTTGACGATCGATCAGACGGCGTTGCTTCGCGTTAACAAGTAAACCAAAGTGCTGCAGCAAGTCGGCCAAGGATTGGCGTCTGAACATCTGCAACGAGAAAGATCCATTTAAAAGAACATCATAGGTTTAAATTAAGCGCGCGCGAGCGTTGACCATACACGCGAATGGGGGTGCCGTTTTCTGCGCGCAATGAACCGGGCGCCTCTTCGATGTCATTAGAATCACGTGGGATAACGCTAACTTCTGCGCCAGGGTCAACGAGATAGCGTTCTTCTGTATTGCGATCGGTGACAAAGAAAAGGCGCCTGGGGCAGCCAGCAACGTCCGTCGCTCCTACGTGTTGGCCAGCCATTTCCCGGCTTGTGGCGCTTGAAGGAACAAGGCGGGCGACACGATCTGGCCTGAGGACCAACTCGCTCGTGGTACCAGCAATAGCTTGACCTAGGGGAGATTTCGAACGTGATCTAGGAGGACTGCGACTACTGGAACGGTTTTGGCGGTTGGATTCGGACTGTGTTAGCTTCTCCAGTCGGTTGGCAAGGGCGGCTACTTGCGCTCTCAGTTCTGCTACCTCTGTATTGGAAGTAGACTGAACCCGAGATATTTGGGCGTTGGATTCCCAAATACGGTCAGCAATATCAGCGAGCTGAGAGAGAGGCGCATCTTTTGCATACAGGGGGTTACGCGTGTCGCGTGGCAGGCGACGAATCCACATCCCTTTAAGGATGAGTCACCAACAGAGAGAGGCTTAGATAGAGCCTGCAACTTGTGCAGCAAACGACAAAGCTTTCGATCACCTAGCTCGGTCTCATTGCGAACTTGCGTAACGCGAGCATGGTCTGATACCCCGAATGGTTTTAAGACCACCTCCTTAAGCTCGTCGTAATTTCTGATATTCGGGAAGTTCTAAGAAGTCGTCGAAGTCATCGACGACTTGCGTGGGAAGCTCTGCGACAACGCAGTGAAATTTGAAGCTGGCAGAGTTAACGCCATGTAACGAAAAATTGATTCTAGCTGATTAAACCAAGCCTTAGGGTTAGTCTCACGGAAAGGCGGGATAGGGAAACGGTATGCACTAACCTGATCGTCAGAAGTTGGGTGAATGACCTTTATGGTGAAAAATTACGGAGTGTGTGAATGTGAACGCAAGTAGTAAAAAGTAAAAGTAGAAGGGTAGACAGAATAACTTACCGGATCTGAAAAGAAATATTAGTACCGAACTCACCAAAACTAGTTTTTTTCGGGGTCACCAATTATAGCGCGATGATCGTGCGCTATATATCCGGTACGAGACTAGACGGACAACCAACGGCAATGGGTAGAACACACAAACGTAAGCCAGGGAATAAGTTTATTGGACGGGAGAAGAGTTAGCTAAAGCTATAAGTAGGGGACCAGGAGCGTGTTAGCTAGGGAGAATGTAGTTGGCGTCGAGAGCGTAGGCCGAGCGTCGTTCGCAGTCGAGTCGCGCGACAAAGGAGGAGATCGTGTTCGTGTTTCCAACAAACGGGAACCAAGTTCCAACAAGCAAATCGCTTAGTTTACACAGCCCTACGGGGGAATTTCTAGGTGGCTGCTAAAGCGCCAGCAATTTTTGTTCACATACCTCTCCATCTTCAAGGTCCGAGTAAACTGCTTGTAACAGGGGTTGTGCTAAATAACGCATAACTTAGTTGCATGCGTACGTAGTTAAGAGGCAAACTACGCGATAAACATAGGCGCTGCCTCCTAGTAGCTGACGCCTGTCACAGGAAAACGGGGCATGCATCTGGGACTTTCAGAAGAAGTTCCGAATGCGCCCAGACTTTGCGAACGGCTGCAACGGCCATCCGATGCATGGGTATGTTTCTTCACCCGCAATTTGGCATTCTCAACTCGCTGGTTCGTTGTATTGCCAAAATGCACCATTCCAGCTTGGGTGTGTCGCCCAACAGCGTTTTATATACAACCTGTACAACGTAATATAGCGCACAAACCGAGGGTCTGTTCGTTGAAGAAGCTTTAAATCTTGTTGAAATCTAAAACAAGAATATTACATATAGAAAGAGATTATACTCCGTTTCCGTGTCAGAAGTTGCC